>CM048753.1:85957646-87157646 GCA_026315105.1 Locusta migratoria
AACTAACTAACATTAAGGACGGCACAAATATCCATGCCCGAGGCGGGATTCGCACCCCGGACCGTAGTGGCCGTGCAGACCGTGACTGGCGCGCCGCAGTCCCTTCGGCCACCGCGGCCGGCAGATGGATGAAGAGATTGGGGAGAGAGAATGCTTACAAAAAGTGTATAGAATAAATACAACCATAACTTTCACGTGTAGATAGGTGTGGTTGAGCATAGCGATTTATTTTATTTTATTTTGGTTAGGGGGTCGAGATGGAGGGTGAAAGAGTAGGAAGGATTAAGCATACCTGCGAACTATTACGGTTTTCCCGTAACATTTACGGAAATTGCAGCATTTTACGGATGGACGAAGTCATTTTACGATTTCGCGGACAAAAATTTAAGACTTTAACATTCGATAATCACCCCACTTCTGCACAGCCGATTTTTTGCTTGGGTCTAACGCATACCTACGATTGTTCATAAGTCATTCTTTGATAGTATTGGCGAAATGTTTGTATCATCTTTGGAATTGAATTTAAAATCGGCATAATATTCTTCCATGTGTATCTTATGTGCCGACATATTCTCAAATTCTTTGTTCCGTTCGTTTCTTGTGATTTAAATCATATGGTTTGACCACGTCAGTGATGTCCTCTGTTCGCAAAGTTAGCGTTGTTTTTTTTTTTTTGTTTTTGGAGAAGTTTGCAGTCATATTATGCAAGGAAGAGAACGACACTACAGATGAGGTGGTGAATGAGCTTCAGGGATAGTTGACACTTTGGTTGCAAATCAAAGTACTGCAAGTGATTCCAGTTGGATACAAATATTAAGAATTAGTACAGCCGATGGCCTTCTTAAGTATAACCGAATTTCCCAAGTAACGCTCTCTATTCTCACTACACCCCATAACAAATGCAGACTATAAAGATGTTTTCAGCCTTGTTAAGAAAACTAGGACAGAGTTCACATCGTCCATGTGCAATGGATCTGTGGTTTCCTATTTTGAAGACCTGCAGTTCTGGTCCATGTTATGACAAAACGTTTTCTCAACACTTTTATCAGGAAGCTAAAAAGACTACAATTATGACTTTAAAGTCGAACTAGTTGCGTCGCTTTAAGTTGATCCCTGGCAGTTGCAGTAACATCGTTGCAACACGTACATGCGCCTACTGTCATCAGTCTGGTTATGCAATTTCATGTGTTTCTGTATGACAACTCGATATTGGTGTTTTAGTCTGTAGCTGTTTACACTTCGTTTTGAAAGCTTGCAACATCAATGCAAGCTGTCAGCGATTAACTTCCGCCGACGCAGCTATAGCTCGTGACTTGTAATCCGTACTATATCTTGCCTGTGATTTTGTATATCAAGGAAGTCCTATTATGAATGCTCCAAATTAACATTCGCCAAGTCTACTACTGCGTAAGTTGGATTTATTTGTTGAATGTTGTGTTCATCTACAAATCATTGGCGTATGATGTTAAGTAGAGGTGAATTGATTGAAGTATCCTCTTTAAAGATAGAATTATTGTATTTTGTAAGCCAGAATTAATGTTATTTTTATCAGGCCGTGGTAGGTCGAAAGTCATTACTTTTTTTTTGTATTGCGTGAGTTTTACTGACAGCCCATTTCAGAAGTAGAGATGTATGGATTATGTTGACTGAGTAATTTGTACGAGGAGATGGAATAGAGTGGCGCAGGCAATGAGGCAATGGACATATAAAAAGGGGGAGGAGGGGGAGACGGACAGAAAGGGAGGTGGGAACAGGAGAAGAGTGCAAGACGAAATGTACAGACTGGAAAAATGTAGACCAGGGCAATGCCGGGTTTGGCAGCTAGTAAATTAATAAATATATAATGCAGAACGAAAGATGCCTTTTACTTTCCTACCGAATATCTTGGGCAAAATGAAACTAACGCTCGCAACATGTTATGCTTTTTAAAGATAGACAAGCCAAATGAAACCATCTGCATTCGTGTGCAGACGATGTTCGGTCGCGAGAATTTCTTACCGAGACAGTTGTCTTTGATTGGTGCGGAAAAAGGTGACAAACCTTTACCATGGAATGTTAACAATGGAAAGTCCAATTGGAATGTCAATACCGGAGGATAGATAACAACTCACCGTAAAGAGTCTCGCTGAGTTGCTGACAGGCACGAAAATAATCACATTCACACAACTTCATCAGAAAAAGAAACACGTCCATTCACGCAGTCAGTCAGACAACTACACACATAAGCAAGCACAGTGGCTCTGGAGTGACTGGACATGGTGATTGTGTGTGTATAGTTGTCTGAGTGCGTGAATTAATGTTTCTTTTTATGACGTACGCCGTGGCAAGAACGTAGCCATAGGGGGGGGGGGTGTTGGGGGTCCGCCCCCCCCCTACCACCTAAACGATAAAATACTACTCAAACTTATGCTAAGGACTACACATACACCCATGCTCGATGGTGGAGTCGAACCTCCAAAGGGAATAAATGAAATAATACACGACCTAGCTACCGTGTAGTGTAACTGAATGGTATTGTTATCAGTCAAACGTCGAAAAAGTGATACGCACTATCGACAGTCAACAAAGCCATCTATAGATTTTAATTATCGATACATGGATAACAGCATCGGTTATTGCGCAGTCCTCCTTTCGCCGTTGTCCATTGTCGGCCTTGCTCCATTACTGCTATGTTAAGCACTACATTCGAATGCTGTCGCTGCCGTTTATTTCTTTTGTGCTGTTAAGATAAGTCTCCAATTATGAGTAAGTTCATAACAAGAAAAAAAGAGAAAAACCCAGTTTCAATTGTCCACTAGCGTTATGGTAAGTTAAGATATGTGTAGTACTGTAATAGCTTATTTATCTATTTACAGCAGTGGAGTCGTTGTATGGAGTGGCAATATTTCAGTATATCATAAGGCACCTCACTCAGTATGTATAAAACTATTTAAAGTTGGGTTTAAGAGTAATATTTTATCTAGAGGATGGATACGTTGCAATGCCAACAAGAGTAAAAGAACCAATAATCTTGGGAAAAAATTATAGACTTGCGCTTCCTAAATCAGTATGCAAGGTGTTTATATTGATGCAAAAATTAATTCAGATTTTGCGAAACACCGAGGTACAGTTGTGGCTGACAGACAGCGAGCTTGGTGATGTGCAACCGCCAGCCGCGGTGGCCGAGGGGACTGAGGCGCTCCAGTCACGGTCTGCACGGCCTCTACGGTCGGGGTTCGAATCCCCCCTCGGGCATGGATATTTGTGCCGTCCTTAGTATAAGGTAGTTGATAAGTAGTTTGTACGTTTAGGGACTGATGACCCCGTAGTTAAGTCCCATAAGCTTAACAAACATTTGAACTTATCTATTTAGAGCAGTGGAGTCGTTATTTAGAGTGGCAATATTTCAGTATATCATAAGGCACCTCACTCAGTACGTGTAAAACATTTTAAAGTTAGGTTTAAGAGTAATATTTCATCTACAGGATGGATACGTTGCAATCCCAACAAGAGTAAAAAAAAAAAAAAAAAAAAAAAAAAAAAAAAAAAAAAAAAAAAAAAAAAAAAAAAAAAAAAAAAAAAGAAACCAATAATCTTGGAAAGAAAATTACATACTTGCGGTTCCTAAATGAATATGCAAGGTATTTATACTGAAGCAAAAATTAGTGCAGATTTTGCGAAACACCAAATACAGTCTTGGATGACAGACAGCGAGCTTGGTGACATGCAACCGTGTCGTTGCCAGTGTTCAGATACAAAGAAACACTTTTCATTCTGATAATCTGACTTCGTTTGGAATAACAGCTGAAGGTTCTGCTGGCTTGTTCAAATGTTTGTTTAGTCTATGGGACTTAACTACGGGGTCATCAGTCCCTAAACTTACAAACTACTTATGAACTAGCTAAGACTAAGGACGGCACAAATATCCATGCCCGAGGGGGGATTCGAACCCCCGACTGTAGTGGCCGTGCAGACCGTGACTGGAGCGCCTCAGTCCCCTCGGCCACCGCGGCCGGCTTATGGCTTGTATTGAAACAATTTTTAATAAATGCTTTCATCAATTTTGTATATAAAATACTGTAGTATTTGTAAGACGTTCTTACAAACGCAAATTATGTGCATAAAATATTTAAAAAAAATGTTAGCCTAAGTTTGTTTTTAGAATAAATGAAAAACATGAGTCTTTGTAAATATCTCTTTAAACATTCAGACCCCCGCCCCCTTTGACAATATCCTGGCTACGTCACTGGCCGTGGCCGAAAATTTGAACTGTTTTCGTGTCTGTCAGCAACTCGGCAAGCCTCTTTACAGTGAGTTGTTAGCTATTCTCCTTTATTGACTATACCGTGGAATGAGTGGATGGTGACCGTGAAAACAGGGAAGACGAACGCACAGCGGTATCCACACACAGGCGCTGAACGCGGAATGTGCCTTTGACGCGACCGATGAAAGTGTGTGCTAGACGGCGATCCGAATGCGGATTTCCGGTTTCTCGCTTGCACTTGCTGCCGCAGGAAGCCTCCAGACCTTCCATTGTCGGTGACGTCACCACGGACGGACTTTGGACACTGCGTCCTGATTTAGACGTGCCAGCACATTTCCGTTCGTTGCGGTATGTTGATTACATACAGCGATCAGGCTCTCTGGTGCCCTGGTAGCATTGCACCTTCACTGACCTCGTGCTTTGTCATCGATTCCGCTCACTTCATGTAACATAATATACAGCGTGAGGCATTTAAGACTGTTTGTTCGGAATATTTGAAAAAAATACAAGTGAGATTTTTTAAAAGTTGCTGTAAAATTTGTCCATCTCGCAGACGGTCTTCCATTAACATAAATCTCCACCCCTACACCACTCCCGGAGCGGGCGATCTTAAACGAGAACCCATATTTTTTACTGTAGTTTTGATTTGTTCGTGAAAAATGTTTAACTTTCGTATGAAACATCTTTTCTTTTCATAATAGCGCTGCAATCAGCAAAAATAAAAATGAATTGAAAATTGTTGACAAACGTTAATATCTCGAACACTCAGACAGAACCTATTATCTTCGAAGGAATGCCAAAGTAAACATTTGAATATGCAGAATTAGTTGTTCTTGTCTTCAGTCCGGAGACTGGTTTTATGCAGCTCTCCACAATACCCTATCCTGAGCAAGCCTCTTCATCTCCACATAAGAACGGCAACCTACATCTGTGTGAATCTGCTTACTGTATCCATCTCTTGGTCTTCCTCTGCGGTTTTTACCCCACACGGTTTCCTCCAACGCTAAATTCACAATACCTTGATGTCTAAGAATGTGTCCTACCAATCGATCCCTTCTTTTAGTCAAGGTATGCCAGAAATTTCTTTTCTCCCCAATTCTGTTCATTACCTCTTCATTAGTTACGCGATCCACCCACCTAATCTTCAGCATTCTTCTGTAGCACCATATTTCAAAAGCCTCAATCCTCTTCCTGTCCGCACTGTTTATCGTCCATGTCTCACTACCATACAAAGCAACACTCCACACAAATGCCTTCAGAAAGGACTTCCTTATCCTTAAATCAATATTCGATGTTAAGAAATTTCTCTTTTTCAAGAATGCTTTTAAACCCATTGCCATTCTGCATTTTATATCATCTGCACTGCGACCATCATTTGTTATTTTACTGCCCAAGTAACAAAACTCATCAACCTCCTTTATTGTTTCGTCACCTAATCTAATTCCTTCGGCATCACCTGATTTTCTTACACTGCACTCCATTACCCTAGTTTTATTCTTGTTAATGTTCATCTTATATGCACCTTTCAGCACACTGTCCATTCCGTTCTATTGCTCTTCCAGGTCCTTTGCTGTATCTGACAGAATTACTATGTCGTCGGCAAAACGCAATGTTTTTAATTCTTCACCCTGAACTTTACATCCTTCTACAAATTTCTCCTTGCTTTCCTTTATAGCTTGCTCAATGTACAAATTGAATAACATTGGAGAAAGGCTGCCGGCCGCGGTGGCCGAGGGGACTGAGGCGCTCCAGTCACGGTCTGCACGGCCAGTACGGTCGGGGGTTCGATTCCCCCCTCGGGCATGGATATTTGTACCGTCCTAGTTCGTAAGTAGTTCATAAGTAGTTTGTAAGTTTAGGGACTGGTGACCCCGTAGTTAAGTCCCATAGACTATACAAACATTTTGGAGAAATATCAATAAAATTCTTCTGGGTATGAAACCGCGTCGTCATTTTATAAATTCCACCGACGTTTCGGCCGCTGTTGCAGGCGGCCTTCATCAGGGTCTGTGTCTGACTGCTGAATATACGATATCTTCGGATTTATATAGCTGCTGATGAGGGAAAGGAAGGGGGACGTTGGTTTGCCTTTATTGGTGGTTATATTATTTCACGCCATTGGTGGATAGGGAAGGCGGGTGGAAGGGGGAAGAATGTAACCCCCACTCACATGGAAAACTAGCCTCTAAAACACCAATCATCATTGCCGATTTCCACCAATGGCGTGAAATAATATAACCACCAATAAAGGCAAACCAACGTCCCCCTTCCTTTCCCTCATCCGCAGCTATATAAATCCGAAGATATCGTATATTCAGCAGTCAGACACAGACCCTGATGAAGGCCGCCTGCAACAGCGGCCGAAACGTCGGTGGAATTTATAAAATGACGACGCGGTTTCATACCCAGAAGAATTTTATTGATAGTGACAACAACCGCGGAAGCCTACGTTTGCATTTTGGAGAAAGGCTACAACCCTGTCTTACTCCCTTCCCAACCACTGCATCCCTTTCATGCCCTTCAACTCTGACAACCGCTGTCTGGTTTTTGTACAAGTTGTAAATAACCTTACGCTCCCTATACTTTACTCCTGCTTGCTTGCAGAATATGTACAACTTGGAAAAAGGAAATATAAGACCAAGACAATTGGAGCTGGTGTAGACGATGTATTTCACTGCGGACAAATTTTTAAAATTATTTTTTGCCAAAAGTGATTTGATCGTACATTTTATCAGTCTCAATTGCTTTCAAATAAATGTACCGTCTTTGTGTTTCTTGAATAAGAAGAAAAGAAGAAGGAAAAAAATACAATTTCTGGAAGAGTATTGCGTGCCAATTTCAAGCATAAGAAAGCTACATTTTCAGTTTCTTTCTTTTCCGACGATAGATAATAGATACCTTGTAATTTTACGCAAATCCATCTTTGTAAACACAATGATCTACTCGCCAGCCCGCAACGGGCGCTGGAGAGCGCTGCGGTCGCAAAGCAAATCACGATGAGCAGCTCGTTGTGTTCCGTGGGATGTAGCGGGTCGTTTCAGACCGTGCTGTAGCTAGATGACGTCGTCCATGTGCCACGTAGCACAGCACGTCCTGTGTGAGGACGGCTTAATACCTCTAGCTTGGGTGTGTTTGCTGTCCTTAGTATAAGGTAAAGCACTCAACAATCCGAAGATTGCTTTGTAGACCACAGTGCTTTACTAGGCATGGTGGTGTTTAGAGGTGGTAAGCCGTTGCCTCGATTTACCCAGCCAGTTATAGGGGGACCTACAGTTTAACGTGGGTTCCGAACCACGGTGCTACTCGGTATATTTCAAAAATGTTCAAATGTTTGTACAGCTTATGGGACTTAACTACGGGGTCATCAGTCCCTAAGCTTACAAACTACTTATGAACTACTTACGAACTAGGACGCACAAATATCCATGCCCCGACCGTAGTGGCCGTGCAGACCGTAACTGAAGCGCCTCAGTCCCCTCGGCCACCGTGGCCGGCCCTTAATAATACAATTTACATACACCTCGGTCCTATATTACGTTGCTTTAATATTAGGACACTTTTCAGAACTAAGTATTTCAAGACAATTTTATGGAAAATAAATGTTTCAATATCTTGTTGGGTAGCAATTCTGTTTCATCACTTCTTTCAATCGCTGCGGCATACTGCTAATGTAATTTTTTACATAGTCCGCACGTAGACCGTCCCATTCTACTCTTAGTCGATGCTTCAGACTTCCTTTGGAAGATATTGGTGTACTTCTAATACATCGCTTCAGCTCTCCCCACACATTCTCAATCGGGTTGAGATCTGGTGACTGAAGTGGTGGTTGTAGGACTTTGGAGCAGTTGTAGAGCAAATATTGCTGCACAATGCGAGCCTTATGTTTCGGGTCATTGTCCTGGTAAAATCTGAAGGTGTTTGATATTCCCATGGTTTCAGCACTTTTTCGTAAATTGTTTTTTGATATGTTCAAATAAACATATTTTTCCTCAGTATTGTCGATGAACACCAATTCGCCCGCTCCAAATGTCGATATACAGTCCGTAAACTTACAAACTACTTATGAACTAGCTAATCCTAAGGACGGCACAAATATCGATGCCCGAAGGGGGATTCGAATCTCCGACCGTAATGGCCATGTAGACCGTGACTGGAGCGCCTCAGTCCCCTCGGCCACCGAGGCCGGCGGTACATTTCACATGAGCAATACTGCCAGAGGTGAAAGAAGTGAAAAGTGACAGATAAAAATCCTAGTACCTGGCGGGGATCGAACCCGCGACCTTTGGATTCACAGTGTGGCACTCTACCACTGTGCAACCGAGGCGCACTTTTTAGTATAACTTAAAGTATTTTGTAAGTCTAGGGACCGATAACGAGAGTAGTTTGGTCCCATAAGATTAGAAAAATTTGAACTGATGGAGGAGGCGATACGGAACAAGAAGGGTTTAATGAACTTGCATCTGGAAATGGATGGTTTCTATACAAGACACCGTTTATTCAGTCATACTTTTTTTCCGAGAATGCGGTATGATACGCGCTCTACCATGCTGCGACAGTTCCAGTATCCATGGTTTCCTTCTAGAGAGTGGTACTGTTCCTCATACTGTGCCACTGATTATTGGAAAAGTTATGTGGCTGTTAGATGATGGTGCTCCAGCCATCTCCGCGGTCAGCGGCTGGACGCATCTCAGTCGTGTGTTCCCTGGTTGAAGGGTTGGACGAGGAGGTGCAGTTGCGTGTCATGCTTCTTCACTGGATCTGAACCCGAGGGATTTCTGGTTTTGGATGCATCTCGAAAGTATGGTGCGTCCAGAGGCTATTCCAGATGTGCGGACAATGCAACTGCGTATTCACGTAGCGTGGTCACCACTACGATTTTAGTGTTGGTGTGGCAAAGGTAGCGCGAATACGCATGCATCGAGGCACATTGAAACCGTAGACCAGAGATAACACTGACTGCTCATGTCCATCTCTCTGCTGTGTTGTCGTTTGAAACCAACATCAGAGTCGAACGTAAGAGCCACGAAACTCCCAGTGAATTTTTGCAAACTCGCGACTGCAGCGCTGCCAAGCGGCTAGGTTGTAAAAACATACCGCGAGACGACTGGTGATGAATGTTTATTTGGAGTGAAGCAGCACGTTCAAAATACTTCGTATTTAGGAGCTTTTGTGACGCTAAAAATTGTACCAACTATCAAAAATGTAATTCGGAAATCTCTCATTTTTCAAAGGATGCTCAGAAATACGAGAATAAAGTTACGAATAACAAGTGCTCATTTACGGTGGTTTGCTATACTTTTAGGCATAGAAGTATATATTTAACAATTCATTCACGTCCAAACTTCTGCTCTTAATCATAATCGAAAATACTTGACCACTATTTCATAATACTACTCCTTTATAAAAGCTATTTCTGAATACTTCTAATAGCAGTCAACTATTTCAGTACAGCCAGCTTGATTGATTTTTCCAGGGAAGCCAAAACAGTCTTGGTCCAACCCGCCATTGCCCGCACCGAAACTAGGTTTATTGTGCGGTATCGCTCCCTGTATATCTAGTAAAGCCAACCAATGCCCTTGAACAGTGCAAGGAGTCCCTTTACCAGGTCTTTATTAGACGCAATTTCTTCGGGTCTGGTTGTCCGAAATATTCTGTGCCTTTTATTCTACAATGCAATGCATTTGAACATTTTGATGTGATGCAGTTTCATCACCGTCATCACAGATCCTACATTTAGGGTCCTCTTCTGTTATTCCCATTGTACGTAGGTGTTTTTTGAAATTCCCATGGCCTGTCAGTAATCCAACCATGAGTCTAATCTCTCTCCTGTTCAGGTCCAGGATTGCAGAGCTTCTTTTAAAACATGGCTTTGGCATCATTACCTTGCCATGTTTTTGTTGATGGACTTTGGTCCAATATTCTACATACTGTCTTCTGAGCCAGTTACGTAGCTCCAATTTGATCATTTCCTTGGTGATTGTCAGGACAGGTTCCGGTCCAATAAATGGAGTCTCTGTCCCCATCCTGGCTAATCTGTCGGCATGTTCGTTGCCACTGATCCCCGAGTGGCCAGGGACCCATAATAGGTTTACTCTATTGCTTTCTCCTAGCTCCACCAGAACCCTGTGACATTCTGCAACAATTTTAGACCTTGTTGCAGGAACAGCCAGCTTAGTTTCGTACCTCCGTTTCACAAAAATCAAAAGCCTGTTTACCAACATATTTAGCTGTTACCCACAAGTCTGATAAAGTGATTGCGTAACTAAAACTAAATAATAGGTCCATATATAAACTGTTAATATTAGCATTTCACACTCTTAAAGATATTCGGTTTGAGACTTACCAAGTAGCTAAGAAAATATGATAGGTTCACGAAAAGGCACAGAAGTAAGAACAAGGCGAAAAGAGGGTTTAAAAGTGATGTAGATTGTAGTCTCCTACAATGCAAAAATCGTGTATAGTTTTGAAAAGGATTACAATTTCCGAAATCCGCCAAAACAAAACTCGTGCAACATGTCAGTACTACCGAGTACGCGAACATAATCATAATAAGTTAATTTATACTTGAGCACATCAGGTTGTGACTTATTTCTGCTTTCAATAAGTTTGTGGATGTTATGATTACGACTCATGTATTGTGTACTGTATGAATTACACTGCACAGACAATTCGTTATTATAGACTGCCATTAACAGAAGTAGTGATATTACTTTAATGGTGTTTCCATATCTGCATCAGAAAGTTCACAGTAACGTTTAATGACTAAGAAATATGAAAATAACAGAATTAAAAACTGCAACTTCTCAGTTTGTATCACGCCATTCTTCTGTTATTCCTTGCTGGCCGCTTGGAGCGCTAGTATGCTTCAGTTGCAATTTTTTCTTAGAGAGTTTCGCGACTGTCTGTGATAGACTGTGCCAACATCTAATATTGCCCGAGTCATATGGCTGAGGCTTTGCCATTACGAACAACAGTGTTTCTAATTTACAGGTGAAGTCAAGCGTTAATTTTAACAATAAAACCACTTCTCGTATTTCTATTACACAGTAGTAGTAGTAGTAGTAGTAAAGGTAACGTGATTTCTCCGTATTACTGACATTAACGCGGCGATTATCGTTTTCACATGTTACCAGTCGAAAAGTATCGTTAGTTCCGTTTACAAGCAACGGAATTAACACATCCTCAATGTTTGTGTTGCCCTATGATTTTACTTTTTGCCAACTGACCAATGTGATTTTTGATGGGAAGATTATTTCAGAGTGTCTTGACTGAGTATATGCGTCACCAAGTAAACCATTTCTGGTGCAGATCTGCCATTAATAACGTTTCATAATGTTGAAGGTTCATTATTCCTAGAAATCAGTTCTTGTCACGTATATCAATAATTTTTTTCATCACATTATTTAATGTAACTAGAAAATATTTTTCTCGGCTTCACTGTAAGTGGCAAAAGTCATAAAATATAAGCGCTTGTGTTATATTAAAATTATGGACGCAAACAGATATCAGGTATCTATAAAAGCATGACAAAAATTTCACATGTATTGTTGCGGAATCGTATGAAATTGATGTTGCTTGTAAAACTGGTATTTCGTCTCCTGTGTTAGCTACAAACTAAAAGACTCACAGTACGATCCCCCTTGAGAATGTCCTCCGCAGTCAGGAACGAAACGTTGGGTTTCCATAATAAATCCACTAGACCACGGCATAATAGCCAGGAAATTTTTAGTAATTTTGTCCAGTTGGGATGTTCACCGTTTATATATTGCTTCTTTTTTAATAGTTCCGCAAACTTTCTTCCTGTTTTCATGCTTCAACTGTGATCAGTTTTTAACGGTCTGTCTAGTGCTCCATACTACCTTCTGAATGGGTGCGATGCGGAGTTTCCCTTGTTAGGTAAGGCACTCTTCTGTCCCACGTCATAGGAAATCACTCTCGGAAAAAAGGAAAAAAACTGAAATGCAATGGCTAGGATCGGTAGGGCATTGCTATAGTGCTTGTGCGCCATTAATGAGGCCTGTGTGCACAGAAGATTTCAAGTGTGCCTACAGCATTGTGCTGTTAAATTCAAAGATAAAACTAAAGAGTAGAAGCATATCGCTTACTTATCAAAACTTCACAACACGAACTACCTCCATTAGAACTAATGTACGCGATGCAGTTATCGAGAATTCTAACAGATGTTTACTGCACGCTGTATCCATGCGCAATAACAGGGGAATGTCTCATTTTATTGGTCGTTTGCAATAGCGAAAAGCTTGCAGCACAAGAAATGAGTTTCCAGCAGCGAAGTCTAACTAGTGTTCGTAGCTCTTAAGGCGTGCAATTTACAGCTGTTAAACACCCTACACATATAAATACAGCGATTTGGCGTTCTGAATAGCAGCTATATTTTAACGCAAGTTAATGGAAAACGGTGCCACGATGGGTAGTAAAACTGCAATTTATCTTAATTAAAACATTACTACTGGAAAGAAACTGAGTCTGCCACGTCATTTAAATACACTGGGGGGGGGGGGGGGGAGGGGGCGGGATACTACACCCGAAAAGACTACATCGATTTCGTTCCGTTGACGGAAGATGCCACTTGGGGGATAGCAGGTGTACGGGTAATGGTTTCATCGTAGTCTTCCGCAGACAGTTTACATTTCGCGTGGTGATAACAAAGACAAGATAAGAGAAATTAGGGCTCGTACGGAGGCATGTAGGCATTTTTTTCCCTCGTTCTATTTGGGAGTAGAATAGGAAGGGAAATGCCTATTAGTGGTACAGTGTACCCTCCACCACGCACCTCACGGTGAATTGCGGAGTATGTATGTAAATGTAGTGACGCAGTTGCCACAGCGTCACCCTCTTGAAATAGGGAATGTTTACAGCCACAAAGCTCAGTATGATTTCAACGTGTAAAGCAAAGAGGAGTCAAGCAATGAAACAAATTCGTGCTTCCCACATCTATCAAATAGACCAGATGGCTATCGGATTTTAGATTTTATATATATATATATATATATATATATATATATATATATATATATATATATATATATATATATATGAACTTCAGAACTTAAATAACAATCAGCCAAAGCCATTCGACGCAACTCTAAAACGACTTTCAAGTTTTGGAAGTACAAGTAAGTAGCAATAATTAAATGAATTGCAGCATTTGTCGGTATAGCTGAGGTGGAAGCGTTCTAGCCTCACAATCATGTGCTTCGAAACCCACTCTGACACTTTTTACATTTTCGAATTCAGTTATATAAAACATTTTGGAACCTGTAATTACATGTTTTGTGTCAGTTTTTGTTTATGCGTATGTAGGTGAGCTGAAAACCTTGTCACCTGAAAGGATGGTTGAATAGGTTACCTGCTTGGAAAAGTATTAGTAGCTATGGAGATGACTTCCCAAAAATAGTGCCGTAGCTCTTCGCAAACTGAAGAATCAAAAATATGTTCAAATGTTTGTTCAGCTTATGGGACTTAACTGCGGAGTCATGAGTCCCTAAACTTACAAACTACTCATAAACTAACTTATACTAAAGACAGCGCAAACATCCATTGCCGAGGGAGGATTCGAACTCCAGACGGGGGAAGGCTTCGCGCATCGGAGCATAGCACATCAATGCGCTCGGCCACTCCCCCGCGGCACTGAACAATCAACCGTCGTGAAGTAATAGGATGTTAATACTGTAAATAATGTAACTTAAGTTTTTTTGATTGAAACCGTCATTATTAACAAACTTCTATGAAGTATACAAAATTACGAATAAACAGAAATACGTTCACTTCTCTTAAAAATTAGTATTAGATTTAAAAATTGTGTACGTATCCTGACATAGCGATAAAATAAATAAGTAAATAAATATGTTACGACAGAATTCCAACCACCGACTCTCGCCGGCCATGGTGGCCGAGGGGACTGAGGCGCTCCAGTCACGGTCTGCACGGCCACTACGGTCGGGGGTTCGAATCCCCCCTCGGGCATGGATATTTGTGCCGTCCTTAGTCTTAGCTAGTTCATAAGTAGTTTGTAAGCTTAGGGACTGATGACCCCGTAGTTAAGTCCCATAGACTATACAAACATTTGAACATTTGAACTTGCAAAACGTGAAAGTCGATTTTTTCGAGAATTTTTGAGAGTTGCGTCGACTGGCTTTGGCTGATTGTTATTTAACTTCTGAACTTCACATACCACAAATTTAAAAAATCTAAAGTCCGATACCCATGTGGTCTCCCTGTGAGAGAGACTGAAAGCGGTCAAATTGTAGCGGACACTGGCACAAAAGTTGGACATGCCGATTTAGTTAATCAGTGATGTTGATTGCAAGAATCAAGTGGACGTTTTTACTCCAGTACCAGAGGTTTTCACGTACACGAAGCAGCAGATCATCGTATTGCAAGTGGTAGATCCAACAGCTACCACAGCACAGGTAAGTGCGTTTGTAAAATCTATGGCACTTATTTATAAAACATTCTCGGACTTCTTGCCGCGTCAAATCTCGATAAAACTTGAAGCTTTCGGCGATTACCTTCGTCAGGAGCAACTGACTGGTTGTGTAGTGCTGCGGTGGTCTTAAATAACAAGTAGGTGGCTTGTGATTGGCTGGCAGCTACGTTAAGCCGTCGCAGACGGCGTCGACGTCTGCGCTGGTGGCGCCGCCGCTCCCGTAGTATCGAGACGCTGTACTGCGACCATCGTGTGTTATTTTACTGCCAAAGTAACAAAACTCGTCTACCACCTTTATTGTTTCGTTACCTAATACAATTCACTGTGAATCTCTGATTTTCTTAGACTGCATTCCATTACACTTGTTTTGCTCTTGTTAATGTTCATCTTATACGCACCTTTCAAATACTGTCCATTCCGTTCAATTGCTCTTTCCAGGTACTTTGCTGTCTGACCGTATTACAATGTCATTGGCAAAACGCAATGCTTTTATTTCTTCACACTGAACTTTAATTCCTTCTCATAATTTCCCTTTGCTTTCGGTTATAGCTTGCTCATTGTACAAATTGAATAACAAGGCTACAACTCTTACTCCCTTTGCAACCATTGCATCCTTTTCATGCCCTTCAAGTCTTATAGGCGGCGTGTGGACGTTGTACAAGTTGTAAATAACGTTCCTGCTAGCTTCATAATTTGAAGAGTGTATTCCAGTCGACTGTTACAGTATGTGATGAAAATGGTTTCAATGCATAGACCAAAGATAAGATAGACTGCGCATGACGTCATTGTTCTGAAACCAACATCTAAGTCACGTGACTCAGACACCCTGTTCATCATTACAAACGATGTGAAGTACAGCTGAGAGTCTCAGTTCTTCTCCTTGCTAGGGAAAATTAAGCGTAGATGTCGACAATAAAACGTCTTTTGGTATTCTTGTTACACATTCAGTAGTACAATGGGAGTTAGTTCTTTGCAGTTTGCAATATCAATGCAACGGTTATAGTTTTTACGTCAGAGAGAGAAGGGATAGGAGAAGTACTAACTCAAGGCTGAAATAAATAAATACCCGAGCAACGCTAGTACCTTATAAAGATAATAGCTCACTACGGTCGGGGGTTCGAATCCCCCCTCGGGCATGGATATTTTGCCGGCCTTAGTCTTAGCTAGTTCATAAGTAGTTTGTATGCTTAGGGACTGATGACCCTGTAGTTAAGTCCCATAAGTGCTACAAACATTTGAACATTTTTTATCCACAGTTCTTTTTATAAGCAAGAGAACTGCAGTTCTTAACCGAACTAAATGAAATCTTAATTCCGGTTTTGAAGAAGAAACGTAAGTCTTCCACTATGGGACGATATTAACGGACGGCGGCAATCGGCAACGACGAATTGCGCGCGCATGTCAAAAACATCTGACGTCACACCTCTGCGCGCGAGCCCTCCTAAACGGAGTTTTCCTTCAGTCAGTAGCGAGCCAGGGTGTGTATCGGACATTGAAAGTGCTACGATCCCCCTTGAGAACGTCCTCTGCAGTCGAGGACGAAACGTTTGGTTTTGACAATAAATCCACTAGACCACTGCATAATAGCCCGGAAATTTTTAGTAATTTTGACCATTCCGTCCGTGAAAGTTTACATTTTACAATTCCAACTGGAACACACAAAACGATAGGGAAACGCCTATAGCGAGAGCGTCGTGCTCCTGTGATTATAGACGTCAACTGTGAAGTTGGATGTCCCTAGTTTAAAGCTTCCCCCGCGCAAAAAATTTAATTTTCTTTCTTTTTCGCAAAATTATGAACTGCCCGTCCGTTCATGGATACTGTTATGCAAGTCACGAGCTACGAGGATTGGAACTTCGTGGCAACACTGCTGTGGAGACTGTATGCAATGGAATCTACTATTGTCGCTGATAGTACACTTGTTGATATACCTGCCTTACCTCCGAGCAAATGGACTCGCCCGTCCTACGTCACCGGCGAACACACAGTCGAGGGAAACAGTCACTTGTGAGCGAGCGGTCTAGCGTAATGGTGTCACAGTTTTTGAAAAAGGAGCAACGGACTTGGATCAAGATTGAATGTGCCAGACAGCACGACAGTGTCAACAAGGTCTTGAAGAGGCGTGCGGGGAATCGGCCACCCATCATTTTGCACGACATACAGCGCAAGCTGTGGCTGCTCTGTTCGGTCGATGGGGCTGGGAAGTACTGTACCATCCACCATACTCCCTGGAGGTAAGAGTATGTGACTTTGATTTGATTCCGATGATGAAAGAACCACGTCGTTGCATTCGCTTCAGAACTACTCCAGAGATTCCACAGGCAGTAGACCGCTCCATTCGCACCATCAACAGAACAGGCTCTGCTAACGGTATACTACGCCTTCCACATCGCTGGCAACGGATTCTACACAACGCAGGTGATTATATTAAAGGACGTAACACGGGGAAAACATGTAACGCTTTATCGGTCACGAATGAATAGTTGCCACTGTTTAAGTTGCAACCCTCGTGTTTAGCGCAGCGGTTCACACACTGAGTCATACCCCACTAGTGCAGGGTTGTCCAAAGTAGGCCCTCCATAGCTCGACGAAGTTGTTGTGGTTTATTTGATTTATTTGTTTTTGAGACATAGTATTAAGTAAGGGAAAAGTTTTAAAATTGACATGCATTGTCTACTGAGCATATACTATAGGCGAATTTGCTGGTTACGCAGAACAGTAGAGCTCAGACTGTTTTATTGTCTGTTGTCGTTATTAAAAAAATAAAAATTGACCTGCAGATGACAGTCAGATATTTGGGAAAAATCGATTGTCGTTCCATGATCTGGACGTTTTAAATAATATACCAGGAAAAACAGTTCGGTCATAGGGAGAGCCTCTCTGTGAAATCGAGATAAACTCCTTCGACAAGTAGGTATATTTGCTACGAAAAATAAGCAATTAGTCTGAGGAAAGATTAACAGATTCTGAAAATGAAGTGTTTTAAAATTCATCTCAGGTTATCATTGGAAAAAAAAAGTAATGGTACACCTAAAGATGCAGCTGACTAAGTTTAACAGTATAGAAAGCCTTGAAAAAAGCTTGAAGTTGCGTTCAGAATGGACTGATAGAATTTTGCGTTTTGTTGTCTGCAACTGTATAGCTCTCAGGTGTTGTTTTGATGTCTGCAACTGTATAATAACTTTCATCAAACACTTTTAATGCAACAGTCACCAGGAAACTGCCATCATTAGGTGTGATTTTTGCGCTACAAGTGCATTATGTTCATATGTTGCATGTGCCAGAGAGGTTGTGTGTGGAAATTTTAAGCCTGTTCAGGAAGAACATACATTTCGACACACATCTCTCTGACACACACAGCATATTGACGTCTCGAATATTAACATCGTAAGTCCAAAAAGGGCCAAATTGATAACATAGTAACGTAAAGGATACTTTTGAAAACAGTTGTTAGTAAATGACACTTACGGGGGTAGGACGTCAAACCGGCCGACTTGGAGCAGGAAAGGCTACCGGACTTTTTAAAATCCACTGTCTCTATTTTTGGAAATATTCATAAACCTTTGTCAGCATGACCAGGAGGATTGAGGATTGCCGGCCGCGGTGGCCGCTTCAGTCACGGTCTGCACGGCCACTACGGTCGGGGGTTCGAATCCCCCCTCGGGCATGGATATTTGTGCCGTCCTTAGGGTAAGGTAGATCATAAGTAGTTTGTAGGTTTAGGGACTGATGACCCTGTAGTTAAGTCCCATAAGCTGTACAAACATTTGAACAATTTGATTCAGGATTCAAAAATGTTTCAAATGTTTGTTACGCTTAAGGGACTTAACTGCGGGCTCATGAGCCCCTAAACTTACAAACTACTTATGAACTGCCTTATACTAAAGACGACACAAACATCCATGCCCGAGGGGTGATTCGAAGCGCCGACCGTAGCGGCCGTGCAGACTGTGACTGGCGCGCCGCAGACCGCTTGGCCACTGCAGCCGGCTAAAAATTATTGTCTTGCTGTAGTAGTCCGTTCTTTGCTTGTACTGGTTTCGGTAAAATCAAGTGACAATGTCAAATCGCCGTTATTTTTGCAAATATGTCTGAAACGATGCAGATATGAAAAAGGCGATCGCAAAGCCTCACTTTTTGTATTACTACTGTAACCTAAAGGGAACCAATTATTTTATATAAATGTTTAAAGTCAATTTCTAATCGCAAGCCGGCCGCGGTGGCCGAGGGGATTGAGGCGCTCCAGTCACGGTCCGCACGGCCACTACGGTCGGGGGTTCGAATCCCCCCTCGGGCATGGATATTTGTGCCGTTTTTAGTTGTAAGTAGTTCATAAGTAGTTTGTAAGTTTAGGGACTGATGACCCCGTAGTTAAGTCCCATAGACTCTACAAACATTTGAACATTCTAATCGCAATCGTATCATTGATGTCCTTTCATCCCATGCCAATCATCGACCTTTCTTTTTACTACTGTTACTGCGTCTTCTGTGTATACATGATGGTCGGAAATTCCCGTTACAAATTTCTAGGACTTGTAGAGTATAGTGAGTACATATCATTGTTTCCGTTCTACGACGGTTTCAGTTCAGATGTGTAACTCGTCAACTTAGGGAAAGAGTTCTGGCCGCTGCGAAAGACATTGAAGAGGCACCAGGTGGGATGGAGAGTGCGTACCAGAGCATGCCCACTTTAGATTTGTAGTTTTATAAGATTTTGCAAACATGGCCGCGGTGGCCGAGGAGACTGAGGCGCTCCAGTCGCGGTCTCACAGCCACTGCGGTCGAGGGTTCGAATCCCCCCTCGGGCATAGATATTTGTGCCGTCCTTAGCCTTAGTTAGTTCATAAGTAGTTTGTAAGTTTAGGGACTGATGACCCCGTAGTTAAGTCCCATAGAATTTACAAACATTTTTTTTTTTTGCAAACATTTTGGACCAAAACAATAATCTAAATAATACAAAATTAATTAATAAGTGTGTCTGAAACCCTTGTAGGGATAAAAAATTTAGGTAACCGGGGGTTACGAACCACAGTCCAACACATTGCCCACTACGCTACAGCTAACAGTTAGGAATTGCGTTATTTAATTTCATACTGTTGATGGCCGTTGTTAACTGATGCTAATATGGCAGTTGTAGACACTAAGATCATCATTTATCGTACGAAGAACGACGTCTTTTTGTTAATTCTTCAGGGCGCCATTGCTTTGAAGTGACAACGTGTAAGTTACAATAAGAAAATCATCAAATGCGCAACGCAAGATGGTGTATGCCAGAGACAGTTCAGGGCGAGGAATGTCACGTGACATCTGCGAACGGCTGGTTTTCATTAATTTAATGGTGGGTGTCAAAACTCCGTTATTTTTGCAAATATCAAACGACACGAGATATGAAAAAAATTTAAGGGAACAAAGTTGTAGAGAATTTTCTCCTCTACAAATTCGTTTATTCAGTTTTCACGTCAGATAAACGGTTTATTTTCAATTAAAATTACATTGTAAACGGCTTTTTTGGAATTACTAACGTATTTCTTGTCCGAAATATTTCAAAAAGCGATGTTCTAGTCTCTGGTAGTCATCAATTATGTCTGTAAAATTTGGTGCCGATCGGTTGAACGGTTCGACCGAAAAAGTGGGAACACGTTACAGCCAGACAGACATCGTCAAACCGCCGTTAATTTTGCAAATATCTCTCCAACGATGCAAAATATGAAAAAAACATAAAAGAGCAAAGTTGTAGAGAATTTTCCCCTCTACCCATTAGGTTCTCTACCAATTAGGTTATTCAATTTTCGTGTCAGATGAAAGGTTCGTTTGCAATTACAATTATATTACAAACGCCTTTTTTGGTATTACTACCGTAGTTTTTACCCGAAAAATTTGAAAAAAGAGAGGTGCTGGTCTCTGGCTGCCTACAATTGTGTGTGCATAATTTGGTGTTGATCGGTTGAACGGTTTGTCCTAAAAACAGGGAATACGTTACGGACAGACAGACAGACATACATCCCAAAATCTCCGTTATTTTTGCAAATATCTCTGAAACGATACGAGATATGAAAAAAACATGAGAGAGCAAATTGTACAGAATTTTCTCCTCTACAATTTCGGTTTATCAATTTTTGTGTCAGGTGAATGGTTAAGCCGTTATTTTTATTTAAATTTCGAGCTGTCAAAAAACGATCGCAAAGGCCCACTTTTAGTGTTATTACCGTAACCTAAAGTGGGCCAATCAGTAATAACGGAACGATTCAGTATTCTCTTCAAATTGATTGTAACAATTGCACTGGGTTGCGCCTAATTACGTTCCTCAAGTTGTAGTGGATGGGATAATCATCTGAATTGAAACCGTCTTGGTACGGAAACGATACGTTTCCGTATATGGGTTCCTATTCAAAATGTTATGTACTGACTACCTTCTAGAAGTGCGCCTTGGTTGCACAGTGGTAGAGTGCCAGACTACAAATCCAAAGGTCCCGGGTTCGATCCCCGCCAGGTCCAGGGATTTTTATCTGTCACTTTCCACTTCTTTCACCTCTGGCAGTATTGCTCATGGGAAAAATACCGAGTAGCACCGTGGTTCGGAACCCACGTTAAACTGTAGGTCCCCCCTATAACTTATATATACATGTGGCGTATGTTCCGAAAGAAGAGACGTCACTTCTGATCCTGCAGTTGTTATTATTTAATATTCACAGAATATATGACATCAACTGCGATTGGGCAAAGCTGAAAATGTGTGCCCAGCCGGGATTCGAACCCGGGTCTCCTGCTTTCTAGGCAGTTGCGCTGACCCCTACACCACTGTGGACACAGTGATCACCGCACCTGCAAGGACTACCTAAGCACGCCTCCCGTCAGATACAAATTCTCAGCTTCGCCCTGCCCACAGTACTCAAACTCGTAGTTATGAAACTAATTCCCGTAAGAGTAAGGGCTTCAAACTTGTCCACCGCTCCCCACTAACGATAGGATCACTGCCCGTCACAGGCTGGGTAAGTCAGCGCAAAGGTCGGAGGAAGGCAACGGCATACCACCTCCAAACAGGACCATGACTAGTAAACCAATCTTCGTATTGTTGACTGCTTTACCTACCTTCTAGAAGTCATAGAACTTTGTAACGGAAATTTCCCGTCACCCTGATTATTGATCGGTATATCGTACAGGCGGTATTCCTCGAGGCGACCGTACATCGGCGAGAAGCCCCCGTGTGGTGGACGGCGTCACTTTGCCGGGGCAGAGTTCTTCTCGGCGCCTGTAAGCACCTCCACGGGGCTCTCGAGCGACACCACTCGATCCCCCCCCCCCCCCGGGCCGCGGCAGAGTGCCGTTGCCATGACGACCCGCCAGGGGTGCACGCGCGCCGCGTGCCGCAGCGCGCAGGTTCGCTCACGGCGCTGCGGCGGTTGCCATGGCGACCGCATCCGCGTTGCCGTGGCGACGGCCGCCGGGGCTTGTATTGATATCGCCGGGCGCCAGCGCTACGTGTTTGGCGCGCCGACGCCCACGACGAGGGAAGCGATGGGAATGCCCTGTGACTCCCTCAGCGTCCCTTTACGCCGCACGTGGCAGAACGCTCACTGTGCTCAATGCAATCCAGCAAAGAACCCTAAACATTACTACTTTCATGGTCATTTTTAAAAGACGATTTAAACCAAGGACGCTGCTATAATTATTTATTTCGACAGGCCTGTTTCGGCGTGATTGCCACCGTCAGGATAACTGTTCAAATGTTCAAATGTTTGTATAGTTTATGGGACTTAACTACGGGGTCATCAGTCCCTAAACTTACAAAACTACTTATGAACTACTTACGAACTAGGACGGCACAAATATCCATGCCCGAGGGGGGATTCGAACCCCCGACCGTAGTGGCCGTGCAGACCGTGACTGAAGCGCCTCAGTCCTGTCTGCCACCGCGGCCGGCAGGATAACTGTACGTTATTGTAAAATGCATGGATAGTTGGACTATTAAATTTAACTCGACAATTTCAACTGATATGCAGGGTGTTACAAAAAGGTACGGCCAAACTTTCAGGAAACATTCCTCACACACAAAGAAAGAAGATATGTTTTGTGGACATGTGTCCGGAAACGCTTAATTTCCACGTTAGAGCTCATTTTATTACTTCTTTTCAAATCACATGAATCATGGAATGGAAACACACAGCATCAGAACGTACCGGCGTGACTTCAAACACTTTGTTACAGGGAATATTCAAAATGTCCTCCGTTAGCGAGGATACATGCATCCACCCTCCGTCGCATGGAATCCCTGATGCGCTGATGCAGCCCTGGAGAATTGCGTATTGTATCGCAGCCGTTCACAATACGAGCACGAAGAGTCTCTACATTTGGTACCGGGGTTGCGTAGACAAGAGCTTTCAAATGCCCCCATAAATGAAAGTCGAGAGGGTTGAGGTCAGGAGAGCGTGGAGGCCACGGAATTGGTCCGCCTCTACCAATCCATCGGTCACCGAATCTGTTGTTGAGAAGCGTACGAACACGTCGACTGAAATGTGCAGGAGCTCCATCGTGCATGAACCACATGTTATGTCGTACTTGTAAAGGCACATGTTCTAGCAGCACAGGTAGAGTATCCTGTATGAAATCATGATAACGTGCTGCAGTGAGGGTAGGTGGAAGAACATGAGGCCCAATCAAGACATCACCAACAATTCCTGCCCAAACGTTCACAGAAAATCCGTGTTGATGGCGTGATTGCACAATTGCGTTCGGATTCTCGTCAGCCCACACATATTGATTGTGAAAATTTACAATTTGATCACGTTGTAATGAAGCCTCATCCGTAAATACTAAAATGAGCTCTAACATGGAAATTAAGCGTTTCCGGTTACATGTCCGCATAACATATTTCCTTTCTTTGTGTGTGAGGAATGTTTCCTGAAAGTTTGGCCGTATCTTTTTCTAACACCCTGTATAAATTATTTAGCCCTGTCGAAATGAATAACTTATTCTTAGCAGCGTCCTTCGTATAAATAGTATTTTAAATACTCTGTAAATGACGTATGACGCAGCGGGCCCACAAGAATACAAAATAATAGGGGTCGTCCATTAATTGATTTTTTGTCCACCCCTGGCGAGAGGTCGCGAGACTCATGCCCCTTACTGTTCTTGATTTTTTTGGATTTATTAAAAAACAACTCAATTTTCTTACTTTTTTTATTTTAAGCTGCCCTTACACGTTCAATATTTATTGAGCAATAATATTGTGTCAATATCTTGTGTTAAAGAGCGACGCCAAGTACGACACAATATTTATTGCCCAATATTTATACCCGGGACGTGTCAGTTACAGATCTGCCTTCGTAGCGAACATGTCGGCGCTTCATGACGTAGATCTCGCATGTATTGCGATTGTGATCTACGTGCTGCAAGACGAAAAAGAAGTGAAAGAGGCGGGAACTGCCTTGTATGCATAACTCTCCATAAATTAAACGGATGAGAGGGGTTTTATATATTGACGTCGCACTTCCTGACACTTAAGTTCTACATACCTTACCTTAAAATACACGTTTTGGGGATATCTTTAATGCGCCGTTTCATTTACCCTGCAGACTTTCGTACTGGGCAAGTATAAATACGAAATCCATCAAAAGCGGAAGATTGTTGCAGCAGAAGCTATAGTTTATTGCTCAATACCGCTCTTACACGATACAATATATTGCGCAAAATATTGAGCGACCGTTCAATATTTTTAAAGCTCGACAGTCCCTTTAATATATTGCGCAAACTGTCAATACTGCTCTCAAACGGTGAATGTTATTGTGGAATACTGAGTATTGCACAATACATATTGAGCGTCTAAGGTCCCCTTTAGACCAGTCAAGACATTTAAGACAGAACGAGAAAAGGAACAATGAAATACTTAAATTTACATCTACATCTAATACTCTACAAATCACATTTAAGTGCCTGGCAGAGGGTTCAACGAACCACCGTTATACTGTTTATCTCCCATTCCATTCTCGAATAGCGCGCGGGAAGAAAGAACACCTGAATCTCTCCGTTCGACCTCTGATTTCTCGTATATTATTCTGATGATCATTTCTGCCTATGTAAGTGGGAGTCAATAATATATTTTCGCATTCGGAGGAGAATGTTGGCGATTGGAGTTTTGTAAGTAGCCCACGCCGCAGCGATAAGCGCCGTTGTTGTAATGATTCCCATCCCAGATCCTGTATCATTTCCGTAACGCTTTCTCCCCTGTACCGTGACAATACGAAACGAGCTGCCCTTCTTTGGACTCTTTCGATGTCCTCCGTCGAACCCACCTGATAAGGATCCCACACTGGGCAGAAATACTCCAAAAAGGACGAACAAGCAGAATGTATGCATGAACGATATTTTCTAAATCCATGTTGACCTAAGAGGAACTACGAGAATTTGTATAACAATATTCGTTCAAATTTAGTCCACGGGGACGCACGTGTGGTCTTAAGAATCACTAAGTTGCACCAGCATGTCTATATTAACTTCGCTGGACATATCAAAATAATTTGATAATATAATCTGTAAAATTATATCATGTTAACTCTTTCGTGCTCAGCGATATAAAATGAATTATAGACCCTTCTTGCACAAGACATATTTGTTGAACAATTTTATAAAAAAGGGTGAAATGTAATAAAATTACATTATAAGAAAGTGTTAAGAAAAAAGATTTTCGAAAACAGTGGTGGTACATTAAGTGTACCACCAACCTGGCTAATAATTTCTAAAATCTGTCTCTTCATCTGACGCACTCTGACCTAAGAGTATTTCAGCATACAGTATTGCTGTTAACTCATCATCCTTTAATCTTTCACTTACGTGTTTCATGATAAACTGAAATGATAAGTAACGCCTCGAATTACGTGGTGGCACAAATTTCGAATTCTGAACTACTCATGAATTTTTTCGTTTTGAATGGAATAAATGCAAGAACCGCGAATTTTACATTGATTCCAGTATTGACGTCATTGTCTTACCTGTACGGAAGAAATGAATCAACAGTATATCAGACAAGACGGTCACAATACGCACTTGATCTCGGGGGTGGGGGGGGGGGGAGAGGGAGGGGGACAGCAACTATGTGCACGCCGTGGCAAATAGCTATCGCCGCAGATGATAAGGTCTATATGGGAGAGGTCTGGTCACGCTACCGTGATCCTTTGCGGTGGCGGACATTTTGGTTCTAAAACGCGGCTGTAGCAGCCTGTATTCGGTTAACGTTTGTCACTAGTAAGTGTTAGTTGCTTAAAGCAGTGAATGTAAAGTCGTGACAGAGAAGCAGGTTATTGAGTATGTTGCTATATCTGACGTAATGGTCGAAATTTAGTTAGCAGTCGATCCCAAAGGAAGGTTTTCGCTCTTTTCATTGGTTAAATCAGGTTTTTTTCCCCAAAAATTGACTTAAATGTGATAAATCACACGTTAAAGTTGACTGTTCACATCAAAAGCGGACACCTCCATAAGAGCTTGATATCAAATTCGGACACTTGCTGAATAAAGTAGTGTGCACCAATGGGAACAGTATATGATCACATGACCTCAAAAATCAGACATGGCGACAGTATGTGCCAGGTACTAAGACGTATTATCCCGTAGTCAAGTTTTTCAGTAATTTTTATAGTGTTAATACTGATAAGCATCTTAAAGCGAGTGAAACGGAACATAATATATCACCAGCGTCCGAAGGAAAAGCTAGGGAGCGGTTGAGACAACCTGAAAAGTGAAAAATAAACACTGAAAAGAAACAATGGTAAGACTATCTTTTAAACTACCCTGTTCTATTGTAAGGTGTGTTGTACGAAGTTATCACTTGTTGGAAATACGTTAGATGTCAGAAATAACGTAAGGATGTTTACGGAAAAATCTGGCGACAGTTTCAACAGACCTTATGCTAATGATTTCAGAGTCTCAGTGCCGTAACATTTCATTTGGATATAAAATTAAAAAGATTATTATGATTATTGTAGTTCTTCAATTTTCCAATATGTAATAGAGTTCAGAATTTAGTATTTTCCACTTAATGTCGATATTCCCATAATTTCCCAGTATATACACATGTCAGTATTCTCGTCAGCAGTAAGCGAATCTCTGTGTACAAAAAACGGAGATTTGAAAGCGCGTTCACATCAAAAGCGAACACCTACACGTTTTGGTTTTAAAGACGGACACCTGTATTTTCAAACACAATTTGAAGGTACTTGTGTAATCAAATTGATATTACCCACTTCCAGGTATAAATCCTCGAGTATTAAAGTCGATAATGCGCAAATCTGCTTATAAATATATTAGTTCTACGTTTCACAATAAAAAAAATGACGTTTATCTCAGTTTCTGGCAAACGACATGTCCGCCTTTGATAATAAGCTACTCATCTATTCTCATTTCAATCGGTGTGTGATATGACAAACGTTACAACCATCATTCTGAGGAGAAAGTTGCCTTTCCATTAACAAAACACCGCTTTCGCCCAGTTGTGTCTGTGTATGTGTTTTCTTTAGGTCTCTCTCTCTCTCTCTCTCTCTCTCTCTCTCTCTCTCTCTCTCTCTCTCTTTCCTTGTCAAGTTTCCAATCGATACGGTATGGTATAGGTGAAGGACCAACGAAATTTTTTAGTGTTGAACTATCGGAGAACAGAATCTTGTATGGAATTTCAGCTTTCATTGATATGAACTTTACCTGATATATATATATATATATATATATATATATATATATATATATATATATATATGTGTGTGTGTGTGTGTGTGTGTGTGTGTGTGTGTGTGTGTGTGTTTCCAATGATTGACATTACGTAAATGGAAGAAATGGATCTGTGTCAGACAAACATAGGCAATGCCGGCCGCGGTGGCCGAGGGGACTGAGGCGCTTCAGTGCAAGGCCACTACGCTCGGGAGTTCGAATCCCCCCTCGGGCATGGATATTTGTGCCGTCCTTAGTTGTAGGTAGTTCACAAGTAGTCTGTAAGTTTAGGGACTGATGACCCCGTAGTTAAGTCCCTTAAGCTTAACAAACATTTGAACATTTGAAACATAGGCAAGATCCTACTGTTTTAACTGAAATTAAGTTGAAACAGGTAGGAGAGTTAATGGAAGATGTCCAAGAAAGTCATTGACCAAAGTGAGAAATTACGAAACTGAGCTTTGTGTAAAATCAATTTATTACTTTCTTTTAATTACTTTGATTACAGTAATTAATGTAGTTAAGCCATTTTCAATATTTGGTGAAGTGTCCACCGAAAAAAAGTATTTACAAAAATTGTAGCAACTGTCATCGAAAGTTATATTTATTTTGCTTGAATATCGTTAATAAACATAATTACACAATTCACATGCTATGAAATCATTTTACGGAAAGAGATTTTGTGCGAAATTGCTTCAGTCTAAAGCATACTTAGTCACCCAAACGTGCTTAATGTTGTCGTATACTCAAATCGGAAATGTTTCATGAAAATTTTGTCTTTCCCTATGGTTCCACTCAGGCGAGATATTTTAGGAATGTAAGTAGTTAATCTAGCCTCTTCTTCTCACACAGTTTGAGCCAAATCTGTGAGAACCATCGTATGACCTATCCTGGAAAGAATGAGCATATTTGGCCTTTAGAATTATCAATATTTTATTACTAAACGTAAGAATATAATTTCTGACTCAAACGGTACGCAGCCTCGCTGCAGGATCATGATATAAATACGCTAACACGAAAGTTTTGGTGCAGATTACTAATTTATTCGTACCAAAAGGCCAATGAAAGTTACATAATTCGAAAGATTGTTTGTCGTAGATTTCACGAATATAAATATTATGTATGCATTTAGCCATTAAAAGTGGTAAAAGGAAGTAGAAATTTTCCTATCTACAGCTTGGATCAAGTTCTACATTCTCCAACAATCAGCTCACTGATTGACTATTCGCCTCGGCCAAAGACGCTGTAATGCAGCGCATCTGCAGTATTAAAATAACGTATTAAGATAAGTGAATATCGAAACATGGAGTGCTCCCAACTCACTTTCTTATGCCGTTCAAATGCTTCATTTTCGCTGTGATTAAGAGTGGTTAAAGGAAATGGATGTTTTTATATGAATGCCAATATAAAGCATGGTGCGCCGGGAGAGGCATCTAGCGGTGTCGGGTGGAACTACGAAGTCAACATGTCAGCTCTGGAATTCTGAATATCGCAGTATCGAAATAACGTTATTTCTTGGCATTGTATAAATATACGAACACCGAAATTGTAGTTGCATTTCAAATATTAGGCTAATGAAGTTATATAATTCGAAAATGGCATGAGAAGTATATACTTTCCGTTTTTATTTGTTGTTATTGTGTCAGGCATTTTCCTTAACAGGTTAAAGATACCTCCCAGTGCCGGTTAAATTATACCAAATATCCCAGCGGCCTCCTGTGATAATGTTGGCAACAGATGCTGAATAGTGAGAATCCTGTGAGTCTTCATTTTAGCCAATCGTTTGACAACGCTGATGTCTTCTCATGGAATCTTCGCTTTACGAGGGCAGTTATTTTTACTAAGAGGACGAGGGTACATACAAGAACCTGTCAACCATAAAGCAGGAACAGCATTATTTGTTTACTCCATGGTCTGTACGATACACTAATCGAGTCATTCCATGTGGTTCGAACAAATGGGCAAAGATTTTCTATCGTGTTGTTGATGTTGCCAACTTAATCACGCGAGGCCGCCGACATGATACGTAAAATTTTACCCCCAGTGACCATTGTAAACACAATTGCTCGATTTTCGACCACAGGCAATACTAGTAATAATAATTTTCGAAAGCGACTGTTTTCTCTCCTGGCGATTCTGCGTACCGTCGTCTGATCTAGAACCAAAATGGCGGCTCCATAAGGAACATTGGTGTCCAGTCCTGTGTTCTATAGACCTTGACAGATGAGCAATACAGCTCCTGACACCTCTCGCTCATTGTGTGAACTATCACCTCACATATACTGGGTGGTTTAGGGAGTGAATTTTCATGCTGAACGAGTCACAGCTTCATAATTATGTGGTACGTTTTTTTATACCACTATTCATTTAGGCGAGCAGAATGGTGGTACACGAAACGTACCATCAACTCTGAAAGAGTTAAGCAGCAAGTCTGTAATACTTTTATTCTTGACCTTTCAGGGATAAAAAGTGCAGGAGAAGTGGAAGAGTGTGAAAGATTTATTTCAAAATATGTCAAAAACTAAGGAAGGAGTAATGACTGTCATTCAAGAGGCCATATGTGTTTCATAAGCAGGAGTCTTTCCTTGGAGTAGTGGTACAGTAAAGGACGTCCCTTATAAACGCGCGTGAAAAGAACGCTGGTATGGCCGTAGCCGAGCACTCTATCCTGGGCTTCTATTCACGCAGCTTCATATGAGGCGCCCGGCCAAAAACTCGCGTGTAGAGAGATCGTGTATCCTCAGAGAAACAATAGAGGGGATTCTGCGCTACTATGTGATGTTTGCATAACCGCGATAAATATTATGTTACGAATTTAGCCGTATTTCAGACTTGAAACTTGTATACTTCATTTCAATCCTATAATGTTCGAATACAGCATTAGTAGTGAGCTTCTTGATGGTGTCGCGTCGTTCAAATATCTAGGCGTAACATTGCAGAGCGATATGAAATGGAACGAACATGTAAGGACAGTTGTGAGTAAGGCGGACAGCCGACTTCGGTTTATTGGGAGAATTTTTAAATGTTTTGTTTGTAAATCTTATGGGACTTAACTACGGGGTCATCAGTCCCTAAACTTACAAACTACTTACGAACTAGGACGGCACAAATATCCATGCCCGAGGGGGGATTCGAACCCCCGACCGTAGTGGCCGTGCAGACCGTGACTGAAGCGCCTCAGTCCCCTCGGCCACCGCGGCCGGCGGGAGAATTTTGGGAAGATGTACTTCACCTGTAAAGGAGACCGCGTATAAAACGCTTGTACGACCACGTCTTGAGTATTGCTCCAGTGTTTGGGACCCGCAGCAGATCAGTTTAAAGGAAGACATAGAAGCGGTTCAGAGGCGAACAGCTAGATTTGTTACCGGTAGGTTCGACCAATGCGCGAGTGTCACGGAAATGCTCCAGCAACTCAATTGGGGATCGCTGGAAGAAAGACGACGTTCTTTTCGTGAATTTCTGTTAAGTAAATTTAGAGGGCCGGAATTTGAAGCTGAGTGTAGTATGATCTTGCTGCCGCCTACTTACATTTCGCGTGGTGATCACAAAGACAAGATAAGAGAAATTTGGGCTCGTACGGAGGCATATAGGCATTCTTTTTTTTTTTTTTTTTTTTTTCCTGGTTCTGTTTGGGAGTGTAATAGGAAAGGAAATGCTCAGTAGTGGTACAGTGTACCCTCCGCCACGCACCTTACGGTGAATTGCGGAGTAAGTATGTAGATGTAACCCAGTTACGAGCAGTTTTGGGCTGTTTCTAGCGAAAAAAAAGGAAAAAAAATTGAGAGATTTGCTTTGACCCGTTCTCTCCCACTAAGATTTCATGAGATTCGGGTCGGCCCTTCCCCCGAAGAACTCATAGATCTAATGGACGCCCCCTAAGACTGCCTGAAACGCGATTACTGAAGCACTGGATACCACCCATCGGCATTGACCTATGGCGTCAGATGGAGGCCACACAGATCTGAAATCACGAGCATTTGTGAAGCTCCGAAATAAACTAGTGTAGCAGAAGAAACAAAGATCATAAATATACCACAAATAATAGCTTACTCGTAATGGGAATGTAATAAGATAATGTAAAAGTTATGAGAGAAATAAACGTTAACGTGTAGTTCATAAATACACTGTTCAAAACAATTAGGGCGTAAGGTGAGAAATCATACACAATATACATATTGTAACGTATTTTATTCAGACATTGGTTACAACTGTTATTTCTGTGTGATACAGTAAGATATTTTGTAGGCTCAATTCTTGAGGTTTACATGTAGTTTACTTACAAGGAGGCAGCATGGGCCTACCATTTTAGTGAAAAAGTTATTCTCGTCGTCCTCTAATATGTTGTGTGATCACCTCGGACAGGCAGTACAGTTACACACTTGTGTAGCATCGACAGTATGAGGTTAGCAATCTGCTCTTGAGGGATATTTGGCCATTCTCCCATGAGTGCAAAATTCAGCTGTGCAACTGTTCTAGGCGGTGCTGGCTGCAATTCGTCTGCCAAGTATATCGCAGACATGCTCAATCGGATTTAACTACAGTGAACAAGCTGGCCACTCGATTCCTTCAATTCCCTCAGTTTCAAGCAAGTTGTCCACTAGTACAGCTCTGTGGGAATGAGCGTTATCCTCGAACAGAAGTAATCCATCTCCTGTAGCACCAAAGTACGACACAAAAAAGGGAGAGAAGAAAATCCTGCTAAATGATCAAGTACACACACACAAAGAATTTCACTTTTGGCCTACTTTAGGTTACGGTAGTAACACTAAAAGTGGGCCTTTGCGATCGTCTTTTAACAGCTCGAAATTTAAATGAAAATAACGGCTTAACAATTCATCTGACACGAAAATTGAATAACCTAATTGGTAGAGGAGAAAATTCTCTACAACTTTGCTCTCTTGTGTTTTTTTCATATTTCGTATCGTTTGAGACATATTTGCAAAAATAACGGAGATTTGACACCCTCCATTGAATTAACGAAAACCAGCCGCTCGGAGATGTCAGGTGACATTCGTCGTTCAGAACTCTCTCTGGCATACGCCATCTTGCATTGCGTATTTGATGATCTTCCTATTGTTAACTTACACTTTGCCATTTCAAAGCAATGGCGCACGGAAGAATTAACAAAACACATCGTTATTCGTACGATAAATGATAATCTAATGCCTATAAATGCCATATTAGCATCAGTTAACAACGGCCATCAATAGTATGAGATTAAAGAACTATTCTTTTGATTGATAGCCGTAGCGTCGTGGGCAACGCGTAGGACTATGACGCTAAAGGTCGGTGGTTCGGAACCCGCTACTAACTAAATTTTGTTTTTTCCTAAAAGGGTTTCAGACACTCTTAATAATTAATTTTTTATTATTTAGATTATTATTTTGGGGGGGCACTTTGACGAGTTACGGGGGGCACTTTGACGAGTTACGGGGGGCACTTTGACGAGTTACGGGGGGCACTTTGACGAGTTACGGGGGGCACTTTGACGAGTTACGGGGGGCACTTTGACGAGTTACGGGGGGGGCACTTTGACGAGTTACGGGGGGGGCACTTTGACGAGTTACGGGGGGGGGGCACTTTGACGAGTTAGGGGGGGGGCACTTTGACGAGTTAGGGGGGGGGCACTTTGACGAGTTAGGGGGGGGCACTTTGACGAGTTAGGGGGGGGCACTTTGACGAGTTAGGGGGGGGGCACTTTGACGAGTTAGGGGGGGGGGGCACTTTGACGAGTTAGGGGGGGCACTTTGACGAGTTAGGGGGGGGCACTTTGACGAGTTAGGGGGGGGCACTTTGACGAGTTAGGGGGGGGGCACTTTGACGAGTTAGGGGGGGGGCACTTTGACGAGTTAGGGGGGGGGCACTTTGACGAGTTAGGGGGGGGGGGCACTTTGACGAGTTAGGGGGGGGGGCACTTTGACGAGTTAGGGGGGGGCACTTTGACGAGTTAGGGGGGGGCACTTTGACGAGTTAGGGGGGGGGCACTTTGACGAGTTACGGGGGGGCACTTTGACGAGTTACGGGGGGGCACTTTGACGAGTTAGGGGGGGGCACTTTGACGAGTTAGGGGGGGGGCACTTTGACGAGTTAGGGGGGGGGGCACTTTGACGAGTTAGGGGGGGGGGCACTTTGACGAGTTAGGGGGGGGGCACTTTGACGAGTTAGGGGGGGGGCACTTTGACGAGTTAGGGGGGGGGCACTTTGACGAGTTAGGGGGGGGGGCACTTTGACGAGTTAGGGGGGGGGGCACTTTGACGAGTTAGGGGGGGGGCACTTTGACGAGTTAGGGGGGGGGGCACTTTGACGAGTTAGGGGGGGGCACTTTGACGAGTTAGGGGGGGGGGGCACTTTGACGAGTTAGGGGGGGCACTTTGACGAGTTACGGGGGGGGGGCACTTTGACGAGTTACGGGGGGGGGCACTTTGACGAGTTACGGGGGGGGGCACTTTGACGAGTTACGGGGGGGGGCACTTTGACGAGTTACGGGGGGGGCACTTTGACGAACGAGTTAGGGGGGGGCACTTTGACGAGTTACGGGGGGGGGGGCACTTTGACGAGTTACGGGGGGGCACTTTGACGAGTTACGGGGGGGGGGCACTTTGACGAGTTACGGGGGGGGCACTTTGACGAACGAGTTAGGGGGGGGGCACTTTGACGAGTTAGGGGGGGGGGCACTTTGACGAGTTAGGGGGGGGCACTTTGACGAGTTAGGGGGGGGGCACTTTGACGAGTTAGGGGGGGCACTTTGACGAGTTACGGGGGGGGGGCACTTTGACGAGTTACGGGGGGGGGCACTTTGACGAGTTACGGGGGGGGGCACTTTGACGAACGAGTTAGGGGGGGCACTTTGACGAGTGGTATCGTTTGCTTAACGCAGCATATCATCGGCGAAGGTGATTCTTTACCGCTGATCTAGCCTACAGAAATTGCCTGCGGTATGTCGTTGTGCACCTTTAGAGAAGTATCTTATCGTGTGTACGTTTGTGATAGGCGAGCGTCCGCGGGAACAATGGCGATAATGGCTGATTTGCGCTGAGTTTAATCTGGCGGGGGAGTGCGTCAAGCGCTGCGATGCACACATCGAGCCGAGTGGTGACGTCAGTGGTAACAGGAGACGCCGGCCAGAACACTTTGCGTGGGATCCTCCACAGCGTCTGCTGGCCTCGTCAGCTTACCAAAGAAGTGGTGCAGGCGACGGGCGCTGGAGACCAGCGTGGCAGCTTAAAATGTCGACAGATTTCAGAGGAGGACTAGGATAAAACTCGTTCCGCGCAGGAATGGCCGAGCAGTCTACGCAGGTATGTCAGGGATGCGATGCCACTCCCTTCGGAGGTTAGAGTCCTCCCTCGGGCACAGATGCGTGTGTCTTGTCCTTAGCCGGCCGCGGTGGCCGAGAGGACTCAGCTGGAATTCTGTGAATTTCATTCCGAATTCTCTGTTTTAATCCGCATTTTGCTCACAGTAATTTTCAAACAATCGCCATTTTATCGATTTTAAATAGTAAAATATGTGTGTTTTCTTATTAACGCAACTGGGAATACATATTTAGACATTACGTACATTACAAACTGTTCTTTGACTGTCAGAAATGAAATGAGCATTTGGCTTTCTTTGCCGGGAGAACCCTTGCGGGTTCTTTCGGCCACCTTAGTGTAAGTCTTTTTATTTAACGCCGCGTGGGCGACTTACTTGGCAATGCTGATGAGATGATGATGATGATTAGGACAACACACAACATCCAGTCCCCTGCCGGGAATCTAACACGTGCCTCCTGTGTGGTAGTCAGCGACGCTACCGCTGAGCTACGGAGGCGGACTTTGACTGTCAGAAAAATGTTATACACGTGATCGATCGTGTAACTTTTGAAAAGCGCTAGTTCTCGCGGGTTAACTCATCCAGGGTTGAGGCGTGTGGAATTATCGGGCAGTATTTTATCGCAAATGAACAGGGGAACACAACAACTGTCAATTCGGATCGTTACGCGGAGATGTTACGAACTTCCGTTACCCCTACATTAAACAACTTTCCAAACGTTCAAGAAGCCTGGTTTCAACAGGACTGAGCAACACCAGACACTACACGGCAGTGAATGGCACGTGTGCGAGAATTGTTCGGTAACCGTGTGATCATATGATTCGCTAACATTCCAAGGCCCCCGAGATCGCCACATTTATCGAGTTGCATTTATTTTTATTTTTTATTTATTTATTAATTTAATTTTTTTTGGGGGGGGGGGGCGGTTACCTCAAGAGTAAAGTTTAGACGACTCGACCAAGAATCCTGGATGAGTTAAAACAGAGAATTTGGGATGAAATTCACAGTATCCCATCTGAGATGTTGCAGCGGATTTGACGAATGTATTCATACAGGAGAACGCCACCTGAAGAACGTCATTTAAAAATATGATAAATGACATTGATGTTTTGTAAATGGGGAAAAGTTTTCAATCAGCATGAATTAAATTTGTTTCATTCTTATTATTATAGTGTAGCAATGTAAAAATAATAATGAGTGGGAAAAAACACACACTTCTCTCTCTCCCTTTCCCACCATTCCTGTCTCTATCTCCCTGTCTCTCGCTAACTCTGTTTCTATCTCTCTTTCTCTCTATCTCTCTCTCTCTCTCTCTCTCTTCACAATTAGGAGTCAATAAATAAATAAATTAATACATCAGTATCTCGTGCAGTTCTCTATGCAATCACATGGAAAACACACACACACACACACACACACACACACACACACACACACACACACACACAGACAGAGAGAGAGAGAGAGAGACAAAGCAAAGATAGGACAAACACATACTCAACAGTTAGCAACACCAACCAAAACAGAAACACAACACAAACAATATGGCATGTGCCTATTGGTGCTAGCTGTGAAGTGCTAGAATAACAAACAAACACAAACAAAACAAAACAAAAAACGCATAATGAGCATAACTGAAGCAGAACAGCCGGAAGCCATCATTGAGCAGTAGATGCAAAGCAATATCCATGAAATACTGTAAGTAACAACATCCAAATATTAGTAACTATACTTAAATAACGCACCAGAACTGTTTATAACCTAAGATACTAAGAAACGTAAATATAAAATATTGTAAAACATAATCATGTATATATTACAGGCCACTGATGATGCCTTCCAAATAAAGGCGAAATGTATATGGCAATAAAATATTTTATTAATTCAGTTGCATAGACGGATAACGTAAATATGTACACTATAATAATATAATACAGCAACTGTGGGAAAAACAGGACAAAAAGGAACTAACATTGTTTCATTCAAGTTTGGCTTTCGCTAAGCGATCGTTTAAACAGTATACTGCACTTATAGCGTTGTCGTCATGCGAAATTGCCGCGTGGTTTGAGGCGCCATGCTACGGACTGGGCAGCCGTTCCCTCCGGAGGTTCGAGTCGTCCTTCAGGCATGGATGTGTGTTACTTAGTTTAAGTAGTCTAGGGCCTTATGATCATAGCAATTTGGTTCAAATGAAACTTCCTGGCAGATTAAAAGTGTGTGCCGGAGCCGGGACTCGAAGCTGGGACCTTTGTCTTTCGCGGGCAAGCGCACTACCGACTGTGCTATCCCGACACGACTCACGATGCCGCCTCACAACTTTACTTCCGCCAGTACCTCGCCTCCTACTTTCCAAACTTCACAGAAGCTCTCCTGCGAACCATAGAAGACTAACACTCCTGGAAGAAAGGATATGTTGGAGACATGGCTTAGCCACAGCCTAAGGGATGTTTCCAGAATGAAACTTTCACTCTGCAGCGGAGTGTGCGCTGATATGAAACTTCTGGAAACATCCCTTAGGCTGTGGCTAAGCCATGTCTCCACCATATCCTTTCATCCATGAGTGCTAGTCTTGCATGTTCCGCAGGAGAGCTTCTGTGAAGTTTGGAAAGTAGGAGGCGAGGTACTGGCGGAAGTAAAGTTGTGAGGCGGCATCGTGAGTCGTGTCGGGATAGCTCCGTCGGTAGAGCGTTTACCTGTGAAAGGCAAAGATCCGGGATCGATTGGCAGGGCACATTCGGGGACATAAAGGAATTGTCAGTTAAGAATTGGAGGGCAGTGTGTGCGGTAGCCACAGCCTAAGGGATGTTTCCAGAATCCGGCACACAATTTTAATCTGCCAGGAAGTTTCGTATCAGCGCACACTCCGCTGCAGAGTGAATGATTCATTTGGGTCCAAATGGTTTACGAACATTTTGAACTGTATTGTCAACAATTCATAGTGAATCCATAAGAGCGACGAAGGTAAGCTTGACCTTCGTTCAGCCTACCTCGTAAGATGAGTGGTGGTGTCAAGGACTGCCCCCAGGCGTTCCTACGTGTCTCACACACTGGTAGACAGGCGGGCAACGGAAGTGAGTAATAGCTGTGCTAGCTCAGTGGGGGACGAAGTGTCCCACCACTGGTCTGGGCTGTTCCTCTGCCCTGCCGCTATGACGCACGGCCGCTCACGCACGGGGAATCCAGCCTCGCTTGCTCTGCCTGTATCGAGCGGCCGCTGCCTTCTCACCGAGTGTCGCGCGCGTTTCCGTGTTGTCTTCTCACCGCGCTGGCCTCTCCCGCATGTCACCCGAGTGCCGCTTGTAGCTTCGACATTTAACTACTTCCAAGGCCAGCGAAATTTCTTCGGTTTTTTACGCATAAATAGTAACCTATTTAAATACCTGATGAAATATTCTCGGGCTTCCATCCGGGTAGCTGAGATAAAATTTCGCGACGTTTCGATGAGAGTCATTCTCATCATCTTCGCCCAAAGATGATGAGAATGACTCTCATCGAAACGTCGCGAAATTTTATCGCAGCTACCCGGATGGAAGCCCGAGAAGATTTCATTAGCTGCATACGCCGGGAAACACTACATTCACAATTTAAATACCTGTCATAGTCGAATTCAGTTGTTTCCCAACAGATTTTAATTCGTGCAGGTGTATTTCCGCCCCAGGTAAAGGAGTCAACAATCCGAAGATTTGGTTTGAACACCACAGTGCTTCACCAGACATGGTCCTCTTTAGAAGGGGTATGCCGTCGCCTTGCTACGACCTTGTAACTGACTTACCCAGCCAGCTATAGGGGGACCTACAGTTTAACGTGGGTTTGGAGCCACGGTGCTACTCGGTATTTTTCAGATCAGCGTCATCGCCAGAGGTGAAACAATTGGAAAGTGACAGATAAAAATTCTAGGACACTCGGCACCACAGTGGTAGAGTGTGAAACTATGAATCCAATAGGTCGCTACTTCGATTCCCGCCAGGCCCTATGATTCAAATATGTCTCTTTCCACTTATTTCACCTCTGGCAATGTTGCTGACGAGAAAAATATCGAGTATCACCATGATTTGGAACCCACGTTAAACTGTAGGTTCCGCTATTACTGGCTGCCTATCGAGGGGAAAGCCTTAGACATGGCCAACCGATTCGGCTCAAATTTGGCAGCTCGCTTATGTGCAACCTAAAACGAACGAAGCTAAGATATTCTGGGTCAACACCCCCACGTTTTTAAGAAAAAATCACCCCTAAAGGTTACGACGAGCAATCAACTCAGAATTGGAGGGATCTATAGATAATTATAAATAGAGCATTTATCATCATCAGGTATGGGGTCCGCAAACGTATACTTTTCTCGATTTCTGGAAAAATATTCGTTTGCAGACCTCATACCTGACGATGAAAAATGCTCTATTTACAATTATCTATCCATCCCTACAATTCTGAGTTGATTAGGGATGATTTTTTCTTAAAAACGCGGGGGTGTTGACCCAGAATATCTCAGATTCCTTCGTTTTAGGATGTACACAAGCGACCTGCCAAATTTGAGCCGAATAGGTTGGCCGTGTCTGAGCCTTTCCTCTTGTTCGCCAGCCGGTCATACGGGAACCTACAGTTTACGTGGGTTCCGAACCACGGCACTAGTCGATATTTTTCACGTCAGCAACATTGCCAGAGGTGAAAGAAGTGGAGAGAGACAGATTGAAATCTGAGGGCCTGGCGGAAATCGAACCAGCGACCTTTGGATTCATAGTCTAGCACTCTACCACTGGTGGTGCCGTCTGTCCTAGGATTTTTATCTGTCACTTTCCACTTCTTTCACCTCTGACGATGTCGCTGATCTGTAAAATATCGAGTAGACAGTCGTTCGTAATCCACGTTAAACTGTAAGCGCCGCGCGAGAGTAGCCGAGCGGTGTGGAGTGCCACGTTACGGATCGCGCAGACTCCCGCGACGGAGGTTCGAATCCTCCCTCGGGCATGGATATGTGTGTTGTCGTTAGGTTAGTTCAACTTAGTTTAAGTAGTTTGTAAGTCCAGGGACTGATGACCAACGTAGTTTGGTCCCATAGAATTACATTGAAACTGTAGGTCCCCCTATAACTAGCTGGGTCAGTCAGTTCGAAGGTCGGAAGAACTAGAGACATCAATGTTGTTAAAATACGGTTCTTGTTGTCGTTGTCTCAGTCCAGAGACTGGTTTGATGCAGCTTTCCATCATACTCTATCCTGAGCAAGCCTTTTCATGTGCGTTGCCGCTCTTATGAGGACATATATTTGAATCTGCTAACTGTATTCATCTCTTGGTCTCCTCTGCGGTTTTTACCCCACACACTTCCCTCCAACGCTAAATTCACAATTCCTTGATGTCTTAAGAATGTGTCCTACCAATCTATCCCTTCTTTTAGTCAACGTATGCCAGAAATTCCTTTTCTCCCCAATTCTGTTCAGTACCTAATTAGTTACGCGATTCAACCACCTAATCTTCAGCATTCTTCTGTAGCACCACATTTCAAAAGTCTCTATCCTCCTCCTGTCCGCACTGTTTATCATCCAGGTTTCACTCCCATACAAGGCAACACTCCATACAAATGCCTTCAGAAAGGACTTCCTTAGGCTTAAATCAATATTCGATGTTAACAAATTTCTCTTTTTCAAGAACGCCTTTCTTCCCATTGCCTTGCTGCATTTTATATCCTCTGTACTGCGACCATCATTTGTTATTTTACTGTCCAAGTAACAAAAGTCATCTACCTCCTTTATTGTTTCGTTACCTAATCTAATTCCTTCTGCATCACCTGATTTTCTTACACTGCACTCCATTACCCTAGTTTTGCTCTTGTTAATGTTCATCTTATATCCACCTTTCAGCACACTGTCCATTCCGGTCAACTGCTCGTCCAGGTCTTTTCCTGTCTCTGACAAAATTACAATGTCATCGGCAAAACGCAATGTTTTTATTTCTTCGCCCTGAAATTTAATTCCTTCTCCACATTTCTCCTTGCTTTCCTTTATGGCTTGCTCAATGTAGAAATTGAATAACATTGGAAAAAGGCTTCAATCTTGTCTTACACCCTTCCCAACCTCTGTATCACTTTCATGCCGTTCTACTGTTATAACCACTATCTGGTTTTTGTACAAGTTGTAAATAACCTTACGTTCCCTATATTCTACTCCTGCTGACTTCAGAAATGAAAGAGTCGATTCCCAACAATATTGTGAAAAGTTTTCTCTAAATCAAGAAAAGCTAGAAATGTTGATTTGCCTTTCCTTAATCTATCTCCTAAGTTAACTCGTAAGGTGAGTTCTTACATTTCTCCTGAACTCAAACTGATCTTCCCCAATGTCTGCTTCTACCAACTTTTCCATTCTCCTGTAAATAATTCGTGTTAATGTTTTGCAACCATGACTTATCAAACTGATGGTTCTGTAATTTTAACACCTGTCTGACCTTACTTTGTTTGGAATGAGGATTATTATAAATGTTCAAATGTTTATAGAGCTTATGGGACTTAACTACGGGGTCATCAGTCCCTAAACTTAAAAAATACTTATGAACTAGCTAATACTAAGGACGGCACAAACATCTATGCCCGAGGGGAGACTCGAAATCCCGACCGTAGCGGTCGTGCAGACCGTGACTGAAACGCCGCAGACGGCTCGACCACTGCGGCCGGCGGGTTATTATAGTTTTCTTAAAGTCTGGCGGTATTTTTCCCTGTCTCATACATCTTGCACACCAAGTGAATAGTTTTGTCATGGCTGGCTCTCCTAGAAACTTCGGTAGTTCTGAGGGAATGTTGTCCACTGTAGGGGGTCAGAGAGAATATTACGTGTCGAGTGAATACGAGACACGTCCAGAAAGTAAGTTCCGTTAGGTCACATAAAACGAATGGGTACAGATACAGGAAAAAATATTGATTCTACAAAAAACTACAACTGTTAAACTACTTTCCTACATAGCTTCCGAAATTTTGTAGGCAATTGTCATAGCATGGCACAAGGTTTTGTGTGCCTTTTTCATAGAATGTTGCCGCCTGTGTATTCAACCATGTGGAAACATGTTCTTTCAGCTCTTCATCATCGTTGAAGTGTTGTACACCAAGGACAGATTTTAGGTGTAAGAAGAGGATTACTGTCAAAAGATTTTTTTTCACGATAATGCATCACCTCACACACCGAATGTGACGAAACAATTCTTACGGAAATTTCAATGGGACCTGTTTGACCATCTTCCATACAGCTCGGACCTCTCTCCGAGCGACTTTCATCTCTTCTTACACCTAAAATCTGTCCTTGGTGGTCAACACGTCAACGATGATAAAGAGCTGTTACCTCATGGTTGAATACAGAGGCGTCAACCGTCAGTGAAGGATGTATGCAAAAACTTGTGGCACGCTATGACAAGTGCCTACAAAATTTCGGCAGTTATGTGTGTGGTGTCGCACAAGTATGAAGTGCGCGCCACCTACTTTCGCCGCGCGCCGCCATGCACGCACGGCGCGGCGTTCTTACGACGTCAGCCACGAGCGCCCTCTGCTGCAACTCCGCTCGTGGCCACGACTGCTGCATCGGCCACTTGGGAATCAGATAGGCACCAGTTAAGACTTGGCTATCGGATAGGCACTAGGAATCATCAGTAGGCAGGCCTCTATCTAAACTATGTATCAACATTCTACTAGTCTGATGCTCTCCAAGTAATGTATTTCTTTGAAATATATCTCTTATACTAATCTAGCTTAGTGATTGTAGATCCTGCTGTCCCACTGGCTGGTCACCTCAGACTCTGTACCTGCACATACGTGCATCCTTTATTCCTGTGTCGGCCTCTTTCTACTCGGCCACCGACATCCAGGACAACCGGCGGAAACGAGACACAAAAGTGGCGACGAGGCTGGGATACAAAAATGTGGAAAAGTAGTTTAAGAGTTGTAGAATTTTGTGCAATAAAAATTTCTTCTGTATCTGTGTACAATTTCATTTTATTTCCAAACGGAACTTACTTTTTGGACGCGCCTCGTAGATAACATCACAAAAGTATAGTAGTAATGGTATAGTCCATTTTTTATTGTTTATATTGCTATTATTTTCGTACGAAATGTTTCAAAAAATCATAGAACTACAGGAAAACCTGAAGTGGGCCGTAAAACATGCCAGTGCGATTTTTTCTTTTTTTGTGTCCAGTTGTTTGGCAGACGCGCTGCTCGCCGTGGTATCAGACTGAGAATGTGCCGTGCAGTTCGGCTCAGCTCGGCTCGTTGTCGAACTCAGAACTCTCGCCCCCCCCCCCCTAATTCCGCGCCGCCAATTGAACGTTCAGAGCGTGGCCCGTCCATTAAGTCTCAATCAGGCGGCGGTCCTCGTGTGGGCTCCAGCTCGCATCGCGCCAGGCTACGATCGATATGACTGCAGGGAAATTCTGGTCGCCGTTGGCAACCAGCAGGGGTGGAGTGCAACAAATGGACGCTGTATTGGGAGGGGAACAGGTGAACCTCCCACCGTCTCTGCAGCAACTCTGCCAGAGGTATCTACATCTACATGGGATACTCTGCACATCACATTCAAGTGCCTGGCAGAGGGTTCATCGAACCACCGTTATACTATTTATCTCCCATTCCATTCTCGAATAGCGCGCAGGAAAAAAGAACACCTGTATCTCTCTGTTCTAGCTCTGAGTTCTCGTATTTTATTCTGATGATCATTTCTACCTATGTAAGTGGGAGTCAACAATATATTTTCGCATACGGAGGAGAATGTTGGAGATTGTAGTTTCGTAAGCAGCCCACACCGTAGTGATAAGCGCCGTCGTTGTAATGATTCCCATCCCAGATCCTGTATCATTTCCGTAACGCTGTCTCCCCTGTACCGTGACTATACGAAACGAGCTGCCCTTCTTTGGACCATTTCGATGTCCTCCGTCAAGCCCACCTGATAGGATCCCACACTGGGCAGCAATACTCCAAAAAAAGACGGACAAGCGTAGTGTATGCATTTTATTTGTAGTTCTGTTGCATGCTGTAAGGGTTCTGCCAATATAACGCAGTCTCTGCTTCGCCTTTCCCACGACATTATCTACGTGTTATTTCCAGTTTAAGTGTGAAGTAATAGCAATTCCTATGTATTTTGTAGAGTTTACGGCCTTCACATTTGATTTCTTGTAAACAAAATTTAACGGATTTCTTTTCCTGCTCATGTGACCGACTGCACACTTCGCATTTAGAGTCAATTGCCAATTTTTACACCATAATGATATTTTATTTATATAGTTCTACAGTTTTGATCTTCAGATGATTTTACTAGACAGTAAATGACGACGTCATCTGCAAACAACCTAAGAGTGCTACTTAGATTTTCCCCTAAATCGTCTATGTAAATAAGGAACAGCAGAGGACCAATAACACTACCCTGTGGAACGACCGATACCACCTCTGTTTTAGTCGATGCCTTACCATCAATTACTACAAACTGTCCTATGTGACAGGAAATCCCCTATCCAGTCGCAAATTTGGGGGGATATACCATAACCACACAATTCGATTGAAAGCCGTTTGTGAGGTGTCAAAAGCTTCTGGAAATCAAGCAATACGGAATCGATTTGCGACCCCTTGTCGATAGCACCCATCACTTCGTGTTAGTAAAGAGGTAGTTGTGTTTCGCATGAACGATATTTTCTAAATCCGTGTTGACCTTGGGTCAATAGATCATTCTGTTCGAGATAATTCATAATATTTGAATACAGGATATGTTCCAAAACCGTGCTGCAAATTGACGTCAATGAAATAGACCTGTAGTTTAGTGGGTTACTCCTACTGCCTTTCTTGAATATAGGTGTGACCTGTGCAACTTTCCAATCTTTTGGTACAGATCCTTCTTTGAGAGAGCAGTTGATATCTCTTCATAATCAGATAGAAATCAAGTGGACTTGACGGAAGCCATCGAAGGAGTGTAAAGGAGGGCAGTTCATTTCGTATTGTCACGATACAGGGGAGACAGCGTTACGGAAATGATACAGGATCTGGGATGGGAATCATTACAGCAACGGCGCTTATCGCTGCGGCTTGGCCCAATCGCGACATTCTCCTCAGAATACGAAGATACTATTGTTCCACCTACCTGGGTACAAATGATCATCATAATAAAATACGAGAAATCGGTCCTCGAACGGAGAGATTCAAGAGATCCCGCACGCTATTCGAGAATGGAATGGGACATAATTGAACCCTTTGCCAGGCATTTAAATGTGATTTGCAGAGTATCCCACATAGATTTAGAGCTCCAGTTCACTACTGCTTAGGATGATAGACTCTCTGTAGACGGCAAAATGACGATTTTTTTTATTCTATTTTTATTTATCTATTTTTTATTTTATTTAGGTTTTCTTTTCTTACAAGTTGACCACATGGTTACAGGATTTTGAGGGCTCTTCGATAAATAATGATCGTAATTTTTTACGGTAATATTCTCTCGCGCTAAAATTTAATCTTGTTCTTCTTCTAATATATAAATCAGAGTGTCCATATGTTTGTACGTGTTGCATACAAATATACAGTTTTGTTCCAATCTTTATGAAATTTGGTACACGTAAGCTTCAATGGACGAGGACGGTGGCCATAAGTGTAAGAATCACATACGATATATAGTTCACGAGATATAGTTCAAATAATCGCACGGACTGCGGTCTGGGGACCTGGGAGGCCAAGCATGACGAAAGTGGCGCCTGAGCACATGATCATCACCAAACGACGCGCGCAAGATATCTTTTTTTAACTTTTTTTTTTACTTTTTATTTTTCGTTCTAATAAAACCCCATGTCATTCCAATCATGTGTGTCAATTTTTCCGTCTGTATCTACATTATTCCGTGATTTATTAAGTTTTCAAATTTATACTGACTTTTTGATCACCCGGTATATCCCTTAATGAATGACGAAACATTTGCTGGCTCTTCATGTGCAGCATCCGATACTCGTCCCACTCTTCGGAGCAGGCCAAGGGGTAGTAGTTTACGTAGTGAAGCTGTGAAAATAATAACGTAGCTGATGGTATCGTAATTGAAAACTATGCTCAAGTACCTCTTTGGAGATTAGCATTTAATAAAGTGGGAAGGCAACGGCATACCACCTCCAAACAGGACCATGCCTAGTAAAGCACTGTGGTGTTCAAACCAATCTTCGGATTGTTGACTGCCTGTAAAAAAAAAAAAAAAAAAAAAAAAAAAAAAAAAAAAAAAAAAAAAAAATATATATATATATATATATATATATTATGTCTAATGAAACACATGGGCACGTTTCGATTTACGTACGTTGTAATGTTTTACAAGTTACAATATATACGTAAAAATAAATCTGACTACCGGCTTACAGCAGGAGACCGAAAATACAGAATTCCTCCACTCTCTCGCTTAGCCAATGATGTGACATACAAAGGATCAACCATCAGCAACGTGAGAATAATTCTGAATTTTGGTTGCGACCTTCCTTATTGTGAACCACTATCGTGGACCCCCCATTTATGACAAACGGACCCCCACATAATTTTTCCGCTGTCGTCGACCCCTTGCACGTTGTAATAGACCCCTGGGGATCTATATAGGCCACTTAGGGGACCACTGGCCTAGAAGAATGCCTATGTTCACGCAGCGTGACGGGATTCTTGCCACAACATCATGACATAATTGAAATTTAACATTCCCTGGAAGAGGTCTCGATATATATGGCCACGTCTCTTGGCCACCAAGATTCTCCGACATTACCTCTTTGGGTTTTTGCCTCTGGGGATGGTTGAAAGGCGCAGTCCTGCCTTACCAATGTGCCGGGTGTAAACGAATTTCTCATCGAAACTCGTCACGCCGGCCGCGGTGGCCGAGGGGACTGAGGCGCTCCAGTCACGGTCTGCACGGCCACTACGGTCGGGGGTTCGAATCCGTCCTTAGTCTTAGCTAGTCCATAAGTAGTTTGTACGCCTAGGGACTGATGACCCCGTAGTTAAGTCCCATAAGTTCTACAAACATTTGAACATTTTTGAAACTCGTCACACTGAGGTAGGTGGAGTCGAGCCGAAGTACGCTCCGCCACTCACCGCCAGCTACTCGTGGGTGTCGCCGCCACTGACCCGCTACTGCGACGTCAGACATTTGAAAGCAAAAGCAGCGCGATATGCATGCGATCTCAATACCTCGGCAGTGTCACCTGCAACTGGGGGACAGACACCGCCTTACAAACCAACCGCTACACGTTCACCAGAACTGTGGTATTCCCATCTTACAATTGTCGATTGCTTCACAAAAGAAATGTTCAAATGCTTGTTGAGCTTATGGGAGTTAACTGCGGGGTCATCAGCCCCTAAGCTTATAAACTACCTGCAGGGTGTCCAGAAAAGGGCTCCCCGATTTCAAAATTAAATATCTCGAAAACAAAGGAATGCAGTAAACGGTATGTTTATTGTGAAAGCTGTAAGAAGTTTATACAGTAGTTTGAAATAATAGTTACAAAAAGTGCTAACAGATGGCGCTGTACCCTGTACACCTAATATCAGCATACATAACTGAAATAATCACATGAAAACGCTCTATGCAAACAATCACATCACAATGTTTTCAAAATGTTCACCATTGGCACTACAGAGGTGGCGCAAACGAAGAATGAAATTCGCCATCACATTTCGTAGTGTCTCAACCGAAATGGATTCACATGCCACAGAGGTCGACGATTCAAGCTCGCCCAGCGTGGCGGGATGCTTCGGGTAAACTATGTCTTTCACTGTGCCCCACAAGAAAAATGTCACAGGGAGTCAGATCCGGTGAATATGGAGACCAATCCATGCTTGCACCAGTAAATTTGGGATATTCCAAAGCAATGACTCGATTCCCGAAGTATTCCTCAAGAAAGCTAAACACTTGTTCGGTCCGATGTGATCGGGCTCCATCTTGCATAAACCATTCAGTAACTGGTCGATCCTCTAACGCTTGCTGTGTGGCGACAAATTGTTCCAAAATTGCAACGTAACGTGCACCAGTGACCGTTTCTCGAATAAAAAAAAGGACAATAATGCCTCTGCTGCATACTGCAGCCCACACTGCAACTTTAGGAGAATACAGGGGTTTCGCTTCACACCAATATGGCTTTTCGGAACCCCAAAATCGCTAGTGCTGCGTATTCACGTATACATTCAAGTGGAAGTGTGCTACATCTGTAAACCAGATGCAGCATATATCAAATCCTTCACTATCAATCTTTGTGAGCATCTGATTAGCAAAGGCAACCCTTTGTTGCACAGCTCGTACGGGTATGGCCTGCTGCGTTTGAATTTTGAATGGAAACATGTGTAGGCTCTTTCTTAGTATTTTCTGCGTGCTGGAACGCTTCAAACCAGTTTCAGATGCAATTCTACGGACGGATGACATTGGATTTCGCTGAATAATTCCAGAAACTGTGGCGGTATTTTCAGGCGTAACTGCTGTTTTTCTTGCGGCCAACATGCACCACTAGATCATCAGTTGCTCTGGCTGTTCGTTGAAATTTTGCGTAGAGCGTAGGAATGGTTTTCACATCGGGTCCTTTTGGAACATTAAATCGTGCTTGAAAACTTCGCCTTGTTGCCGTAGGACTCTCTTCTAACCTGTGGTACTCTAGCACCAGAAAAACGCGTTGTTCAATGGAGTACACGGTTTTAATGTCTTCCTTCGGTACGCTAACCTCCTTTCACGTTTCAATAATGGAACTGATCGCTCTGGGCTTCGGATCACTATTTATACTAGGCATTACGTATGGCGATTACAGCGCCATCTGTTAGCAGCTTTTGTAACTATTATTTCAAACTGCTGTATAAACTACTTACAGCTTTCGCAATAAACATAACGTTTACTGCATTCCTCTATCGATCTTTGTTTTCGAGATATTTAATTTTGAAATCAGGGAGTCCTTTTCTTGACACCCTGTGTAAACTAACTAATACTAAAGACAGCAGAATCATCCATGCCCGAGGGAGGATTCGAACCCCCGACGGGGAACAGCTTTGCGCATCGGTGCATTGCGCATCAGTGTGCTCGGCCACTCCGCCGCGGCTGACTGTTTTACCTACTGGATCCGAGCAGATCCGCGTCATCGTTTATATAACTCGCGAGGCCATTGATGGGAATCTAGGAGGTACAAAAAATGTATTCGTAATTGCCATTGTGCTCACAACGAAAGTACTCAGGCTCGAACAAACAGAAATACTCCTAAATCGTATGATAGATAATGTAAAGTTCTCTTATTACGCTAGTGGTACTCCCGCATCTGCAAAGCTTTGCATTCACCCATTAGAGGCCTCTGCGTGTGCCATGCCGCATTGCACTTTGACCTGTCAGTTCGCCAGTAGTGACGGTGCAGTGTGGCGCTGAAGTTGCGTTTTCTGACGTTATTTGTGTAGTGAAGCGTCAGATGGGTCGGCGATTGGTAATAAATCCTGATAATATAGTGTGACAGGTTGAGGTGAAGTTACGAAGAAACCTTCTTCGTGTAGATGGTATTGGTGTAGGAGATGAATCATTCGTATGTAACCTATTATCTATTATAGTGTTTCTAATCTTTTCTCATATTTCTGCACTATAATACATACCAGAAAACATGTGAATGATTCTTCTTCTACACCAAGGCCGTATACACGAAGAAGGGCTCTTCGGAATTTCATCTCAACTAATAGCAATACATTAGCAGGATTGATTACCAATCGCCGCCCCATCTGACGCTTCACCACACAAATAACGTCACAAAACGCAACTTCGGAGGCACACTGCACCGTCCCTACTGGCGAACCGACAGGTCAAAGTGCAATGCGGCATGGCACACGCAGAGGCCTCTAACGGACGACTGCAGAGTTTTGCAGATGCGGGAGTATCACTAGCGCAATAAGGGACCTTTACATTATCTGTCATACGATTTTAGTGTATTTCTGTTTGTGCGAGCCTAAGTACTTTCCTTGTCAGCTGTGTGAATGTGATGGTGACAGATGAAAATTTGTGCCAGACAGCGACTCGAACCCGGTTTCCCCCACTTTGCGCGAACGGTCGCGTCACCATTACACTACGACACACTTCAGAGGGATCGGCAATCTTTATAATCGTATCATCAAAAAAAGATTCTTTTGTATTCTCTTTTAATTGCGTTATACTGTTCTATATAATGATGATTGGAATAAACTCTTTCAAGTTATGAAGCAAGCAGGAGTAAAATATAGGGAGTGTAAGGTTATTTACAACTTGTGCAAAAAACAGACAGCGTTTGTCAGAGTTGAAGGGCATGAAAGGGAAGCATCAGTTGGGAAGGGAGTAAGACAGGGTTGTAGCCTCTCTCCAATGTTGTTCAATTTGTACATTGAGCAAGCTATAAAGGAAAGCAAAGAGAAATTTGGAGAAGGAATTAAAGTTCAGGGTGAAGAATTAAAAACATTGCGTTTTGCCGACGACATAGTAATTCTATCAGATACAGCAAAGGACCTGGAAGAGCAATTGAACGGAATGGACAGTGTGCTGAAAGGCGCATATAAGATGAACATTAACAAGAGCAAAACTAGGGTAATGGAATGCAGTCTTAGAAAATCAGGCGATGCTGAAGGAATTAGATTAGGTAACGAAGCAATAAAGGAGGTAGATGAGTTCTATTACTTGGGCAGTAAAATAACAAATGACGGTCGCAGTACAGAGGATATAAAATGCAGAATGGCAATGGGTAGAAAAGCGTTCTTGAAAAAGAGAAATGTGTTAAAATCGAATATTGATTTAAGCCTAAGGAGGTCCTTCCTGAAAGCATTTTTATGGGGTGTTGCCTTGTAGCCGGCCGCGTTGGCCGAGGGGACTGAGGCGCTCCAGTCACGGTCCGCACGTCTACTACGGTCGGGGGTTCGAATCCCTCCTCAGGCATGGATATTTGTACCGTCCTTAGTGTTAGCTAGTTCATAAGGAGTTTGTAAGTTTAGGAACTGATGACCCCGTAGTTAAGTCCCATAAGCTTAACAAACATTTCAACATTTGTTGCCTTGTATGGGAGTGAAACATGGACTATAAACAATGCGCACAGGAAGAGGATTGAGGCTTTTGAAATGTGGTGCTACAGAAGAATGCTAAAGATTAGGTGGGTGGATCGTATAACTAATGAGGAGATACTGGACAGAATTGGGTAGGAAAGGAATTTCTGGCATATCTTGACTAAAAGGAGGGATCGATTGGTAGGACACATTCTTAGACGTCAAGGAATTGTGAATTTAGAGTTGGAGGGAAGTGTGTGGAGGAAGACCAAGAGATGGATACAGTAAGCAGATTCAGACAGATGTAGGTTGCCGATCTTATGTGGAGATGAAGAGGCTTGCTCAGGATAGGGTATTGTGGAGAGCTGCATCAAACCAGTCTCCGGAGTGAAGACCACAACAAAAACAACTGCAATTAATATCCGATTTTGTGCTTCAATTTGGTTAAATACGGGGAAAAAATAATAAGTTTCGCTCCCTTTGTTAGGATTCCAACCTTGTTGAGTTTGCGATGTCGTAGTCAGGAGTAAATATGCACTATGAACAAATTTACACAGAGATGTGTAGTGTGTGTGTGTATTTGTGTGTGTGTGTGTGTGTGTGCGTGTCGCGTGCGTGGACTTTGGTAATTGTTCTAGTTTCCATCCCAAATTCCTGGCACCTCTCCATCTAGTGTTTGCATCGCCCGCAAAGAGATAGGGCGTAGCGCGTTACAGACAGGGTCGTATTGTCGTTAACAGTAGCCAAAGCACAGCGCCGTACGTGAAACCTAGCGTTTGGCCCGCACTTGCACGTCTGCGAGAAAACAAGCCCACTGCCTGTTTCGCAACTGGACAGTATACTGCCCGTTGTCTGTTGCGCGCGTAAAAAAGACGACAAACTGCCAGTTTTGTTGCACCCACTTTACTACGTTAGCTTGTCAAATGTTCAAGTGTTTCTTAAGCTTATGGGACTTAACTACGGGGTCATCAGTCCCTAAACTTACAAACTAGCTAATACTAAGGACGACACAAATATCCATGCCCGAGGGGGGATTCGAACCCCCGACCGTAGTGGCCGTGCAGACCGTGACTGGAGCGCCTCAGTCCCCTCGGCCACGGCGGGCGGCCGTTAGCTTGTCGCCAGAACGCACTGCTGCTTATGTAGCGTGTCCGATTCCAGGGAGAAATAAAACACACGTGAGACCGAAAACTATTCCGTAAACGAGCATTTGGAATATAACTAAATGTTACAAAATGTTAGTAGGCCAGTATTTATGAATTCTATCTTGTATATGAGCATAGTTGCGTCCTTTATAGCGTGAGCTATGTGTCCATTCTTCTTGCCAAGAGTCAAATGCCCTTTTTCGAATAATATGTCCATATTCGGTGTAAGGAAGTTTTAGCTCTAGTTTTGTCCCATTATTTGTTTGCCTGCTTTGCCAGCTGGTCCGCTTTCTCGTTGCCTGGAATGTCACAATGTGTCTTCACCCACATGAATATGATCTTTTTCTGTCTTCTCAAACTTTCATGATACCATAGGCGGATATGTAGCAGGTATTCATTCGCGGATTTCGAAAAAGACCATGGTTTGATATAGTCAATGGACCCCGATAAGCAACGAGTACATTAAGTAGAATAAGATTTAATCATGGCTCATTCCCTAAACACTTATACAGATTGAATACAAATCAAACACCGGCTTGTGATTGTGATGGCATCTCGCGAGGAGATACGAACCATATATTTTTTCAATGCCCAAAATATCAAGAAGCGAGGAAAGGTTTTTTTATCGTCTATCATCAAAAATAAAGTGTCCAATGACAATCAAATCCTTACTATACGAATCCAACACAAAAGTCTACGAAGCCATAATCGAGTTTATATGTAACGGAAAGATTAAAATATAATGGTCATTACTAACCTAAGCCGGCCGCGGTGGCCGAGGGGACTGAGGCGCTCCAGTCACGGTCTGCACGGCCACTACGGTCGGGGGTTCGAATCCCCCCTCGGGCATGGATATTTGTGCCGTCCTTAGTATAAGGTAGTTGATAAGTAGTTTGTAAGTTTCGGGACTGATGACCCCGTAGTTAGGTCCCATAAGCTTAACAAACATTTGAACATTTTGAACTAATTTGGGCATTAAAGGACTATATAAAATAAAGGAAGGAAATAATAGTATTATATGGCACTGATTCTAACAAAGAAATGACTGAATGGTTTGAAACCGAAGTCAAAGAAACAAACAAACAACAGTATTTATGAATGGTTAGAGATTAATTCACAATTCGTAACTTGCAATAACTAGTGACTTCAGCTATATTTATTGGGGGGATCCATCATTTTGCGACATGTAAAAATTTGTACCGGACGGTGACTCCAACCCGGATCTCGTGCTTTTCACATGCGGTCGCCTGAAACTTTCGACCGTTTGTCACACTGCCTTTATTCCCTAGTGCTCGCCCACATTTAGTCTGATGTTCGCGACGGGGAGGAATGCATTACACTATTGGCATGTCCTATTTACTTTGATACGTCTCTTGAAGCCGCGGCGGATTAGCCGTGCGCACTGGGGCGCCGTGCTGCGGTGCGCGCGTCCGTTTACTGTCGGGTGTTCGTGTTGTTGTTAGGTTATATTGCCTTAGTTTAAGCAGTTCGCAAGCTACGGACTGATAATCGCGCAGTTGAGTCCGATATATTTACAAACATTTGAAAGTTTGATTTTATCCCCACAAAAAGAAATATATCAAAAGAACATAGACCAACCTAAGAACAGTGGCTGCGAACCTATATATATTAAACTATCTTAATTCCCGCTGCTTCGCTCTCATCGACTGGATGGTCTGCATTGGTCGTTTCTACTTCTAAATACAAATTTTAATAGATTTAGCTTTAAAAATGTTTTCCTAATCTAGTACTTTGACACAACTTGCTACTACCTATTGCACCACTGATGTCAGAATTCAAAACATTCCGAAACACACTTTTTTTAAAAGATTATAATCATGGTTCTCAATCCAAATTTTCGTATTTCTAGCATCAGTGTTAATAGCACCCTTAAAAGATTTTCCCTTATTTATCGGTTAATGGTTGAATTTCCAAAAATATCGATACACGTGCTTTTAAAATTGCAATCAAAAATCTAAATCCGAAGTATTGTATATCTTGCTTCAAAATTGCCTTAATAGGAATTTTAAAAAAATTCATCCCCTGTTTCACCCCCTTAGAAATATCGAAAAGTTGCTGATGCCTACAGTGTAAGATAAACAACGTCTACAAATTTCAAGTTTCTATTGTCTGCAGATTCACTTTTCAGCGCCGTATTCTGTCTTGTAGAAACGGATCAAGTACGTGAAATTTTTTTCTTAGGCTTTGGGATCTTTTACGGTAGTTTCACTTTTCAAACCAATATGCACTAGTTTTTCTGCAACAAGAGTACGAATAAAGAAAAATAACTGAAGAATGTGCATCACATTTCGCTGTATATAATCTCTTTGCTATTACAGTGTCAAAAGTCATCGCTGGTCTTCAGTAAGTATTTTATATCAGCTACTTTCAGACACCATGTTTTCCACCCAACTATCGACACGGAACTGCTGTGGTGTACAACGGGAGACTTCGTACTACAGCAACACAGATCTTTTGTCTCCATTGTGCAGTTTTTGCTGAAGAGCAATATATTGACACCCACATGTAGAATTTTATATAACTCAGTAACTTTAAACTGCCATATCTCCCACCCTCTTACCGTTATCGACCCGCTACCACCATAGTGCACAATGGGAGACTGATACCTATGACCACATACAAACGCTATTCGTTCGTGATGTGCTGTTTTGACTCAAGAGTGAAATATGGGCACAAACACCTCCATTTTTATGTATATTAAAATAATCTGCGAACAATCACCAATAGTAACTTTTCAAGCTTTCACGGCGGATCTGTTGTAAATACACTTCGCGGGTTTGCCGCCGGATGACATTGTGAATCTACCACAATATTTCGCCGACCCAACTGTTGGACATCTTCAGGTGGTGGTAGCTGTCAGTACTTCAAGGCGCGATTTTATTCATCAGTCGCGCCTTGAAGTACTGACAGCTACCACCACCTGAAGATGTCCAACAGTTGGGTCGGCGAAATATTGTGGGAGATTCACAGTGTCATCCGGCGGCAAACCCGCGAAATGTATTTACAATCACCAATAGGTTGCTTTGACTCAGACTATCACATCAAGTGGTTATAAAAGTTATTGATATCAAGAGTTCCATCCGAGTTTTAGGTCCGTGTCACTATACCATCCCGTAGCGTTTGTAGGACCCTTCTGAATTTACAGCACCAAAAAATGGTCAAATGTTTGTTAAGCTTATGGGACTTAACTACGGGGTCATCAGTCCCTAAACTTACAAACTACTTATGAACTAGCTAATCCTATGGACGTCTCAAATATCCATGCCCGAGGGGGGATTCGAACCCCCGACCGTAGTGGGCGTGCAGACCGTGACTGAAGCGCCTCAGTCCCCTCGGCCACCGCGGCCGGCTTACAGCACCCTTGATATCGTATTGTGTGTTCAGTAATAACAATTTCTCCTGTTCCAGAATGAGTTTTTTGTCCATTAAAATCTAGTGCCTGCCAGACCAAGAAGATAAATTCCGGTTTGACCTTCCCTTGGAGATTCGTTGCACGTTTAAATCTGATTGGTTCAGGCTCGATACTTACCTCAAAAACTACACTGTCGTAATAAAAAGCAGTATATCCTCGTACAGTTTTCCAATTAACTCAATATTCATTTTTTAAATACTGCATATGGAACATACGTAATCATTACATTTACAGATCAATCGTTGAAGCTGTAGCAATACATCTACATGGTTACTCTGCAAGTCACATTGAAGTGCATGGCAGAAGGATCACAGAATCACTTTTACGATATTTCTCTATAGTTCCATTCTCTAATAGCTCACGGAAAAAGGAACACCTAAATATTTCTGCTTTCGATCAGATTTCTCTTATGATGATGATGATGATGATGATGATGATGATGATGATGATGATGATGATGATCATGATCATGATCATGTCTCCCTATGTAGGTGGCTGCCAACAAAATATGTTCGCATTCGGAAGAGAAAGTCGGTGAAAGAAATTTCGCAAATAGATCTCTCCGCGACAAATAAGGCCTTTTTTTTAATGATTTCCACCCCAACTCGTGCATCATTTCCGCGATCGCCGATGCAAGAGGCCCGTGTTTGATTGACTGTTGTGTGTTTGTCATCATCACTTTCATCATCATCGACTGCAAGTCGTCAAAGTGGCGTCAACAGAAAGACTTGCAGTAGGCGGCCGAACCCTTATTGGGATATCCCGACCACGAAAGCTGTACGATCATTTCATTTGTTAAGTAATTCTTTTTTTAATTTCTTGCGCTTTGTGGCGCAAAACTGTAGTGATAATAGGCGCCCAGGCGTTACTTAGGAAACCAAAGTACTAAGTAAGAAACAGAGGCGGGAAGAAGCTAAATCCATTTTTTTTTCAAAAGTTTTTCAAAAGTACAAGACACGATCATAGAGTTTTTATTCATCCATAGTAATATATTGTCTTCAGTGATAATAAACTCGTGTACGATGTAAAAAAAAAAAAAAAAAATACATTGTCATATGACAAAATGCGTAACAACTGAACTCAAGAAAAGGCCAACGATGTACAGTAGTTTGTCTTGGATTCAAGCAGAGAGTGGCGATAGCCAACAGTGTATTCGATATAACGATAGTATAAACTTATTTATGATCCTGTTGACAGTCGACTATATCCATTTTTCATCGTATGATTGAAGATCTTTAAATTTCAGTACACGGCAGGTAAGTCGTCTGTACTTTTATTTTTATGGGTGTTGAAGTCAGGACCCTCGAGATCGTCCTGTTGGCTATGTCCTTGGCGCTGGTTGCGTTATTCTTGACGATTAGCACGCGAGTGAGAAAAAGTTCACAAAATGTTTCAAATTAGGCTTACGGTTAGTTGGAAGTTTGTAGGAAGTCCCTAAATACTGTCATTACGACACACTGGATGAATACAGGATGGGTAATTGGTGCTCAGTTTTAAACAAAAACACGTTACGGACACTAATTATTTATGTCCTGAACTGCATGCCGTATCATTGTACTAATTTTACAGGTACTTTTCGCGATACTTGCAGATAGTGCCTGCAAAATGTACTGCAAATAGTTATTAAAAACGAAAACAATTAAAACATAATGTAAGGTGACCTTTGACCTCATGTATAGCAAAAGTTTAGTGACAGATAACAATGCTTCCTTTCGACATTTCTATTTTATTTTTCGCGTTATTATTGACCGGTTTTAGAAATTGTAAAAGTTTTCATAATCCACTCATTAAGAGGTAAAAACCTTGGCTTTAGCCGAACACTTTAGTGAAAACATTACATTCAGAGACTGTGTGTTCGCCCTGAATCTGGCAGCGCTCAAATATTCCAATTTCGTTCATCTATTACTCGAAAATATCAACACTCGGCGACTTCACCGAAATTCACATGTTGTTTCAAACCATTACGAAGGTTTTTCTCGCTGACACCCCCGTTCCCAACCGTCAGTCGTCGAAGAAAAAAAGAGAAATCACGAAAGATCGAAATTTTCTCCCTCACTAAACTTTTTCTATACATGAGGACAAATTTGATCCTATTACGTTTCAACTGATTTCCTTTTTAATAACCAACTATTCGCAATACATTTTGCAGTCACTGTCTACAAGCATCACGAAAAGTACCTGCAAAACTATAGCACTGAATCGGCATGCAGTTCAGAACATAAATGAGTAGCTGTGTCCGTGACGTGCTTTTGTTTAAAAATGAACGCCGAATACCCATCCTTTGTTCATCCAGTGAGTCGTAATGAGAGCATTTCGGGACTGCCTTCTGACTTCCAACAAACCGTAAGCATAATTTGAATCATTTTCAGATCGTCAAGAAACACCCAACTAGCGCCATGATCGTAGGGTCCTGACTTCAACACCTCTAAATGAAAGTACAGACGACGTACTTGCCGTGTACAGAATTTGAAAGTTTATTTTTTTTTTTTTTTTACTTTCAATTATACGATGAGAAATTGATATAGTCTACAGTGAAGAGGACCATCAATAGGTTTTAAACTATCGTTATATAGAATACACTGTTGGCTATCACAGCTGCCTGCTTAAATCCAAGATCAACTCTGTACATCACTGGCTTTTCCTTCAGTTCAGTTGTTACGTATTTTGTCATGTGACAACGTATTTATTGCGTCGTAGCCGAGTTTATTATCACTAAAGACAATATATTACCATCGATAAATAAAAACTCCAGTCATTAAGTCATTCCTGTCTTGAACTGCTAAACTTATGGAAAATAATTGGATTTAGCCTCTTCTTACTTAGTACTTAGGTTTCCTGGGTTCCTATGAGCATTGTAGTTTTGCGTCCTAAAGCGCAAAATAAATAATAATAATAATAGGATTGCTGAAGAAATGAAATGATGGTTCTTGGCCGGGATATCCCCATAGGGGTTCTGTCACCTGCTGCAAGTCCTTCTATTGACGCCACTTCGGCGGCTTGCGGTCGATGATGAAGATGAAAAAGATGATGACAAACACAGAACACCAGTCTTCTGTCAAGAATCCAACCCGGGCACTTGCATCGGCGCTCAGAGATGCTGCCACTGGGATACGGAGACGGACAGTGCTTAACTGCCCGTTGATGTTCGTAGATATGGTCACTTCAATAAAATTTGTGACTGAATGAGATGCTTTGATGTGTTGGAGGAATTCTGACATGTCAAAACTAGAAATGAGTCTTAAGGCTGCGGTGGAGTGGCCGAACGCTCTAGGACGCCTTACTACAGAGCTCGTGGTTGCTCCCAGTCAGAGGTTCGACTTCTCCCTCATTCGTTCGTGTGTGTGTGTGTGTGTGTGTGTGTGTGTGTGTGTTGTCCTTAAGTTAATTTAAAATAGTTTATATTGTTTGCAAGCCTAGTGACTGATAACCGCAGTAGTTAAGTCCCATAGATTTATAAACGTTTGAACATTTTTTCCCCTTAAGGAAGACACAATCATCATTTGAATGAAAATCTACAGTCTTAGTCATTAGATGGCTTTCTTTTTGCGTATGACCAGTTCGAGGCCAGCAACCCATCTTCAAATCTGTTAACAAGAATTATAAGATAACTGATTGTAAGCTACAGTCAAAGTTCAAAAAATTTAAATTACAAAAATTAAAAGAAAACATATTTTAGTCACTTCCTACAAAATGTTTGTCATAACTAAAATACAGTAGCGTTCTTATGATTCGTAGAAGTTTATTCGTTAAAATTACCCTCTATAAGGGGGAAATTTACCGCAATTTGTAAAGTCAACGTGTAAAATTAATGCATACAGAGTGAGTCACGAGGTCCCCCCCCCCCGCCCCGCCACCCCCCGGTTTCAAATCAAATGTTTGTACAGCTTATGGGACTTAACTAAGGGGTCATCAGTCCCTAAACTTACGAGCTACTTATGAACTACTTACGAACTAGGACGGCACAAATATCCATGCCCGAAGGGGGGATTCGAACCCCTGACAAGGAACGGCAGCGCGCCCCGCAATATGGTGCTCCAATGAGCTCGGCTAATCCGCCGCGTCCCTGAGCAAGCCTCTTCGTCTCCTCATAAGAACGGCAACCCACATCTATTTGAATCTGCTAACTGTATTCATCTCTTGGTCTCCCTCTGCGATTTTTAGCCCACACACTTCCCTCCAATGCTGAAGTCACGATTCATTGATGTCTAAGAATGCGTCCTACTAATCGATGCCTTCTTTTAGTCAAGGTATGCCAAAATCCTTTTCTCCCCCATTCTGTTCAGTACATCGTCATTAGTTACGCGATCCACGCCACCTAATCTTCAACATTCTTCTGTAGCACCACATTTCAAAAGCCTCAATCCTCTTCCTGTCCGCACTGTTTGTCCATGTTTCACTCCCATAAAAGGCAACACTCAATACAAATGCCTTCAGAAAGGACTTCCTTAGGCTTAAATCAATATTCGATGTCAACAAATTTCTCTTTTTCTAGAATGCTTTTCTACCCCTTGCCATTCTGCATTTTATATCCTCTGTACTGCGACCATCATTTGTTATTTTACTGATCAAGTAACAAAACTCACCTACCTCCTTTATTATTTCGTTACCTAATCTAATTCCCTCAGCATCGCCTGATTTTCTTAGACTGCACTCCATTACCCTAGTTTTGCTCTTGTTAATGTTCATGTTATATGCACCTTTTAGCACACTGTCCATTCCGTTCAATTGCTCTTCCAGGTCCTTTGCTGTATCTGACGGAATTACTATGTCGTCGGCAATACGCAATGTTTTTAATTCTTTACCCTGAACTTTAATTCCTTCTCCAAATTTCTAGAAGCTTATGAGTTGATTATATACACTCAATGTCCACCACGTCGCTCCTCTTTCAAATAAATGCATTTTATTTCTTGTGCGATTCTTTTCGTAGTGTAATTCGTTAAATTATAAAGATTGTAAAAGGAAGTCGTAGAGTAATAAATTCAATAGGCTTTATTTTTGAACAATTAGCCCCCACCACCCAGAAACAAAATCCTGGCTGCACCACAGGATAGAAGTTGAAAATTTTGGTTGGAAGTTAAGCGTGTCTGGTTAGCCTAACTGCTTAACGCGACCGTTGGCCTGATGCGAGAAATCCGGGTTCGAATCCCACTCCAGCACATTTTCAACTTCGCTACTCAATTTATTTCAATGTCCTGAAACGGTCGAAATGTTTGGATATTTCGAATTCGTAAATTAAGAATGTTTACATCTTCCTGAACGTCTCAGTAGCAATGTTCGATATGATCCACTAAATGTTTTGGCGCTCTGAATCCTACGATTAGGATACCAACGGTGATATTCAGTATCAGCAACTTTCGCCTTACCATCACAGAAGCCCCCAAAATGTACACCATCTCTCCAGATTCCTGTGATGAAAAGTTGTAAGGCGCTATTTTGTCAAATCCTGACATTTTGAGCCCGTGGTTGTGTATGAAATACATGGTGATAATTATAATAAAGAAGACAGCAACTACCCACTGTTGATTATGCTATTTATTAACTCAATAGCGCCGTTACCGGTTTCGAACCTTTCATTTCATCTTCAGACGGCTGTTCACGTCCACACAAATGGCACTTACATCTTTCTTGTATGCAGATAATTTTTCTTGTGGTGAAAAGTCTTCGGTTGTGTGGTGCCCTACAATACAAAACCTGATTATAATGACTTTCTTGAGTCTAAATGTGACTCAAGATATCAACGAAAAGTTTGTTCACAATATTTGTCGGTATCTTGAGTCACATTTAGGCTCAAGAAAGTCATTATAATCAGGTTTTGTATTGTAGGACACCACACAACCGAAGACTTTTCAACACAAGAAAAATTATCTGCATAAAAGAAAAATGTAAGTGGCATTTGTGTGGACGTGAACAGCCGTCTGATGATGAACTGAAAGGTTCGAAACCGGTAACGCCACTATTTAGTTAATCAATAGCATAAACAAAAGGGGTTGGTTGGTTCTGTCTTCTTTATTATAAGAATCACCCTGTAAGTTGTAAGGTAATGCAAATGACACAATAACAGTAAACAGTAACTGCAGTATCAACATCGTGATTGTTACACGAACGTACCACTCGATGCATGAGGGTGTTCCCCGTCGGAGGTTCTAATCCTCCCTCGGGTCTGGATGTTTGTTGTCTTCAGATGTTCAGATGTTTGTAGAGCTTATGGGACTTAACTACGGGGTCATCAGTCCGTAAACTTACAAACTACTTATGAACTAGCTAATACTAAGGACGGCACAAATATCCATGCTCGACCATAGTGGCCGTGCAGAACATGACTGGAGCGCCGCAGACCGCTTGGCCACAGCGGCCGGCTTGTTGTCTTTAGTATAAGTAGTTTGTAAGTTTAGGGACTGATGATCCCGCAGTTAAGTCCCATAAGCTTAACAAACAGTTGAATGTACCACTCGCTTCAGTTGTCTTCTTGAGACTGATCGTGTGTCCTGTGAACAGAAGTGTAGTGTTCCTTACTCTGTGTTTCGGAACTCTGTTGTAGCTCCTTAATTACGGATCTGATCCTATTACTGTATTTATATTTTTTTGTTCCAAATAACCTACGGAGTAACCTTCAACAACCGGGGAAAACCTCGTGACTCACCCAGTATAAAACACAATTTGTGTGTGACGAATCAGGATTCGAAGCCGGGACCTTTGTCTACGAAGCTTTCTTATAAGAGAGAGTTGCATTCTTTGCGGAGTGCTATAGTCTGGGTCGGGTACACATAGAGAGAGACTACACAGCAGGATGCTGTCACGTTTAAGCAGAGCTGCATCCGCCGGCGCACGTGACGTTCTAACTGCAGACCTCAAGGCCGAACGAGATAGCGTCACTTAACACGACGCGACGGGCGCCAACTGTTTTCCATTCAATTCGAACCCTCTCTGCCCCACTTAATCTCTTTGTCCCGCCTGATGACATGGCGACAACATGGCGACGCGATAAAAAATTGTTAACGCTCAAATTTCCTTTCTCTGCAGGCCAAATTAAGCTCAACTGAACTGCTGTTGCTCCAAATTAAAGTACATGAACGAGAACTCCATCGGCCTATAAAAAGAGAAATATGGGAAAAAGTAACATCGTATTTTACTGATGCGACTCTCCCCTTATATTTACAGGGGATAGAGAAACAGTAATTAACTATTACTGGTCCAATTTATTTCAGTAAAATAAAAGTGGGTCTTTTGGGATGGTCTTGACAGCTCGAAATGGCAAAAAGGAGGAGGAAAAAAAAAAGAAAAAGGTTCAAATGTTTGTTAAGCTTATGGGACTTGACTGCGGGGTCATCAGTACCTATACTTAAACTACTTATGAACTACCTTATACTAAAGACGTCACAAACATCCATGCTCGAGGGGGGATTCGAACCCCCGACGGGGAACGGCCTCGCGTCTAGTATAACACTCTGGACTCCAAGTAGTATTGTACCTAGACTTTGAAATACGTCACTTCAAATCCATTAGAAGATGGATATATATATTTTACTTATGACTACTAATTTTATGTTTAACGATGCCTCAACATGGATGTACTCTTTTAGTATATAAAAATGTCGTGAAATTATGTAAATTACGACAGGTCTGAAGATGGCGTCGAGTGCGCCGAAACCTGTCTCATAATAAATGAACAATGCTATCTTGGTTGCATAATCATTATTAAATAAGAATCCTAAATACTACTGAGTAAAAATCTAACACAAACTGTGGCACTCTCACATTCACAGACACCGGACTGGACATTCCAAGGAACCTCGGTGTACATGGAATCTTTTATTTGAGACCAGCCTGAAAGTGAACCGAGAGCTAACTAATGAGGTCAGTCAAAATATAGTCACATTGTGTATATAATAAGACTCCGGAGATGCAGTGGATACTAAATTTAAACACACACACTTAACTATCACATTTTATTAATTTCACAACTTATAAAAACATCTGTTCAAGAATCATTCTAACAAACTTAAACAAGGGATGTTCTCATGCATAGCTTCGATTACCAGTCACTTTCGTCTACTTCAAAACTGATATTTACATGTGGTAAGTAGAGTTAATGAATCTTTCAAACATTTCTTTAATACAGAAAATTATTACTAAATTTTGAGGTGATGTAGATCTAAGTCATAATAATGCATTAAGCATTTCATACTTTGGGCTGATATGGACTTTAATTCGGAATAAAGCGTAATGAAACACTGAAAAATAAGCCGTGAGAACGACAGGGAAATCACCGTGTGTTCTACATCGCCATTTATACTGTGCAAACCACTGTTAAAAACTGTTTAAGTGCATTGCAAAAGGTTCGTCTCACACTAGCAGTTATTACGAATTTCTTTTATGTTGATATATGGAACAAAAAAAAAAAATTACTATTTCATGCCTCCGTGCACGTTATAATTGATATAATATTATCCTAACGATATCTACGGGAACCATACGGCGTTATAGTATACTTCGAATCCTCGTTTAAAGACTGTTCTTGGACCATTTTAATAGTATCAACGAGGTAGTTTGTCTATCTTAAAGAGTCTGCAAGCTGAGTTTTTTCATCTTTAACGCTATCGCACACATCAAAGACACCTGCAGACATTTATACTGACTTCGGTAGGTTCACTGCATTCCCCCAACATTCTGCCGATGTTCAGTCGGTATCATTGACGCAATGTCTCAAGAGTGGTTCCTTTATAAACGTTGCATTTGAAGTAAGGAAAATAGCCATTAAGTCGCCAACTAATTCCTTTAGTAGCCAAATTTAATCGCCAATCGCCATAAAGCTAGAATGGCTACTATTCTAAGAAAAAGATAGCCAAGAATGCGAAAAATCGCCACACCTGGCAACCATGATTACATCTGTGGCTGGCCCGCTCAAACGGCTGAAATTAAAAATCCAGGTAGTATAGAGATCAATGGGTTTGTTGACAACCCAAGTTCTTTGTTTAATCTTCGGTAAATGTCGGATGTCCTAAAAAGCCGAAAATGGATTCACATAAACAAACATGTACAACAAATTTTTAATTTTCATAATGATTACGTACTGGACAGAAATAGGAAATAAAGAAATTTGTGACAAATATACAGTAAATGAATGGATCTGTTGATAGGATACATTGGAAGGAGGAAGGAATCTTAGTGTTTAACGTCCCGTCGACAGCTTGGTCATTAGAGACGGAGCTAACGCTCGGAGTTTTGGGTAAGGATGGAAAAAGAAATCGGCCGTGCCCTTTTTAAAGTAGCCATCCCGGCGTTTGCTTGAAGTGATTTAGGAAAACCACGGAAAACTTGTATCTACATGGCCGGAGGTGGATTTGAACCACCATCCTTCCGAATGCCAGTCCACTGTGCTACCACTGCACCACCTCGCTCGTTTATAGGACGCATTCTGAGACATCAAGGAATTATCAGTTTATCACTGGAGGGAAGTGTATGGTGTAAAAATCAGACCCGCTCGGTTAGCCGTGTGGTCTAACGCACCGCTTTCCGAGACGGGGAGGCGTACCGACCCCGGTTCGAATCCGCCCGGCGGATTAACGAAGGGGGTCGGAGTGCCGGCCAGCCTGGATGTGGTTTTTAGGAGGTTTTCCACATCCCCCTAGGTGAATGCCAGGCTGGTCCCCAAGTCTCGCCTCAGTTACACGATTCACAAACATTTCATAACACTTTACACTTTCATACTTATAACACTATACACAGACATTTGGGGTACACATTTCCTCCCGGGGGACAGGGGGTGGCGGCAGGAAGGGCATCCGGCCACCCCGTCAATACTAACATGCCAGATCTGCAACAACAAAGCCGACCTTGTTCATAATCAAATGTTTGTATAGCTTATGGGACTTAACTACGGGGTCATCAGTCCCTAAACTTACGAAGTACTTATGAACTAGCTACTACTAAAGACGGCACAAATATCCATGCCCGAGGGGCGATTCGAACCCCCGACCGTAGTGGCCGTGCAGACCGTGACTGGAGCGCCTCAGTCTCCTCGGCCACCGCGGCCGGCATAGCCGACCCAGCTTGTGCGGGGAAAAGGGCTGACGAGAAAGAAAGTATGGGGTAAAAATCGCAGAGGAAGACTAAGAGAGGAATACAGTAAGTACATTGAAATGGATGAGTTGTTTGTCAGAGATGAAGAGGCTTGCACAGGATAGTGTAGCGCGGAAGGTTGCATCAAACCAGTCCCTAACAGAATGACAACAAAGACAACAACAACACCATCAACCCTTTGCTTCGTGAATAGTATAATTTCGAAATAAAAATTGGGTAGTGCATGGAGGGAGTTCAACTGTTTGTAGAGTCTATGGGACTTAACTACGGGGTCATCAGTCCCTAAACTTACAAACTACTTATGAACTACTTACAACTAAGGACGGCACAAATATCCATGCCCGAGGGGGGATTCGAACCCCCGACCGTAGTGGCCGTGCGGACCGTGACTGGAGCGCCTCAATCCCCTCGGCCACCGCGGCCGGCTGGAGGGAGTTATTAAGGAGGTCAATTTTCTGTTTGAAAAAGTGTAATTTACAGGCATTGTGGACAACTTGCAGATAACCTTGAAACTCTGTGCGGCAGGCATATTTAACGTGTCGCATCCAGTAAGTTTTTAGTATGCTTCAAGATGACGTTGCCGTCTGTCATCCGCCGTGCATCATAATTTCTTTTTGTAGGTTCACTGTGAGCGTCATTTGTGTTCACGTGTTGCTTGTGTTAAGCGACACGTTTGACGTGACACCGACAGTGACGTACTTACTGTTTTTTTCCCTGACTTTCGAAGAGATTAACAAGTTTATGACGCTAAGAAATTGCATTACTTGACAGGAGTATAATTTGAGCGAGACGGCAGACAGCACACACTCGACACGAAATCCGATTGCGTCACGGTGCTGAAGGATACCGTGTAAGCACGTTACTAAATGCATAGGGGGCAACGCAATCTACGACCATGTCAACAGTACCAGCGTGCTTACCGGTGCATCTTCACCTACAGTTGTCTACATCTATACTCTGCAGCCGCGGTGAATTAGCCGAGCGGTCTAAAGCACCTCGCTGCGGAGCGCGCGGTTGCTCGCCGTGGAGGTTCGAGTCCTCCCTGGGGCATGGAGGTGTGTGTTTGTCCTTAGGTTAGTTTACCTAGGTTTAAGTAGTTTGTAAGCTGCGGACTGATGACCACACAGTTTGTTCCGATAGATTTACGAACATTTAATTTTATACTCTACATAAAAAATGGGATACGTCTAATGTCAACAACTACTGCCCCATATCACTTATGACAGCTTTATCCAAAATTTTTGAAAAGGTTACTTATTGTCGAGTAGCTTCACATATTACTAAAAATAAAGTTCTTACAAAATGTCAGTTTGGTTTAAAAAAACTTTTCAACAGAAAATGCTATATATATCTTCAGCAATGAAATAGTAAATTCTTTGAATAATCCGACATAAGCAGTTGGGATTTTTTGTGATGTCTCAAAGGCTTTTAAATGTGTAAATCATGGGTTTCTTCTAGATAACCTTAAGTATTGTGGTATGATTGGGTCATTGCAGAAATGGTTTAAATCATACGTAACTGGAAGAGTGCAGAAAGTTCAAATAAGCAGTTCTCCTGATATAGAAGAAACAATTAATTCCTACAACTGGAGAGTTATCAAAAATGGGCTCCCACAAGCTTCGCTCTTGGGTCCTGTGCTGTTCTTAATATATATTAACGACTTGCTATTCTATATTCACGAATACGCTAAGATAGTTCTTTTTTTCTGACGATACAAGTATAGCTATCACTCCTGACGAACAAGAATTAACTGATGAAATTGTAAATTATGTCTTTCAGAACATTATTGTTTCTCTACAAATGGACTCTGATTAAACTTTAATAAAACCCAGTATACACACTTTCATACAGTACATGGAATGACAGCATTAATGAATTTAGACTTTGAACAGAAATTTGTAGCTAAGGTATAATATTCAAAATTTTTAGGTGTTTACATTGATGAGGGATTGAATGGTAAGAAACACGTTGAAGATCTGCTGAAACGTTTGAGTACAGCTACTTATGCTATCAGAGTCATTGCAAAGTTTGGTGTAATACATCTCAGTAAATTAGCTAACTATGCCTATTTTCATTCACTGCTTTGATATAGGATCATATTCTGGGGCAATTCGACATTATAGTTATGAAATTTGCTATTAACACTCTGACCCAATTCAAAAGTAATAGCAGTGAGCGTAGCTACAACACTAGGAGAAAGGGTTATATTCACTATTCAAGGTTAAATTTTTGGCACAGAAAGGGGTGAATTATGCTGCCACAAAAGTCTTCGGTCACTTACAAAGTGGCATCAAAAGTCAACTGGTATTTAAAAAGTAATTAAACGAATTTCTGAATGGCAAATCCTTCTACACTTTAGATGAATTTTAGACAAAACTTAAAAGTTTAAAAAATAATTTAAGAAATGAAAATAGAAAATCCTGAACACATTGTCATGTATAGACACCATTTACTAAACTGACACGTTCCAAATCATTACGAAATGTCATATATATGATCTATGGAACAAGTATTAATCTAATCTCTGCAAGCTAATTCGCAGTATGTGTGGCCGAGGTTACTTTATCATTGTTATGTCCCGTTACTACTCCAGTCCCATGTAGTTGACAAAAAAAGGAAAAAATAATAAATAAATAAAAAGATTGCAAGTATGGGCACTACATCTCCAATTTTATCCTTTTGGTCTTTTCGTGACATGAACAAAGGAGGAAGCAATGTATTGGGTTATGGAGCGTCTGCCACTGCAGTTTGCTAATCACCTCCGCGACACTAGCTCGCTTACTGAACGACCCCGTATTGAAGCGTGCTGCTGTCCGTTGGATCTTGCCCGTCTCCTCCATCAAACCTATTTGGAATGGATCCCACAGTGATGAGCAGTACACAAGCGCTGGCCGAACCAGTTTTTCGTGGGCTACTTCCTCCGCTGATGCACTACACTTCATGGAGATACTTTTAGTGAATCTGTTTGACATCTGCCTGACCCAAGACTAATTTTATGTGGTCCTCTCTCTTCTTGTCACTGCACAGTCGCTTACGCGTACACGTAGAAAGGCGCTCTTCCTTCTCTCCCCGTTCACTGAAATGCGACAGAAACATGTTGTTAAGCTTACAACGTGATCAAAAGGCTACCGGATTTTTTAAATTTTTGTTCATTTTTTTATATTTATGGTAAGAAGTACACTACACTTGTGCGTTCTTTTTTCAAGTATTGCTGCGCATTGTGGGATCCCTACAACGTGGGACTGACAGAGGATATAGAGAAAGTTCAAACGGGAGAGAGTGTCACGGAAATGATGCACGAGCTAGGGTGAAAATGGTTAAAATAAAGGCGAAATTTCGTTGACTAACTTTCCCTTTCAAATGCGAACATATTTTGTTAGCACCCATCTACATAGGGAGACATGATCATCATAATAAAATAAGAAAAATCGTACCAAAAACAAAATTATGTAGTTGTTCCTTTTTCCATTTGCTCTATTAGAGAATTATTTAGGCATTCCCTCTTTCCGCGAGCTATTAGATAATGCTACTGTAGAGAAATATCATAAAAGCGGTTGGATGAATCCTACACCATGCACTTAAATGTGATTCGCAGGTATTTATGTAGCCGTAGATTTTACTCGAGAATTTCTTGAGAATGGCATCGAATGGCCTCTGCTGATGTAACACTACATCGCGATCGTAACATTAGAATCGCCAATTCCGTCAATTTTGAGTTTTACTATTTTTTTACGAGGCAGAATTCACGTAATTTTTTTTAATTTTAAAAGAATCAGTTCATATCTTTGTAATACAGAACAGTCAAGGGCACAGAATAAGTTAGCCAAAACACCCTAAATTACAGTCATCTTTTATTGGAAAACTAGTATAAATAGTACCCTCAGTCGTGTTTCTCTCTCTCTCTCTCTCTCTCTCTCTCTCTCTCTCTCTCTCTCTCTCTATGTATTCAGCTCCCTATGAGTTAGGTCTCCGCGATTAGCTCACTGTGAGTTTAACTATGGGTTTAGTTGTGAACTTGTTAATTTGCGACAAATTCATTTCTTGTAAAGTATAGAGATTTTTATAGGGTCAGGTGAACATTGCTAAAGTGTTACGCGATTTGCGACAGTAATATCTATAGACTTTAGATCGGGTTAGGCTTCTGAAGATAGTTATAAAAATTCTGCCTCCCGAAGATATAATGATCAGTGTTAGATAGATCAGAATAATAACTGTTTTATCAAGAGTACTAAAACTTACATTATGAACTTTATTGAAGAAGATCAAAGTTGATGTGAACTGTAAGAAAGATCAGAGATTCTGTTGTAAAACATTAACTGTGAGAAGTATAGATACCTACCGAACTGTGAATTTTTGAAGTGTCTTTGTGCAAGTGCATTTATTGTATACTGTGTGATTTTGAAGAATATAGAAACGAGTGAGATTTAAAAAGTGTCTTTAACAGAGTTCTTCCGTAGTTACAACATTTACCAAATCAATGATATTTTGAACAGTGCTTAAATGAATATTTTTGACTGTGATAGTTCGCAATATGTAGTAAAATTTACTTAATCCGCTATTCAGTGAGATGAACCTTATTAAAACCAAATTTCCAAAGACTATTTCATTGAAATGTCTAAATAAATTAATTCTTGTGTAACTGACTTCGTTTTAGAGAGCTGCCGGGACAGATAAAAAAGATAAACTTTCATAACAATATATAGCCCCTGAGATGAAGAATCTGTACGTTCAAACATTTTAATAAAGCTAAGGACATTAAATAAGCTCAGGAAAGTAATACTTCGCAGTACGTTCAGGTGAAATAAGAAACAATAATTCAATTCGATCGATCGAACAGGAATACAAACATAAATTTCTGAAGTACAAGATAAAAAAATTTGATAGCCTATCAAACCGAAGACTAAAGTTACGCAATTGCGTACCATAATCATAATGAAACTTTCACTCTGCAGCGGAGTGTGCGCTGATATGAAACTTCCTGGCAGATTAAAATTGTGTGCCGGAACGGGGACTCGAACCTGGGACCTTTGCCTTTCGCGGGCAAGCGCACTACCGACACGACTCACGATGCCGCCTCACAACTTTACTTCCGCCAGTACCTTTCCAAACTTCACAGAAGCTCTCCTGCGAACAATGCAAGACTAGAAAGAAAGGATATGGTGGAGACATGGCTTAGCCACAGCCTAAGGGATGTTTCCAAAATGAAAGTTTCACTGTGCAGCGGAGTGTGCGGGATAGCACAGTCGGTAGTGCGCTTGCCCGAGAAAGGCAAAGGTCCCAGGTTCGTGTACCGATTCCGGCACACAATTTTAATCTGCCAGGAAGTTTCATAAATAATCATCATGAATATTTTAAAGATCGGAAAGTTACCCCTCAAAATACGAAGAACGAAACACTGAATGCTGTTTGAGTTCTAATCATCGTCGTGTGTGTGTGTGTGTGTGTGTGTGTGTGTGTGTGTGGAGGAGAAATGCGGCGCTTCCACAGTGGCAGTCAGGCAGCCCAGAGGCGCTAGACAAAAGCAAGACGCCGCCATTACGCGATTGTTCTCTGCAGACAGCTGAAAGCTGTGAAGGCGCGCGCACTGAAAACAACCCAGCTGCACGGTATTGTCTTTGCGTACAGTAACACCTCGTCACCAGCAGGGATCGCTCGGTGGCAGCGTGCTAGAGCACGAATCCAAAGGTCGTGGCTTCGAGCCCTGGTAATGTCTGAGATGTCTGTCCCTTTTCACTCCTCTCCCCCTCTCGTAGTATTGTAGCTGTGAAAAATGCCGCCGGCCGCGGTGGCCGAGGAGACTGAGGCGCTTCAGTTACCGTCTGCACGGCCACTACGGTCGGGGCTTCGAATACCCCCTCGGGCATGGATATTTGTGCCGTCCTTAGTCTTAGCTAGTTCATAAGTAGTTTGTAAGTTTTGGGACTGATGACCCCGTAGTTAAGTACCTTAAGCTTAACAAACATTTGAACATTTTTGAAAAATGCCAAGATTAGGAATGCGCGATACAATGTAGGGACCAATAAAAACAGGGTCGAGGAAGGCAACGACATACCACCCCCAAACTAGATCATGGTCAGTGATACACTGGTGCTGAAACCAATTTTCGGATTGTTGATTGCTTTATTTTAACCCGCAAGAAGTCCTAACCAGTACCACGCATGACAATTTCTCTCCTCCTTTGGGGAAATACTCTGACTATAGAATATAGTGATTCCAATTCCGAAGAAAGCAAGTGCAGACAAATGTGAAAATTACAGAACTATCAGTTTAATAAGTCATGGTTGCAAAATACTAACACGAATTATTTACAGACGAATGGAAAATCTGGTGGAATCCGACCTTGGGGGAAGATCAGTTTGGATTTAGGAGACATGTAGGAACACGAGAGGCAATGCGTTACGACTAATCTTAGAAGAAGATAGCGTAAGGAAGGGGAAACCTACGATTTTAGAATTTTTGTATGTGGATTGTGGATTCTCACAATGTTGATTGGAATAGACTTTTTCAGGTTGTGAAGGTAGCAGGGGTAAAATATAGGCAGCGAAGAGCCATATTCAACTTGTGCAATAACCAGGCAGTAATTATTAAAGCCGGTCGCAGTGGCCGAGCGGTCTGCGGCGCGCCAGTCACAGTCTGCACGGCCGCTACGGTCGGGGGTTCGAATCCCACCTCGGGCATGGATGTTTTTGTCTTCTTTAGTGTAAGGTAGTTCATAAGTATTTTGTAAGTTTAGGGACTGATGACCCCGCAGTTAAGTCCCTTTAGCTTAACAAACATTTGAACATTTGTTCATGCCTTCTCTCTCTATCCATCTCCTTTCTTCTAAAATCGTCATCGGAGAATATATAAAAATAACGCTGTCTTGCATAATGTACAAAATTATAAGTGTAGTATCTAAACAAATAAAAAGATAGTAGTCAAAATCCAAATGACATATAAAATTCGTAAGATCTCATATTTATTGAATTATATGTTGTACAATTGTATAGTTTCTCAGGTATTGAATATATTCATTTGTATAGTGCTGTATGTCTGTGTAATCTCTTGGGACTGCAATTAGTAGTAAAGAAGTAATAGATTAAAACTTGGTGCGTGATGGGGCGGTTTTCCATGAATGTTACTGTTTATGTGCTCATATCTCACGAACTGTGTGTCGAACTGTGATAAAATTTCGAAGGTACGGTCAAATGCTCAAATGTTTGTATGGGAATTAACTGCGGGTTCATCAGTCCCAAAACTTAGGAACTAGCTTATACGATAGACGGCACAAACATCCATGCCCGAGGGGGGATTCGAACCCCCGACGGGGAACGACGTCTCGCATCGTAGCATAGCATAGCGCCTTAATGCGCTCGGCCGCTCCGCCGCGGCGAAGGTATATGTGTGTATACTGTCTGAAAAACAGCGGAAAAGTAGTAAGCAACAAACGTTTTTCCTTTCATAAGTTTGCTATGGTTGTCAGCGAGAAATAGTTCAATAAAGGTTTGAAATTGCGTTTAAATGTTGTTGGATGTCGCTAAGTAATGTCGTTCGAATATACTGTAGTCATAAAGTTTCGTCGAAATATGTGGGAGTTTCTTGCAAGTATTTGTTTATGATGTTATATCTCCTGAACCACGTGTCGTATGTGGTTGTTACTATTACAGAATTGGTACCTCACGGTACCAATCTGTCCAGTTGTTTAGGAGGAAATATTCAGCAGTTTTTCTCGCATCTCATTGTTTGACGTCATATCTCGTGAACTGTGTGTTGTACGTGATACTTAGACTTACGGCGATCGTCCTCATGGATTGAATTTTACGTGTACAAAATTTCATAAAGATTGGAACTGCAGATTTGTATGCAATACGTACACACAAACAAACAAACAAACATGCGGACACTCTGCTTTATATACAGTGAATAACTTTAATATGCAGACACTAAGATATTTTTAGTTTGCTGCTTTATAACTGTATTCTGAACAAACAAAAATATAATATAACCAAATATTATATGAAGGTACATGCCTAGTAAATAACAGTATGAACGTTGTTTACATAACGTAGAACAGTTGTTAAAGAATGTGATTAAAATAAATCACTCTTCGATGGTCACGTTACTTTAATATCCGGACATATGGCAGTGTGGCACTTGTCACCGTTCACGCCGGGGTGAGCAGGCCTGCTTCTAGTATGAAGGCATGTGTGTGTTTACAAGCGCTGTCCACTGTCCAGACGGTACGATGCCACGCAAAGCTAATACCAGCTTTGAGATACGACAACTTGCGATTTTTCACAATGCGAAGGGAAAATCATATCGACAAATTGCTGCCATGCTCAACATGAGTAAGAGTACTGTAGCAGATATTGTCAGGCGTTTCAGAAACGAGGACCGTATAGACTCCATATCACAAATGGGCCAGCCACAGAAGTTATTTGCTCGTGACAAGAGGAAGCCAGTACGAAAAATAAAGAAGGATCCTACACTCAGTGCATCGAGATTAGCACGTGAGCTTCTAAACGAGACTGGCAAGAAGGTACATCTTCAAACGATTAGCAGAGCATTGAAAGAAAGTGGATACAATGGAAGTGTGGCTAGGAAGAAAACCGTATGTGAATTAACAAAATCGACAGAAAAGATTGGACTTTGCTAGGTAGTTTATTACGAAGGATGCAGTTTGGTGGAATGACGTCATTTTTTCGACGAAAGTAAATTTAACGTTTGTGGGTCAAATGGACGAAGCATGGTGTGGCGGAAGAAAAATGAGGAATTTACAGTCACAAATATTAAACCAACTGTAAAGCATGGAGATGGCAGCGTCCTTGTCTGGGGCTGTATATCGACATTTGGAGCGGGTGAATTAGTGTTCATCGACAATACTGAGGAAAAATATGTTTATTTGAACATATCAAAGAACAATTTACGAAAAAGTGCTGAAACCATGGGAATATCAAACACCTTCAGATTTTACCAGGACAATGACCCGAAACATAAGGCTCGCATTGTGCAGCAATATTTGCTCTACAACTGCTCCAAAGTCCTACAACCACCACCGGAGTCACCAGACCTCAACCCGATTGAGAATGTGTGGGGAGAACTGAAGCGACGTATTAGAAGTACACCAATATCTTCCAAAGGAAGTCTGAAGCATCGACTAAGAGTAGAATGGGACGGTCTACGTGCGGACTATGTAAAAAATTACATTAGCAGTATGCCGCAGCGATTGAAAGAAGTGATGAAACAGAATTGCTACCCAACAAGATATTGAAACATTTATTTTCCATAAAATTGTCTTGAAATACTTAGTTCTGCAAAGTGTCCTAATATTAAAGCAACGTAATATAGGACCGAGGTGTATGTAAATTGTATTATTAAGGGCCGGCCGCGGTGGCCGAGGGGACTGAGGCGCTTCAGTTACGGTCTGCACGGCCACTACGGTCGGGGCATGTATATTTGTGCGTCCTAGTTCGTAAGTAGTTCATACGTAGTTTGTAAGCTTAGGGACTGATGACCCCGTAGTTAAGTCCCATAAATTCTACAAACATTTGAACATTTTTTGTATTATTAAGGAAGTTATGTGAGTTATCTTAATAAAATTTATATTATTACTTACAAGACACATCACGTAATGTAATAATTGGTTATGTGTTTTGTTTGTTTTGTTATAAATAAAGTTATGATGTTCCAAGATTGAAATATCACACTGTCAGAATATTAAAGTTATTCACTGTATGTAGATTATAAAGATGTACACAAGCCGCTACAAATGAATTTGTGGTAAAATGTACTTCAGTTTGAGAGATAATGGAAGGACTAAGGTGTGTAGCTGATCAGCCACACTAGGTATTTAAGGGTTAAAATGTTCAAATGTTTGTTAAGCTTAAGGGACTTAACTACGGGGTCATCAGTCCCTAAACTTACAAACTACTTATGAACTAGCTACAACTACGGACGGCACAAATATCCATGCCCGAGGGGGGATTCGAACCCCGACTGTAGTGGCCGTGCAGACCGTGACTGGAGCGCCTCAGTCCCCTCGGCCACCGCGGCCGGCTATTTAAGGGTTAAGTTACCTGTCACTGCAGGCAGTACCGTGGCCTGCTGTTAGACTCAGGCTGCGCCCCGAGTCGTCGCCATCGGAGCAGGTCGATGGCAGGACGGGCGGCGAGATTTAAACGGGGCAGCAGGCAGCTCCTGCCCTGGGTGCACAGGCCGCGGCGAGAACCGGTCCCGGCACTCGCCTAGACACCGATTACTGCGCCCTGAGTCACCGGGGACCGACTCGGCTCAGCTGACTCACTCATTCCAAAATCCTACTGGGCTGCAGTGCTAGATACAGAAAATGTTGTCTGTGAAATTTGCTGCTGCTGCTGTATCTGGTAGCAACCAGTTCATAACGTCGCGGCTTACCTGTACCTCGACAGGCCTCGTCCACTTGGGAAAGATGATGATTATTGTGATCGTCATCGATGATAGTGATTGTGACCGTGACATGTACGTGATCAAAAAAAGTTCAGATGTTTGTTAAGCTTATGGGACTTAACTGCGGGGTTATCAGTCCCTAAACTTACAATCAACATATGAACTACTTTATACTGAAAACAGCACAAACATCCATGCCCGGCATAGGATTCGAACCCACAATGGAGAGCGCCCTCGCGCATCGTAGTATAGTAAAGCTCTGTATAGGGAAAGTATGGCCAGCCTGCCAGCGGCAGCCATTCTGGGCCTATTCCGCTGCTGCTTACGCACCGACCGCTACAACGTTACCAGCGCTTAACAGTACTTTTCAACCGATTTTGAGAAAACTATTCAATGAAAAAAAAAATAATTTTTTCACATGTTATAGTGTGATATATTCGCTCGATAGTGATCTAATTTTTTATTCATTATTACTTATAGTTTCCGTGCTACGTCAAATTAAGTAAACTACTGCGGAAAATTTTGAAGAGTTTGCAGAGGAAAAATCGCATTGCGTAGAATTTTCGTATGGTTGATTTTAGCACACACAATGCTGCGGACGAAATGTAGGTAAGATATCGACATTTTATTTAAGGCTGAGAGCAGAACCATAACTCTTTTCACTCTCGAGATACAGGGTGTTGTATCCGACGGACAGATGCGGGAACTTCGCGTAGTTCTGTTCATGCGGACCTGGCGGCTTTACGAAATACTTATCGCCCGATTTTAAGAAAACTATGGTTGTGGCCCCAGATTTAAAGAGTTCGCCTATAGATTCAGATTGACCTGTACCATTCGAATAGACCGCGAACATGTCGTCATCGGAGCATACAGTAGATTAAGAAAGCAATTGAGATTATGGATTGATGAGTATTTTCTTGCGTATTGTTTTCTTATACCTTACATGAACTACGAAAAATGACAAGGGGATACCCACTACATGACTTTTAGCAAAAAGAGAAATCAAAGATGCCTTTACAACGGCAATTGCATTTCAACATCTAATATTTGTCTTGTTTCAATTCTCTGTTTCCTGTAGTGATACACTTATGAAAATGAACGAGAAAAGCTTGCTTCGGGTATTATATATTACTTTCATATCTAAACGAGAATCTAGATCAGTCCCAAATATGTCCAAAATGTGGGTGTTTTCGGCAGCTGCCTGGAGATAAAACCAACGATGCGTGAATAACGTAACCTCATGACATTGTAGGAATTTTCTTCTGACTTTCATCAGTCAGACTGTTCATCTTCCTGCATTTCTGATATCTAATGGAGGTACTATAATGTTTCCCTCCCTTCTTCGTTTCTTAAGAACACCGAAAAGTACAAAACAGCAGCATTATTCAAACCCAAACATACAAATATTCACTAGACATCTCATGGCAGCCAAGCAACGTATAGGATCAAGACGACGAAAATAACCACGTGACTCGATTGCAGCCAGTCACGAGCTGCAGACGGCGGCCAGCGGCGCGGAAAAGGATAGCCATACTTTCCCTATACAGAGCTTTATAGTATAGCGCCTCAAAGCACTCGGCCACTCCGCCGAGGCAGGCACGTGATCGATGATAGTGACCGTGACACTGACGTCGTACGTGATCGATGATAGTGACCGTGACATTGACGTCGTACGTGATCGATGATAGTGACCGTGACACTGACGTCGCACGTGATCGATGATAGTGACCGTGACACTGACGTCGCACGTGATCGATGATAGTGACCGTGACACTGACGTCGCACGTGATCGATGATAGTGACCGTGACACTGACGTCGCACGTGATCGATGATAGTGACCGTGACACTGACGTCGCACATGATCGATGATAGTGACCGTGACATTGACGTCGCACATGATCGATGATAGTGACCGTGACATTGACGTCGCACGTGATCGATGATAGTGACCGTGACACTGACGTCGTACGTGATCGATGATAGTGACCGTGACACTGACGTCGCACGTGATCGATGATAGTGACCGTGACACTGACGTCGCACGTGATCGATGATAGTGACCGTGACACTGACGTCGCACGTGATCGATGATAGTGACCGTGACATTGACGTCGTACATGATCGATGATAGTGACCGTGACACTGACGTCGCACGTGATCGATGATAGTGACCGTGACACTGACGTCGCACGTGATCGATGATAGTGACCGTGACACTGACGTCGCACGTGATCGATGATAGTGACCGTGACACTGACGTCGCACGTGATCGATGATAGTGACCGTGACACTGACGTCGCACGTGATCGATGATAGTGACCGTGACACTGACGTCGCACGTGATCGATGATAGTGACCGTGACATTGACGTCGCACGTGATCGATGATAGTGACCGTGACACTGACGTCGCACGTGATCGATGATAGTGACCGTGACACTGACGTCGCACGTGATCGATGATAGTGACCGTGACACTGACGTCGCACGTGATCGATGATAGTGAGCGTGACACTGACGTCGCACGTGATGGATCATAGTGATAGTGATCGTGACACTGACGTCGCACGTGATGGATCATAGTGATAGTGATCGTGACAACACACGCATTGGCGGACTAAGGCTGAAGAGGCCCGAGGTGGTGGCAAAACTATTTAAAAGTAACTTTCGAGATTTGAAGGCTCACAGGACGAGAGGCACAGGACAGTCTAAAAAGAATATATTTCGAGGTGTTTGGAGGCAGCTTCCCCACATAGGCTTGTGATTAGATTTGCCAGAGCTGTTCCGTAAAGAATGAAGAATGATCATAATTTGAACCACAGGCAGAATAAATGTAATTAAAGACTTTTAAGAAATTCGCCTGTATTTATTTGGAAGATTTGTCGGCAAATACAAACGATTATTGACATTATAGTAACATAAAATAATGCAGCAGTTCGGCGATTGTAAACATTACACTTAGGATGCAGTAGTAAACGAGAAATGCTATTCGTAGTGGGAGATATGATACTGCGAGAAGAAATTGACAGAGCTCTGAAACAAGGCCCTTGGATTAGATGATATTCCGTCTGAACTGCTGATGTCGTTAGGAGAGCCAGTCATGAAAAAATTGTATGACCTGGTATGCAAGATGTATGAGACAGCGGAAATACCCTCCGACTTCAAAAAGAATATTGTAATTCCAATTCCAAAGAAAGCAAGTACAGCCAAGTGTGAAAATTACAGAAGTATCAGTTTAATAACTCATGGGTGCAAAATACTAGCACAAATTATTTACAGACGAATGGAAAAACTTGTGGAATCCGACCTCGGGGAAGATCAGTTTGGATTTAGGAGAAATGTAGGAACACAGGAGGAAATACTCACATTACGACGTACCTTAGAAGATAGGCCAAGGAAAGGCAAACCTACGTTTTTAGCGTTTGTCGATTTGGATAAAGCTTTTGACAATGTTGACTGGAATACACTCTTCCAAATTCTCAAGGTATCAGGGGTAAAATATAGGGAGCGAAGAGTTATACAACCTATACAAAAACTAGACAGCGGTTATTAGAGTCGAAGGGCAAGAAAGGGACGCAGAGGTTGGGAAGGGAGTAAGACAGGGTTGTAGCCTTTCCCCAATGTTGCTCAATCTTTACATTGAGCAAGTAGTGAAGGAATGGAAGGAGAAATTTGGAGAGGGCATTAAAGTACAGGGAAAGGATATAAATTATTGCGGTTTGCCGATGACATCGTAATTCTGTCAGAAACCGCGAAAGATCGGGAAGAAGAATTGAATGGGATGGACAGTGTCTTAAAAGGAAGATATAAGATGAACATTAGCAAGAGTAAAACGAAGGTAATGGAACACAATGTCAGAAAATCAGGTGATGCTGAAGGAATTAGATAAGGTAATGAGACAATAAAAGTGTATATGAATTTTGTTATTTTGGTAGCAAGATAACTTCGGATGGCCGAAGTAAAGAAGATATATAATGCAGAATGGCTATGGGAAGAAAAGAGTTTCTAAAGAAGCGAAACTTGTTAACATCCAATATTAATTTAAATGTTAGGAAGTCCTTTCTAAAAGCTTTTGTCTGGAGTGTAGCATTGTGTGGCAGTAAAACGTGGACGATAAGGAGTTCAGATAAAAAGATGATATAAGCTTTTGAAATGTGGTGCTACAGACGAATGATGAAAATTAGATGGGTAGATTACGTAACTAATGAGGAGGTGCTTAACCGAATAGGGGAGAAAAGGAGTTTCTGGCATATTCTGACTAAGATAAGGGATAGATTGGTTGGACGCATTCTGAGACATCGAGGAATTGTCAACTTAGCATTAGAAGGAAGCGTGTGTGGTAAAAATCGTAGTGGGAGACCGAGGGACAAATATAGTAAGCAGATTCGAAAGGATGTAGGTTGCCGAACGTATTCTCAGATGAAGAGACTTGCACAGGGCAGGGTAGCGTGGAGAGCTGCATCAAACCAGTCTGCGGACTGAAGACCACAACAACAATAGTGAGAATTACTTTCCGAAATGCGTCGCCCAGAAATTAATGAAATACCGAGACTGGCAATGGTTAATATAAAACCTTTGATTCAGCGTTAGCAGACGCCCAGCAGCGCCTGGCGTGACACTGGCGTTCTCAAAGCTGTCGGCAGCCTTTCCAATTGGCTCCACCTACGGGGGCGCTGTGGCCAGTGCCAGTGTGTCGTTTACGCAGGTCTTAGGCGCCTCCCTTGGCGAGAGCGGCGGCGGCCAGGATGGCCCCTTCCGCTGTGGGCGAGGCCACGCGACAGACACGGAGTAGCGTTCGCGGTCCCCTGCCGCCCCTCATGTCACGCACTCATTTCCTCATTGACAAATGACTGCCTGCGCCCATGGGGCGCGCCTCCGACAACTCTGTTGGTCGCATGCAACGCCATTCTCATTTATTGCTCCGGCGTCTTACACGACTCACGCTCCGTGCCCAAATATTTACGAGGGTCGTCCAGTCAGTAACGCCACACATTTTTTTTTCTCAGAGTATAATTATTGTTAGGAGTGAGAATTTGGTGGCAATACACATTGACATGTCTTGTCCATATCGTATTTTCTACATAGTCCCTGCCAGTGGCGTAAATAGGACTTGGCATTCGGGGGGGGGGGGGGGGGGGTAGATCTGCTTGACGAGCAAAATTTTAGGCAGTTTCCAGACACACTAACATCTACCACTCCCGTTGAAAAAACTAATTCACTCCCATGAAAGCTTATGATAAAACACCTCAAGTTTCCAACCTTTACCTTTACCAGATTGCTGTTATACGATTTATTTTTTATATTTTTTTCGGGTTCTGGGGGGGGAGGGATCTATCCCCCTCATCCCCCACATATCCCCTCCCCCCTCCCCCATAGTTACGCCACTGGTCCCTGCCACGTCCGTACGCCAACATTGTGGGAGAGCATTTACCACCGGAGAACATTGCTGCTATAGTACACCTTCCAGGTAGTTCGGACGTGATATGTGAAACTCTTCTGTTCCTGACAATTCGTTCAAGACTGCGTTGGACATCCTTAGAGGCGCTCGTCTTCAGCTGAGTCTTGCCGACTGACAGGTCGGGCGTCTGAGAACGAAATATACCGTGTGATCAAAAAGTCAGTATAAATCTGAAAACTTAATAAATCACGGAAGAATATAGATAGAGAGGTAAAAATCGACACACATGCTTGGAATGACATGGAGTTTAATTAAAACCAAAAACAAAATTACAAAAGTTGTCAGACATGCCGTTTTATCTGGTCAGAAAAGCAATAATTAGCATAACAAATTAAGACAAAGGAAGTATGATGTTCTTTACAGGAAATGCTCAATATGTTCACCATAATTCCTCAACAATAGCTGTAGTCGAAGAATAATGTTGTGAAAAGCACTGTAAAGCATGTCCGGAGTTATGGTGAGGCATTGACGTCGGATGTTGTCTTTTAGCATCCCTAGAGATGTCGGTCGATCACGATACAATTGCGACTTCAGGTAACCCCAAAGCCAAATAATCGCACGGACTGAGGTCTGGGGACCTGGGAGGCCAAGCATGGCGAAAGTGGCGGCTGAGCACACGATCATCACCAAACGACGCGCGCGAGAGATCTTTCACGCGTCTAGCAATATGGAGTGGAGCGCCATCCTGTATAAAAATCGTACTTTCCAGCCGGTGTTTATCAGCCAGGCTGGGGATGATGCGATTCTGTAACATATCGGCGCACCTCTCACCCGTCACGGTAGCAGTTACAAAACCAGAATCACGCACTTCTTCGAAGAACAAAGGCCCGATAACGGTAGATGTGGTAAATCCAACCCATACCGTGATTTTTTGGTCGTGCAATGCAGTTTCCACGACCGTTCTAAGATTTTCGGTAGCCCAAATTCTTCAGTTGTGGGAGATGACAGACCCTCGGAGCGTGAAATGAGCTTCGTCGGTCCACAACACGTTACTCAAGCAATCGTCATCTTCCGCCATCTTTTGAAACGCCCACACCGCAAATGCCCTCCGCTTCACTAAATCGCCAGGTGACAGCATGATGCCGATGGATTTTGTAAGGATCGCATTGGAGGGTACGCATACATGCCAACCAAACGGTAGGGTATGGAATGCCGGTGCGACGTGCGACTGCACGAGCGCTGACTTCCCTCCCCCCCCCCCCCCCCCCCCCCCCATCGTATCCTTGCCGGAATCGGAGGATTTGTGTGGGACAGACGCGGTGGGAAGCCCCTCCAGAGACCTACCATTGCTTCCACGCCGAGACTCGTCGCCGTTTCAGAATGTTCTGACTGATATGCGTATCGAGAATAATGATCCTATCGTTAGCGGGAGGGGTGGGCAAGTTTGAAGCCCTTACTCTTACGGGAATTAGTTTCATAACTACGAGTTTGAGTACTGTGGGCAGGGCGAAGCTGGGAATTTGTATCTGACGGGAGGCGTGCTTAGGTACCCCTTGCAGGTGCGGTGATCACTGTGTCCCCAGTGGTGTAGGGGTCAGCGCAACTGCCTAGAAAGCAGGAGACCCGGGTTCGAATCCCGGCTGGGTACACATTTTCAGCTTTGCCCAATCGCAGTTGATGTCATATATTCTGTGAATATTAAATCATCAGCCGGCCGCGGTGGCCGAGGGGACTGAGGCTCTCCAGTCACGTTCTGCACGGCCACTACGGTCGGGGATTCGAATCCCCCCCTCGGGGATGGATATTTGTGCCGTCCTTAGTATAAGGTAGTTGATAAGTAGTTTGTAAGTTTAGGGACTGATGACACCGTAGTTACGTCCCATAAGCTTAACAAACATTTGAACATTTTTTGTGAATAGTAAGTAACGAAATAAATCGCAATAACGTTACCGAGACCACGCTGGTCCTCTTAAAAAATTTCCATTCAAGGTAATTCAACAAACGTCTTTAAACTGGCAGGGTGATCGAAAGGAAAGGAAAAAAAATCGAAAGATTCCGGGGTCATGCATTTCTTGTTTATTTATCAAATTCAAATTCAAATGTTTGTATAGCTTATGGGACTTAACTGCGGGGTAATCAGTCCCTAAACTTACAAACTACTTATGAACTAACTAAGACTAAGGACGGCAGAAATATCCATGCCCGAGGGGGGATTCGAACCCCCGACCGCAGTGGTCGTGCAGACCGTGACTGGAGCGCCTCAGTCCACTCGGCCACCGCGGCCGGCGTTTCATCAGTCACAGTAGGAAATATAACGCGTTTGTAGATTTTCTTGAAGCGACATATTTCAGCGGCGTGGTTATAGTAACTAGATAACCTGTAGTTTCTTTGATTGCTACTGCCGGCCGCGGTGGCCGAGGGGACTGAGGCGCTTCAGTCACGGTCTTCACGGCCACTACGGTCGGGGCTTCGAATCCCCCCTCAGGCATGGATATTTGTGCCGTCCTTAGTTGTAGGTAGTTCATAAGTAGTTTGTAAGTTTAGGGACTGCTGACCCCGTAGTTAAGTCCCTTAAGCTTAACAAACATTTGAACATTTTTTGGTTGCTACCAGTTCTGTCTCTCGCTCCACAGATATGCAAATACCTGTACCGGACGACTCTTGCCTAAAAGACTCACTGACCTGCACGTTTTTGGTCGCCTTCAGCGCGTGCTTTCCATCGCTTTTTCGGAAGTATGTCACCGTTTCCGTAGCAATTTTCTGCGCCGCAGTCACGTTTCACATCGCACTCAGGTTAAAAACTTACGGTAAAGTGAAACGGCTGCAGAGCAGAGAAAATAAGGCTACGGGACGAGGACATAGCCCTCCCCCTTCCCCGCAGATAGTGGGCGTGTTGCGATATTAAGCAGTTAAACATTCCTTGCAGACTCGTATCCAGTGGGGAGGAGGTGGGGGGGGGGGGGGGGAATGACGAACCGGGATGCCTGTACCCGGTCAACACTTGCAGAGGGGCGCCAAATGTTCTGCAGGAAATGACACCGGTGTAGTTCGATGACTTTTGCAAAAACCTCTGACAAAAATATAATGCAAATAATATAAGAACAAATACATAAAAATGATAATCATATAAGAATGATATCTATTATCTCTATTTAAATTTACATTATTTACCTTTGTATTATTTTTGTTCGAAATATTAACAAACGGTGGCCTATAATACGCCAGTATCAATTTTACTTTTATAACTTCTTTTACTTTTCCGCCTTTTTGGAAGACCTCTTCAAAGACATTCAATTATGGCAGAAATTCGTGTATTGAGAGGGCACAAGTTCAGAAATGACGAAACTCAAATTCATAAAATTACGGTCGTTACTGTCAACCAATTCTTTCGGACTTGTCCTAAATAACAGACACCGTATTAGTAATCGTACTTATGCCCATATAGGCTATTGACAATTTCTGTGCAGATGCACACATATGCTCGATTCCTTGCGAGAATCCAGTACAGGCTACGAGCAAGTGGAATGAAATGGGTAGGGGGCACTACAATCGTAGTGTGCTACAAGGTGAGAATTTGGGTCGGAAGGGAAGCGTGCCTGGATAGCCTAATTGGTTACGGCGACCGCTGACCCGAGGCGGGGTGAGATTAGCTTAATACTTGTTCCATAGGTCATATATATCTTTCGTAATGATGTGGAACGTGTCAGTTTCGTAAATGGTGTCTATAAATGACAATATTTTAATATTTTTTTTTTATTTTTATTTTTTGTATTTTGTATTTTTGTGATTTTGTTTTCATGTTATATTTAAAAGTTCTTCTAAAGTGTAGAAGGAGTTGCCATTCAGAAATTCCTTTAATTTCTTTTTAAATAGTAGTTGGCTATCTGTCAGACTTTTGATGGTAAATATACAAGAAACAGTCTTGATCGCAGAAATTTACAGTTTCAATTAACCGGTTTCGACCTGATGTAGGTCATCTTCGGAGTAACAAGTAGCCCATGTGGCCAGTGCTGCACTCGGCTGGGCTGGGCTGTCCTGGCTGTTCTGTGCCAGCAGGTAACTGTTACCTACCTAGCCCAGCCGAGTCCAGCACTGGCCACATGGGCTACTTGTAATTCCGAACATGACAGGTTAATTGAAACTGTTAATTTCTGCGATCAAGACTGTTTTTTGTATATTGATAATACCAAATAGATCGCTGTTTCTCCTATGACAATGTTGTCAAAATTAATTTTGATGCTACTTGGAAAGTGACCAAAGACTTTTGTGACAGCATAATTCACCCCTTTCTAAACCAAAGTTAGATTTAACCTTGTATGGTGAATATCATCCTTTCTCCTAGTGTTGTAGCTATGCACACTACTATTAATTTTGAATTGGGTCCGATTGTTAATAACAAATTTCATGAGTTAATATACATACATTGTGAACCTACAGTAAAGACCCCTAGATCCTTAAATGTCAGCAGGATAATCTTGGGTGGGCTCCAGCAATTATTCTGATTACATGCCTTTGTGCAATGAATACTTTTTAATTCGATGTTGAATTGTCCCAGAATGTGATCCCATATGAAAGCAGTGAATGAAAAAGACCATAGTAAGCTATTTTACTGATATAGATATAACGAAATATTCAAATGTTTGTAAATCTATCGGACCAAACTGCGTGGTCATCAGTCTGTCGGTTACAAACTACTTAAACCTAGGTAAACTAACCTAAGGACACACACTCACACACATGCCCTAGGGAGGACTCGAATCTCCGACGGGGAGGTACCACGCGCTCCGCGGCGAAGCGCCTTAGAACGCTCGGCTACTCCACCGCGGCTCAAAATTTTGCAATGACCCTGATAGCATAAGTAGCTGCACTAAAACGTTTCAGCAGATCTTCAATGTATTTCTTCCAATTCAATCCCTAATCAATGTAAACATCTAAACATTTTGAATATTCTACCTTACCTACAGATTCCTGTTCAAAGTGTAAATTTATTAATTGTCACTCCCTTTACTGCATGAAACTGTATATATTCGGTTTTATCAGAGTTTAATCAGAGTCCATTTGTAGAGAACCACTTAATTTTCTGAAAGACACTATTTACAATTTTAATTGCTGTTTATCACACGTGATAGCTATAGTTGTACCGTCAGCAAAAAGAAACGAGCTCAGCATCTTCGTGAAATCCGGGTTCAAATCCTTGTCCAGACCAAATTATCAATTTCGCCGTTGTATTTATTTCAGTGCTTCGGGTTAAAACAAACTTTTTGTTCTACCGTTTATTTCAATGCCCTGTAACTGTCGAAATGTCCTAGTATTTCCAAATCAGAATTTGAAATGTCTGTTGGTGGTAGAACGACCCTCCGCCACGCACATTACGGTGGATTGCGGAGTATGTGTGCGGGTGTAGAAGTTTCTGAGCAGATGGATTCCTCGACATCCCGATCGTGTACATCTGGTCGACGTCTGTCGTTGGTTGGTTGGTTGGTTGGTTGGTTGTAGTGTCACGTGCCATGTCGTGCCGCACGCCGCCGCCTGATAACCACGAACCACGGCGCCACGAACTCGTGCGCTCAGCACGAGACAAACAGAAGTACATTAACTGTTAAGAGTATGTGTTGGAGCGAATAATTGTTACTTAGCTAACTGCGCTTAGACGCTAAAAGGCGGTGGCGTTTCGGTGAACATACAAAGGGATTCCGCGGCGATAAACTGTCAAGTAGGAGGAACAAGGACAACTGTAAGTGTGCGAGATAAGGAAACCTAATTCTGAAACAAACAAGTCTAAATTTATCACGATGTTAGTACCTGACCACGAAACTTAGGTACCGACTTTTAATGATGATTGTACAACGAGGCTAATGAAACTCTCGTAATTCTAACGGTATTTTATCATAGATTTGCACAAAAGGAAAAACAATATATATAGACTCTTTCTGCAGGAATAGAAAATATTTCAGGTCTTAGTATAGACGAATTGCCGCGGCGGAGAGGTCGAGCGCATTAGAGCGCTATGCTATGATGCGCAAGACCGTTCCCCGTTGGGGGTTCGAATCCTCCCTCGGGCATGGATGTTTATGCCGTCTTCAGTATAATTAGTTTGTAAGTTTAGGGACTGATAATCCCGCAGCTAAGTCCCATAAGCTTTACAAACATTTGAACATTTATAGACGAATTGCAATAAAAATGCCATTTAACAGGTGGCTAATTTTTAACGTGTTCAGAAATAACCCAAACAAAGGCATCTGAAGATACTTTCACATGTCTTTTCTTTGACTCTAGGTAGATCATAATATAATTTAATAATGTATTAAATCACAATTTTGTGTATGTTCTACAAGTTTATTTTTATTTTGTCAACCAGTTTTTGGCTTATAAGGCCCATCTTAAGAGTTTATTTTTATTCAGACTTATAGAAAATATCGAAAATAGTGCTTTTAATTCTCTCTGTCGCTAATCTACAAAGAAACACCGAAAAAATCTGTCAAAATGTCCTCATTTCCCTTTAAGTTTGTTTGGGTCACATACTAACAACTGTATCTGTGTACTCAATGAAAATTGAACACATGTTAATGACATTTCTACTTTAATTCCTCTATGCTGCTACCTTCTCAAATATTCACAATTCCTTGTGTAATACCCCGTATGATCATTTATTATCATTAAGTCAATTTATGTGGTAAAAGTGCCACACTAAAGGAATATCGTTCGGTTAGATCGCATTTTCTCGACTTTATTGTTTAAAAGGCTCATTTGCAGAAACACTCGCAGACCAGGCACCCTCTACTGCTAGGTCGATGATTTCGCCAGCAGTAGAAGTCGGAACATAGTAACATATAAACGATGTTACGTGTGGAGCTCACGGTCAGTGTTAAGGTTGTGTAGTTCATTTAGTAAACATAATGATTTTAAGCCAATATCGCCCTTCTTGTTGAATTTTATTACGATAACGAGTTTCCATGTACTTATAGCATACTGTGGTTCTCATAATTACGTTTTTTATATTAGTACAAAGTACACGTCATGTAGCATACCACTATGCAACGTTTTGCACGGTAAATTAATATAACACAGAAAGCCACAACTGCGTGCTGGACAAACGGCTGATGATACTTCCATCACCACAGAAGTTATCAGCTGTGGCGAGGGAAAGAGGAAATAGAACGATTATGTAGTCAGATTTTTCGATTGCCTATGCACAAAACTGGATAATTTATTTCAATGTACAAACACATCGTAAAAACTAAATAGACCAACAAATAATGCATTTTCTCTCTCTGTCATTTGGGAAAAATCTAAGCAGCTCTTTTAGCTTGATTGCAGATGACGCCGTCATTTACCGTCTAGTAAAATCATCTGAAGATGAAATCGAACTGCAGAATGATCTAAATAAGATATCACTATGGTGTAGAAATTGGCAGTTGACTCTAAACAATGAGAAATGTGAAGTCGTTCACATGAGTACGAAAAGAAATCCGTTAAACTTTGTTTACAATCAGTCTAAAGTGAAGGCCGTAAACTCCACTAAATACCTAGGAATTATTATTACTTCATACTTAAACTGGAAAGAACACGTAGATAATGTCGTGGGAAAGGCGAACCAGAGACTGCGTTTTATTGGCAGAACCCTTAAAACATGCAACAGAACTACTAAAGAAACTGCGTACACTACGCTCGTCCGTCCTTTTTTTGATTATTGCTGCCCAGTGTGGAATCCTTATCAGGTGAAGGACATCGAAAGAGTCCAAAGAAGGGCAGCTCGTTTTGTGTCGTCGAGATACCAGGGAGACAGCGTTACGGAAATGATACAGGATCTGGGATGGAAATCATTATAACAACGGCGCTTATCGCTGCGGCGTGGGCTACTTACGAAACTACAATCGCCAACATTCACCTTTGAATGCGAGAATATATTGTTGACTGCCACCTACATAGGTAGAAATGATCATCAGAATAAAATACGAGGAATTAGAGCTAGAACGGAGAGATTCAGATGTTCTTTCTTCCCGCGCACTATGCGAGAATGAAATGGGAGATGAATAGTATAATTGTGGTTCGATGAAACCTCTGCCAGGCACTTGAATGTCATTTGCAGAGTATCCCATGTAGGTGTAGAATAAGCAGTCAAGTGCGGGTGAGATGAATCATCGAAAAAGGCGATCGCATTAGCTTTGAATCCATTTCGCATCGGTGTGCAGCAAAACAGGTTTATTGCAAATCGATTTTGGCTAGAGCATATGTCAGTAAGTACAGACAGGTTAGAATGCAAGACATCTTTATACTCACTTTGCAGATGAAGGTTTGGACGTGGTGTTGAACACTCAGTCCAAAGATAATTGGGAGTTCACCGCGTCGGTGCCTATCCTACAGTGTCAGTGTTGTGAGGGTGTCATTGGTAGGGCGAAGGATGCACACTTCAAGAAAGGTCCCACGACTTTAGTAGCACCTGAAATTTGTTGCTAATAAATTAGTATTGAATTCTTGGCGTTGCAGAAGTAAAATTATTCCAGACTACTAAATTCCAGACATGTGCGTGAGTATTTCAGAGCTTTCTTCACTGCCCACAAAAAGTCAACAAGTCTTGAGGCACTCGGGAGTAGACATGAGCATAATAGTTCGCGATCGGGAGCGCTCACTTTAATTCGCGGGTCTAGTTCGTTCTTTTAGTTCGTCCGCTCCCGGTGACGGCTGAGCGGCGTAGTCTGTGCGTGCAGCTGGAGGGAGAAATTCCCCCACCTAGCTGCTTCATGCGCTTGCTGCTTGAGCCGCTAACGATATCACGCAAACCAAAAGAAACAGTTTGTGGATAATTTCTCGCGTTTAACTTTAGAGTTATCTCTCTATCTTGGCATTATGGATTTTATTAGTCAAATATTGCAGAGTGCAGAATACTTCAAAACAGAAATTTTGTAGCACTGAACTATGTAATCTAGCAGGCAGACGCTCACCTAGAAATGGCTCTCATCAGCAGAAGGCAGACACGTGATTTTTAATTCTGCTGCGCGCTCTCTCGCTATTGCCCGTCAGTCTTCGGAAAAGAATCCAACGAACTAAGAAGAAAGATACGTTTGGCATAATAGTTCGCGACCGATTGCACATATTTTAGTTCGCGACCGATTGCACATATTTTAGTTCGCAGCTCAGCCGCGAAGTAGGTCGCTCTTTTTAGTTCGCCCGCACCTTTTGGCCTTTGCTACCGCTACTAAAAGAGCTCTTTCTTTTGTTATGACAGCTTGTTTTATATAATAATCAATGTTGTCCAAGCGTGTGCTATTACCCGTATTTTTGGGCAATTAGACATCATATACTTAAGCCAGTAAATTACACGAATGGGTGATACAATGGTATTCAACTACTTTGCATACAGAGTACTCTTAGTATTTTATTTTTAAAATGAATGTATTTATTTATTTAATAGGTCACCAAAGGAACATTGCCTACATAATATGCTAAATGCGTCTATTTTCGTGAATAAAGAGGCACTTTTTTGAGTTCTCTTTACTTCTTTACACTATGGAATGAAGTTTCTGGGTTGTATTTAGACACTGCTGAATACCCTAGAAAAGAAAATTTATGGCAGTGAACTATGAAACTACAGCTGAGCTGCATCTCAGCTCGAAATGAAGGTAACCGGCAGAAGGGACTCACGCGATTTTGCGCGCTCTCGCGTCCTCTCGCTGTTACCCGTCAGTCTTCGGAAAAGGAGCGGACGAACTAAGAGGCGAGGGATCTGCGAACCAGTTCGCGTAGATCGCCAGTGGGAGCGCTCTTCCGAACTAGTTCGTTCGCGAACTACACAAGACTACTCGAGAGCCCCCTGTCAAGGTGAGGGCTGAGTACTGAGTGATGCAGCGGTTTCTCCGGAATCTGTGGACTCTATCAGCTGTGTTGGCGAATACGCGCGTGCTATTTAACGTGATTCCGCCAATCAGGATTGATACACGTGAAAGTACAAAGTGGAGTTGCTAACCTTGTTACCGTGGCTATTCACATAGTTGTCCCTGCTGTCAACGCGAAACACGACACTACAGTTCAGTTAGCGAGAATACTACCAGTATATTTATTCTACTGTCAGATAGTAGAACGATAACCACCAATAATTTTCGACACGGCCTTTTTTCCACAAAAGGTTGATTTACAACAAATTAATGGATGTAACTATGTCAGCAGCGCTAGTAACACCACACAATCAAGCTGTGTACATTCGAGTACAGTAAAGTACATTACAGTGTACACACTACGTCAGCAACATTGCGTCATCAGAAGTGTACGTCTTCGTATTCAAAAAATTCAAATGTTTGTAAATCTATCGGACCAAACTGCGTGGTCATCAGTCCGTAGCTTACAAACTAAGGTAAACTAACCTAAGGACAACACACACTCCCATGCCCCACGGAGGAATCGAACCTCCGACTGCGAGCAACCTTGCGCTCCGCAGCGAGGCGCCTTAGACCGCTCGGCTACTCCATCGTGGCCCTCCTCGGTATTCTCCCGACAACGATTACCTGTGGTGGGAAGCATCTGATGTAGACCTGACTATATTCTCCTTCCTAGTTACTGAAGATAATTTAGTTTGTAATATACTAGTTCTTTTTATTATAAAACATTAAATTTAGCAAAAAAATTAAAATTCCGCCGCGGTGGAATAGCTGAGCGGTCTAAAGCGCTTCGCTGCGGGGCACGCGGTTGCTCGCCGTCGGAGGTTCTAGTTCTGCAATTCAGCAACCTGCTTTTGTCCTACGATGAAAGTTTGTTTTTTCACTCACCTCTTGTTGAACCTTCTACGGCAGTCCATCCAGTACTGATCTGGTCGAAACTAATATTATAGCTCCGCTGTAAAAGCTGGGTGGAAAAATTACGGTAACACGTTGTTTTCAACCAGTAGCATTTTCTCTTTTTCTCTTAAAAAATATTCATAATGGACGGGTTCTATTAGAAGTAAGTTCGACACTAGTTTTTACTACGCTGCACTCCCTCGAACGTGTGTGTGTGTGTGTGTGTCGTTCTTAGGTTAGTTTAACTAAGTTTAATTTCTAAGCTTAGGGACTAATAACCAAAGCAGTGAAGTACCATAGATTTACAAACATTTGAACATTTTAAAAAGTCTTTTCTCCCGTATCAAAAATTAATTTGAATTTCATAAGTCAGTATGATCACAGATTGTTATCTGAGCTCCTAGCATATTTAAAATTATCGGCATTCCGCAAACATCTTGATTGCAAATAATCAACTATCTGAATATCTTCAATTGTAATTAAATTTAATACGCTGTCAATTTTATCAAGTACTTGATTGGAAATAAACCAAGGCAAAGCTGCAGGAATATTTCGAATCGATATGGCAGAACCTCGATTGCACTTCTTACTACTATTGAAGAACAAGAGCCGTGAAAAATGAATGTTGTATTCAAATTAATGACATCGGTAATTGTAAATGTTAAGGTAACTAAATTTCAGGTCCCAATAAATGAGTACTGTAAAAAAAAGAAACTTACTATTCATCAGTCAAGCTGAGAAGAATTTGTCACACGGATTTGAATTATGCTGGTAATTATTCTCAAAGCAATAAAATTACAAACACAATTAGACACTCTTCTATTTGTACTGGATCCTAATCAAAGACAAAATGAATTGGACTTTTACGAAGGTGATTGGAGATGTTCCGTCAGAGGGCACAATATGCAATAAATCCTTGCAGTACTGCATTTCCTTCCTCTGCTTACGTATAGTATGACCTTGGCAGTTTGGTCTTCCAACCCATCCATCCATCCATCATAGTAAGTCACACTAAAACAGAAGTAACATCTCTCGTTTCGCAGGATAGCGTTACTAATCCTCTGCTGTTCCTCCTCTACATAAACGATTTGGACAACATCTCGGCAGTCCCGTTAAATTGTTCACATATGCTGCTGTCATTTATCGTCTAGTAAAGTCAGCTGAAGATCAAAACCAACTGCAGAACGATTTAGATAAGATACCGCTATGATACGGATATTGGCAATTAACCCTACAAAATGAAGGGTCTGGTCATCCACGTGAGTATTAAAAGGATTTCGTTAAGCTTCGTTTACAAGACTAATCAATCAAATCTGAAGGCCGCAATTTCAGCTACATACCTTTTAATCACAATCACGACAGACTAAAATTAAACACACGGACAATGTTGTGGGGAAGGAATACAAAATGCGTAGTTTTATTGGCAGAACAGTTAGAAGATGCAAGAGAAGTAGAGAAGAGACTGCCTAGACCACGCTCGTCCGTTCTCTTTTGACGTGTTGCTGCGCGGTGTGGAACCTCATCAGGTGTGATTGACTTAGAGAAGGGCAGCTTGTTTTCTATTATCGCGATGGAGGGGAGAGTGTGTGTCACGCAAATGATGCAGCAGTTGGCCTGCGAGTTTCTAAAGCAACGGCGTGTTTCGTTGCCGCGAGCTCTACTTAGGAACTTTCGATCGGCTACTTTCTCCTCAGAATTCAATAAGGTATTGTTGACTCTCACCTAAATAGCGAGAAATGATCAGCATAAAAAGTAAGAGATCACAGTTCAAGCGGACAGATTTAGGTAATGTTTCTTCTCCCGTGCTATCTGGTAATGTTCAAAATGTTCAAATGTTTGTATAGCTTATGGGACTTAACTACAGGGCGCCGCCCGGAGTGCCCGGGCTTGGAATGAATTCTCCGAGTCTACGGGCCAATGACTCTCGTCTCTGGGCTTGAATGTAACCTTCATCTTAACTTTTACGACGCTTTTTAAGTACTATGCTCATGTAGCGACGATCTACATCGAACTTAACGTAACTTAAACTAAGGACGAACACAACGTCCATGCCCTAGGGGGGGATTCGAACCTCTAGCGGGAGCAGCCTCGCGCACCGCAGCAAGACGCCTCAGTGCTCTCGGCCATTCCCGGCCGGCTCCTCTCTAGTAATTATGAATAACTTTATATAAATGTCAATTTCTTATTGCAACAAAACGCTACTTTTCTGTTCTTCCTGTGAAAACTTTTCATTGTTGCATCGGTAGTAATCGGCTAGAGCATTATTAAGCAAACACTGTTGCGGCAATGTGTCAACTGGCGACGTCTATTATTTGTGTTGGTCCGTTCATTGTTTATTATCAGTTTACCGGCAATTTTGGAATACTCGGATCGTGTGAGAACAGACGAGCTTACATTAACTTAGATTAGTGAGTAATAACAGTGAAATGAAGAGACGATATCTAAGTTCATTTCGTGAAGAATGGTTGCAGAAAGAAAATTTTATGAGTGGCTCCAAAAAAGTCGATACTGATCAGTGTATGTGTAAGTGCAGAATATGCACTATCTCATTTACTTGCTGGGAGGGAGGAGATGATTAGGTTTTTTTTTTTTTTTTTTTTTTTTTTTTTTTTTTTTTTTTTTTTTTTTTGTAGAATACACGTGTAATCCTGGTTGGGGGGGGGGGCGGTGAGTCATTGGCCAAGGGGGGCACGTCTGGTCACCGGGCCTGCCTCGAATTCAGTCTGGCAACCCTAGTCATCAGTCCCTAAACTTACAAACTACTAATGAACTAGCTAATCCTAAGGACGGCACAAATATCCATGCCCGAGGGGGGGATTCGAACCCCCGACCGTAGTGGCCGTGCAGACCGTGACTGGAGCGTCTCAGTCCCCTCGGCCACCGCGCCCGGCTATCTGGTAATGGAATAGTAGGTAAATAGCATATAAGTGGTTGGATGAACCCTGTCAGGCACTGAAGTATGATTTGCAAAGTAATCGTGTAGATGCCGGGCCCGGTGGTCTTGGGGTAAGGCGCTTGACTCGAAACAGAAGGGTTGCGGGTTCAAAACCCGGTCGGACCTCGGATTTTTTTCAGTCTGCGTTTTAATCCATCCTTCACCTCTCAACGATGTGAGGAGTCGCCAGGAACGACACGTGGTTCGGATACCAAGGTAAGCTGTAGGTCCCCTTTCCTTTCCGCCGGTTGGATAACTGGGGTAGGCTAGGGACACGCAAGTCGCCGAAGTGGCGTCCAATTGAAAGACTAGCACTAGGCCAATGAGTCACACGAAATTATTATTATTGTTATCGTGTGGATGTGGAAGTTGCAAAAACGTGAAGCGGACGAATGTCTGGTGTAATGGTTCAAAAATTATTGACTTGTGGATGAAGGTTCCGTACCTCGAACTGAGAGACTGCTTGGAGGACGATGCTCAGAGTAGGAGAACATACGGGGATTTGGGTCAGATGCGGATCTTGCTTGTGTGTGAAGCTCGCGTGCGCGCTTAGCGCAATTGCCCAGTAAGCAGGAGACCCGAGGTAGAGTCCTGGCCACAGCGCAAATTTTTTGTTCGATTACAACACCCAGCAGCACTTGAATAAAATGTGAGAGGGATTGCCGATCGCCTTTATCCCTGGCAGTATGTATAGTATCACCAGGAAAACTCCTGTTCGTTCCGCGAGTAGCAAGAGAAACGCTGTAATGCGCTGGGAAACATTCCTAGCCGGCCGCGGTGGCCGAGGGGACTGAGGCGCTGCAGTCACGGTCGTCACGCCCACTACGGTCGGGGTTCGAATCCCCCCCTCGGGCATGGATATTTCTGCCATCTTTAGTATTAGCTAGTTCGTAAGTAGTTTATAAGTTTAGGAACTGATGACCTTGTAGTTAAGTCCCATAAGCTATACAAACATTCCTAGCGGTTTTGGCAGTCTTTCGCAGCTGGTCCACAAACAACCTACGTGAACGAAGTATGCGATTCGTAACAATACCCTTTCTTCACGACATCCCATACGCTATTTTTTCAGTAAGATAATGTACGACCACATGGTACTGCAAGAAGAAGTGCCTTCTCGGTGTCACAGGTCAGCCTTTTCCCTGTCCTGCCAGAGCAAGGAGACTTCGGCCCAGTCGCTTATGTGTCGGATAGGTTTGGTTATTTGGTTGGGATAGGGGGACTAAACTACTGAGGTTATCAGTCAAAATGTCTGTAAATCTGTCGGACCAAACTACGTGGTCATCAGTCCGTAGTTTACAAACTACTTAAACCTAGGTAAACTAACCTAAGGACAACACACACACCCATGCCCCAGGGAGGACTCGAACCTCCGACGGCGAGCAACCGCGCGCTCCACAGCGAGACGCTTTAGACTGCTCGGCTACTCCACTGCGGCGGTTATCAGTCCCCCTGTAGGAAGAGGAAGGAGTGAGGACAGGAAAGGAGGGGAGGGGGAAAGAAAATGCAGTCCGGGAAGTAAAGAAGGAAGGAAGACTGCATTAGCTCGGGGCCCCGTGCTCGCCACGCACGTACTCACGAAAGAACCGTAAGCCCCCTGGAGGTCAAATGTGTCGGATGCGATGAAACGTCGGGTGATGTGTTGTGATCCAACTACGGGGAATGCAGCATAGATAGCGTAGCACAGGTCGGCGCCCGCGCATTACGCGCGTCGATGGCATCAAGCTCATGGAGGACCCTGTGCCTATTACCACAGAGTAACATATACAGAGGAGAAGCCCCCCCCCCCTAAACCACTGTCCTACGCTCCCCTCGTAGTTCCTTAAGATGCTAGCAGGTGTCAGGCGGTTCGCTGGCTTAGGGTGCCTCTCGCACATCAGAGGGTAGCGTGGAGGGGAGGCTGAGGGGAGAGCTCGTGCCGCCTGCCACGAGGCCACGGCTGTGTCCGGCGTGCCGGCGTTTGAGGGGAGGTGGGGGCAGCCGCTACCTGCCGTCTGCTCTGGCCAGTTTAAAGGGCTGCTTATGACCGCAGCGCCATCATGGGTCATCTTACGGAACTGCTGGAAAAACTCCCTGCCCGCACCCCTGAGCGTAGGACCGGGCCCTTACGGAGGTTTCCCGTCTGTATATATTTGTCTGTGCTATTACGCAATTAAACACAGACTGAATCGCGGAGTGTGTGACTGGTTTGGCTGTTCCTCGCTGGTCGCCCAGTTTCCTCGGCCTCTGCATGGATGGCCGATGCCCCACCAGACCTGTTTCGACCGCGCCTCCTTCCCCGCCCAAACTGGTCCCCCTACGCTTCTCTGGAGACATTTTCGTGTGTGTCTGAGATCTCCCACGCAATGCCGCATTCCGACTAGTAGGTTTTAAATTCGGCGCAATCAGATTGACACGGCCCAAAGCGGAGGAAATGAATGCAAAATGCGACGGCGTGAAGCGATGGCTGTGAAATGGGTTGCAGAGTGCCGAACTCTCCACTTAATATGTCGTCAGGAATGCAAATTTGCGTCAGAACAGTACGGGCAGGTTGATACTTTTGTGTTCCAACTTCGTCGCCGCTTTTGTGTCCCAGCCTCGTCGTAGGTGTCGGTGGCCGAGTGGAACGAGACCGACACAGTAACAAAGACAGCACGCTGGTGCAGGTACGGAGGGGAGCAGCCAGAAACTATCAACACTAGAGTAAATTAGAAAGAGATATATATTGCACAGAATGTAACAATACTTAACTTTTACATAGTACTGCAGAATGTTGATACATAGTTGTTAGAGGCCTGCCTAGTGCCTGTACGATAGCAAAGTCTTCACTGGTGCCTATCTGATTACGAAGGTCCTAACTGGTTGCTATCTCAGTCCGAAGTGACCGGTGTCTTTCCATGGTGGCCACGAGCGGGGTTGTAGCAGAGGGCGCTCGTGGCTGTCGTGAGAACGCCGCGCCGTGCGTGCATGGCGGCGCGCGGCGAAAGTAGGTGGCGCGCACTTTGTACTTGTGCGACACCACAGATACAAGACAAAATATTCAGATGTTTGTAATCCTAAGGGATCGGACTTCTGTGTTCATCGGTCCCTAAACTTAGAAACTACTTGCAGTAGCTTATGCTAACGACACACACACACACACACACACACACACACACACACACACTCACACACACATCATTTTCGAAGAAACACAACTCTGGATTCGTCCAGAGAAAACTATTTGATGCTGTTCCTGTCGCCTGTGACTATATTCCATACACTATTTTCGTCTAGCGTATTTCTGCAGATTGGTCAAACAAAGATCGGCAATAAACGGCGACGGACTGCAACTGCAACCTCTGATACTTTTGCGAACCCAGAGAAAGAGAGGGGAGGGGGGTGTTCTGGGGTTCAGACCCCTCGCGAAATTAATTTTGACAACATTGTCAGAGGAGAAAACAACTATCTATTTGGTATGATCAATATATAAAAAACAGTCTTGATCGCAGAAATTAAGTCTCAATTAACCGGTTTCGACCTGATGTAGGTCATCTTCGGAATTACAAATGGCCCATAACTGAACAGTTACCTACTGGCAGTAGAACAGCCAGGACAGCCCAGCCCAGCCGACTGCAGCACTGGCCACATGGGCTATTTGTAATTCCGAAGATGACCGGTTAATTGAAACTGTTAATTTTTGGGATCAAGACTGCTTTTTGTATTTTGATCCTCCCGAAATGTTGACAAAGTTTATAGAAATAAAAGGTTGCTTCTGTATCAGGATTAAGTTTTGCGAAGGCTGGGAATCGGTTGCACATGCTCCATACACTCCCGATTTCTCCCCATGCGATTCCCATATTTTTTTGGAGCCCTCAAGAAAGACAGTCAATGCCACCAGTATTTTCCGGACAAACAGGTACACACCTGGCTAAAATCCGTGGCTCTGTAGCTAACTCTGCAAACATTTGTTCATGGAGGAACCGACCGCCATGACTCACGGTGGGTTAAATGTATTATGATGTAATGGTGACTACTGCTGAAATAGTGCCGCGGTGGAGTAGCCGAGCGGTCTAAAGCGCCTCGCTGCGGAGCGCGCGGTTGCTCGCCGTGGAGGTTCGAGTCCTCCCTGGGGCATGGGTGTGTGTGTTTGTGCTTAGGTTAGTTTACCTAGATTGAAGTAGTTTGTAAGCTACGGACTGATGACCACGCAGTTTGGTCCGATAGATTTACAGACACTTGAACTTACTGAAATAGTGAGCATTTTAGTCTCTCTCTCTCTCTCTCTCTCTCTCTCTCTCTCTCTCTCTCTCTCTCTCTCTCTCTCTCTCTCTCTCTCCATATGTCTGCTCCTTATACAGGGTGAGTCATAAAAGAGGAAAAATATTTCGTGTAAATTGTCACACACTGGGCTACAAACATAAATCCTTTTTCCGAATGTTCCTATAGCAATAAATGGCAATGAAACTGAATGGTAAAAATCTGGAAATATGAAGTGGACTTTTAGGTGTTACTGTGCGTCGACATTGGCAAAGGGGACAGATGGGCAACAGGGCACAAGTTGCTTTCCCTAAGGCAACTAGCCGTTATACTTAATACCGGCCAGCGAAAACGGTACGTGACAGATTTGAGTGCTGTCATTGCTCGCAGTGTCACGCATGCCTCGCCTTCTCTTGAGCGGCTAGACTACCTGCAAAACTCGCATGCTGTGCCCTGTTGCCGATCTGTCCCTTTGGCCAATGTCGCGCAAGGTAACACCAAAAAGCCCACTTCATATTCCAGATTTTTATCATTCAATTGCATTGTAATTTATTGACATAGGAACATGCGGAAAACGAATTTATGTTTGTATCTCAGTGTGTAACAATTTGCATGAAAAATTTTCCCCGATTTATGACTCACCCTGTAGATGAGCGTGATTTGCCTAATGCTTGCTGACGGTTAATTGTGTTAAAGTGAGGAGATTCTGTGTAGAAATTATGTCACCCTCTCGGGCTCTGCATCTGCATTGCGCTTTAGAGATTTGAGCGGTTTTCCAACTGCACTGTTAGTAGTTAGTCAGTTAGCAATATTTCTTGATGTTGTTATGTAAACGAATGAAGGGTCTGTCTCAAAGGGTGCGCTTCATTTTTTGCCATTGACGTCTTTCAAGTAGTGCAAAAAAAAAAAAAAAAAAAAAAAAAAAAGACTGCTTCTCTGGTATATAACAACAACAACAATAATAATAATAATTTCGTGTGGCTCATTGGCCTGGTGCAACTCATTCAATTGGACGCCACTTCGGCGACTTGCGTGTCCCTAGCCTACCCCAGTTATCCAACCGGGAAAAGGAAAGGGGACCTACAGCTTATCTGCTAATACTTCAGAAGTTATTAAAAGCTTCACCCACTGCCTTTCTGATTTGCCTAACTTTTTGATGCACCGTGTTCATAATTTTTTTTTTTTTTTTTTTTTTTTTTTTTTTTTTTTTTTTTTGGGAATACGTATATTCTTAAGAAGTTTACCACTTTTGTTTCATAGCATGGTGACACTCGTATACAGTCCTTTAGAATGAAATATAATGTCTACGCTATTGGCAGAGCCGGCCCTAGCTTGTGCGGTATTCTCCCTCATCCCCTCTTTTCCGCCCGTTCCACTAGATGTTATACACCTTCGTCACGTTCAAAAGAATTCTATTTTGTCATTGACATACTACCAATGTCTCAAGACTTACTAGATTACCCCAATTGTTATGATAGAAAAATACTCAATCGGAGAAGCAATCTTAACAAGTATGTCAGTTAGTAAAATGTTAATAATAATAATAAATAACTTGGTTATTGCAATCCTTTTTAATGAAATTCAAAATCGAAGATGATTCACAGGTGTTCAGGATATAGTTACATGTTTTCTGCACTTTACATGCTCTAATAAATTTAGGGTTACCAGATTTATCATCATCATCATTAGAGACTGATTATGCCTTTCAGTCTAAAGCATAGTACCTCTAATAAAATTCCTCCATGATCCCCTATTCAATGCTAACATTGATGCCTCGTCTGATGTTATGCCTTTTACTTCAAAATCATTCTGCACCGAATCTAAGTACTTTCTTCTTGGTCTACCTCGACTCCTCCTGCCCTCCGCTGCCGAGCTCATAAGTCTCTTAGGTAACCTTTCTTCTCCCCTGCGTGTAACATGACCCCACCATCTCAGTCTGTTCGCTCTAACTGCTTCATCTGTGGTGTTCATTCCCAGCTTTGATTTCCTCATTATGGACACCCTCCTGCCATTGTTCCCATCTATTAGTACCTGCAATCATTCTTGCTACTTTCATATCTGTAACCTCTACTTAATGAATAAGTTAACCTGTAACCACCCACCTTTCACTCCCATACAACAAAGTTGGTCGGAAGATACAGCGGTGCAGCAGCATTTTACACTCAAAACAAAAATCTATCCCTTGCTTTTCTACGAGCAAATTCATCAATATTATCTTCAGAACTCAATTTTCAAAACGACTTCGTGTTCCACTAACAACATGGCAAGAGAAAGAGGCGTTTATTGCCAGATACTGGATCTGAATAATAATAATAGTAATAAATTTCAGAAGACCAAGAGATGAATGCTATTAATTTTCCTATTTCGCTGTCCACCTCCGTAGCTCACTGGCAGCGTCGCTAACCACCAAAGCAAGAGCCTCAGGTTCGATTCCCGGCATGGGACTGAGTATTGTGTGTTTGCCTTCATGATCATCATAATCATCATTACGCAAGTCGCCGCATTCGCGTCAGTCAAAAGACTTGCAGCAGGCGACCGAATCCCGATGGGAATATCCCGGCGAATAAGAGCTTTACGATCATTTCATTCCCTAATTCCCTGAGGTAGCTACGTCATAGAACTTAGGAGTTAGGAGTTAGGAGTTTGCCGCTCAACTCACCGTACCAACTGCCGTCTTCCGAGGAATGCCTTGCCGTTCCATTTGACTGTTCAAACCGATCGGAACAGGGAGCGCTGTTTGCTCAGCTGCAGCGGGAACAGCCTGCGTTGTGCGAAACACCTGCTGACGGACGAATATAAGAATCAGGCGCGGCCGAGCGCATTGAGGCGCTATGCTACGATGAGCGAGGCCGGTCCCCGTCGGGGGTTCGAATCCCGCTCGGCATCGACGTTTGTGCCGTCTTTACTATAGGTTAGTTCATAAGTAGTTTGTAAGTCTAGGGACTGATGACCCCGCAGTTAAGTCCCATAAGCTCAACAAACATTTGTGTACGTAATTAACGAAATAGTATATTTTTTTGCGTTACAAGCTTTAGTAAAGTATCAAGAGACATATATAATACAAAAATTAATGTAAAATCCAGCCAAACGTAACTGTTCAGTGGTATAACAAATTTCGTCATGAACCAATACTTACGAATATGTGTATATTTGCAACTTATTCCACTGAAAGTATATAGATCGTTCTGTTCGAGATAATTCATAATATTTGAATACAGGATATGTTCCAAAACCCTGCTGCAAATTGACGTCAATGATATAGGCCTGTAGTTTAGTGGGTTACTCCAACTGCCTGTAATGAGCTATCGCTTCAGCATAATCAGATAGAAATCTAATGGGTATACAATCCGGACCAGAAGACTTGTTCTTGTTAAGTGATTTTAGTTGCGGCAGTACTCCGATGATATCTACTTCTACGTTACTCATTACGGCATCTGTTCGTAATTCGAAATCTGGGATATTAGTTTCGTCTTATTTAGTGAATGAGTTTCTAAAATGTTTAGTAACTCTGCTATAGTAGCGCTGTCATCGGCAGGGTCGCCATTACTATCATGTAGTGAGGGTATTGTTTGTGTTTGGCCTATAAATGATGATATTCGCATTCATCCAATATCGTATTGAGAAATGTAGCTTGCCAGTCGCTAGGAGCGCTGCTACTGCAGTATATAACAAAAATCTGCGTGAGTGTCGGGACTGTATATGTCAGACTGTGCTACTGCTGTCACGAACTATTTTCACCAGCGCTAGCTTCCGCGTCGCGTCGCGGGGGACAGGAGGAACCGGTGGAGGGGGAGGGGTATCTTCCTCTTCCCGGCGCCATCTTTTCCGCTCTGTGATGTTCGCGCTGTCTTATCTCCCTATACTACGGCGCCACCACTGTTGCTGCGGTCGCTTCCCCGCTATCCCTCTATACACTGTGTTATTGATTTGCACCATATTCCTCTCGTCTCGCACTGTCACCCTTGTCGTGTACTTCTGGTAACGAGGCTGCTGATGCCGCTGCCAAGGCTGCAACTCTCTTACGTCGGACAGCTACGTACTGTGTCCCATCGCACGATATTCAAGGGGCTCTTTCGCGGCGCCTTACATCGTCATGGCATACTGTGTGGTCTTCACTTACTAATAATAAGCTCCGGACCATTAAACCGCTCCCGGTGGCTTGTATGACCTCATCACGCTGCTCGAGACGAGAAGAGATCATCTTGGCCCGGTTGCGGATCGGACATTGCCGGTTCAGCCACCCCCACTTGCTCAGTGGTGACCCCGCACCGTTATGTTCCTGTGGCCACCCGCTGTCGGTGCGCCATGTTTTATTGGCGTTTTTAAATTTTACTCCTGTTCGGCTTGCACTACATCTGCCGGTCACACTGGAAGAAATTTTAGCTGATGACGCGCGGGTTGTTGCTCGAGTATTGGATTTTATCAACTTGACCAATTTGTCAAGGGACATTTAGCTCTTCCCTTTATTGTTTTTTATTCTATGTTTTTCAGCTGTTTTATATAGTCTTATTATCATTGGGTATATCCCAGTTTTGATCCGGGCGCTAATGACCTTAGCAGTTTTGAGCCCTATAACCACAAAATTATCGTGTACTCATTTAACCTTCATGCGATTGCTCCGTCCTCAGATTGCCACCTCCCATATGTACATTACATTTCAGAACATGACTTTCCCGTGACGTCACACGTCTGTTTTCTCTAATTAGACCTGAGGTTCAACGGCTACCCACCGCTCTGTTATCGGAAGTGTGCTTTACATTTAAACTTCGAAGGAAAATAAAAGCACACTTTTGTCTACTTCCAACCTCATAGTTACAAGAAAATAACAAGTCTGCTGACCTTCTAACTCTGATCCCTTTCTTTCATTTGTCAAGTATACAGATATTAATTCGCAATTTGCGAGAATTTTCGACTTCAGCTGCTCTTCTTTAGTTGGTCTATCATTTAGTTGTTGTTGTTGTTGTGGTCTTCAGTCCGTATTCTGGTTTGATGCAGCTCTACACGCTACCTTGTCCTGTGCAAGTCTCTTCATCTGAGAATATGTTCGGCAACCTACATCCTTTTGAATCTGCTTACTGTATTCGTCCCTCGGTCTCCCTCTACGATTTTTACCCCACACGCTTCCTTCTAATGCTGGGTTGACAATTCCTTGATGTCTCAGAATGTGTCCAACGAATGTATCCCTTGTCTTAGTCAGGATATGCCAGAAACTCCTTTTCTCCCCAATTCGGTTAAGTACCTCCTCATTACTTACGTGATCTACCCATCTAATTTTCATCATTCGTCTGTAGCACCACATTCCAAAGCTCCTATCATCTTTTTGTCTGAACTCCGTATCATCCACGTTTCACTTCCATACAATGCTACACTCCAGACAAATGCTTTCAGAAAGGACTTTCCAACATTTAAATTAATATTGGATGTTAACAAGTTTCGCTTCTTTAGAAACGCTTTTCTTCCCAAAACCAATCTGCATTTTATATCTTCTTTACTTCGGCCATCAGAAGTTATCTTGCTACCCAAATAACAAAACTCATATACTACTTTTATTGTCTCACTACCTAATCAGCATCGCCTGATTTTCTGACATTGCATTCCATTACCTTCGTTTTATTCTTGTCAATGTTCATCTTATATTTTCCTTTCAAGACATTGTCCATTCCATTCAATTGCTGTTCCAGATCTTTTGCGGTCTCTGACAGAATTACAATGTCATCGGCAAACCGCAATGTTTTTATTTCTTCTGCCCATTTTGCATTTGTAGTTTTATACGTTTTTGCAAACATTTTGGACCAAAATAATAATCTAAATAATAAAAAATTAATAATAGTGTCTGAAACCCTTTTAGGAAATAAAAAAAATAAGTAGTGGCGAGTTCCGAACTACTGTCCTTCAGCGTCATACGCTAACGCCTTGCCCACTACGCTACGGCTATCACCCATTAATGGCCGTTGTTAGCTGGTGCTAATATGGCATTTGTAGACAGTAGATTATCATTTATCGTACGAAGAACGATGTGTTTTTGTTAATTGCCTTGAAATGACAACGTGTAAGTTGCAATAAGAAAATCACCAAATACGCAACGCAAGATGGCGTATGCCAGAGAGAGTTCTGGGCGAGGAATGTCACGTGACACCTCTGAACAGCTGGTTTTCATTAATTCAAAGGAGTGTGTCAAAACTCCGTTATTTTTGCAAATATCTCTCAAATGATAACAGATATGAAAAAAAAAAAAAAAAAAACATAAGGCAACAAAGTTGTAGAGAATTTTCCCCTCTACCAACTAGGTTATTACAATTAAAATTACATTACAAACGGTTTTTTGTATTACTACCGTATTTTTTTGTCCGAAAAATTTGAAAAAGGGAGGTTCGGGTCTCTGGCGGCCTACAATCATGTCTGTAAAATTTGGTGCTGATCGGTTGAACGGTTCGTCTTAAAAACAGGGAACACGTTACGGACAGACAGACAGACAGACAGACAGACATCCCAAAATCGCCGTTATTTTTCCAAATATCTCTGAAACGATACGAGATATGAAAAAAACATAAGTGAGAAAAGTTGCAGAGAATTTTCTCCTCTGCAAATTCGGTTGTTCAATTTTCGTGTCAGATGAATAGTTAAGCCGTTATTTTCATTCAAATTCCGAGCTGTCAAAAAACGATCGCAAAGGCCCACTTTTAGTGTCACTACCGTAACCTAAAGTGGGCCAAAAAGGGAGAGGCAGATTTGGCGTCCCTCGGAACGTGGCGCCCCGTGCGGCCGCACGTTTCGCGCGGGCCTTGCGCCGGCCCTGACTTCAGCATCGGCGAGAGCGCGCAGGCGTTTCGGCGCGCGGCGAGGCGGCATCTTCAGGGGTCGGCCGGCGCGGCGCCTGGCGCAGTGTTTTGTCGATACGGCGGGTTTCGAACGGCGCCACCGCGCTGGCGAAACCTGCGGCGAGCCCCGCAGATCTGACGAGAGAAGGCGTCGGACGCAGACAACGGATTCGGCTCAGATTCGCAGGTCGCTCGTGTGCGACCTACCACGACGGACGCCGTTAAATTTGGATCGACTGCTGACCGTTTTTGAGAAAAAATGTTCAAATGTTTGTAAATCTATCGGACCAAACTGCGTGGTCATCAGTCCGTAGCTTACAAACTAAGGTAAACTAACCTAAGGACAACGCATACACCCATGCCCCAGGGAGGACTCGAACCTCCACGGCGAGCAACCGCGCGCTCCGCAGCGAGACGCTTTAGACCGCTCGGCTGCTCCACGGCGGCAGGTATTTTTCACATCAGCAACACTGGAAAAGGTGAAAGAAGTGGAAAATGACAGATAAAAATCGTAGAAAATCGAAATCTGAATGTCCGAAGGTGCATTTGAATCGCCGTCCTGCAGACTGCTAGACTGCACAGCGTATTTCATTTTGAGCTGTTAGATCCCAACTGAGGTCGTGTTCGGCCTGCCTTCTTGAAGTCCTTTAGTTGATGCTACTTCGGCGTCTTACATGTCGGTGAAAAGATCGTATTGCGTACCGATGATCACATGGCAACACATACCGCCTAGTTAAAAAAATTTTCAAATGTTTTTAAAGCTTATGTGACATAACTGCGGGGTCATCAGTCCCAAAACTTACAAACTACTTAAGAACTAGCTTATACTAAAGATAGCACAGACACCCATACCGACGCGGGAGGTCGCGCGATCCGCAACGTGGCGCTCCAGACCGCTCGAGTACTCCCGCGTGGCACAGCACCTGGTACCCTGCCAAGAATCGAACCTGTGCCCCCTGCGCAGTAGTCAGCGATACTATCGTCTGAGCTTCGGCGGAGCATGTCGATGATGATGAAACGGACCGGGCGTGCTGCGGTGGAGTAACCGAGCGGTCTAAGGCGCATCGCTGCGGAGCGCGCAGTTGCTCGCCGTCTGACGTTCGAGTCCTCCCTTGTGTGTGTGTGTGTGTGTGTGTGTGTGTGTGTGTGTGTCATATTGTTTTACAAATTGTACGAGGATTACTATAACGTAACTGAATAAGAAAATAAACCGAAGTGTTAACATAAATCAGTAGATTTACTTTTATCACTTTTCACAAATTGAACCAATTAGTTCCACGCCGGTCGCGGTGGCCGAGGGGACTGAGGCGCTCCAGTCACGGTCTGCACGGCCACTACGGTCAGGGGTTCGAATTCCCCCTCGCGCATGGATATTTCTGCCGTCCTTGGTAATAGGCAGTTCATAAGTAGTTTGTAAGTTTAGGGACTGATGACCCCGTAGTTAAGTCCCATAAGCTATACAAACATTTGAACATTTATGAGTTCCACTTTCTTGCGCAGTGTGGCATTCTGATTGAGTCCGAAAGTTGATGCAGTGTTGCTCATATGAGGCTGAGTTTGCAAGGTGTCATGATGGGATGACGAATTCCACACAGAAGGGCTGGACCCAGCTGAAGCACTGGTTTCCACATTCTCTCGTTCGTGTGTCTTTCGTTTCTGCTGCACTTTCCCTCCATGCGGCACTCCTCATATCTGCCTTACTGTAAGCGCCAATTGAATAGTTCCAGAGGCACTGATGACCTTTAACTAAATTGATGAAAGAAAGCACAGAATTGTCTTCTCTTCTTCCCGCCATGTTTACAGCTCGAAATACCGCTCGCGACTAATCCCTTAGGAGACCGGTAAGCGGTACGAAAAGCAATATATCGCTTACGATATATCGCGCAATCGCCCTACTGTGAACCCTTTTTATCGCCTCCCTCTAGATTTCACGTATCTGTCCATGCTCGTCGCGTATCGCATATCGCTTACGATATATCGCCCTACTGTGAACGGCGCCTAAGCAGGCAAAGCGCCATTCTGAACGACATAGTACGTCCGCCAAAACTGTCTCCTGCCCACACCATTCGTCCACCACCACCATCATCATAGGGTGATGTTTCCTGCACATAAGTAGCATTGTTAAAAGTTCCACGTCCTCTCCAGACGAGGGAACGACGATTATCCGCCTGAACACAAAGTTTTGATTCGTCTGTGAACAGATCCCGGCGCCATTCGTTTCGACTCCAATCCTCCTGCTCCTCTGCCCAGTTTCTGCGGGCTAAACGGTGTCGTGGTTGTAATGTGACACACACTATGGTCCATAGGCCTCCGTGCGTAGAGAGCAGATTGTCCAAGGCTATTTTGGTCTACTTGTGTTATTGTGCGTCCTGTTGCTGCCTGGAGGGTGCGTTGCAGCCGAGTTGCATTCAGCCTCCTGTGTCGACGGGCTGTTAACCGGTGATAACGGTCTTCTCTCGCTGGTGTTACCCGCGGACGACCTTGACCTTTCCTTCTTTTAACTGTTCCTGTTGTCTGAAATTGCGCCCACATCCAGCAATTTACACTTTGGGACAGTCCAATAGTAGAACCATATCTTTCTGTCTCTGTCGCGCTTTTAACCTTCCTATGGCTCTACATGTTAGCCACGGTGGAGTAGCCGAGAGATCTAAAGCGTCTCGCTGCGGAGCGCGCGGTTCCTCGCCGTGGAGGTTCGAGTCCTCCGTGGGCCATGTGTGTGTGTGTGTGTGTGTGTGTGTGTGTGTGTGTGTGTGTGTGTGTGTGTGTGTGTATTTTTTACCTTTCAAAGATATGCCCGAAACCAAATCAAGGAAGTTCGGGTATGCCGATGACTGGGCCCTTGCAACGAGGCATAAAGATCTAGAAACTACAGAGTCCATACTGACCAACGATCTATCAACAATTGTGAATATTTCCGAAAATGGAGGTTGCAGCCAAGTGCCACTAAGACAGAAGTATCAACGTTCCACCTAAGCAACAAACTGGCCAACAAAGAGCTCACGGTTCATTTTGAAGTAAAGGTGCTGAGACAGAACAGAAACTCTAAATATCTAGTGGTAACACTTGATAGAACGCTCAGTTACAAGCAGCACCTAGCAAAAACAGCTGCCAAAATTAAAACCCGGAACAACATCCTCCAAAAACTCTGTGGCCCTTCTTGGGGATCATCTGCATCCACTCTCCGTACTTCAGCTGTGGGTCTTGTATACCCAGTTGCGGAATATTGCTCCCCAGCTTGGTTAAACAGCTCACACACTAAACTCGTGCACGCTCAGTTCAATCATAGCATGCGTCTTACAAGTGGCACAGTTAGGCCCACACCGACATTCTGGCTACCCATACTTAGCCACATACAACCTCCATCTTTACGGCGGAAAAATGCACTAGTATCAGAGTACAAAAAGCTTCAAAAGAATCCCCACCTTCCTGTGCATGAAGACGTACCAAGCATAAGAAAAGCAAGGCTTCGCTCTCGTCATCCACCCGTTGAGACTGCAAGAGCTTTAGTTACCAACAGCTTTAATACCGATGACTGCTGGAGACAAACATGGCAGATTAATGCAACACCAGAACAACTGAAGATGCCGTACATATCAACCGAGCCACCTGGCTTTGATTTAACCACGCAAAGATTGGCCAGCACTTAACAGAATAAGAACCGACACTGGAAGGTGTGCAGATCTTCTGTACAAGTGGAAGCAAATAGCTTCTCCAAGCTGTGACTGTGGCGCTGAAGAGCACACTGTCTACCATGTGGTTCAGGAATGTCCCCTGAGAGCTTTCGCTGGCGACCAGAGTTCCTGATGCTTACGGAGGGATCACTGGACTATATTCATGGACTTCATATTAGTTTGTACTTTGTTACACGTTTAATATTATACGTATCTTTGTTATTAAAACATCAAATAACTGTAAATTTTGTGATGCAGCCATATGCTAAATAAATAAAAATAAAAACCTTTCAAAGCTCATCGTAGTCGGTCGTAAAAACGCTTGGCCTGACGCTGCTGGAAATTCGCGTCCGTTCCGGCGAGCCGTCCGCGGTGGCCGAGGGGACTGAGGCGCTCCAGTCACGGTCTGCACGGCCACTGCGGTCGGGGGTTCGAATCCCCCCTCGGGCATGGATATTTGTGCCGTCCTTAGTGTTAGCTAGTTCGTAAGTAGTTTGTAAGTTTAGGGACTGATGACCCCGTAGTTAAGTCCCATAAGCTTAACAAACATTTGAACATTTTCGTTCCGGCGAGAAGTAGAGCCGCGCGGGAGACGAGGAGAGGAGAGGAGAGGAGAGGAGAGCAGAGGAGAGGGAAGGAAAATATAATTGCTGTGACTGGAGTGTTATTGTCAGCCCCGTATCGCCGGCCGCCAGGGATAAGATAACAATGGGCGCAGACAAAGTACAATAGGCGGGCAGCGGCGTCGCGGGCTCTCACGGTGACCGTGTGGGAACGCGGCGGGTGTCGCCGGAGGGAGCCGAACCCGGCTGTTTCTGAAGCCCGTCTCACCGAGGAAAAGTGCTACGTACTGAGAGACATTCCAAGTGCTACGTACTGAGAGACATTCCAGCCCAACCTCCACTGGCAAATTATTATTATACGAGGGCAGTTGAATAAAGAATGGTCATTATTACCGTAATAATATCCCGCGCTAAAATTTAATCTATACTCCGTTTACCGAAACGAGGGGCAGACTGTAAACAGACCGGGGCGCGTTACCAGGGGTGGACAAAAGCGGGGCGCTTGCTCGATATCGCTACCTGTGTATCAATCGACGTGGTTCATGTTGTAATGGAATAGGGACTACCGCTGTTGGTTCAGTTTTAATTCCAGATTATTAACTTATCCACCAACAGCCGTAAAGTTTATGTTTTATTTAACGACTGGTTTCGGTATTACATTAATCCTTCTGTATATTTTTTATGACGTACGTTCAGCATGATGTTATGGATACAACATTGATTAGCAACTTAATTTGTATAGGGCTTGAAGATCTTATTAATGCAATAATGAAACCGGTCGTTAAATAAAACAAACTTTACAGCTGTTGGTGGATAAGTTAATGTCTGTATAGTCTACGGGACGTAACTACGGGGTCATCAGTGCCTAAACTTACAAACTACTTATCAACTACTTACGAACTAGGACCGCACAAATATCCATGCCCGAGGGGGGATTCGAACCCCCGATCGTAGTGGCCGTGCAGACCGTGACTGGAGCGCCTTAGTCTCCTCGGCCACCGCGGCCGGCGATAAGTTAATAAATCGGAATTAAAACCTCTCTATCAGTTGTTTTGTTATATAGCTGTGATATTAGACGCCACAGGTATTCAAAATTCATATCGTTTAATAATTCGGAGAATCTCTGAAAATTGCCCGAATCTGCATTTTCGTTTACCACAATAAGAACTATGTCAAAAAAACAACAAATTATGTACTTTCGTTCGCATCACATTTCTGTGAAAGTCATCAACACTTTCTGTAATCTTTCGTCGTGATGTTTGTTTGGACGCTTCAAAGAGTCTGTGGCCTTGTAATAAATTACCATATGATAAACTGAGGAACGACCAACACCCGTAAATTGAAACTGTTTTTATAAAAATATCTGTCATTTATTGTTCTGGACACAAACAGCTCCGTTTTATAAATATTAAGAACTTGATGATTTCTTATTCCCAAATGTACGGTGGCAAAATGAGTTTACACTTGTGCGATACAGACGAAAAAGAGAAAAACAGATTGCAAATGAAAGCCTAATACTTATGCTGCTATTCAGCTACTGGTCCTTCAAGATGAAATGTCTATCCAGCCTCTAATATCACCGCTCATAACACACACAAACTCTATACACTAGAAACGGATGCGGCGATATTGAGTGAGTGCCCCTGTTTTGTTCACCCCTGGTCACGCGTTTCGCTGTGTTTACAGTACGTCTCTCGTTTCGGTGAACGGAATATAGGATATTCTGTTACCTTAAACCATCATCATCATCAACATCAGAGACTGATTACACCTTTCAGCGTTCAGTCTGGAGCACAGTCCCCCCTAATAAAATTCTTTCATGATTTCCTATTTAATGCTAAGACTGATGCCTCGCCTGACGTTATGCCTTTTACTTCAAAATCATTCTGCACCGAATCTAAGTACTTCCTTCTTGGTCCACCTCGACTCCTCTTACCCTCCGCTGCCGAGCTCATGAGTCTCTTAGGTAATCTTGCTTCTCCCATGCGTGTAACATGACCCCAGCTTCTCAGTCTGTTCTAACTGCTTCATCTATGGTGTTCATTCTGTTAAATATGACACCTAATGGTCTGCGCATAGCGATAGGTCACGCGATTTTGTTACAAGAAACAGCCTGCTAAGTATGTAATTAACCAGTTACTAATTTTATTGTTGTCTACTTGCAACTAACATAACAGAAGTTAAGATTACTACGGCATAAATCGTACCTTAAATAGGGACAACCGATTTGGGAATAATGAACAAAAGCAGAGCAAAAATACTTCGGTATCTTGTATTGCAGAAATATTTATTTTGTGATATAGACTGAAGTCGTGGGATGCAGTTTATTTGGAATTAACGCCACAAGGCCTTATTAATAGACCCTATTTAAAAGCATACAATATTACTTCGCTATTTACATATTTACAACTTTAAAAATACACTTCTAACAAACGGGTAAAACATGCAGCTAAATCCAGTTGTTTCATTTCCATGTCGGTAATGAAAAAACTCCTCTGACATCACTTTCGTCACTATATAAAATGTTTGAAGTGTCACACTTATGATTTTTGTGAAGGAGGCGACTCGTCAACAAAATGTTTTTATTTGCATAAACCTTTTAGTTTCACATTTCTCCAGACTACGTAAAAAACGAACATTTTGCCCTCTAAGCAACACCAATTTTTTCATTTTTTTTTATAAACCACAGTAAAACGTAAACTTAATAGAATTTACTCAGCTTGAAGTACGTTAGAGAGCTCACTTAAAAAAACGGAGAATGTCCTCCGGTCGTGAGGAACTTCTCTAGTTTTATTGACACAAAATCGGATAATGTTCTACATCTACATGGGATACTCTACAAATCACATTTAAGTGCCTGGCAGAGGGTTCATCGAACCACCGTTATACTTACTATTCATCTCCCATTCTATTCTCGAATAGCGCGCGGGAAGAAAGAAAACCTGAATCTCTCCGTTCGAGCTCTGATTTGTCGTATTTTATTCTGATGATCATTTCTACCTATGTAAGTGGGAATCAACAATATATTTTTGCATTCGGAGGAGAATGTTGGCGATTGGAGTTTCGTAAGTAGCCCACGCCGCAGTGATAAGCGCCGTTGCTGTAATGATTCCCATCCCAGATGCTGTATCATTTCCGTAACCCTGTCTCCCCCGTATGGTGACAATACGAAACGAGCTGCCCTTCTTTGGACTCTTTCGATGTCCTCCGATAAACCCACCTGATAAGGATCCCGCACTGGGCAGCATTACTCCAAAAAAGGACGGACAAGCGTTGTGTATGCAGTTTTTTTGTAGTTCTGTTGCATCTTTTAAGGGTTCTGCCAATAAAAAGGCAGTCTCTGGTTCGCCTTTCCCACGACATTATCTACGTGTTCTTTCCATGTTCTCTGTTGTGAGCAGCTTGCCCCAACCTTTTACTCACGCTGAGAACATACTCGGATGAAGTATATTTTCTGACTCGGCTTTGTTTATGCGAACCTGATCATGTTCTCTGGAATTCATACGGACTATTGGCTTGCGAACGTTAGTTTAAGATTGCGGCATGGCTACTATACGAACAGCTTTAGCGAGCTTAGCTTCCCATGAGCTAACCCTACGAAATGTCACTGACGCTCTCACCAATTATTAGCTTCCGGCGTTATTCAAGGGACGAAGTTCACCCTACTCAGGAAACGCAGTACTGCCGACCGTGTTGTGGACTGTGAGTCAGCACAAGGAATTATATATCGGAGGCCTGTGATGTGATTCACTGATCGTGTAACATGCAGCCCCACCACATCCTCAGATTCCCCTGACCGCCCCCTTCAGTTTCGTCCCAGACTGTGGCTGGACATGATCAGACGTGCTCCGTGTTTCTTCCTGCAGTGTCGCTATCGCGTGTAACTGAGAGACGTCGCGTGGTGCAAGCATACTAAGGGAACAGCACTGACTGCGGGACTTCTCTACAGTGAAGGTCAGTACGTTATAATTGTGAATTAGATTCCAAAATTTGGCTCTACATGATATTTGAGTGAAGCAACCGCTGCAAAATACACATTCTGCATCGCGGTACAGGCTTCTGTGGAAGTTCCCTTTAAAACTCGAACAATATACTGTTGCTTTCTACGTATCTCTTGCGGAAAGACCACAGAGAAAATTGAAGCCCACATGGAAACAGATCATTTCCAAGAATGCTTGGAATCGAAGTATCTCAGCCTGAGACGATATATCTCATACTCGCAACTCAAAACGATTACGCGGAGTATTAAAGCGCGAAATGACAAAGAAAAAATCAAATGTTTGTATAGCTTATGGGACTTAACTACGGGGTCATCAGTCCCTAAACTTACAAACTACTTATGAACTACTTACAAACTAGGACGGCACAAATATCCATGCCCGAGGGGGGATTCGAACCCCCGACCGTAGTGGCCGTGCAGACCGTGACTGGAGCGCCTCAGTCTCCTCGGCCACCGCGGCCGGCGGCGCTCCAGTCACGGTCTGCACGGCCACTACGGTCGGGGGTTCGAATCCCCCCTCGGGCATGGATATTTGTGCCGTCCTTAGTCTTAGTTAGTTCATAAGTAGTTTGTAAGTTTAGGGACTGATGACCCGTAGTTAAGTCCCATAAGTTCTACAAACATTTGAACATTTGTGCCGTCCTTAGTCTTAGCTAGTTCATAAGTAGTTTCTACGGTTAGGGACTGATGACCCCGTAGTTAAGTCCCATAAGCTATACAAACATTTGATTTTCTAAGGATGGCACAAATATCCATGCCCGAGGGGGGATTCGAACCCCCGACCGTAGTGACCGTGCAGACCGTGACTGAAGCGCCTCAGTCCCCTCGGTCACCGCGGCCGGCGTAATGACAAATTATGAATGTTTACACACTAATTATTTTGACGAGTGGTACTATAAAGCTGTGTTTATGTGAATCGTTTTTACAGCAGAATCATGACAATTCATAGAAATTTTCGTAGAAATCTCTATACGTATAAGACGTATTTGTTGTCTGTCTGTTGTCTTATAACTCAATATCCATACAAGCAAATAACGTGAAATTGGGTACACTTTCACAAAATTACATGGGGAAGGTCCTTAAACAGGTTTCGTTACATTTTTTGGAAAACCAACCAGAAAATTTGAGAAAACGTGAAACTGCGTTTTCAATGTCTCTGTGTAAATCTATATCTTCGCATTGATCTTGATTAAATTTTGCATAATTGACCTTCAAAACAAGAGGAAGGGCACTGTCTACATAAAATTTCGTCCAGTGCATGATGGAGGGTACTTACCGATTTCGCCAAAATCCACAGTTTGCTCCGATCTTGATGAAATTTTGGGATTGCTGGTATAGACTTGTGCAGACACCACGCTTCTCTCATGGACAGTTGCATGTGGCCTGCTCCAGAGTGGGCAAAGACGAAAATTTTTTTGTGCATACTCCAAATGGAACTGCCAAAAATGTTATCACATTGCTTCAACATAAATGTACCCTTTTATTACATGCAAATGAACGGTTTTGTAAGCTTCTACAGAAAACCTTATTTTAAAGCCGGGTATTTGCAGTTAGTTAGTTGAATATTTCTGATGAGATGTATTGTAATGTAATGTGGCACACGCGTTAGGTATGCATATAGTACAGATTTTTGGATGAGCGAGGAAAAAAAAAGATCAACAATTTTATTTCTATAAATAAATGACAGTAATTTCCAAGAAAGCTTGCAGTCGAAATGGACGGACATGAACACACATCGAACTTGCGATGGTATACCTGAGTTGCAGACGAAGTTTGTTTACAAGCATAACAGATTATAGATTGAGGTTGTGTGTTTAAAAAGTGATATTTAGCAACACTGATAGTGAGGTATAGGTTGACACTGTTTTTCAACCTTTACGAATGTTCGACCCCCTTGGAAGTAAAAATATTCCCAGACGACCTTGCAAGAATACTCCCTACTCCCGTCATTGAAGCTATTTTTGAGTCTCAAAGGTAACGAATTTAACTTTGTTTCTACTGTTACAGCTTTCTTCTATATCCTTAGACTTTTTGTGTATTTTTCGGAATTGAAAGAATTACACCTATTTTCACTTGATTACCAACAGAAATGTAAATTTTGTACAACGAGTGTTTTGCATTTCATGTTTGAGTTAATAGCGAATTATGCTCATTCAGGAAGGTTCCACTGTATAGACACACTGTGTGGAAATACGTTGTTTTCCGAATTATTTGCAATTAATTATTGCATCTTGTTCATTTACCTATCAATTGGTTCCTGAAAAGTTTTCAGGCTTTGAGCTTATATGTCGTTAACACGCAGTATTTACTATAAAACAATCTACGTTCTGTTCAGTTCAAAAACACACACACACAAAATTGATCATGCAAGTGTTCAGTTCTTACCAATTCAGGTGAACTGTCAAATAGAAACAAAGCAATAGTCAAAGCCAGTCGATCGAAAGTGCTCACTAGGAATCAGAACGACACAGAACTTTGCATTGCAAAGGCGGAGACTTATTTGGGGAGGGGCGGCAAGGTACTTTTTTCATAGATACAGCTTCAGTAGTATCATAATGAAAAGCTGTGATACTACTTGCAGCTGCGGCAGAATGGCCGTGCGTATTGAGGCGCCATGCAGCGGTGCGCGCTGCTGTTCGCCGTTGGGGGTTCGACTCGCCCCTCCGGCATGGGTGTTTGTATTGTCATTAGTATAAGTTAGTCTCAGTTTAATTAGTTTGTAAGCCTTAGGGACTGATGACGCCGTAGTCTTAAGATTTACAAACATTTGATTTGATTGAATGTTAAAAATTGGATTAGTAGCAACATTATTTCAATAAAAGTTTCACACCCTAAATGATTATTTTTTCTGAAAATACCGAAACACCTATTTTTTAATTCAGATTAAGAAAACATTTACCAATTTATGTGGTTGTAGCTTCAAAATTGCCTTAATAGCAAAAGATTTTCGAAAAACATCTCCTCTCCAATATAACCCCCTTGATGGCTGAATTTCCAAAAATACCGAAACACGTATTTTATTTATTTATTTATTTTTTTATTTCTAACCAAAAATACAAATATCAGTTTTTGCAGCTCTAGCTTCAAAATTGTCTTAATAGCAACGTGTTTCCAAAAAATTTTTCATCCCCTATCTTACCGTCTTACTTGTTGAATTTCCAAAAATACTGAAACACGTCTTTTAAATACGAACCCTGAATTAAAATCCGAATTTGTAGTTCTAGCTTCAAATTTGCATAAATACCAACATTTTTTTAAAAAAATGTTTCGTTTCCTATTTCACCCCTTTACGGACGTAATATCGAAAAATCCCTTCTTAAACGACGCCTACAGAGTAAGATCAACACTCTCTATAAGTTTCAAGTTTCTGTCTTCAGTGGTTTGGGCTGGGCGATGATGAGTCAATCAATCGGGACATTGTCTTTTATATACAGAGATTTATACATTGTTCCAACTCGGGCAATCCAATTTATTTAACGATTTTTGGAACAAGGCCAGAGAATGTTGGGTCATCTAGAGTCACCGAGAAAAACATGAAATCATTTGTACTTTTTACCTACAGTTTTCTTACCCATAGCCCAAAAGTAAATTACCATAACGTGATTGTTAGTGGTATTTGCTCTTTTTTGTATACAGATAACCCGGATGTGGCTCTAAAGCCACGAAACTAGTTGGTTGAATAAAAGGGTACCATACAGCGGACGCGGTTTCCATTCAATATGACTCAAGTCTACGGCTGCGGATGCCCGTTGTTGTTGTTGTTGTTGTTGTTGTTGTCTTCAGTCCGCAGACTGGTTTGATGCAGCTCTCCACGCTACCCTGTCCTGTGCAAGTCTCTTCATCTGAGAATACTTTCGGCAACCTACATCCTTTTGAATCTGCTTACTATATTCGTCCCTCGGCTTCCTCTACGATTTTTACCCCACACGCTTCTTTCTAACGCCAAGTTGACAATTCCTTGATGTCTCAGAATGTGTCCAACCAATCTATCCCTTCTCTTAGTCAGGATATGCCAGAAACTCCTTTTCTCTCCGATTCGGTTAAGTACCTCCTCATTAGTTACGTGGTCTACCCATCTAATTTTCATCATTCGTCTGTAGCACCACATTTCAAAAGCTGCTATAATCTTTTTATCTGAACTCCTTATCGTCCACGTTTCACTCCCATACAATGATACACTCCAGACACGCTTTCAGAAAGGACTTCCTAGCAGTCAAATTAATATTGGATTTGCAATAAAGTTCCGGATTGCTGCTTATATTTATTTAATAGTGCTACAGCTGTTTCGACGGTTTGTCATTTTAAAGCGCGCTTACGATGTTTGGACGTTTTATGCTGACATCTGGCGTAACTGTTGCATAAACTGTATGGAAATATACACGTATTTAGTTGCTGTATACGGTTTTTAGCTGTCAGGTATTATGCAGCTTTTTACGTTAAAACGTTAAATTAAAGAAAACTTTTATATTTTTCGTAATTAAGAACAGCTTTGCCAAAGATGTTAACATATATAGTAATCGACTATGTAAACGTCTTTGGCAGAGCTCTTGTTAATAACGCAAAATATAAAAGATTTCTTTAATTTGACGTTTTAACGTAAAAATCTGCATAATACCTGACATGTAAAATCGTATACAACAACTAAATACGTGAATATTTTCATACAGTTTATGCAACAGTTACGCCAGATGTCAGCATATAACGTCCAAACATCGTAGACGCGCTTGAGAATGACAAACTGTAGAAACAGCTGTAGCACTATTGAATGAAATATAAGCAGCAATCCGAAACTTTCATTGCAATGTCTTTCTACGACGTATATGATGCTGCAGGCCCAACAATTAGGAAATTAATATTGGAAGTTAACAAGTTTCGCTTCTTCCCATAGCCATTCTGCACTTTATATCTTCGCGGATGCCCACAAGACACAATTTGCTGTGAGTGTAAATTGGAATGAGACATGGAGTAGCTGACACGCCGAAGCCCATCCCGTGCGGAAGAACGGCTGGGAGTGGATAATCGTCGCGATGCGATTGGACCCACAAGTGGGGGAACCGCATTCTCGCTCGCGAGTGTAGCGGTGCCGGTGACATCCTTCTAGCCCGCCTGCCAAGTCATGGTGTCCGCGCAGCGGTGCAGCCGCGACCTTGGCGTCGCCCGCTGGGCTCTGATTGGCCGACGCCGGCCGCCTGCCGGCCAATGGCAGCGCGGCACCCGCCGAGACTGCCACAACGGCGGCCGCCGTGTCCAGACTTCCCCAGAACCGTTGGATGGCCGGGCTGTGAACGGCGTAGCTAGCGTGTACTGCACAGCGTACACGAGGGTCGAGCCACTAGTGCTTCTTGCCGTCCGTCCGGTGCTGTTGCCGAGCGCCGATGAGAAGCTGGCGTGACTGCGTCCGCAACCTTAGAAGTGTGACGTTCGATCCTCCTCGAGTGTTTGGTGTTAAAAGAGTGAACGACGAAACTTTTGAGCTGACGCCCGATGATCGGGCTTGTGATTATAAAGGCTAGTCTGCACGACGAAACTAGGTTGCGAAACTCACTGCATGAAATGAATAATGAATTGCGGGTAATTGTGAAGAACGCTTGTATGGGCGCACGTTTCGATAAATCTCGAACGCGCGACCACACTTCGATATATGGTGCATTTCGATATGTTCCAAGCAGGCGAGAGAATGTGATTTGTTGATGTGCGAAACAGTGATCATTTTAAGTGGAAGTTAGGTTAGGTATAGGTTAAACAAGGTTTTTTTTAAGTATGTGAGGGCACGTAGCGCCCAAATCCCCGGTTCAGAAACACTCAAACTTGCCAACATAAGCGCCATGCTAATAACATGGGCAACAGACTTCTCAATTCTACCGCCCCGAACAGGAGATTCGGGCGCTACGCGCCCACACATACTAAGAAAAAAAAAAAATCTTGTTTAACCTATACCTAACCTAACTTTCTCTTAAAATGATCACTGTTTCGTACACCAACAAATGAGATTCTCCCGCCTGCTTGGAACATATCAAAATGCATCATATATCGAAGTGTAGTCGCACTTTCGAGATTTAGCGAAACCGGCGTCCGTGCAAGCTTTCTTCACAATTACCGAATTGCGCGCAACTGGTTTCGTGTATATCTGTAGACACGGCGCCAATACTTATACACTTTAGTTTCGTTGTTGTGTGAGTGCCGTATTCGCCGTAAAATGAATGTTTTGGTAGCTGTAAGAGGTGTGGCGAATCTATTGCTTGTCTATTTGAAGTCGCTGCATAAGACTAAACATAAAAAAAAACGTGTTTGGGTTCGTGAATGGACTTAAAAAAGACGTCATCTCGGTTGCTCAGCGACCTTGCTGAAAGAAATTGTGATTGAAGACCCTAGAAGTTATTTTAGTCAACTTAGAATGTCATCACAGCAGTTCACGTTCCTTTTAAACAGAGTTAGTAATGCAATAAAGGAACAAAATACTGTTACGCGTAAAGTATTGTTACCAGAACTGAAATTACAAATTGCATTACGTTTCTTGTCTAGTATATATTCGTCTCTGTAGTACTTCTACCGTGTTCCTAAATCCACAATTGCCGTACTTCGTTTGTATAGGTATTTTGAATTGGATGTATTTTAATCTGCAATTCACTAATCGTCAACAGATCAATATTTAATTTCACAAATAATTGCTAGAAGAGCACTAACACTCCGTTAAAATCGCACAAACACCTACGCAACGCATAGATGTTCAAAAACCGAATTATTTCTTCCGTTCCCTCCTGTGTATTATATTTTGTTCTGTATTGGTCATAACCTAACTTCAAAACACCGCAATCAGTTTCGCCAAAGTTGGAACGAGCCGAAACTGTTTAGTTTCGCCAACGAGTTGCGCGGACGCCTGCCGCGCATGCGCATTGGCCAGTAGCGCAGTTTCATGAAACCTAGTGTCTTCGTGTAAACTAGCCTTAACAGATCACGATGCGAGCAACCTAGCGTCGCAAACTCTGAAATACCAACATTTCGTCAGCGTACACGGCGTTTCGTACTAGATAGTACGCTATAGGACAAGTTCTGAATTCGTTAGTGGCGATCTGAGTGCGCATGCGCAGAAGTGAGCTTTCGTGAGCCGTACGAATAAAACTTTTATCCGTTATGGATGAGGAACACTGCGAATGTGGTGAAATAAGGTATCTTGAATGACAGCAACCAGTCGCCTTTTATGCAGAATGTTTTTATTACATTTCTCCCATTACCGGTTTCGATATGCCTAGCATATCATAATCAGATGGTGAACGGTTTTTTACATTGCAAATAGTGTGTGGAGGAATTTGTGCATCTGTTATGATTACAAACACAAAGCAAGTGAACTATGTGGCGAGCATAATATTGTCAGCGAGCATAACTGACATAATAATATTATGCTCGCCACCTAGTTCACTTGTTTTTGTGATCATAAAAGATGCACAAATTTCTCCACACACTATCTGCAATGTAAAAAACCGTTCACCATCTGATGAAGGACTTTAACAGACAAGGAATTGGCTTTTGACTGTGGCTTACAGATACGATCCAATGCTGTTCCATGTAGAACATCCTCTTTCATAATAAAGTAAAAGAAGCGTTATTTACGAAGAAAATAACAAAAAAAGTGTTCATTTTAAATGAAGTCTGAGTACTCCTTGTTGCTTAGCTTTTAATATTTAGTTTATAATGTCGTAGCATGGCAGAAATGAGAAGCTTAAGACACTTTCACGAAAACTCGAAAGTGTGATGACAGGAGTTACACTGTAAATGTGCAGAGCAAAATTTAGTTCGCTGAGGTACAATTACGAAGCGGAAATTAAAATTGCTATGCAAACTTCAACATTTCAAATAGTCTGTGTAGAAAGTATATGTGTAAAGAAAGACGTTGGAAAGATTCCCCTTTGACCAGAAACCGTTATGTTGAAGCGAGCCTGCAAAAAAATAACAAACGAAGTTGAGTATTTAACTAACAACGAGACTACATGGCTATCGCATTTTAGAATGTCTTTATATTTGTGGTACTTAAAGTTCAGAACTTAAGTCACCCAAAGCCATTCGCCGCAACTCTCATGTTCTCGATAACATCGACTTTGAACTTTTGCAAGTACACGTAAGTACCAATATTAAAACAGTTGCAGCACATGTCGTTGTAGCTCAGGTGCTAAAGTTCTGCTGTGACGAATATATAATCCTATACCCATGTGGTTTCCTTGGAAGTGCCCAGCTTAATGTATGCTAGATCACGTCAACAAAAGTGTATCCTCTCGCTTAAGTGAAATTTCACGGGTTACTACATAGCCAGTGAAATTCTGAAGCTCGATGAACGTCGTGGAATGTGAGGCGAGAGAATTGCGATCCGAAACCACATCGATACTCGTTTTATTTCTTGCGCCTGGCGATTCTTTTTTTACTCTTTAATCACTAATTATCGGAGATTTTTTTTCTCTCTATCGTTTTACGATTAGCTGGCCGAGGTGATGGCTGCATAGACTGCATAGAGCCATTTCTTGTGAAATACCCTACAATAAAATCTGATTTTCGGTATTATTGCAGGTGACAAATCTGGCGGCTTAAAAGGACAATAGAAATTTCATTTTCAATATTTCGCGTAATTACTTACCGTATTTAACTATTTTAAGTGTTTTCGTAGTTACTCAACAGGTAAAACCTTACGAACACTTAAAGACGGTAAGACAAGTATAACAATCGCAAAACTGTGTGTTTGTCTCGAAGCTGACGGCACTTAAATATTGAAATTTTCCCCATTCATTATTCGAAAATGATGAAATAACACTTAAAGACTTCCAACAAACTTCATATATGATTTAAAACTTTCTCTCTGATCTCTCCGCCATAAAATGATAAAGGGATATATTTTCTGCTGCTCATGATGTTAGACATCAGCAACAGCCAGTGAAATTTCAGTTTATTACGCTATGAGCACTAAGTCTATCCAAAGAGTATCTACACCTAGAAAATTATACCTATACGATCTTAAAAATAGCTTTTGTCTGTACAGACTAATTTGTTTTAAATGTTATTTAATAGAAATAAAAGGTTCACTTATGATTGTGCAACTGCGCAAAACATGTCGGGGAGGAGAGAGACAAAATCACATTGTTTGGCTCAAGGCAGATCGTTACAATTAAAAAAAAAACAACCCTTCTGTTTTAGTCTGTTTTTCTCAGTTACTACGAACTGTGCTCTCCGACAAAGTCACCAGTACAGTCGCAAATCTGACGCGATATTCAGTAACGAACGAATTTGATTATAAACTATGTGAATCCTAACTTTTCCTGTCGTAATGAACTTTTCAGATATGTAGACGATGCTTTTGTCGTTTGGCCTCATGGTAGTGAAAATTAAAAAAAGGTTTTTTGGAACACCTAAATTCAATCCACCCGAATATTCAGTTTGCTATGAAGGTGGAAAAGAATGGCTGTCTTCCTTTCCTTGATGTGTTGGTCATAAGGAAGCTTGATGGTACATTCGGACATTCTGTTTATAGGAAGCCAACGCATACTGATTTCTATCTGCGAGCTGATAGCTGTAACCATCCAGCTCAGCGTGAAGGAGTACTTCGTACCTTGGTTCACAGGGCACTGTCATTGCAGACCATGAAAGTTTGTCAGCGGAGTTGTCCCATCTCGAGGAGACCTTTCGTCAGAATGGTTATAGTAGGAGACAGATAAAACGTGCATTGCGCTATCAGCCTTCTGTGCAACGGGTGAGTGACGATAGTAATGAAGTGGCACCTAAATCTATGGCCTTTTTGCCTTACGCAGGAAGTATTTCCAACAAGATTGGTCGTATTTTGCGAAAATATGATGTGAAATGTGTTTTTCGACCACCTTCTAAGATAAAGGCCCTGTTGGGGTCCGTAAAGGATGATCTTGGTTTGCGTAAGGCAGGTGTATATCGTATTCCTTGCAGTTGTGGCATGTCATATATTGGTCAGACAATCAGGACTGTGGAAGACCGGTGTATTGAACATAAACGTTACACGGGCTTACAACAGCTAAACAAATCCGCTGTTGCAGAACACTGTCTTGACACCGGTCATCCTATGGAATACAGCAACACGGAGATTCTGGCATGCACTTCCACCTATTGGGATAGTGTTATTAAGGAAGCTGTTGAAATTAAACTAGCAAGCGACCTTATAAACAGAGATGGTGGTTTTTGTTTAAATTCTGCTTGGAATCCGGCACTGTCTCTCGTCAAAAACCAGAGGGGCAAAAATTAATTCTCTCGCCTGTTGGTTAACTACCACTATAGATATTTTTGATGCTTGATCATCTTTGGTTGTGTTGACTCTGCTGTGACTTGTACTGTGTGTGTTATCTTCCTTGTTTACCCTTTGCAAACCGAGGTATTAAATACGCTTGCACGTTGCTTCCTTGAATGCAGTTGTGCCTTGAGAATGGCAGGGTGTCCTCCTGCCGAAATATCGGCGGTTGTCGACGACGTCACCCGGCAGCATACCACTAAGTTGTTTGATTATGAACTGTGAGGTACGATGTCAAACTCGTTATGGAAATCTAGAAATATGGAATCAGTCTGACAAGGAAAGTACTTGGGCTCGAAGAAACATATCTGTATGAACGTTTGGCTACAGGATCTCTACGTACACCTCAATGTGCTGGTGGGTGTCGTTTTTATGCAAAACTTTGCAATCATGCTCTAGATAGCACTGTAGATGTAATTGTAGACGCCATACGCAATGCAGATAACTGAACTATAACTTACGTAATAATCATCGTACATGTTCTCTAGCGTATTGTTATCAAAAGCCGTGATGATAGTTGCAACTTTAACCTTCTTCTTGGAAGACTGTTGGTATTCACTGCCACTGCTTCCATCGCCTCTTCCCGCACTTACCGTAGCACTACCGCTAGCAATGAGTTGTTCGTCATTATCATCCCTATTATCATCATTGTGTGTTAGTGCAACAACAGTATCTAACTTATGCTCATATTTCTGTACCATAACAGATACGAGAAAGCATGCGAATGATTAATCTTCTACACTAATACCATCTTCACGAAGAATGGTTCTTCGTAACTTCATCTCAGCCAATCGCAATACTTTAGCAGGATTGATTAGCAATCGCCGCCCCATTTGACACTTCACCACACAAATAACAGCACAAACTTCGGAGGCACGCGCAGAAGCCTCTAACGGACGACCGCAGAGTTTTGCAGATGCGGGGGTATCATTAGTGCAATACAGGATCTTTACATTATGTCTCGGACGATTTGATGTATATGTGTTTGTTCGAGCCCAAGAACTTTCCTTGTGAGATCCCCTGCTATCTGCCCCGGACAGCACTTGCAGATGAGCGCCAACTGGTGCCGAAGGCAAGGTGACGTGTCCCCAATGGGGGACTATCGCAAGTCTTCTACATCTACATGTGATACTCTGCAAATCGCATTTAAGTGCCTAGCAGAGGGTTCATCGAACCACAGTTATACTATTTATCTCCCATTCCATTCTCGAGAAGCGCGCGGGAAGAAAGAACACCTGAATCTCTCTGTTCGAGCTCTGATTTCTCGTATTTTATTCTGATGATCATTTCTACCTATGTAAGTGGGGGTCAACAATATAGTTTCGCCTTCGGAGGAGAATGTTGGCGATTGGAGTTTCGCAAGTAGCCCACGACGCAGCGATAAGCGCCGTTGTTGTAATGATTCCCATCCAGATCCTGTATCATTTCCGTAACGCTGTCTCCCCTGTATGGTGCCAATACGAAACGAGCTGCCCTTCTGTGGACTCTTTCGATGTCCTCCGTCAAACCCACCTGATAAGGATCCCACACTGGGCTGCAATACTCCAAAAATGACGGACAAGCGTAGTGTATGCAATTTCTTTTGTAGTTCTGTTGCATCTTTTAAGGGTTCTGCCAATAAAACGCAGTCTCTAATGCGCCTTTCCCACGATATTATCTACGTGTTCTTTCCATTTTAGGTCTGAAGTAATAGTAATTCCTAGGTATTTTGTGGAGTTTACGGCCTTCACATTTGATTGATTTATGTTGTAAACAAAGTTTAACGGATTTCTTTTCGTACTCATGTGTACGACTTCACACTTCTCATTATTTAGAGTCAATTCCCAATTTCTACATCATACTGCTATCCTATATATATCGTGATATGTCATAGAAAGTAGGAAATGCAAGAAACTACCAGATAATGCGACGAGACTGTATGAATACAGTATATGAGAAAGACATTCTTAACGACTTGCAAGAAACTTTAAATATAATTTCTAACTTTTATTAAACTTTTTCTCGCTGACAACCATAACAAAATGATGAAAGGAAACATCTTTTCCGCTGTACATGGGCTAAAACTTCCTAAGTAATAGAACGCAGTACGTTGTTCTCGACGGCGGGTGTTCGAGACGAGTGTATCGTCAGGCGTGTCCCAGGGGAGTGTGATAGGACCGCTATTGTTTTCTATCTATATAAATGATCTGATGGACAGAGTAACTTGTTATTTACGGCTGTTTCTGATGATTCTGTGGTGTATGGGAGGGTGTCGTGTTTGACTGTAATAGCATAAAGGAAGACTTAGACAAAATTTCTAGTTGGTGCGAAGAGTGGCAGCTAGCTCTCAATGTGGAAAAATGTAAGGTGATGCTCATGGGTAGGGAAAAAAAATCCCATAATGTTTGAATACAGCATTAGTAGTGAGCTTCTTGATGCTGTCGCGTCGTTGAAATATCTAGGCGTAACATTGCAGAGCGGTATGAAATGGAACGAGTATGTAAGGACAGTTGTGAGTAAGGCGGACAGCCGACTTCGTTTTATTGGGAGAATTTTGGGAAGATGTACTTGACCTGTAAAGGACACCGCGTATAAAACGCTTGTACGACCACGTCTTGAGTATTGCTCAAGTGTTTGGGACCCGCAGCATATCAGTTTAAAGGAAGGCATAGAAGCAGTTCAGAAGCGAGCAGCTAGGTTTGTCACTGAGGTTCGACCAATGCGCGAGTGTGACGGAAATGCTCCTGGAACTCAATTAGGGATCGCTGGAGGAAAGACGACGTTCTTTTCGTTAATTTCTGTTGAGTAAATTTAGAGGGCCGGAATTTGAAGCTGAGTGTAGTACGATCTTGCTGCCGCCTACTTACTTTTCGCGTAAAGATCATAAAGACAAAGTAAGAGAAATTAGGGCTCGTACGGAGGCATATAGGCAGTTTTTTCCTTCCTCGTTTTATTTGGGAGTGGAATAGGAAAGGAAATGCCTAGTAGTGGTACAGAGTACCCTCTACGAGGCTTCTTACGGTGGATTGCGGAGTATGTCTGTAGATGTAGAACTGCGGCATTCGGTATGACTATGTGGACAGATGCTGCGGTCTCGGCACGTGTCTGTCACGCTTCAGCAAGTTACGGCGTTACGACGTGTGTAGCGCGCTGTTGCAGGGGAGGCGTTTACGAGCTGTGCCCGGAGTTGTTTTACTGTGACGCCGCGTCACTTGAGTGGGCGTGAAATATTCTGGGCCCGCGAGGCCGCGGGACTCCTGCCAGCACCTTTTGGGGACGGGCCTGGCGGCTCTTAGCGCGGGTCACACCTGCCTCCCTGCCCGTCTCCGCAAATCGCTCTCCAGGCCGCAGAGCGACATCTCCACCAGCGGCGGTTCCACGCCTGCTCTGCTCCTGGCGGTGTCGCGTGAAGGCCGATTCACACTGTCCGTCACGTCACGTCACCGTGCGTCACAACATTCCGCAATGTATTTGTAATGGCGGCATTCACACGGACCGTCACCTCACGTCAAGCTTTCTCGAGAAGAAAGTTTTGACGGAACGGCCGTCTGCTAACATGGGAAGTTAACCAATTTTCGAATTACATGTTGCAGTCGACGATTGCACTGTTTATATGCAAATGTGTCTTATTCATCTTTTTTTTTTTTTTTTTTTTTTTTTTTTTTTTTTTTTTTTTTTTTTTTTTTTTTTTGCTATACTTAGTCATAGGGGTAAATCTCAAAATGTTTCATGACGACTTAAATATTTTTGTCAATTGAGTGTCCCCCTAAAATCGAGGTCGAACATCTGGAAAAAAAAGTTTATGTTACGTAACATTGTAACAGAAAAGTCTGAAGCAAGCTGTTTGAGTAAGATTGTAATTTGATTACTCAGTTTTCATTAAATAACATTATAAATGAATCATGGATGGTTCTAATGAAAGACAAAAATTCAGTTTATTTTTAATCTTTTTTAATGACGGTATTAAGAATGTCAGTGGGCAAATCGTAATGGATAAAGTAAACAGGCGCTGTTTATGCTCTTATAAGTATTGTTTGGTGTTGTAATATGGTTTTTTTTTTCGCTTGAAAATACATGTCGATGTTTTGAAATGTTGTTTCAGTTCCCAGTAAGTTGGCAAAAAACATACACTGTAAAGTTTTCTTTGGCCGTCAATAACATTTGGCGCTGTTGTTCCCTCAATTCTAGTATTAAACTGTGACTTTCCACATAACAGATCGCCACTCATAACCTCACTTTCAACATCGCGTATTGAGATGGGCGAACTGACGTGACGGACACTGATGGACAGTGTAAATACAACTTGACGTGACGGACGTGTGAACTGGCCTTTGAGCGTTCGTCAGCGTGTATGTCAAATCGTACGGGGAACGCGCGGAGTATGACGCCCCGACGTGAGAACTCGTGGCCGAAGGTGAATAGAGCGTCAGTACCGACCAGTTTGTCGTCAACAAGGTACACTCTTTGACAAAAAACCTGGCCGCCGGCCGGCCGCCGCTAAGCCTAAGTCTGAGCCGATCGCTACATGGGACAATAAAAGTGGCCGCGCTGATTCGCTCTAAGTCCAGCTATCTGCACAATCTGGCAACACTGCAGACTGCGGGAGTTCATACAGCACTTGTTGTGTGCAGTTAGAAGAAAACTGGGTCAGCTCCCTCCATGGTCCTGCTGTAAAGTGCGCGACTTGCATGTTCAGTATTAGCCATCGAAACCGACTGTTGACAAAAATTTTTAATTCACGTCACTCGTTCATGCTCATGCCCCATGTGTAAGGGAAGCGTATTTCATTTTTTGGTACACTGGTAATAACATTTCGGCCCAATAACATCGCCGCCTATGGCCGCAGCACTTGGCAGCGCTCTCCGCGGCCCACTCGCCGGCAGCAGCGGTGGCGGCGCTACACAGCGCTGCCTCGCCCTCTGCCCACAGCGCCTGCCGCCGCTCATCGCCCTGGATGTGTTAAACGCGTTACTCTTGAGTGGTGATCCACAAAAAACGTTGAGATTCGTATTTCACACAGGATATCACGAAGCAGACCACCTATTTTGAATGATGAGCATATAATACATTAGAGAGGCAAAAAATTGTCATTGTCCAATCCAATGGCACTCTACGATGGTTAACACTTATTTTTGATTTAAATCTCGATCCTTTTCCTTTCAGAAAAGCCTTTCATGTAATTTGTTATTGTCATCAGTTCATATGTTTTCATCAAGACACAACATGTAACTCACTAAAATGTTTTAGTGTCGTTGTTTCACTCCGTATGGTAAATGAATGAGCTAAATTATGTGAATACGTTTCAGTGCACGTTCTAAAGCAATACAGGCACACTGCAAGGTTCGTGTCTTCATGTCTCATTTCTACAGGAGATATTTCACATCAATGGAGATGAATTCGAATTTCTTCGAAGGCGTTTGTATGGTGAAGCAAAGAAGACATCTAATACCATTTCCATAATTTGAAGTCGACCTTTCTGAAAGACTTATTGTATAAAGTTTTTCTTATGATTCCGTTAAAGAGTTTCTTCTTGCAATCTGCAGCGTATAAAGTAAAATAAAATGAAATTAAATTCCATCCCCAAACGCACTTTCTCCAACCAGGATTAGAACTGCCGACTCACACTAGGGCTGCATGACAAGACACAAGCAGAACCACACAGCCAACCACACACTGTGGCATCGTGCCCTCAGTCTCTCACATATTCTATGCTGAGCCTCTAACGCATCGCGAAAGTCACCTACACAAATAACTACATTCCTTGAGTGCAAAAGTTAAATTTCTGTCTCTCATTTCACGTCGGCATTACAAATCATTAGTCATGAAACTAGAAAAGGAATGTCAAGTGAACTTAGTGAGACAATTCAGTACCACTTGAGGAAGTAACTTCACTGTCACAGTGTTGCCAAATATCAGCAACGATGTTGCCAGTTCTTAGCTGTACTAGGAAGACCTGTGAAGCGATAAGCGACGCGAAATCGCGCTAGTCTTATGCGGGCTTCTAGAGAGGAGTCGCGCATTTCGGTTAATATGCGGCGCTGTCTCCTGATAGATTCCGTCGTCACATTTACGATGCAGATATTAAATTCGTCCAATGAGGCCGAAACTATCGTTTACATTTTTTGAAGCTTTACTGCATTGTGATATATTTTCAGCAAATGACTAGAGAAAAAATACTGATATTGTGATTGCAACATACGGCAAATCAAAGACTGAGATACGTAAACATGCATCACGATTACAGTTTTATCCACCCCTCCCAAAAAAAGACTAAAACAATTGCTTTGATACATTTCGACAAAAGCTAATTTTTCTATGAAAAGTTACTGGAAATCAATGATGCCCCATCCGTCTCGAAAAACTTGAAAGGGACTGCGTTTCAAAATGTAACCTTACGACTGTACAAGTAATATTTCATGTCTTCTACGTGTTGGTTTGCTTGAAAGCCAGAAGAAACATAGTTAACGATTATTTGTGCAACACAGTAATTATTGTACTTATGTATTCAGAAGACTGGATATTTAAAATTACGGCCATGAACACAGAAACAAAACTGTATATGTGGGCAACGTGCAATTCTGATGTTTTTCCTCTGCAAACATATACATATAATCTATAGACTACTAAGCAGCTTATTGATTTCGCAGTGTTACAGCCTTGATGGGCCAACAAATGATGATGAGAATCCGAACCCATGTGTCTGATGGATTTTTCGAACGTTGCAACCTATGACTTGCATGTGTTGTTGCTTAGTATCTGTCGTCACGATGTTAAATCAACAGAAATTGTTAAAAACATTTTACCTACTTTCTCCTATTGTCCCATTTTTCGTCAAACCACACATTATTTCTGGTCTCTTGGCCACATGGGAAACAAAGCTTTTGCAACTGAATTAATGATAATAATGATGGTAATAATGATAGTAATCAATGATATTTACGGCATTACAGCAGAATGATAAAGATTACAATAACAATAGAAAATGACGATTTTTTGGTTGACACAATGCAATGAGTTTTGGTATTTCGTTGCTGAATGCCATTTATGATATTTTTCAGAGGAGAAAATTAGACCTGAAGCCACACACATCACTAGTACAACGATACCCCACTAATCAACTATGCTTGCTGTAGATGAGAAAACGAGAACGGCGCCACCGAGCTAAAATGAGATTACTCGTTCAGTTATCTGACATTTTTTGGCAGTTAATACAGACAGTCCCGACATAAAACACAAAATTATTTGCAATTTAAGGAGTGGTAGATCTTTCTGCGGTCGAAAATTTAATTTAGGATAACAGAGTCATTTAAATGCAATGACTAATCTCATATCCTCATGAATATTGGAAAATACCTCGAATTCTGGAACTAAGGGAACGATCAGAGTTTCCTAGCATCGTAAGCAATACTGCGAAGCTATAGGAAGAATTTATTGGCCATCCCACAATATCCTCATTCCTACAAACAGCTTGCTTCAACTGGCTTTCATCCATGCTGCGCTACCAACGCCCACTCTAAATAAGGCTTCAGTCCGAAAGCAGACAACATCATTGAAAATGCTGATGAATAGATGACTTACGTTCATCAACTTCCGGGGAGAGTTTCTTTCAACGAAACGGAGAAAGTGTGAAATGACTACTTTATCCAAAGTTCCTACGGACTTTTGTCCCAAATTGGACGTATATACGTTCAGTCTTGTCATACGCGGCTCACATTCCAGGAATATCACCAAAATGAGCATCTGGCGGGTACCGTCCTAGAGCAGCTATTACGCAAGTTTTTACCGATAATCATAAAATTGACAAGAAGGCTTTTGCTGCAGAATATAGCGACATCTAATACATCCGCATAATCTTTCCCAATAAGAAACTGTTTTCTTCGTATAGTGATGCCCCTGTTTAGGTGCATTATAATGTTAGTGTTTAATGTTGCTTCAAAAGTACTTTTTGTTTAAATATTTTTATATTTGCAGGTGATTCAAAGTAATTGTAATAATTAGTTTCCCTTCAAATTATTCCATTCATTCGATCTGTTATTTGTAAAGTAATTGCATCCACCAAAAGTGAAATTGTCCTATAAACCAAACCTTTCGGTTATCTTAGGTCATTCCTATATGGGCAGAACACTTTCATCTGAAATATCTCCACGAAAGGCAGAGAAGCGGACGGTTCTCTGTCATAGTAGAGTTAGGCTCGCTTAGCTAGTCCTCTGTGCAGAAGACATGTAATTATATGTTGAAGAAAGAAGTCATATCTAAGAAACTTGCATATTAATTTTATTTTTCTCGTGTATTTACATTCTTTCAGTTTATATTCGCCTTTACTTCTCACAAAATAATGAGATATATTTTTCTCTGCTAGTAGCTACCTTTGGTCGTTTCCGACCGCATTACATTTTCCGTAGTCTCTAGACGGATAATACTTTGTCTCTGCCGATCCCAGATTTCACGTCGAAAGAAAACATGTGCTCCACGTAATTCATTTCGCAGTAGGCGGTCGTATTTCCACCGTTGGTATATTTACTTGTACGAATATTGTTCGTAACCATAAACAGTTTGCTCTTGCTGTTCATCTCCTTAATATTGTTAAACACATATTTTCCCTATAATTCTCCTCGTGAAGTGTTTGAACTGCTCTGCTTTATTATTGTTAGTACCATTAGTTTTTATTTCAAGTTGATCTCTGAATTTGTATTTTGTATTACCGTTATATTTGTTTGTTCAATATGTTTCACAATATTGAAGATCAACAAGTTATCATATCCATTAATATAAGCGACTTAGAGCTAATGTATAACGTTCATTTTAGTCTTGTTTCATCCGTAAAAGTTGCTATGAAAATCTGGAGCACTTCTTTTAACACTGTTAATTTCAAAACCATACGTAGGCAGAGGACATTAAAGGATTGCTCATTTATTAACTTCATTCATAATGATAATTTGGATCAAATTTATTTACAAATTTTGTACTCAGTCCATTTAATTTTTATGATAGCGGTAAAATTACAGCTTTGCGTAACCTAGGGCATCTGTTCAAAATCAATGAATAAGAGATACATCAATACTTTTATTTACTATCTTTTAACAAGCAACAGTGCAATTGCTTTCCCTAATATTGTTCTAAACCATGGCACAATTCATCGATCAATTTTAATCGTTGTAACACGTGATTATTAGGTTGCTTTATTGTCTACTGTGTTTTTGTTACAAATTTTACAATTGATTTTATACTAACGATAGGCCAGAAACTTAATTAACGTAACTCAGAACCGCGTGATAATGCAATATTTACTCGCATTCGTTTTTGCTACGGAGCGAGTTGGTGCATTGGTAACACACTGGACTCATATTCGGCTGCATGGCGCTTCGAATTGGCCTTCGGCCATTTGGATTTGAGTTTTCCATGATTTTCCTAAATCAGTCTAGGCAAATGCCGAAATTGTCCCTGCGGCAGGGCACGGCCGATTTCCTTCCACATCCTTATCATGACAATCCGAACTTCTGCTTCGCTCTAATGGCCCCCTTGTCGAGGGGATGTTAAATCGTAACCTTCCTTCTTTCTTTCGTGTCTCGTGTGCAATAGAGCTTACTTTGTTCATGTTTCCGTTTGTTGGTACAAATTTTGCAGTTCATTTCAAACCAACTGCCCTCTGAACAAGAGACCTTGAACTTTCAACTGAACTTAGAACTGGATGACACTGCTTCATTAACGCCATTTCTTAATTGGTGTGTGGTGGAGGGCAATTTTTATACAACTGCTGATTCCGCCTGTTTCTCTTCCAGTCGTGAATGGTTCGCCGTTAAAACTATTTCTGGTAAGACTTAGTGTGAGTTCATATCGCCCTATCTTTTACCTTCGCGATCTTTTCGTGACTAATACAGAAGAGAGGTCAGGTGAAATAGAAATAAAACAAATGTATCGAATGCCTCTGTTGTATTCTCATAAAAACTGTTGAAACTGAATGAAAAATTTCACACATACAAAATTTGAAAAGTGTAAAATAATCATTCAGATGGAAAATGCATATAAACGTTGTTTTAAAATAGACTAAGACGTATAAAGTAACTTTTGTTCTCTCGATAATTGCTACCGCGTTAAGAATAGTTCTAATAAATTTTCGAATTTTTAATAGCTATGTCAGACATCATAGTAACACTGGAACATAAAGCGTTCTTGCATCATGAGTAATGCTAACAGTAGCGTTTAGTGGCCACCAACGTGAAGGGTAATTTATTTCATTAACGTTCTGAAGTCGATAAGAGGTATGACGCGGTGGCGGCAGCCACGATCGTTTCGGTAAATGCGGCACAACGAGCGAGCGAAGGCGCGCGCGTCTGGAAACGGAGAAGGCGGAGCGCGCCTGCTGGAGGGATAGTTTTCGTTCTGAACAGAGGAAACCATCAAACAGAGTCTAACAGATATTCGGTAGACCTCTTGGAACTTACGCGTTTTGACTTTAACGTAAGAAATAAATGAAATTCACGAATTGCATTGAACATTGCAATGTATAGTAAATTAATGTCGTCCGCTATCTGCGACGACACCGATCGAATGATAATCTATCGACGTGAGATACCTGGCACCTAAAAGTCGCCATTAAGTTTGTACTTTGAAACCTATGACTGCGCTGTAATGACCACGTTTCAATTAAAACTATGTTTAAATCGCATCCGGCCATGAGACTACGTAATATTTTATGAAATCAACGAGGCAGGCAACAAAGACAGGTCCGGAATCCATTGAGCACCTCATCAAGGAACGTGCTCAAAAAATTCAAATGGAACGCTATTTATCGTAGCAAGATGTTCTGTCAATAACAGGTCGCTTGTAATTTCCATATTGGCCTGTGGACATTTTATTTTATTAGGAAGCAAACTCGAAGGAAACTGGACAAATTTGGGTATTTAGGAAGACTTTTCTGCGACAAATTGTGAGTCTTATTGTTAGTTAATGGAGTACAGTAAACATAACGATAAGTCCTGTATATGAATCAACCATAAACCGAGAAATAAAACTGGTAACACGCTCAGGAGCGATTCATTGATTTTTTTTATTAAGGTCCAGGTCCAAGACCGTTTTCACGTTTTTAAATGCCCATCTTCAGGTGTTAATTTTTTTCATACGAAAATTCATTAAAGAGACACAAGGTTCTAATTGCTTTCATCTGTCATGGGAATAAAATTTCATTAATTAGGCTCAGATATATGGAACGAGTCCAACAGAAATCATCACTGTCATTCAGAATAAAAACCAAGGACATTAAAATGTGGGACAAATAGTCGCATAATTTTGATTACTGTATTTTCAATTAAACCAGTAGATGGCCGACGAAGTGAAGGAGTACAAACCAAAGAAAACTGTCCAAAGAATCGGGGAAACCGATAGATGATGGATTTGTATTTTGCTCATCTTTGCATCACGTATTATGGCAAGGTAATACGAAAATGCGCAACCACCCAGATTCTCTGCTTTGTTACAGCTTCATGAGGACTAAATTCATTTAGGTAATATTCCTTGAATGTGAGACGCGTTTGACAAGACTCAACGTAGATACAGTCCAAGTTCGCACAAGAGTGCCTAGTATCATTGGAGAAAATGATGGTTCACATTACTTTTTCGTTTTGTTACAAAAAGCTCTCACTGAAAGTTGATGAGGGTAAGTTATCAATTCATCATTATTTCTTCTCAATTCATGGCTAAAACCCAGTTGAGGCCAGATACTAGTATGACTGAGAATATTGTGGGCTGTCGCTTTCAAGATGCGAAGTGTTTGATACCTTACTGTTTAGTGACGGATGATGCAACGTTCATTTCCAGTAACTCATAAAAAATTGCTTTTGTAGATATCTAACAAAGTAATTGTTTTAGTCTTTTTTTTGGGGGGGGGGGGAGGGGGGTGAAACTGAAATCGTGATGGAAGTTTATATATCTCAGACTTTGACCTGCCGTATGTTGCAAGCATAATATCAGTATTTTTTTCTCTAGTCATTTGCTGAAAATATATCATAATGCAGTAAAGCTTCAAAAAATGTAAACGATAGTTTCGGCCTCATTGGACGAATTTAATATCTGCATCGTAAATGTGACGACGGAATCTATCAGGAGACAGCGCCGCATATTAACCGAAATGCGCGACTCCCCTCTAGAAGCCCGCATGAGACTAGCGCGATTTCGCGTCGCTTATCGCTTCACAGGTCTTCCTAGTACAGCTAAGAACTGGCAACATCGTTGCTGATATTTGGCAACACTGTGACAGTGAAGTTACTTCCTCAAGTGGTACTGAATTGTCTCACTAAGTTCACTTGACATTCCTTTTCTAGTTTCATGACTAATGATTTGTAATGCCGACGTGAAATGAGAGACAGAAATTTAACTTTTGCACTCAAGGAATGTAGTTATTTGTGTAGGTGACTTTCGCGATGCGTTAGAGGCTCAGCATAGAATATGTGAGAGACTGAGGGCACGATGCCACAGTGTGTGGTGGGCTGTGTGGTTCTGCTTGTGTCTTGTCATGCAGCCCTAGTGTGAGTCGGCAGTTCTAATCCTGGTTGGAGAAAGTGCGTTTGGGGATGGAATTTAATTTCATTTTATTTTACTTTATACGCTGCAGATTGCAAGAAGAAACTCTTTAACGGAATCATAAGAAAAACTTTATACAATAAGTCTTTCAGAAAGGTCGACTTCAAATTATGGAAATGGTATTAGATGTCTTCTTTGCTTCACCATACAAACGCCTTCGAAGAAATTCGAATTCATCTCCATTGATGTGAAATATCTCCTGTAGAAATGAGACATGAAGACACGAACCTTGCAGTGTGCCTGTATTGCTTTAGAACGTGCACTGAAACGTATTCACATAATTTAGCTCATTCATTTACCATACGGAGTGAAACAACGACACTAAAACATTTTAGTGAGTTACATGTTGTGTCTTGATGAAAACATATGAACTGATGACAATAACAAATTACATGAAAGGCTTTTCTGAAAGGAAAAGGATCGAGATTTAAATCAAAAATAAGTGTTAACCATCGTAGAGTGCCATTGGATTGGACAATGACAATTTTTTGCCTCTCTAATGTATTATATGCTCATCATTCAAAATAGGTGGTCTGCTTCGTGATATCCTGTGTGAAATACGAATCTCAACGTTTTTTGTGGATCACCACTCAAGAGTAACGCGTTTAACACATCCAGGGCGATGAGCGGCGGCAGGCGCTGTGGGCAGAGGGCGAGGCAGCGCTGTGTAGCGCCGCCACCGCTGCTGCCGGCGAGTGGGCCGCGGAGAGCGCTGCCAAGTGCTGCGGCCATAGGCGGCGATGTTATTGGGCCGAAATGTTATTACCAGTGTACCAAAAAATGAAATACGCTTCCCTTACACATGGGGCATGAGCATGAACGAGTGACGTGAATTAAAAATTTTTGTCAACAGTCGGTTTCGATGGCTAATACTGAACATGCAAGTCGCGCACTTTACCGCAGGACCATGGAGGGAGCTGACCCAGTTTTCTTCTAACTGCACACAATAAGTGCTGTATGAACTCCCGCAGTCTGCAGTGTTGCCAGATTGTGCAGATAGCTGGACTTAGAGCGAATCAGCGCGGCCACTTTTATTGTCCCATGTAGCGATCGGCTCAGACTTAGGCTTAGCGGCGGCCGGCCGGCGGCCAGGTTTTTTGTCAAAGAGTGTACATCGCGATAGCGTTACATGACGTCATTCTACACCTACGTGCGATACTCCGCAAATCATATTTAAGTGCCTGGCAGAGGGTTCATCGAACCACCGTTGTACATTCATCTCCCTTTCCATTCTCGAATAGCGTGCGGGAAGAAAGAACACTGAATCTCTCCGTTCCAGCTCTCATTACTCGTATTTTATTCTGCTGATCATTTCTACCTATGTATGTGGAACAACAATAATTTCGCATTGGGAGGACAATGTCGGCGATTCGGCCACGCCGCGGCGATAAGCGCCGTTGTTGTAATGATTCCCATCTCAGATCCTGTATCATTTCCGTAACGCTGTCTCCCCTGTATCGTGACAATACGTAACGAGCTGCCCTTCTCTGGACTCTTTCCATGTCCTCCGACAAACCCACCTGGTAAGTATCCCTCACTGGTCACCAATACTCCAAATGAGGACCGACAAGCGTAGTGTATGCAGTCTCTTTAGTAGTTCTGTTGCATCTTTGAAGCGTTCTGCCAATAAAACGCAGTCTCTAATTCGCCTTTCCCACGACATTATCTACGTGTTCTTTCCAGTTTAAATCTGAAGTAATAGTAATTCCTAGGTCTTTTGTGCAGTATACGGGCTTCACTTATGATTGGTTTATCTTGTAAAAAATTTTAACGGATTTCTTTTCGTACTCGTGTGGACGATTTCACACTTCTCATTATTTAAAGTCAATTGCCAATTTATGCGCCATAGTGATACCTTATTTAGATCTTTCTGCAGTTGGTTTTGATCTTCAGATGATTTTAATAGACGATAAATGACGGCGTCATATATATAAATCAATGTTCGTCTGTGTGTCCTGTGTTCATAAACCATTCATTCGATTGCAATAAAACTTTGGTGAACTATTCACCGTACGCACACGAACTTTCCTCACCCAGAAATAAAAGAGCGCGACACATATCTCAGGAGACATGACGTCATAAATAATGAGAGGCCACCACGTGAGAATACCCAGATTTATGCGTCAATTATTGGAAAATGGGAGTAGTTAGGGACCTGCAACAAAGTTTGCATGTAATTTCGGACGTTTATGAAGCGTTTTGTAATTGACCCCTCCCTCCCCCCACACACAAAATGATGAAACGAAGTCTACCGCTCACAACAGTTTCGCTGTAGATACCGTGAAACTGCCGCACCAGATATGACCTGGTATCAAATAAAGTTAGCATTACAGATTTGCATGTTACTATTTATTTTTCTCTGCAATTCTCACTTAATTCTCTTGCATCCAAAATTAAGCAATATGTTTCCTTAATCTCTATATAAAAGCGAAAGGACACTCGCTAATACGAAATCACGAAAACTACTTCACCTATGAAGCTGTAATATCTTTGTTTGTTTGTAAATCTATCGGACCAAACTGCGTGGTCATCAGTCCGTAGCTTACAAACTACTTAAACCTAGGTAAACTAACCTAAGGAGACACACACACACACACACACACACACACACACACACACTCACACACACACACACACGCCCCAGGGAGGACTCGAACCTCCAAGGCGAGCAACCGCGCGCTCCGCAGCGAGACGCTTTAGACCGCTCGGCTACTCCACCGCGGCAAGCTGTAATTTAAGAGGAATGTAATTTATAGGTAGAAAACGTCAGCTAAGAAAGTATTTTTTGAGAGGTGCATGGAGGAGCATACTTCCCCTACAGACTCACGAAATCGTACAGTTGCAAAAATTTCGCACTTTTGACCTTCAAAACAAAAGGAAGATCGACGTCTACCTTAAGTTTCATACGTTTCATGGGGGAGGGTACTTTGCAACATAAAAATGGATCCATAAATACCTCGAGAAGGGCTCGATAGACTTCACAGATCGTTTCTTTGTTGTTTTCGGTATTCACAGAACAAGGGTTGTATGAAATAAAACGAATATTTGAGAACAAGTGAATTTTCAATGTGACCCTGCCTTTCTATTGCATACCTTTTGTTTTGATATTGATGAAATTTTTCACACTCTACCTTAAGAACAAGACGAATGTGACTGTCTGTATAAAATTTCCTTCAGTGCGTGGTGGAGCGTACTTAAGTTACGAAATTTTACAAAATGCATAGTTTTGCTCCAATCTTCAGGAATTTTTGAACACATCACTTTCAAACCAAGACGAAGATCACTGGGTACGCAAATGTTTGTATGGTACATGACAGAGGGTCCTTGCAGAAAACTTTGAGGAGAGAGGGAAAGGTGGAAACTACATCTGCATCTACATGGGATACTCTGCAAATCACATTTAAGTGCCTGGCAAAGGGTTCATCGAACCACAATTATACTATGTATCTCCCATTCCATTCTCGAATAGCGCGCGGGAAGAAAGAACACCTGAATCTTTCTGTTCGAGCTCTGATTTCTCGTATTTTATTCTGATGATCATTTCTACCTATGTAAGTGGGAGTCACCAATATATTTTCGCATTCGGAGAAGAATGTTGGCGATTGGAGTTTCGCAAGTAGCCCACGCCACAGCGATAAGCGCCGTTGTTGTAGTGATTCCCGTCCCAGATCCTGTATCATTTCCGTAACGCTGTCTCCCCTGTATCGTGACAATACGAAACGAGCTGCCCTTCTTTGGTCTCTTTCGATGTCCTCCGTCAAACCCACCTGATAAGGATCCCACACTGGGCTGCAATACTCCAAAAATGGACTAACAAGACAGATTGGCAATTGACACTAAAGAAAGAAAAGTGTGAAGTAATACACATGACCAGTAAAAGAAATCCGCTGAACTTCAATTACGCGATAAATCAGTCAAACCTTAAGGTCGAAAATTCTTCCAAATACCTAGGAGTTACAATTACGAACAACTTTGACTGGAGAGAACACACAGAAAAAATTGTGGGGAAGGCGAACCAAAGGTTACGTTTCATTGGCAGAACGCTTCGAAGATGCACCATCTCCACCAAAGAGACTGCCTACATCACACTTGTGCGTCCTCTCCTAGAGTAGTGTTGCCCCTTGTGGGACCCCTCACCAGGTGGGACTGACGGAAGATATTGAGAAGGTTCAGAGAAGGGCAGCTCGTTTTGTTTTATCACGTTACGGGGGGGGGGGGGGGGAAGCGTCACGGAAATGTTGCACGAATTGGGGTGGAAATCATTAAAAGAAAGAGGTTATTCATTGCGGCGTGATCTGTTTGCGAAGTTTCAATCCCCGACTTTTACTTCTGAATGTGAAAATATTTTGCTAGCACCCACCTACTTAGGGAGACATGACCATCCCAATAAAATAAGAGAAATCAGATCTAAAACGGAACGATTTAGGTGTTCTTTCTTCCCGCGCGCTATTAGAGAATGGAACGGTAGAGAAAAGTTATGAAAGAGGTTAATGAACCCTCTGCCAGGCACTTGAATATGATTTGCAGAGTATCTATGTAGATGTAGATTAATGTAGATGCAGACATTATCGCGGACTGTTAAAGGAACCATGAAGTATTTACTCAGATGTCTTGACTTCATTAGTCTGGAATGATTGAACTTCTTCATCGCTGGGGGACTAATGACTTGTGCTGTTTTGTCCCACTAAAACATCCCAACAACATCTTCAACGCCCGACGTTGAATATTCGTTTGTAATAAAAGTCTCATGTTAATTGTGGCACCTTTCTATTAAAGTTTACGTCGCCTTATCGATAAATCCCCCCCCCCCCCCTCTCTCAAACACACACGCGCGCGGGCATTGGTCAAAAGATACGGAGCACAAACTCTTGACAAGCCATCGATGGGGTAGGAAATTTGTTGCAAGGAACCAACCGGAATTTGTGTTAAGCGGTCTATGTAAACCGAATTATGAATGGCCCGATCGGGATCTGAACGGCAGCCTTTCTACGTCTACATGTGCGCTTAGAAGTACATAAGTTAATAGGTAGATGGGAGAAAAGCGCTTACTAGCTGTGCGCACCAACTGTAGTAGATCACTGTCGTTTTCTAAGTAACCTCTGACCTTTGGCTACTGCCGGTGTATTAATTGATTCCATTCTCAACGGGCCTGCCGCTAGGTCATACTGTCACCTTACACAACTTGGTGTTATTGTCGGATGGAACCACAGCCAAAAACAGTGAGGGAACTCTACAGGGCAGGATGTGCAACCTTATGACACAGCCGAATCGATCCTAGCAGTCCAAGTGGGCGGTATGTTTAGACACAGAAGAATGGCTTGATACGGAGAACTTGGTATTTTTAATACTGTTAATGAACCCTCTGCCAGGCACTTAAATGTGATTTGCAGAGTATCTATGTAGATGTAGATAGATAGGAGAGCAAGATGTGGATGCAGAGAGGGGAGGGAAGGGAATGTGGACTACGAGAGTGTAGGATAAACAAACACCCGGGCAACGCCGGGTTTACAGCTAGTCTGCAATAAATAAAGAAAAGAGAGCAGATGGAGACGAGACAGTTTGCAGTGTGGAGAGGGGCTGCTGGGCATGTTTCCGTACCCAGCGGAGTGGAGCGTGTCAGCGGTGGTTCTGCGCGGCGGCCGCGTGTGCGGGCAGCACGTGGATGTGTGATCAGTGGGGCCGGCGCGTGACCGCGGCTATTCCCGTCCCGGCTGCCCACCTGCCGCCGGGCGTCGAACCCTGGCCTCCGCGGCTCACCGCCGCTTCCTGGCCACCACTGGCCGCAGCCAGATACGGACAGTCTTGCGGCAACGGACTGTGCCGTTCTTTTCCTCTGTCTCGGTGTTCCGCCGCGCGTAATGCGTATCAATGTTATCGAGGCTTTGCATTATCAGTACACAACTCCCTTTACTAGGCGTGTTTTGGCCCACTTTAGGTTACGGTAGTAACACTAAGGGCGCCTCGGTTGCACAGTGGTAGAGTGCCAGACTACAAATCAAAAGGTCGCGGGTTCGATCCCCGCTAGGTCCTAGGATTTTTATCTGTCACTTTCCACTTCTTTCACCTCTGGCAGTATTGCTCATGTGAAAAATACCGAGTAGCACCGTGGTTCGGAACCCACGTCAAACTGTAGGTCCCTCTATAACTGGCTGGGTAAGTCAGTTCGAATTTAAATGAAAATAACGGCTTAACTATTCATCTGACACGAAAATTGAATAACCGAATTTGTAGAGGAGAAAATTCAATACAACTCTGCTCTCTTATGTTTTTTTATATCTCGTAGCGTTTCAAAGATATCTGCAAAAATATCATTATCAGTACAAAACTCCCTTTACTAGGCGTGTTTTGGCCCACTTTAGGTTACGGTAGTAACACTAAGGGCGCCTCGGTTGCACAGTGGTACAGTGCCAGACTACAAATCAAAAGGTCGCGAGTTCGATCCCCGCTAGGTCCTAGGATTTTTATCTGTCACTTTCCACTTCTTTCACCTCTGGCAGTATTGCTCATGTGAAAAATACCGAGTAGCACCGTGGTTCGGAACCCACGTTAAACTGTAGGTCCCCCTATAACTGGCTGGGTAAGTCAGTTCGAAGGTCGGAGGAAGGCAACGGCATACCGCCTCCAAACAGGACCATGCCTAGTAAAGCACTGTGGTGTTCAGACCAATCTTCAGATTGTTGACTGCTTTACCTTTTTTTTAGTAACACTAAAAGTGGGCCTTTACGATCGTCTTTTGACAGATCGAAATTTAAATGAAAATAACGGCTTCACCATTCATCTCACTCGAAAATTGAATAACCGAATTTGTAGAGGAGAAAATTCTCTACAGCTTTGCTCTCTTATGTTTTTGCATATCTCATAGCGTTTCAAAGATATCTGCAAAAATAACGGCGATTTTCGGATGTATGCCTGTCTGTCTGTCTGTCCGTAACGTGTTCCCTGTTTTGAAGACGAACCGTTCAACCGATCAGCACCAAATTTTACAGACGTGATTGTAGGCAGCCAGAGACCAGAACCTCCCTTTTTCAAAATTTTCGGTCAAAAAATACGGTAGTAAAAAAAACCGTTCGTAATATAATTGTAATTGTAAACGAACCGTACATCTGACACGAAAATTGCATGACCTAATTCGTAGAGGAGAAAATTCTCTACAACTTAGCTCCCTTGTGTTTTTTTTCATATCTCGTATCGTTTGAGACATATCTGCAAAAACAACGGAGGTTTGTCACCCTCCATTGGATTAACGAAAACCAGCCGTTCGGAGATGTCACGTGACATTCCTTGCGTATTTGATTGATTTTTCTTATTGTAACTTACACTTTGTCATTTCAAAGCAACGGCACACTGAGGAAGTAACTAAAACACATCGTTCTTCGTACGATAAATGATAATCTAATGTCTACAAATGCCATATTAAAATCAGTGAACAACGGCCATCAATAGTATGAGATTAAAGAACTCCTGTTTCGATTTATAGCCGTAGCGTAGTGGGCAAGGTGCTGGACTGTGACGCGAAAGGTCTGTGGTTCTAAACACGCCACTACTTAATTTTTTTTTTCCTAAACGGGGTTTCAGACAATTATTAATTAATCAAAATGTTTGCAAAAACGTATAAAACTACAAATCTAAAGTCGGCCGTGCGATTTTTTTTGAATAAGTACATTTTGAAATTAAAAAAGACTTAAGATATCTCGATTTTATGCGCATTTGGTACCTACATCTGTTGTCTACGCAATGACGCCATTACAGTCTGATTCTTCCTTGTTTACTTCCTTGTTTACTGAGTGTTTAAGATGCTTCCTATAATTGTGAGTCCCGCTGACTGTGAAGTACGGGCTGTTATGAGATTTCTTAGTGCTAAATGCCACAGTTGTGAATTGTGAGGCAGTGGTTAACAAGTCAGGTGGCAGACTTCTAGTATAACGTTATGACAAATGCCTCAATATTCATGGAAATTATGTAGAAAAGTAGATTAAGGTGCAGGCTTTCAGGTAAAAGTGAGATATCTTAGCTCATATTTTTATAATTTCAAAACGGGACTTAATTTAAAAAACACGCCTCATACATTTGGCGAAAGTCATGTAATGAATATATAATCAGTGTGAAGCACTTAAAAATGTATTCCGGAGTATTCGGATAAATTATCTTGATTACAAAGAAAAAAAAATTGTTCACCTTGCGACATTATTGTATGACCTGAGGAAATAGGCCACTAACTAAACTAAATGATATCAGTTCCAAAAATATTAGCTTAAAGTCAACATGAAATTATAGAAACTGCGTAGATATTCGTCTTTAGCGTTTTTTTTAATCTGCTCCACAAATATGCAATTTACTGGATACAGGATTGTAGAAACTCAAGATGTTCTAAATATAACATTGATGTTTTATTTTATGTCTTATTACACACGATTGCGTAACAAAACCTCACCCACAATATAAACTGCACGTTACCAACTTCATACACTAAAGATCTCGCGCAAAGATACAGCTCAAAACACAACTCTCACTGCACTGAAAAACTGCACTGAACTGCTTGATGACGCTGAGGCACCTGTATTTATAGTTTTGCTGGCAATAAGTCTATAGGTTACAATAGTTGTCAACAATTACCAATATTTGAATATAATGACCAATGTTAATACATCAATTGAACAAACCAACGAAATTATACAAAATAAAAGACCGATTAATAACAAACATTCAATGTGGCTCTTTTCTGCAGTTCTTTTCAGAAAGCATAAAATTATGTATGTCAATAATACAGATCATAAAAACTTATAGAAATTGATAGTAACAAACTCGTGATCTACAAAAGGATATATACAAAATGATTATTCACAAATGTTTACAGTCTTCTGAAATACGGAAACAGGTAACATTGTCACTTGACATTTTTCGCCAAATACTGACACATATTAATATGACCAACGCCACATACAATTTACAATGTCTTTATCTGAGATAGCTAAAACTTCCTATTACTATTTGCACTTTCGACAAGTCCTCACTTCAGATTATACTTCAAAGGAGTTTCAGTTTCGCCACAGCTCAAAATCTGATGATCAAATATGTTTATCATAGTTCTAGCCACGCAAACTAATTACTTTTGTAGAATTGTCTTCCTTAATGAAGATCATTAATGCACAGTACTCAGTGCACTGTCCAAGGATTACGAATTACCCTAGCGTTTCTAAAGAAGCGAAATTTGCTGACTTCGAATATGAAATTAAATGTTAGGAAGTCCTTTCTGAAAGCATTTGTCTGGAGCGCAGCATTGTATGGGAGTGAAACGTGGACGACAAGGAGTTCAAATAAAAAGATTATAGAAGCTTTTGAAATGTGGTGCTACAGACAAATTATGAAAATTAGATGGGTAGATCACGTAACTAATGAGGTGCTTAACCGAATACGGGAGAAAAGGAGTTTCTGGCATATCCTGACTAAGAGAAGGGATAGATTGGTAGGACACATTCTGAGACATCAAGGAATTGTCAACTTAGCATTAGAAGAAAGCGTGTGGGTTAAAAATTATAGAGGGAGACCGAGGGACGAATATAGTAAGCAGATTCAAAAGGATGTAGGTTGCCGAACGTATTCTCAGATGAAGAGACTTGCACAGGACAGGGTAGCGTGGAGAGCCGCATCAAACCAGTCTGCGAACTGAAGATGACGACAACAACAACAACATATTAAATGTCTGTCTGAACTGGTCTTTAACATGGCATAGACTGGGTACTGGAAGGTTCATTTTGTATGGAATCGTCACGTTCAATAGAGAGGAGGGGGTGCAATATTATAACCTCCAACACAGATATCCGTTAACTTTAAGCTCAACCCCCCCCCCCATGTACCACTTCCGAATGGGGGAGGGGGATGACTTTGAAATCTTAAATAGCATTCCGTATGTTTTGGTAACGGAACCATTATCGTCTTTAGTTCGTCTTAAGACGAGATACCTGTGTCATATATCGGGTGTCTCATTTATCGTGACCACACAAAATGTCTGGAACAACAACAGCTGTTATACGCTTATGACACCTGTTGGAGGGCGGGTATTCTCCACACGCTCCATACATGGGGCTTTCGCGGCCGCCTCCCCATTTTTATTCAAGCATTTTTATTAGATCGAAGGTTCCAGGTACGAGTGGGCTCTGTTTTGTCGGATACTTTTCGCCAGGAGAATGGGGTGCCACAAGGATCTGTGTTGAGCGTGGCACTTTTCGCCATAGCAATCAACCCAATTATGGATTGTCTTCAGACTGACGTCTCTGGCTCCCTTTTTGTGGACGACTTTGCGATTTACTGCAGTGCCCAGAGAACGTGTCTCCTGGAACGATGTCTTCAGCGTTGTCTCGACCGACTTTACTCTTGGAGTGTCGCTAATGGCTTCCGGTTCTCCAGTGAGAAGACAGTCTGTATAAATTTCTGGAGATACAAAGAGTTCCTTCCACCGCCTCTCCATCTTGGTCCCGTTAGGCTGCCTTTCGTGGAGACTACGAAATTTTTAGGGCTTATATTGGACAGGAAACTCTGCTGGTCCCCGCATGTGTCCTATCTGGCTGTCCGGATTCGTTCCCTTAACGTCCTCCGTGTCCTCAGCGGCACGTCATGGGGAGCGGATCGAACCGTCCTACTTCACCTCTACCGGTCCACTAACCGCTCAAAATTGGATTACGGAAGCTTCATTTACTCTTCCGCACGGCCAACCATTTTACGCCGCCTAAACTCGATTCACCATCGGGGGTTACGCCTGGCGATAGGAGCTTTTTACACAAGCCCTGTTGACAGCCTCTATGCCGAAGCTGCCAAATTACCTTTACCATATCGCCGAGACATATTACTGTGTCGGTATGCATGCCGTTTGCTTTCGATGCCTCACCATCCTTCCCATCCATCGTTCTTTAACGACTCCCTCGATAGCCAATACGGGCTGTCTGCGATTGCCCTGCTCCCTCCTGGAGTCCGTTTTCGTCCCTTGCTTCGGCAGCTCGATTTTACTCTCCCTTCCACATTTCAAATAGGTGAGAGCCCAGTGCCACCTAGGCTTCAGGATCAAGTTCACGTCTACCTCGAACTCGCCTCACACCCGAAGGAGAGCACTTCGAATGCCTTATGCTGCTCGCGGTTTCTTAAACTTCGTGCACGGCTCGAAAATTCAGTTTTCATATATACGGATGGCTCAAAGACCAATGACGGTGTCGGATGTGCGTTTGTCGTCGGGAATGACTGGTATCATTACAGGCTTAATGCCCACTGCTCGAATTTCACAGCGGAGCTTTTTGCCCTCTATCAGGCTGTACTCTTCATCCGTCGACACCGTTCTCGTTCTTATGTTATCTGCTCTGACTCCCTCAGCGCCATCCAGATTCTGAGCGACCCCTTTTCAGCCCATCCTGTTGTGCACGGAATCAACTGCTCCCTTCAGTCATTAGCTTCTGACGGCCCTCGTGTTCACCTCCTGTGGGTACCTGGCCACGCAGGCGGGCCTGGTAACGAGGCTGCTGATGCCGCTGCCAAGGCTGCAACTCTCTTACGTCGGACAGCTACGTACTGTGTCCCATCGCACGATATTCAAGGGGCTCTTTCGCGGCGCCTTATATCGTCATGGCATAATGTGTGGTCTTCACTTACTAATAATAAGCTCCGGACCATTAAACCGCTCCCGGTGGCTTGGATGACCTCATCACGCTTCTCGCGACGAGAAGAGATCATGTTGGCCCGGTTGCGGATCGGACATTGCCGGTTCAGCCACCGCCACTTGCTCAGTGGTGACCCCGCACCGTTATGTTCCTGTGGCCACCCGCTGTCGGTGCGCCATGTTTTATTGTCGTTTTTAAATTTTACTCCTGTTCGGCTTGCACTACATCTGCCGGACACACTGGAAGAAATTTTAGCTGATGATGCGCGGGCTGTTGCTCGAGTATTGAACTTTATCACCTTGACCAATTTGTCAAAGGACATTTAGCTCTACCCTTTGTTTTTTTATTCTATGTTTTAGCTGTTTTTATGTAGTCTTACTATCCTTGGGTATCTCCCAGTTTTGATTCGGGTGCTAATGACCTCAGCAGTCGTGCGCCCTAAAACCACAAAATGAAAAAAAAATAAATAAATAAATAAATAAAAAATAAAAAAAGCTATTACAAAACGACTTACACCGATATCTACATAAATAATCTGCAAGTGACACTGAAGTGCATGGCAGAGGGTTCATCGAACCGCTTTTATGATGTTTCTCTACGGTTCCTTTCTCTTAATAGCTCGCGGGGGAATAAGAAACACCTAAATGTTTCCGTTTTCGATCTGATTTATTTTATTTTGATGATCATGTCTTCCTATGTAGGTGGGTGCTAGTAAAGTGTGTTCGCATTCAGAAGAGAAAATTCGTAGCAACGAATAAAGCCTTTCTTTTAATGATTTCATTCCGAAACTCGTGCCTTATTTCCGTGACACTCTAGCCCCCCTATATATAGCGATAATACAAAAGAGCTGCCCTTCTCTGGACTTTCTCTAAATCGTCTGTTAGTCCCGCTTGGTGGGGATCACACATGCGCAGCAGTACTCCAAAATAGGACGCATAAGTGTGATGTAGGGAGTTTCTTTAGTAGAACTGTTGCATCTCTTAAGTATTTCGCCAACGAAACGTAGTCTTCGCTGTCCCTACAATAGTTTCTGTGTGTTCTTTCCAATTTAAGCTGTTCGTAATTGTTACTCTTAGGTATTTAATTGAATTGACGACATGTCAATGTAAGGCAGGGGCTCATTAATGTAAATATTTTGCAACATTATAAACAGAGAGCAAATGTGTGTTTTTAACACAAACGTTTGTGTATTTTTGCCGTCCTTAGTATTAGCTAGTTCATAAGTAGTTTGTAATTTTAGGGGCTGATGACCCCGTAGTTTAGTCCCATAAGCTGTAGAAACATTTGAACATTTTTTTTTGAACGACTACCCGATGCTGTTCAGGACGTGCGCTAGTCGTGCGTTTTGCGTATTCACGTGTCAATTTCGATTCGCAATATCTTGCGATGTAATTGACATATTGCGATGCAATCAACGCCTTTATGTGATTCATTATACTATAGATTGCTGATGACATAACATAGGGTGTGCATTTAAAACACACAAGTTTGTCTTAATAAACAAATACCGTATGCTTTCGTTTTAGAATGATTCAAAATATTTACATATGCCTTACATTGGTACCGGTGAACGTCGTTTTATAATAACTGTTGTTGTTCCAGTGATATTTTGGATGGTCAAGATAAATGGAACATCCTGTATTATGTTGATCAGATTTGTAATTTCGGTTATAGCACTATTCCGTGAGACTTTGAATGATATTCACCACAGTGTTTTTCTTCCCGCAGGTAGGTGCCTTTACAGAAGATGCTCGAAATGCCTCCTTATGTGAACTGTTCTACACCCGTGAATAATAGTAAGGTAGGATACTTGGGTTTTGTTGTGGACTGCGACAAGATCCACACGCAGACTTTAAGTCTCGCTGCGCAATCTGCTCGTGACGGGACGTACTTACGTCGCAACTCTCTGAACATTACTATGAGAAATGTCCAGTTGCGAAGCTATCATTGGTGAGCTCGGTAGAGGAACTGTATTACGTTGAACAACCACCTTCTCCGCCTGCTCCTATGCATGTGAAGTTGTAGTACATAGTCGTTCCGTCTCAAAACCAGTAGTTGCAACTTTCGTAGTATCACACAGGCGGCAATGGCCTCTACGCCAGAAGGCCTTGGACGTGCGTGTTCCATTGAAACAGCGACACCGTTTAGCCAGCACCCCCTATAGAAGAAAGCCTGTGCACGACGTCACAACATGGCGGCGGTGAGAGGCTTAGCGTCCTCTGAAAGATTGCAAACATTAGCAGTGCACGCTGTTTGTAGTGCATTCTTTCGTTCAGGGGTGTATTTATTACGTAAATTGGTGTTGTGTACGTTGTGATCGCTACGTTGGACGATTTGTGTGTGTGAGAACAACGTGTGATGTCTGTTTTACTGACAAAATGCCGTTTCGCTGTTCTGCGCCGAAATGTAGACGAAATTACGACTGTGGCCCAAACGTTGCCGTCTTTAAACGTTCGGAGAAGAATAAGCTAATGGGGTTGGTTACGTAAATAAAATGAATCGCAATATCCAACGGTAAACACTCATGACTTAAAAGTCTTTTATAAGGTTAAACAAAAACGAAAATTTACTCATTAACATGAAGAAGGAGCCACGTTATCATGGGAATTCTTGATATCCATTTCTTCTTCTCCGGACGTTCAAAGACGGTAACTTTTGGGCCACAGTCGTAATTTCCTCTACATTTCGGCACAGAACAGCGAAACGGCATTTTGTCAGTAAAACAGACATCACACGTTGTTCTCACACACACAAATCGTCCAGCGTAGCGATCACACCGTACACAACAGCAATTTACGTAATAAATACACTCCTGAACGAAAGAATGCACTATAAACAGCGTGCACTGCTAATGTTTAGAATCTTTCAGAGTACTCTAAGTCTCTCACCGCCGCCATGTTGTGACGTCGTCCGCAAGCTTTCTTCTATAGGGGGTGCTGATTTAGCCCGCAGGAACTGGGCGGAGGAACATCAGGGTTGGAGTCTTAACGAATGGCGTCGGGTTCAGTTCACAGGTGAGTCAGGATTTTGTGTTCAGTCCAACAATCCACGTTCCCTCATCTGGAGAGAACGTGCAACTCTGAACAATCCTGATTGTCTACAGGAAACATTACCATACCATGGTGGTGTACGAATGGTGTGGACGGGAGACAGTATTAAAGGACATAATTGACCTGTATGTCGTTCAGAATGGCGCTTTGACTGCTCGGAGATAAGGAAACCGAGATCCTTTCACGTTTTCTTGCGCACTACGCTGACACTGCAGGAAATGAGTTCCTTCCGGTGAGCGAAAACGCTGCTGGTGGACAGCATGCTTGAAGTCGAGAGAACTGAACGAATAGAGTGGCCAGCTTGTTCATCGGACTTAAACACAATTAAACATGTCTGCGATGCATTTGACATACGCATTGCAGCCAGACCAGCTCCACCAAAAAGTCTGGCTACATCACACGTGTGCGTCCTCTCCTGGAGTACTGTTGCCCCTTGTGGGACCCTCACCAGGTGGGACTGACGGAAGACAATGAGGAGGTTCATAAAATGGCAGCTCGTTTTCTTTTATCACGTTACGGGGGGGCCGGCCGCGGTGGCCGAGGTGACTGAGGCGCTCCAGTCACGGTCAGCACGGCCACTACGGTCGGGGGTTCGAATCCCCCCTCGGGCATGGATATTTGTGCCGTCCTAGTTCGTAAGTAGTTCATAAGTAGTTTGTAAGTTTAGGGACTGATGACCCCGTAGTTAAGTCCCATAAGCTTAACAAACATTTGAACATTTGTTACGGAGGGGGGGGTGAGAAGCGTCACGGAAATATGCACGAATTGGGGTGGAAATCATTAAAAGAAAGACGTTACTCATTGCGGCGTGATCTGTTTGCGAAGTTTCAATCACTGACTTTTACTTCTGAATGTGAAAAGTCTGCCGCGGTGGCCGAGGGGACTGAGGCGCTTCAGTCACGGTCTGCACGGCCACTACGGTCGAGGGTTCGAATCCACCATCGGGCATGGATATTTGTGCCGTCCTTAGTGTTAGCTAGTTCATAAGTAGTTTGTAAGCTTAGGGACTGATGACCCCGTAGTTAAGTTCCATACGTTCTACAAACATTTGAACATTTTTTTTTTTAATGTGAAAAGATTTTGCTAGCACCCACCTACATAGGGAGACATGACCATCCCAATAAAATAAATCAGATCGAAAACGGAACGATTTAGGTGTTCTTTCTTCCCGCGCGCTATTAGAGAATGGAACGGCAGAGAAAAGTTATGAAAGTGGTTAATGAACCCTCTGCCAGGCACTTAAATGTGATTTGCAGAGGATCTATGTAGATGTAGACCTGCACCTCGCACAACGGCTGCAGAACTGGATATTGCACTCATGCAAGAATGGCCAAATATCCCTCAAGAACTGATTAATATCCTCATACTGTCCATGCCACGCAGGTGTGCAACTGTACTGGACGTCCAAGGTGATCACACACCATATTAAGGGGGGAACGAGAATGACTCACTATTATGGTAGCACCCAGGTACCTCCCTCTAAGTGAACGCCATGTAGACCTCAAAGAGTTGAGACACAGAAATATCGTACTCCATGACATACAAATCACAATTGTAGCCAATATCTGAAAAATTACGTTACAATACGTACATTGTGTATCTCACCTTATCCACTAATTGCTTTGAACAGTGTATATGGTTTGATATTTCTAGTTTAGGCAAGCCTGCGGTGTTAGGTACTTTAATCGAAAATATAAGTTAAGAGATCTCTCTCTCATTATTATAGTTTCTTCTTACCATTGCTCGTCTACTGTTTCCGCTAGCAGAACAAGAATAACCAGGCACTGCCGAGTAACTAAAAATACGTCCCTCCACTAGTCCTGTTATTTTTAGTCCTGACATTCGAACTGTCGTCTGGGTGATGTACTGTGTCCCAACCATCTTTTCCACTTTTATTTTTTTAAATTACAAATTTAGTCTTCTCCTCCTACAGAGCTCAATGTTTTCAGCTGATTACTTTTTTAACTTTCTACATCAGTCGACGTACGTTTCGTTGATTTAATGATTAGTGCCCACTAAAGTTTGTCGTCGTCAGTTCGTCGTAACTGTTTTGCAGAATAATAAGTAGGACGTCGTACAACGAAAGGGACAACAATAAAGTCCCTCAATATCATTTGCGGTCCTTGACGTACTTCCGCTATCAGAGAGACTCGTTTTAAACGCTTCTTAGGACATGGAAGGAAAATCCATGGATCAATTTCTATCCCCCCCACCCCCTCCCGAACCCGAATACTTGGGTAAGGGAGGGGGGGTGGAGGGTAAAGGAGAGGGCGAAGGGGGAACAGGAAAAATAATGCTCCACTGGAGAAGGAATGAGGAACGTAGCATCTTGGTTGCCCAGTGATCGACATCCAGGTTCTCAAGATAGTCGTTAAGTCCCAAAAAAAGTGAGCAACTTTACTGAGCACAATGGCTAAACGAATGTGACTTTGGTCTCCGAAGGACCTCTGTCAGGCATCGTGACTGAGCAGTATTTGTGCCCCAAATTCTTTCAAAAGAATGTTCCTTCTCTTCTTTATCACCTTGTACAACTGGGTTAAAAAAAAAAAAACAGGAACCAGTTGTATGTAAAAATGTTCAAATGTTTGTGAAGCTTATGGGACTTAACTACGGGGTCATCAGTCCCTAAACTTACAAACTACTTATGAACTGTAATGAAATAACAGGTTTTCGCTTGGTAGGCGATGTGAGATGTTTCTTTTATTTAACTTCAAAACATATCGATTTCGTCCCTATGATGGGACATCATCAGTGCTGGTTAAAAACAAGGTACCTTGGTCAGACATTGAAATTACAATAAGATTACATACACCAAGAATGTTATACTTATGAAATAGAATTACATACCAGAATTGCAAGTCATGATGACCTATGTGCTCTGCTTAAAAACATTTTTATCAGTCATGTCATAAAAAACATTTAAAGGTCTTGCCGGTACAGGTCACAACAATAAAATCAGATAGCCGCTTACGTACACCTACGCAGCTTAGCTTGTACATAGATGGTGCCTGGCGCCCTCTTTGTTTAAATCAGTTACATTGTAACATTTTTAAAACGAAAATGGGTTCAAACATATTAAAAGCTTAAAAAGATAAAAATGGTGATTCTAGGTGAATTAAAGTTTAACAACTAACGTACACAGATTATGCATTATATGATAAAAAAATATAAATAACCATTTATCAGCGCCCTCAGGCGGGTAGGTATTAAAACATATCTTTAAAAATTTAAAATTTGTCACCATCAATTGTTAAAATAAGTTACATTGTATCACGTATAAAATACTATCTGTTTATATATATTTAATTGAGACTAGCATAAAAGGTAAAGTCGTTCCAAAGCACCAATGTGTGTGTGTGTGTGTGTGTGTGTGTGTGTGTGTGTGTGTGTTAGAGAGAGAGAGAGAGAGAGAGAGAGAGAGAGAGAGAGAGAGAGAGAGAGAGAGAGATACACAGCAGTTCACGCCATCTAGTTTTTCAGAATGATACTATGCTGGCCGCCTTTGCTTAGTTAGTACAGTGGGTCAAAATCAAAAATATACAAATGTACATGAAGGTTCAAATATGATTACATTGCGTCTAAAAATAGAATATAGAAATATACATGAAGGTTCAAACATGATTACATAGGAGAGAAACAATCGGTCTTTATTTTTTTTTATTTTTTTATTTTTTTATCATATGCGCTTACATTGTCCAGGTGACATTGGTATATGTGGTTCTTATAGGTCACTCAATATAACTACACCTACTGTGACTTTATATCCAAACTACCGCATGAGCACAAGGGATGAACTTGCAATCCAGGACATGAGGAATACACACATTAGCGCTACATGGCGCATATATTGAAATAAAGCTAATTACAACATGTGGACACTACAGAGTGGCGTTGTAGAAACAAACATGAGCTCCATACGAACTAAAGCACGTGAAATAGGACTATTGCTTGTAACAAAATATTGTTATCGTTGTACTATGTGCATCTGCGGAGATATAAAGGGAAATTTGGCCCTTCCCAGCCGTTCGACTACAGTGTAGACGAGCTAATTTCTTCATACCAGGGTTGATGCAAAAAACTCCCAGAAGTGGGTGCTTTTCATCGCTATCTGTTCGTTGAGCAGTGTGTATCCTGGTGTCCTTCCGTTACAGAAAATCTCCATCTCTTCAAGCAGATCGAGATACCTCCCCTTATTTCCTCTGTGCAAAAATTTCAACTGTGAAGTCAGGTCAGGAGGGGTATGTCCGGAATTAATAAGGTGAGCTGCGAAGTTGGACTTGTCAGCAATATCACGCCTGTCTAACGCCACATGTTCGCGGAATCTGATTTCAAGCTTCCTTCCAGTTTGTCCGATGTAGACAGCATCACAGTCAAAACATGATAATCTTTAAACCCCCGATTCTTGATGTTGGTTAAATTTTTGAATGTTTTGGATCAAACGGCTGCCAACTTTATTGTCTGTGGAAAACGCGATATTTATGTTCCTTTTCTTAAAAATGCCCGCAATCCTGATACTCATTACACCATAATATGGCAACGTTACATACTGACTTTGCTGATTTACTGCTAGACTAGCTTGATTTTTATTGCATGGAATCTAGTTACTTATGAAATACTTACGAACTAGGACGGCACAAATATCCATGCCCGAGGGGGGATTCGAACCCCCGACCGTAGTGGCCGTGCAGACCGTGACTGATGCGCCTCAGTCCCCTCGGCCACCGCGGCCGGCCAGTTGCATGTAAATTATTTCTATTAAGTTGGTTTCGAACACTAGATGCTCGTTTTCAGGCATATGTACAGGATGACAACCACATATTAGCGGAAAAATAGAGCATAGGTTTTGTTGGGTAGAGAAATAATATAAATATAATTATAAATGTTAAAAGAAAGTTCATTTATTGATGAACGTCAAAATTTTAAATCGCGATGCAGTATACGTTAAAAATCTAATATGTTCAAATGTTTGTAGAGCATATGGGACTTAATTACGGGGTCATCAGTCCCTAAACTTACAAAGTACTTATGAACTAGCTTAATACTAAAGACGGCACAAACATCCATGCCCGAGGGAGGATTCGAACCCCGAACGGGGAACGGCCTTGCGCATCATAGCATAGCGCCTCAATACGCTCGGCCGCTCCGCCGCGGCTAAAAAATCTAATATATAAAGCAGTGTGTCCGTATGTTTGTGGGTACGTGTTGCATACAATCTTTATGAAAATTTATACACGTAAGTTTCAATCCATGAGGACAGTCGCCGTAAGTGTAAGAATCACATATGATATATAGTTCACGAGACATGACGTCATTAGCAATGAGATGCGCGAAAAACTGATACATTTTGCGACAATGCTGCTCGTTTTCCCCTAAACCATTGGACCGATTTCAACCAAACTTGGTACACATATTCCTTACCGTGAGGTAACAATCGCTGCAGGGTTAAGAGTCACTTATGACACATGTTTCAGACGATATGACGACATAAAAATAGGAATCGCAAAAAACTGCCACATAATGCGACGAGACTTTATAAAATCGCTGTATGAGAAAGAGTACTTATCGACTTGAAACAAACTTTAAACATAATTTCAATCCTTTACTAAACTCTTTCTGCTGATAACCATAGCAAAATAATGCAAAGAAAAGTTTCTCGCTTACTACTTTTCCGCTGTTTATAGAGTAAAACTACGGCATTCGGTATAACGTTACAATTTATAATTTCTACACTACAAATTGTAGTCGCAGGAAATTTTACAGACAGTATACACATATAGTTGAATGTACCTTCTAAATTGTATCACAGTACGACACGTAGTTCATGAGATATGAGCACATAAACAGTAACGTTCATGGAAAACCGCCCCATCACGCACAAAGTTTCTACTAATTGTATTCCCAAGAGATTTTACAGACATACAGCACTAATATACCTGAATAATTATATAATTGTACAACATATAATTCAATAAATACGAGATCGTAAGAGTTTTGTATCATTTGTATTTTGTCTGCTATCTTTCTTTGTTTGGGTTCTGCACTTATAATTTTGTACCTTATGCAACACAGCGTTATTTCTTATATATTCTCGGATAAATGTAACATGTTTTTAGAGAAAAGGAGATGGACAGAGAGAGGAGGGTTAGGAGAAGTACTAACTCAGTGCAGGAATAAATAAATAAATAAATAAACACTCGGGCAACGCCTCATTTTCAGCTAGTGTTAATATAAAAAGGAGTTTAGGGTTACTTACATATTGGTACCCTTACTTGTTCAATCTTAACATGGTTGAAGGACACTGAACATAGTGTCGAGATTATGCAAGAATTGGCGATAATCAACAACGGACATGAAACTTCCTGACAGATTAAAATTGTGTGCCGGAACCGGGACTCGAACCTGGGACCTGCCTTTCGCGGGCAAGCGCTCTACCGACTGAGCTATCCCGACACGAGTCACGATGCCGCGTAACAACTTTACTTCCGGCAGTACCTCGCCTCCTACTTTCCAAACTTCACAGAAGCTCTCCTGGAAACACGCAAGACTAGCACTCCTGGAAGAAAGGATATGGTGGAGACATGGTTTAGCCACAGGCTAAGGGACGTCCCTTATTAGGCTGTAGCTAAGCCATGTCTCTCTCCAACGAGTAAATATTTTCTCCTGTGCTTTACTTGTATTACACTCTGCGTTTACGTAAAACAAGGCTGTGCAGTGCATACATAGGCTACAAAACGTGGCCCAGTTTCAACTCTGTGCAGTCGTGATTTAAATACTAGTAATAAAAGTTTCTGATACTGGTATGTCTAAATGTGTGTTAAGCACGGATTCAACTCTACATGGAAAAAATACGTTGAAAGTGACTCTTAAAACATTCGCCGACAGCATAACAACGAATTAACAGTTCTCCCGTAAATACAGTGCAGCCGTCTGAAGAACGTTCCAAAGCCGTCCGTAATTTTAATAAACAATAGAATGTTAAAAACCTCATGAAATTACGGGATGCCTTTCTATAACATATCTTACTACAGAACAATACACACATGAGGTCATCCACTGATAAAATAGCGATATTACGAAAGTGTTTACAGATTATTTCTGATGCAAGTATCGAAGGAAAAAGATGAGTGCCACCATATTGATAAACCTCTGCGAACAAGCGTATTACGAAACAGCGAAGTCGCTATTATTTCTCTGTTGGCAGGAGCAACCAAAATTTGAATTTCCGTATATCGCACAGTTACTGACAGATTTTTAAATGATACCACAATATACTGAATCTAATGATTTAACGCTATAAGTCAAGTGCAACAGTTAGAAATCGTGCATTACGTCTTGAGACAGCCGATTTTCACGGCGTGCAATTTAACCACACTATATCCATATATTATTTGAGAATTATCTACTTCAGAGAATACCAATGACCCTCACACCTCGACAAAATAAAATGAACGCCTAACCGTAATGGAATGTAGTGTTAGAAAATCAGGCTATGCTGAAGGAATTAGATTAGGTAGCGAGACAATAAAAGTAGTAGATGAGTTTTGTTGCTTGGGTAGCAAGATAACTTCTGATGGCCGAAGTACAGAAGATATAAAATGCAGAATGGCTATGGAAATGAAAGTATTTCTGAAGGGAAATTTGATGACATCCAAAATTAGTTTAAATATTTGGAAGTCCTTTCTAAAAGCTTTTGTCTGGAGTGTAGCATTGCATGGAAGTGAAGCGTGGACAATAAGGAGTTCAGACAAAAGGTGATAGAAGCTTTTGAAATATGGTGCTACAGGCGAATGATGAAATATGAGTAGGTCATGTAATTAATGAGGTGCTCAACAGAATTGGGGATAAAAGGAATTTCTGGGATATCCTGACTAAGAGAAGGGCTAGGTAGGTGGAATACATTCTGAGGCATCAAGGAATAGTCAATTTAGCATAAGAAGGAAGTGTGTGGGGGTAAAAATCGTAGAAGGAGACCGAGGGACGAATACAACAAGCAGATTCAAATGGATGTAGGTTGCCGAACGATTTCTCAGATGAAGAGACTTGCACAGGACAGGGTAGCTTGGAGAGCTACATCAACCAGTCTGGCGATTGAAGACAACAACAACAACATAGACAAATTTTAATTATTAGGAAGAAATTTTTGCACATAGTTCATTGCTCTTAGAACTGTTACAGCGATTTTCATATTCAACGAGCATTCTACTTTTTGCTAAAATAACCATAGATATGACGGTGTTGCGAAACGCGTAATAAAAATAGAAAATATTTGCGACAACGACATTTCAAGAATTTATTGTATGCAACTTACGGTCGCTTGTCCTGAACATGGATAACTTTATCAACCAAGTGGAAAATATCATATGCCTTCTCCATATCAATAAAGGCCATATGCAAATCAGCATTAACTTCTTTGTTCCTCCATGAGTTGCAGAGAAATATGGTGCCTTTTTTTAAAAAAAAACCTTGCATAAAGTTGTTAGACTAGGGTTACCAAATTTTGGAATGCAGAAAAGGAGACACCTATATTTCAGGATGAAAAATGAGGACATTTCCATATTTGACATTTATTACACAAGAAACAAAAACAATGTTATTCATTTCGTACAAACCTACTTCACATCAGGACCCAAGTCCTGTGTATATTTTTCGTTCCACCGAATCCTTTTTGAAAATGCCTTTCTGCTCACATACACCCAGTTTACATGGGCTTCCAAACGGGATTTCGTAAGCCGATTTTCCGATCCAGCTTTTGGCTCGTCATGTAAACACTCCAGAATCGATTCTGCAAATCCACTTCTGTAAAGCGGTTTTCCAGTTTTACAATCGATTTCTGTGCCCATGTAGACGCAACTGTTTTTTTAAGCGTTCTCGGCTTGTCAAATTGTGTTTTCTTGTTAAGAATTTTCGGCACATACGGACAGAGTCACATATTTTACCTTGCAATAAAAGTATAAATATTGGAGTGAGTTTGAATCTGTGTATTTAAGTAAAGAAAAATATCGTTTTTGTTGACATCAGGAACTGAATCAGCTGTCTTCAGTCGCCATATTGAGTGGGCTAGGAAATTCGCTTCAGGCTGTAACATGTAAACACGACAGCGGAAAACGGTTTACGAAATTCGATTTTCAACTTCCGGGAGTTCTGTAGCATAGTGACATATTTTTTTTAAATGCAAACTAAAATTTCTAAAATTAAATTTTACAATTTCAATCTTTTTTACAGTACAATTGTCTATTGCATATGTGTTAAGGTCTACCTATCAACAATTTATAGCCAGGTACTTCAAGCAACTGTGCAGTTTCAATCAGTTGACTAAACTTTTGCTCACTACAACATGACAACGCACTTGAACCATTTTTTTTGGCTGGGTTCAGATTTTCCGTCGCATGTCGCTTTGATATATATTTAATTTGATAATTGGCCAGAACACTTAAAATTGACAATTGCAGTATATTGATTCAACCAGAGTTTTACATAGTCCATGTTAAGTCCAGAATAATTTTTTCAAGGCTCTGAAAATTCACTAAATGGTAGCGTCTATATATTCAGGTACGAAACCTCGATTGTGAGGACAATAAACGAGACTTTCCATTTTATGTCAAATCGTAGCTTTCAAAGCATAAAAGATAAGCAAACGAACTATGTAATTAAATAATCGAAGTGATAGATACAGAGTGTAGCAGACCACCCGTCCACCCCTTCTGAAACCGAGGAGTCGTATGAAATGTAAAACGCGATACCTCCTAGTAATAAGTGTACGACGCCGCAACGATTGGTGCCATTTGCGACTTCAGATTCCCACAGGAAGTCAGATTTTTTTTAAAAATGGAATGGCATACTTTTACTGATTTCGATTCTATTCCGATGATGGAGAATGTTTTGTTAAAACAATTCTACATCGTTATTCTCCCTTCCAAAATGTTTCGTAGTGTGATGGCCTATTTGGAAAGTGGCATGCATGAATGCATAAAACTTTGTTGAACTGTTCACCGTACGCTCACGAAGGGTCCTGATCCAAAAAGACACATAGCTCACGAGATATGACGACATAAATGAGAGCCCACCTCTTGAGAATACCCAGATTTATGCGTCAATTATTGGAAAATGGGAGTAATTAGGGACCTGCAACAAAGTTTGCATGTACTTTCGGACGTTTATGAAACGTTTTGTAACTGACACCCCCCCCCACGCACACACACACACACACACACACACACACACACACACACACACACACACAAAATGATAAAACGAAAAAGAAGTCTACCGCTCACAACAGTTTCGCTGTAGAAGGCGTAAAACTGTCGCATCAAGCATGACCTTGTAAACAATACGGCTGCAAGAAACTGCCACCTAATGCGAGGACACTTTATTCACACACTGTATGAGAATGACAGTACTTAGCGACTTACGACAATCTTTAAACGTAATTTCAAACCTGTATTGGACTTTTTCTCGCTGACAACCAGAGCAAAATGATGAAAGGAAAAAAGTTTCTCGCTTACTACTTTTCCGCTGGTCATGAACTAAAACTACGGCATTCGGTATGCCGTTACAATTTATAATTTCTACACTACAAATTGTAACCGCAGGAAATTTTACAGACAGTATAAATACATACAGCTGAATGTACCTTCGAAGTTATATGACAGTACGACACGTAGTTCATGAGATATGAGCACATAAACAGTAACGATCATGGAAAACCGCCCATTCAAGCAGCAGTTTTTATTATTCTTTACCACTAACTGTATTTGCAACATACAGCACTTATACAAAAGAATACATAATGCAAAATTACACAATTTTACAACATATTACTCAATAAATATGATATCGTGCGAAATTTATATGCCATTTCTATATTGATTGCTATCTTCCTTTGTTTGGGTACTGCACGTATAATTTTGTACATTATGCAAGACAACGTTATTTCTTATATATTCTTCGATAAATACAACATGTTTTTATAAGAAAGGTGGAAGTAAGAGAAAGGATAGGAGAAGTACTAACTCAAGGCAGTAATAAATAAATAAATACCTGGGCAACGCTGGGTTTTCAGCTACTGTAATATTATTAAGGTGCATGCAGCGTATCCAATAGTATGTTGAAACGCAAGGCAATCGAGCATATAATGATATGGGCCTAGGTGTATTCTAAGTAGTGTACGGCCACACAAACATATGCTCGCGCTTGTAAGCCGGACTGAATCAAATCAAGTCGAAAGCCACTTAATGAACACGTCCTTGCAGTAGGAATAACCTCGTTCATGACCTTCCTAGTACTGGCCATCTTTTCGTGTTACCTCTCAGGAAACACATTTCCGAAAGAGATTTGTAAGTGGAGAATGGCGATCTAGAAAATAATTTTTTAACAAAGCCTTCTTCATTTTCGGCATAGAATCGAAATCAATAAGGAAAAGGATGTGATTCCATAAAAAAATTTCCGGTCGAAATCTGAAGTTAAAATGCCGCCGTTCTATCCGGCGTAGTAAACTTACTACTAGCACGTATTGCATTTTACGAGAGTGGTTTGAAAAGTCTCGCAAATTTGTATGAAAGAGCGGGAAATCGTCGGAACCTGCACTTTTGTTGGTAAGCCTGATATTTCCACGGATATTATAGCAAGTTTCGGACGACAGCTGTTATTGGTTGATTTTTGGCTGCAAGTTGAAGTGGTAACTGAGTAGTTAGTCCCTTAGGATGAAGAAAAACTAATTTCGTGCGGTCATCGAACATTTTTATTTGAGCCGGCCGCGGTGGCCGAGGGGACTGAGGCGCTCCAGTCACGGTCTGCACGGACACTACGGTCGGGGGTTCGAATCCCCCCCTCGGACATGGATATTTGTGCCGTCCTTAGTGTTAGCTGGTTCGTAAGTAGTTTGTAAGTTTAGGGACTGATGACCCCGTAGTTACGTCCCATAAGCTATACAAACATTTGAACATTGGATTTTTTTTATTTGAAGGGTTGGACAGCTGCACAGATAAAATCGGAGTTGTATGAGGTCCATATGGGTTTTTGGATCAATGAGTTTAAACGTGGTCGGAGAAGCACGGGAAATGGAACACAATCCGGTCGGGCCGTTGCACGCAGGAAACCACCGATAAGGTGCACGATATGGTAATGCAAGATCGAAGATTAAAAGCCCGCGAGATAGCAAACATTGTAGGCATGTCAAATGAACGAGTGCATTACGTCCTCCAACAAAAGTGGCCATGAAGAAGCTCTGTGCGCGATGGGTGCCGTGCCTGCTCATTTTGGATCAAAAACGGAAACGAGAGAACAGTTCTGCTCAGAATCTCACACGGTTCAGGCACAATCCACAGCACGTTTTGCGCAGATTCATAGGCCTAACTGTGGATGAAACTCGGGTGCACCATTACACTCCAGAGACCGAACAACAGAGCAAACAATGGACGAAGAGTGGGGAGAGTGCACCAAAAAAGGTGACTGTTTTGTCAGCTGGAAACGTGATGACTACTGTCCCTTGGGATTCCCAGGGTATAGTCCTGATACATTATTTGGAGAAAGGCAGATCCATAACTGGGCCCTATTATGATGCTCTGCTGAAGCATTTGAAACAGGAAGTAATTAAAAAAAAAAAAAAAAAAAAAGCCCACACAGCAGCTATCGCAATGGCAAAAGTGCCCGACTTGGGATTCAAATCGGCTACTGATTCCACCCTATTCACCAGACGTGGTCCCGAGTGACTTCTTCTTATTCCCAAACTTCAACATTTGGGTTGGTGGGAAGAAATTTTCATCGAATGAGGAAGTGTCCGCCGCTGTAACAGACTATTTTGCAGAGTTTGACAAAGCCTAATTTACCGATGGAAACTCGCTGGACCAAGTGTAGAGCCTACCAAGGAGACTGTGTCGAGGACTAAAGTGAGTTTTCGCCTTTAAAACAATTTTTTATTCTATTTTTACCCGCAAAACGCCCTCGTACATATAAGACTTATAAAAGTTTGTAAGGGGCGGACTGGTTGATTTGTCACACTAATTATTAATGATTTACGAAACGACACAAAAACAAAATGAAAAGATCATTCCAAAATTTAAAAATGTTGACAATAGTAGAAATCGAACTTATGTGCACGCCACGTTAAAGGCCTCTACACACGATCCTATTTGTAGGGATCAATTTATCGGCGGTCAGACAAATTGGACGTGTGGAGGCACTTCCCGACCAACTTTTCTTGTCTGATGGTAATTTGGACCTGACCGTCAGATATCCGAAACCCCCCAACCATTCCACCCGCCGAATTGTGCGTGTGTAGCGATACCCGACCAACTTTCTCCCTGCGGCCGTCTGCTGTATGTAGAGCGAACACGCGAAAACAAAACAATTCGACAAAAGGCGCTGCAGTCCCTGCGCGAAGTTGGTCGGAACGTGTGTAGGCTGCTACGAGTGTGGCTGGTTGGTCGGACGGTGAATCTGAACTTGTGCTAGGAGCCTTAAAGGTCGAAAACGCGGACTTGTGGTAACCGTATGTTAGACGGCTCGGCCAGTCGTGCAAGCGACTGTTGGCAGAAGGTCCTGCGCAAGGTACGTAGACCAGAAAGGTATGCCAGTTTGGGTTTCTTCACTGACATTGGTTAGCGCTGTATTACGTCACTCAGCAGCAAGCCGCTGTATTATAAGGCCGGCGTGAACACATTTTCTCCGTCTTTTCTTTTCTCATTCGACAAAAAACATTGCTTTCAAGTGGTGGAACAAGCTTGTGATTAATATATATGTATACTAATATACAAAGGACTGAAAAAGAAAAGCTTCAAACATTATTAACAACTAGCTAACCCGTCCCGACCCGCGACTTGGCACGGGTAATATTTAAACCTCTTTAACTCGAGAACCACTGGACGTATCGTGTTGAGGGTTTTTTTTAATTGTAGAGCTCATAAAGATCTAAAATAAAGTCCACGAGAGCATATGTCTAACTTTTATAGATTTCCCACAGCCGCGGTGGAGTAGCCGAGCGGTCTAAAGCGTCTCGCTGCGGAGCGCGTGGTTGCTCGCCGTGGAGGTTAGAGTCCTCCCTGGGGCATGGGTGTGTGTGTGTTGTCCTTAGGTTAGTTTACCCACGTTTAAGTAGTTTGTAAGCTACGGACTGATGACCACGCAGTTTGGTCCGATAGATTTACAAACATTTGATTTTAGATTTCCCATATTCACTATTTATGTAGTCTGAAGCCATACGGCGCCATCGCCTTAGGAGAGAATAATGATACATATGCTTCACTCGTAAAAATTAGACATATGCTCTCGTAGTTTTTTTAGACCTTTGTGAGATCTACAATTTAAAAGAAACATCACGATACGTTCAGTCGTTCTAGAGTTATATAAGGTTAAAGGGACAGACAGAGAGAAAATGTGCTTCTGTTTTATATAATATCATGATTTCACCCCCTTAGGGTGCGAATTTCGAAATTTTACTATGCCTATAACCGTGGCGCTAGTTCATGCAATAAGTTGACGAAGTTTTATTCCAATTGACTGAAAGATGCGCTGAAGTTGCTCATCTTTTGGAGCCCGATGGTGCAAAAATGCCTTCCGTGTCGCGTCCTCTGTTATTGCACTCCGCAACAGCACAACACGAATTATTCTCACTCATAATTACAGAAAGAATATATGGAAAAATTGTTCCCTAATACAAAAAGCTTCTTTCTATCCGAACACTTAACAGGTCAAGAAAGGAACGAGCGCAAAATACAACTTCGTGCTTGCACGTTTCATAGAGGTGCTGCGGCAAATGCTCGGCGCTTGCTGTCAGGTGACGTCACAGAAGCAAAGCGCGCCAGTCAAATTTACACCCCCCTGGGTCCTGCGCACAGTGCGGTGACGGAGCCGGCAGGATTTTCGCGAGTGACGACACGAGCGCGGAAGCCGAAGCTCGCGTCTGGGAAAGTCGTCCCGTGCTGATGGCGGCCGCCCCGCGGCCTGTTGCACGGGTCGCCAGCCAGCCGAGAACGGCCGAGCGCGTCCGAGCGCGGCCGAGCGAGCCGCTGACGTAGGCAGCGGGTGGGCGCGACCTTGCGTGACGTAGCTAGCCAGTAGGAGGGGGGGGGGGTCTGCGCAGCTGACGTGGGGACGCAGTGCTACTGCTGCTGCCACTGCCGCTGCCGGAGTGTGCCGGAAATGGACGCCGAGGACGACGCCCTGCCCACCAATTTCCTCCGAGCTCTCTGGCCCGTAAATGCGGACACACGCGACAAGGACGCCAGCGCAAGCGTGACTGCACAAGCATACTTGTGCGTGTGGCTGATGAACGTCTGCAAGCAACGTGCCTGTACCAGCAGCTTCATGCTCGATCGAATTTCGATTTTGCTTGGTGGTGAACAAGCTCAATGTTTCGTCTCAAAAGTCAGACTCAGTTGCAAAATTTTTATTTTACTGACTCGTTTCGCCCTTTAGAGGCACCATCAAAGTAGTCAACAATCCGAAGATTAATATTTATGGAATATATGACATCAACTGCGATTGGGCAAAGCTGAAAATGTGTACCGAGCCGGGATTCGAACCCGGGTCTCCTGCTTTCTAGGCAGTTGCGCTGACCCCTTGCAGGTGCGGTGATCGCTGTGTCCCCAGTCGTGTTGGGGTCAGCGCAACTGCCTAGAAAGCAGGAGAGCCGGGTTCGAATCCCGGCTGGGTACACATTTTCAGCTTTGCCCAATCGCAGTTGAAGTCATATATTCTATGAATATTAAATAATAACAGCTGCAGGATCGGAAGTGAAATCTGTTCTTTCGGAACAGACGCCACATGTATATATAATCCGAAGATTGGCTTGAACACCACAGTGCATACCTGCCAACTCTCTCGATTTAGGCGGGAGTCTCCTGATTTTTTCGTTTTTTCTCCCGTCTCCTGATTTTGCCATTATTTCTCCCGATTTTTAGCTTTTGTTCTGAAACCCAAGATTCGATTTTCCGCCAATGATCAGAAGTCCTTTGTCCATTAATCAGTTCAAAATAAATACATACCGAAATTCATAGAAATTAGGAGTTGCGCTTGACTTATATAATGATTGTTTCTGCTCTTTCCTCGTATTTGCAAATACACGTGTAATGTTTCAATGTTGTGCAGTTTTTGAATGTTGTTGTAGTTGTTGTTTGTTAAGCTTATGGGACTTAACTACGGGGTCATCAGTTCCTAAACTTACAAACTAGTCATGAACTACTTACAACTAAGGACGGCACAAATATCCATGCCCGAGGGGGGATTCGAACCCCCGACCGTAGTGGCCGTGCAGTCCGTGACTGGAGCGCCTCAGTCCCCTCGGCTGCCGCGGCCGGCCGTGTGGCTGATGAACGTCTTCAAGCATCGGGCTTGATCCACGATCGAATTTCGGTTCTGCATGGTGGTGAATAAGCTCAATATTTAGTCTCAAAAGTCAGTCTCAGTTGCAAAAATTTTTCTTTATTTTACTGACGCGTTTCGCCCTGTCCACAACACGAAAACAGCTATATTCACCGAAGTAATTGACAAAAACGTGTTATAAACACACAGGCATTTTGTTATAGAAGCTGTCGCTACAGTAAAATTAAACAAAAAAAGTCCTATAAATTCGTAAAAATCCCGATATTTACAAGATAACCAATCACCCCATTAAATACACACGTTTTGGTTTGCAGATGACAAACTGTCAAACAATATCAGTGACGTTTTGTGAGTTGAAGAACCACAAACATAACAACATGTGGTATTAAGGTAGGCCTAATATACCTATAAAAAATAAGAAAACGATTTATATTAGTCTCACAATTATCTGTAGTTTTGACACTTAATGTACAATAAGTAACAACCATTTCATTGTTAATTTGACAGGCAATACGAATAAAAACATCCCACTGATGATGCTGCAACGCCAGCGAAACATGTATGGGAAAAATAAAAAAAAATTGTGTTTGCTAAAGGCGGACCTTACCTATAAAACAAATTTATAGCTTTCGAGGTTTGGAGGCCCCAGCAGAACGAGATGCCAAGCACGCTCCAAGGGGGAAAAAAGGTCACTTGCATTTTCTGTTACGATTAATAAATCACAGGGAACCTGTTAAAAACTGCAGAGATTTTGTGACTTCTTCCTGTTTCTCATATGGATAACTACATATCGCTTGCTCACCGGTGGGTTCCCCAAAGAATTTATTCCTATTAGAGTTCGGACAAGTAACCGAAAATATTGTTTATAATCAAGTTTTGAATTAAACTAATGTATTAAGGTTACATATAGTTTGCATCTTGATACCTACATTTCTCTGTTTGGATACTGAAGCTGTTAGTTTGTGCAAGACGGCCTTATTCCTTGAATACTCTGCCATAAATATGGACAGACAGAGAGAGAGAGAGAGAGAAGGGATATGAGAAGTACTAACTCATAGCTTGAATAAATAAATAAAATTTTTCTTCGGCAACGCCGGGTGTTGAGCTAGTAATAATCTAATTTTTATTTATAGCTAACAAAAAAAAAAAAATGTTACTTCTGATGAAGGCTTAGTTAGTTGAAAGCCGAAACAATGGTTAAGTAATTAACTCGTAAATTTGCAACCGATGAGCTGTGTTTTTTAATGTTAACCTAACCATTTGGTTAAGATTGCACAAGAAATAGTTTTTGTCTGTATTTCTGACGAGGGTGAATGCCGGGGTTGGGAAATGAAGTTCGGAGAGGCTTTGCGCGTGTGTGCTACCTAGCACCATAGTGTTACAATGACTCAGATATTCACGAGAAAAACGCACCGAAACTTTCGGTCCTATGTTATAGACCCGTTCGTCTTTTCTGCGTATAAAATGGCGCGTTGGCCGAGGTTATAACTGGCAAGTGTAGCGAGGCGAAGGTTCCGTGTTCGAATCCCCAACCCATGATTTTTTCGTTATTCCATTTTTCAGATTTTTGTTCATTTAATTGATCAATAGGTTATTGGTTATAATAATAGTTACATATGAGATATTGTTAACAATTCGTTCTTCGCTCGAAACATACCGACGGCTATGAAAGTCTTTCGTCAGGGCACCAAAAATACGAAAACTGCTTGTGGAGGAATTGAGACTGTATGTAACATGTGGAACGGCTTTCCATCCTTGGCACAATGTAGCCGGGCTTTATCGTGATGACGGAATGATGCCAGTTTTTGCTTTGTCAACATTTCGGGACGGCCCTCTCGCTATGCTCCTGTTGGAGCGTCTGTGTGATAAACGTTTTCAAGCATCAGGCTTGTACAAGCAGCTTGATGCTTGATCGAATTTAGATTATGCAATCAAGCACGTGTATGGTTGAGCGCGTGTGCCAAGAACAGGAAGACTTGTACAACCAATTATAAATCATTTCATCTGTATGGTTTCTACTTGGAACTGTTAAATTCAGTACAAATGTTGTACTCATTGAGGGCAAGTCAAAGAATACCATATTAATCGGGGAGAAAAACAACTACTTCAGCTATCAAATTAAAAAAAAAGTGCACGTCGTACGTGGCTGCACACGTAAAAATTTTAAATAAAGTATGCTGGATCCCAACAAACAATTTAATAAAGCGTTGCCTTCAACATAAAGCCGAAGTATGTTTTGTTGTCTCCAGAAATCTTCCCTCAAAACTTAACACGCGCCCTTGCTAACACGGCAGAGGAATTTATTTATTTGCATTTGCTCCATTCCGAACATTTTTATGAAAATAACTTAAATCAACAAAAAGCAATTGTTTGGAAATTTGTTAAAAACATAATTGTGTCTCATTCATGATCGTGGTTATTTCTGTTTGTTTTCAGATGTCCTGTCTTAGAAAACATCGGCTGGAAAATTCACGAATAGTTCATTAAGGTAGGTATATAAACTTTACCGCAGTGGTTAACGTATTCGTTAGGTTTTGGATAGAATCGTAACATTAGTATCACAAAGAATATTCACAGAGGTTTGAGTCAGAACAACAAACAAGGTTTCACCAGCCAGTAAGAAATTTTGTTCACATGCGGAAATGACTAGGAAAAATACTGTATTTCCGTTTTTGTATCAGAAAGGCATCTCTGTTTATCTTTTCTTTGACTCCTCCCACCATGATTTACAAGGTGTCACAAAATAATATATACACACTTCAAAATTGAATGTCTCTTTAATGAAAGAGATTATAAATACAATTTAGTGGTGTTAGGTACCTCATGGTCCGACCTAAGGTGGTTAATGTTCAAACTTGTGTCCGTCCAACGCAATACACCGTCGACAAGGATATACGACTGAAGCGACACGCCAACTTTATTGTTTCCAACTGAATAGTATCACAGGTTTGTTGAATTTGCTCTCTAAGATCTTCCAGTGTGTGGGGTATCTCAGCGTAAATTGTGTTCTTGAGAGTACCCCACAGACCCGGGGTGGAGTGGCCGAGCGTTCTAAGGCGCTTTGCTGCCGAGCGTGTGGTTGCTTGCCGTCGGCGGTTCGAGTCCTCCCTCGGGTATGGGTGTTAATATTGTCCTAAGCGTAAGTTAGTTCAAGTAGTTTGTAAGCGTAGGGACCGATCGCCAACTTAGTTAAGTCTCTTAGATTTAGAAACATTGGAATTTATGACACAGAACGAAGTCTAGGAGTTAAATCTGGAGATCGAATGTACGACTGAGGAAAGCCCTCACATCCAGGTGAAAGTGGGGTAGCGCCCCATCCCGTTGAAAGTAATGATCATTTCCAAACGCAACGCTAAGACCAGGAGTCATTTGCAACATTTCCAAATCAACTCGTTTCGTATTGTCACGATACGGGGGAAACAGCGTTACGGTAATGATACAGGATCTGGGATGGGAATCATTACAACAACGGCGCTTATGGCTGCGGCGTGGGCTACTTACGAAATTCCAATCGCCAAAATTCTCCTCCGAATGTGAAAACATATTGTGGACTCCCACCAAGAACACAGTGGAGGTAATTTGGAAATCGGCGAGGGATCTTCGTGTCCCATAAAAGCCTGCTGAGTGCGTGAGAGAGTGATAACCAGAGATGTTAAATAGCATAGACTTAAAACTTCTTACTTCCTTAGAAAGTCATAAAAATGGAATACTAAACCTTGGCGAAAACTGAAGGTGGGATTGTGTCCCACATTAGTAGAGGCGGTAGATGATTTAATATATATCTTGATCGTGTGGCGTGCATTAACTGGTTGCCGGTGAGTACGGAAAAAAAATAATAGAAAAAATGCTCAAATGTTTGTAAATCTATCGGACTCAACTGCGTGGTCATTAGTCCGTAGCTTACAAACTACGTAAACTAAGGTAAACTAACCTAAGGTTGGCAAATCGATTCCGTATCTCTTGATTTCCAGATGACTTGAAACCGTACCTCACAAACGGCTTTTAATCAAATTGCGTGGTTATGGTGTATCGCCCCAAATTTGCGAGTGGGTAGGGAATTTCCTGTCAGAGAGGACAAACGTTCTAGTAATCAATGGTGAGGCATCGACTAAAACAGATGTGGTATCCGGCGTTCCACAGGGTAGTGTTATTGGTCCTCTGGTGTTCCTTATTTACATAAACGATTGTGGAGAAAATCTGAACAGTTCTTGTTTTCAGACGATGCCGTCATCTACCGTCTGAAGATCAAAACCAACTGCAGAACGATCTGAATAAGATATCAGTATGGTGTAAAAATTGACAATTGACTCTGAAAATGAGAAGTGTGAAGTCGTCCACATGAGCGCGAAAAGAAATCCGTTAAACTTTCTTTACAACATAAATCAATGAAAAGTGAAGCCGTAAACTCCACATAATACCTAGGAATTACTATTACTTCAGACTTAAACTGGAAAGAACAAGTAGATATTTCGTGGGAAAAGCGAACCAGAGACTGTTTTATTGGCAGAATCATTAAAAGATGCAAGAGGACTACTAAAGAGTCTGTATACACTAAGTTTGTCCGTCCCTTTTTTGGAGAATTGCTGCCCTGTGTGGGATTCTTATTAGGTGGCTTTCACGGAGGACATCGAAGGAGTCCAAAGAAGGGCATCTTGTTTCGTATTGTCACGATACAGGGGAGACAGCGTTACGGAAATAATACAGGATCTGGGATGGGAATCATTACAAGAGCGTCGCTTATCGCTGTGGCGTGGGCTGCTTACGAAACTCCAATCGCCAAAATTCTGCTCCCAATGCGGGAAATATATTGTTGACTGCCAACTACATATGTAGAATTGATCAGCGAAATACGAGAAATCAGAGCTCGAACGGAGAGATTCAGATGTTCTTTCTTCCCCTCACGCTATTCGATAATGGAATGGGAGATAAACAGTTTAACGGTGGATCGATGGACCCTGTGCCGGGGACTCAAATGTGATTTGCAGAGTATCCCATGTAGATGTATAAGGTAAAGCAGTCAGCAATCCGAAGATTGGTTTGAGCACGACGGTGCTTTACTAGGCATGGTCCTGTTTGGAGGTGGTATGCCGTTGCCTTCCTCCGACCTTCGAACTGCCTTACCCAGCCAGTTATAGAGGGACCTATAGTTTAACGTGGGCTCCGAACCACTGTGCTACTCGGTATTTTTCAGATGAGCAATACTGTCAGAGGTGAAAGAAGTGGAAAGTAACAGATGAAAATCCTAGGATGTAGATGTAGATGTAGATAATGACCAGATTATGGTCACCTCTGCCGGCCGCGGTGGCCGAGGGGACTGAGGCGCTCCAGTCACGGTCTGCACGGTCACTACGGTCGGGGGTTCGAATCCCCCCTCGGGCATGGATATTAGTGCCGTCCTTAGTCTTAGTTAGTTCATAAGTAGTTTGTAAGTTTAGGGACTGATGACCCCGTAGTTGAGTCCCATAAGCTACACAAAAATTTGAACATTTTTTGAATGGTCATCGCCCTTGAAACCGTTACCCAAAGTTGGTAACCGCGTGTGCAGGAAGCGGATGTAGACGGTGATTTCCCGTCGCGTGCTGATACTGAGAGTACGTAATCTGCGACTGATCCGGCGCGTGTGCCCGAGCCGAAGTTCGCGGCGGGGTTCGACGAACGCTGACGGCACGCGTGCTCGTCCCCCGGCGCAGTCAGCGAAGTCAGTGCGGAAACTGACCGCACCTGAGGCAAGGCTAGCGGGTGTCTGCTGACGCAGGCTGGCTGATTACGTAACGGCCGCGGACGACGCGCCACTAGCTGATAGTCGGCGAGGCGGCCGGCGCATGCGCACAGGGGACGGCCGGCGAAGGCGCAGCAGTCTCTACAACGACACGCCGCAAGCCACGTCACGGTGTAGGCATTCGAACACAACGGAAAAAAATGTCGCACTGACGTGTTTCACGGCCCACTTCAGATTTGTAGTTTTACAAGTTTTTGCAAACATTTTAGACCAAAATAATAATCTAAATAATAAAAAATTAATTAATACGAGAGTCTGAAAATCAGTTACGAAAAAAAATGGTAGTGGTGGGTTTCGAACCACTGACTTTCAGCGTTACAGTCCAACGCATTGCCTACTACCCTACGGCTAACAGAAGTTGCTTTTGTGGCGCTCAGTTTGGACTGATGACCTCGTTGTTTGGTCCCTCATGTCCACCACCACCACTCAGTATTGCCAGCCGCCACGCGTCAGCGCGAAGTTTAGTGTTGAAAGTGCAGTGCAGTGTAGCGACTGAATTAAGTGAACCGCGCTTATAATTAGTTCCGTACCAGCCACCAGAGGCACGCTACTATCGCGGGTGTAATAAATGAATCGCGGCTGTTAATCGTAGTTCAGCGTCCAGCCGCCAGGAGCGCTGTATATTTTTACGTGTTCTAGTATATTCCGTACGCGATGTATACTCTATGATTTTTTTTGTTACTCTCTCTGCAGTTTACTCTCTGACAGTTTTTGTTTTTCAGTCAGTTCCTTCTGTTGTCTAATAAAGAGTGGTGTTACCAGTAAACCTCTCGCGTAGAATTTATTTATTTTATATAGTCGATCAGCTCAAATTACGCTGATACCGACACTTCCTTTAATCTCATACTATTGATGGCCGTTGTTAACTGATGCTAATGTGGCAGTTGTAGACACTAGATTATCATTTATCGTACGAAGAACGACGTGTTTTTGTTAATTCTTCAGTGCGCCATTGCTTTGAAACGACAACGTGTAAGTTACAATAAGAAAATCATCAAATACGCTTCGCAAGATGGCGTATGCCAGAGAGAGTTCTGGGCGAGGAATGTCACGTGACATCTCCGAACGGCTGATTTTTCTTAATTCAATGGAGAGTGTCAAATCTCCGTTATTTTTGCAAATATCTCTCAAACGATACGAGATATGAAAAAAACATAAGGGGAAAAGTTGTAGAGAATTCGTTTATTCAATTTTCGCGTCAGATGAACGGTTTATTTGCAATTAAAATTACATTACAAAAGGCTTTTTTTAAATTACTAACGTATTTCTTGTCCGAATATTTGAAAAAGCGAGGTTCTCGTTTCTGGTAGCCGACAATTATGTCTGTAAAATTTGGTGCCGATCGGTTGAACGGTTCGACCTAAAAAGTGGGAAGACGTTACAGCCAGACAGACATATTTTTGCAAATATCTCTGCAACGATACGAGATATGAAAAAAACAAGAAAGCAAAGTTATATAGAATTTTCTCCTCTATAAATTCGGTTATACAATTTTCGTGTCAGATGAATGGTTAAGCCTTATTTTCATTTAAATTTCGAGATGTGAAAAGACGGTCGAAAGGCCCACTTTTAGTGTTGCTACCGTAACCTGAAGTGGGCCAAAATAAAACGGGTTACAGCATAATTCGAACCATCGACCCTATGGTTGCAAGGCCAGGACGCTACCGCCTGAGCTACACCAACTGATGATGCAAGCGTTTTCATTTTTGGTACATACGTACACTTTGCACAACTTCAAAGTCGATTTTCTCGAGAATTTTTGAGAGTTGCGTCGAATGGCATTAGCCGATTGTTATTCCAGTCCTCAACTTCACATACCACAAAATATAGAGAAACTCTAAAATCCGATACCCGTGTGGTCTATTTGTCGGTGTCAGCCCTAATACCTCTGATCTTATCCTTGAGGTCGCGTCGCGAGATATACTTCGGAGGAAGCAATATATTGGGTAACTCGTCATGAAACGTACGCACCGCGATACAGAAGGCCTCTCTTGCAGCGTCTGCTACTAGGGTTTCCTAATCACATCCGTGACGCCATTCGCGGTTACTAAATTTGCCTGTAAAATAACGTGCAGTTTTCAATCGCATTTCTTTTATTACGATGATGTCTCGCTTTGTAGGGGATCACACAATCCGCAGCAATAGTCCGAAATAGGATGCACAATTCCATTGTAGGTCGTTTCTTTAGTATAACTGTTAGATCTTCTAAGTACTCTGCCAATCAAACGCATTAGTGCGATGAAGGCAGTTCTTTAGGAGAACTGTTGCATCTTCTAAGTGTTCTGCCAATCCGATGTAGCCTTCGGTTCGCCTTCCCTACTATGTTTTCTCTCTCTTCTTTTCAATTTTAAGTTGCTCCTAATTTTTATTCCTAGGTATTTAGTTGAATTCACGACCTGTAGATTTGACTGATATATGGTGTAAATGAAGTTTAGCAGATTGTTTTAGTGATCATACGGATGACTTCGCACTTTTCATTGTTTAAGGTCAATTGCCAATTTTTGCACCATGCGACGTCTACATCATTTTGTAGTTGCTTTTGATCTTTGGTTGACTTTACTGACCGATGAATGAGAGCATCATCCGCGTACAGTCTACAAGATTGTCCCCAAACTCGTCTATAAAAATAATGGACAATAGAGGCCATATAACATTACCCTGTGGAACGACAGATATAACTTTCCGTCGATTAAAACCTACTGTGCCATTTCTGACAGGAAATTAGGAATCCAGTGGCACAACTGCAGCGGTATTTCAGAAACACGCAATTTGATTAGAAGACTCTTAAGATACAGTGTTGAAAGCTTTCCGGAAGTCTAGAAATATGCAATAGATTTGTGATCTTTTAGACACTGAACACGCGCTCATATGTTTTGGTTGAAGATGTGAAAAGAAATTGGCGGTGCCCTTAGAAATTAACTATCGCGGGATTTGCCTGCAGAGACGTGCCAAAATTTGGATCCACTGAGTCGGATTTGAACCGACGTCCTTTCCGAATAACTGTACATTGTAATACGACTGGGTCACCTTGGCCGGTAGGACTACAGTCTCTAGACTTATCCGAGCAGAATCGGGATTCCAACGACACTTTTTTTACCGACAAATCTATACCCATCCTCGACCACCACGATAGTTGGTTTAGTCTCTTAGATACCTTGAAGAGAGTACTGAACAGTTGCCTTTACTGTCACCATACTTTGTTTTGTGGTTTTAGGGCGCACAACTTCTCTGGTCATTAGCGCCCGGATCGGAACAGAGATTCGCTAGATCTCGAAAAAAATGATAACTGCCGGAAAGGAGAGTATCGAGAGGAAGCTAAAACAGAATGATAAAAAATATCAAATAGAAGGGTTAAATATCCTTTGATAAAGTAGCAATGTTGATAAAACGGAAAACTCGAGCAGCTGCTCGTGTGTCATCAGCTAAAAGTTCCTCCAGAGTAGACGGAAATTGAAGGGCTACACGGAGATGATTAATATTAACACAAGACAGTAAAACATGTCGCACCCTCAGACATTCACCACAGGAGCACAGCGGTGCAGGATCGGCGGTTAGCAAGTGACGGTGGCTGAAACGGCAATGACCGATCCGCAACCGAGCCAGGATGACCTCCTCCCGCCGAGAGGGGCGTGAGGATGTCCTCCAAGCGGTCGGGATCGGTTTGACAGTTCGCAATTTATTGTTGGACAGTGAAAGCCACACACTGTGCCATTGCGACACGATACTCCGGCGAAGAGCCCGTTGAACATCGTCCGATGGGACGCAAAAGGTAGCCATGCGAGGCAAAAGAGCTGCGGCCTTGGCTGCTATGTCGGCGGTCTCATTCCCGGGCACACCCACGTGGCCAGGGACCCACAGGAAAGAAACGTGACAGCTGTAATCTGCTAGCAACTGGAGGGAGCGTTGGATCCGATACACGAGAGGATGGTTCGAGAAAGGGTCCTTAAGACTCTGCAAGGCACTAAGGGAGTCCGAACATATGGCATAGAAAGGTTGGCGGTGGCGGCAGGTATACAAAACGGCCTGGTGGAGGGCAAAAAGCTCAGCCGTGAAATTCAAGCACCGGTCAGGGAGCTTGCATTGCAAACGGTTGTCCCCGACGACGAAGGCTGATCCGACACCGTCAGTGCTCCTGGAACCACCAGTGTAGATAAATATGGAATTATCGAACCGCGAATGGAGTTTGACAAGCCTCGAGCGGTATACCTAATCCGGAGTGCTCTCCTTGGGGAGCGAACTAAATTCAAGGTGGGTGTGAACCTGGGCCTGATGCCACGGTGGTAATGGGCTTTCGCTCAACCGAAGGGTGGAAGGAAGGGTAAAATCGAGCCGTTGTAGCAGGCGGCGAAACCGAACTCCAGGTGGAAGCAAGGCAATTGCAGACAACTGATATTGGCGGTCGAGTGAGTCGTCAAAAAATAATAGGTAAGATGGATGGTTGGGCAAGCAGTCGGAATTCATACCGACACAAGAGTATGTCACGCCGAGTGGTCAAGGGTAATACAGCAGCTTCAGCATAAAGACTACAACAGGGCTGGTATAAAATGCACCGGTCGCCAGGCGTAATCCCCGATGGTGAATAGAGTCGAGACGGTTGAGAAGCGACGGCCGTGCAAAAGAGTATACAAGGCTTCCATAGTCGAGCTTCGACTGAACAATGGCCTGGTAAAGGTGAAGCAGGACGGTACGATCCGCTCCCCATGATCCATGATGTGCCACTGAGGACACGAAGAACATTTAGGGATCGGGCACAACGGGCAGCCAGGTAGGACACGTTTGGGGACCAACAAAGTTTCCGATCCAACATTAGCCCCAAGAATTTTGTTGTCTCCACGGATGGGAGAGCAACGGGGCCGGTGGAAGAAATTCCCTTTGGAACTTGTCGATGGGCATTGTGAAAGAAAATGTGTGACCACATAAGTTAATGTTCAAGTCTTTGTCAGGCTTTGGACGGCAGTGCTGCATTCACCTTCCTTTTATCCCAACCTTCAGACTATAGGAAACGTGTAGTCGATGACTGGAACGACTGATCCACGATACAGCCTCGTTCCTACGGCAGATGAAGTCGGGCAGATTGTGCAAGGAGCCAGGACTGCCTTACACCAATAACAGATCCTGAGCAGACAGGAAGACGCATGATGCGTTGGGCTTGGAGCAGGTCTGGTCGCGTCCCTGACCTTGATACGCGAGCAAACACTCGCAGCAGAGCAGCACGTGGGATCACTTACCAGCCGCGTGAGTCACGTAGCGCGCGTCGCGGGTTGCCTCCCCGACAGGGGTCTCCAGGGAACCTACCGCAGCAGGAATTCACTCTACTATATCTACCACCCCCATGAACCACAGACATTGCCGAGGTGGGGTGGCTTGCGTGCCTCAACGATGCAGATAGCCGTACCGTAGGTGCAACCACAGCGGAGGGGTATCTGTGGAGAGGCTAGACAAACGTGTGGTTCCTGAAGAGGGGCAGCAGCCTTTTCAGTAGTTACAGGGGCAACAGTCTGGATGATTGACTGAGCTGGCCTTGTAACATCAGCTAATGTGGGTTCCCACACAGCTACTGCGAACGGCTGAAAGCAAGGGGAACAGCCGTTACTTTTCCCGAGGACATGCAGCTCTACTGTATGGAAATATGATGATGGCATCCTCTCGGGTAAAATATTCCGGAGGTAAAATAGTCCCTCATTCTGATCTCCGGGCGGGGACTACTCAGGAGGATGTTGTCATCAGGAAAGACAATACTGGCATTCTACGGGTCGGAGCGTGGAATGTTAGATCCCTTAATCGGGTAGGAAATTAAGAAAATTTAAAAAGAGAAATGGATAGGTTGAAGTTAGATATAGTGAGGATTAGTGAAGTCCGGTGGCAGGATGAACAGGATTTCTGGTCAGGTGAGTACAGGATTATAAATACAAAATCAGTTGGGGGTATCACAGGAGTAGGACTGATAATGAATAAGAAAATAGGAATACGGGTAAACTACTGTGAGCAGCACAGTGATCGCATTATTGTAGTCAAGATAGATACGAAGCCAACACCGACAACAGTAGTACAGGTTTATATGCCAACTAGCTCTTCCGATGATGAGGAGATCGAAGAAATATATGAGGAGCTAAAGGAAATTATTCAGACAGTTAAGGGAGAGGAAAACTTAATTGTGATGGGAGACTGGAATTCGGTAGTAGGAAAAGGAAGAGAAGGAAAAATAATAGGTGAATATGGACTGGGCAGGAGGAATGAAAGAGGAAGTCGCCTGGTAGAATTTTGCACGGAACATGATTTAATCGTAACAAACACGTGGTTTAAGAATCACAAAAGAAGGTTGTATACATGGAAGAGACCAGGAGACACCGGAAGGTATCAAATAGATTTTATAATGGTAAGACATAGGTACCGGAACCAGGTTATAAACTGCAGGACATACCCAGGGGCAGATATAGACTCTGACCATAACTTGTTAGTCATGAACTGTAGGCTGAAGCTGAAAATACTGCTGACAGGTAGGAAAATATGGAGATCGGACTTACATAAATTGAAGGAAAGTGAAGTTCTGGAGAATTTCAGAGGGAGATTTAGGCAACAATTAACAGAAACAGGGGGAAATAAAACAGTAGAAGAGGAATGGGTAGCATTGAGAGATGAAATAGTGAAGGCAGCGGAGGACAAAATAGGTAGAAAGGCAAGACCTACAAAAAATCCGTGGATATCACAGGAAATACTACAGTTAATTGATGAAAGGAGAAAATATAAAAATGCAGTAAATGAAAAAGGCAAAATGGAGTACAGACGACTAAAAAATGAGATTGATAGGAAGTGCAAAATGGCTAAGCAGGAGTGGCTAGAAGCCAGAAAGCAAATCTGTAAAAGACTGTATAACAAGGGGAAAAGTAGATACCGCCTACAGGAAAATAAGAGACATTTGGGGACAAGAAAAGCAACTCTACGAATATCAAGAACTCAGCAAACCAGTTCTCAGCAAAGAAGGGAAAGCTGAAAGCTGAAAGGTGGAAAGAGTGCATAGAGCAGCTCTACAAAGGAAATGAACTTAGAGACGATGTTGTAGGAAGGGAAGAGGAAGTAGATCAAGATGAAATAGGAGATATTATACTGAGAGATGAATTTGACAAAGCCTTGAAAGACCTAGGTCGGAACAAGGCCCCAGGGGTAGATGACATACCCTCAGAGCTACTAAAGTCTCTGGGAGAGCCAGCCATGACAAGACTATTTGAACTGGTGTGTAGGATGTATGAGACAGGCGAAATGCCCTCAGACTTTAAGAAAAATGTAATAATCCCCATTCCAAAGAAAGTAGGTGTAGACAGGTGTGAAAACTACAGAACCATCAGTTTAATAAGACATGGTTGCAAAATATTAACAAGAATTATATACAGAAGGATGGAAAAACTGGTAGAAGCCGACCTCGGGGAAGATCAGTTTGGGTTCAGGAGAAATGTAGGAAACCGGGAGGCAATACTCACTTTACGTCTTATCTTAGAAGATAGATTAAGGAAAGGCAAACCTACATTTTTAGTTTTTGTAGATTTGGAGAAAGCATTCGACAATGTTGACTGGAATACACTCTTTCAAATTCTGAAGTCAGCAGGGGTAAAACACAGGGAAAGGATAGTTATTTACAACCTGTACAAAAGCCAGACCGCAGTTATTAGACTCGAAGGGCATGAAAGGGAAGCATCAGTTGGGAAGGGAGTAAGACAGGGTTGTAGCCTTTCTCCGATGTTATTCAATTTGTACATTGAGCAGGCGGTGAAGGAAAACAAGGAAAATTTTGGAGTAGGGATTAAAGATCATGGTGAAGAAATAAAAACATTGCGTTTTGCTGATGACATTGTAATTCTGTCAGAGACAGCAAAGGACCTGGAAGGGCAGTTGAATGGAATGGACAGTGTGTTGAAGAGGGCGTATAAAATGAACATTAGATGCGTTTTGTTACTTGGGTAGTAAAATAACATGCGATGGTCGCAGTACTGAGGATATAAAATGCAGAATGGCTATGGGAAGAAAAGCATTTTTGATAAAGAGAAATTTGCTAACATCGAATATTAATTTAAGGGTAAGGAAGTCTTTTCTGAAGGCATTTGTGTGGAGTGTTGCCTTGTACGGGAGTGAAACATGGACGATAAACAGTGCGGACAGGAAGAGAATAGAGTCTTTGAAATGTGGTGCTACAGAAGAATGCTGAAGATTATGTGGGTAGATCGCATAACTAATTAATAGGTACTGAACAGAATTGGTGAGAAAAGGAATTTTTGGCGTACCCTGACTAAAAGAAGGGATCGCTTACTAGGACACATTCTTAGACATCGGAAATCGTAAATTTAGCATTGGAGGGAAGTGTTTGGGGTAAAAATCGCATAGGGAGACCAAGAGACGCGTATAGTAGGCAGATTCAAGTGGATGTGGGCTGTCGTTCTTATGAGGAGATGAAAAGGCTTGCTCAGGATAGAGTACGGTGGAGAGCTGCATCAAACCAGTCTCCGGACTGAAGACCATAACAACACATAGGCAGAGTTCTGCTCGGATGCGAATATCCACAGTATTTCTTATTTTCAGGATAAAAATGTGAGCGACGCGGATATCCCGGGGTTATCCGCCCAGTACGTCTGTCGAAATGTTAGCTGAAAACTTAAAGCCTGTGGGCATTCTTGGAATCCTTGCAAGTGAAGCGGAAGTCTGTTGTCCTCATGCCCTGGCCACAGCGGACGTAACTGTACATGAGAGACAGGGGCGCCGACTCCGTTGGTGCTCCGGGGCTCGTGCATCCCCCAAGAAATTTTTGGGGGTGCTGAGCACCCACATAAAATTGAGGTGGAAAATAGAATTGTATATATTTTAAAAAATCGGAAAAAATCAAAACCTACCTTATGAGTCAAGAGGCAATGCAAAACGTGACCATAGCGAGAGACGATATTTCATACGTGAAAGGAATGATCAGTTTTGTACGCGGGTCCCCAAGCGAGTTGTAATGAGTGTTCCTGTTTTACCCACATGCTAGCCTTATTCATCCTGAAGCACGTCGGTCCCTTTGAAATCGTAGGAAAATGCGCAATAACATGGTAGCATAGCTATGAATTTTAAGCATATGAGGCTTGTAAAGAGTAGGAAACAAATGGACCTAACGATTTCAAAAAATACATTCGAATTGTTAGTACCACTTTTCGATTACTGCTGAATATGGTAGACCAAATGTTATCTAAGAAAGATACTATAATGTGTCTGGATATTCTGACAGAAGAGCGCCTCATAAAAATACTTATTTTTCTCGCCTGTGGCTTATATTACAATTGGCTGAGTTTTCAGTTGGAATCACAGAAAATACCTTGAGTGATCTGATACGAAGTTCTGTGTGAAGTACTTCCACAAACTTGAAAATAAAATCACCTACTCTTATTCCCAGTCATTTAACACATTTATTATCTAAATTTATCGAAAATTCTATGTAATATTCATCATTTTTTCTTTGATATTTTAGCTAAAAACCCTCACGCGATTTATGACGCAAACAGATTCATCTTGAAATTACAGCCAAACAGTGCACATATGTACCCAGTTTTGAAAGATTAATCTGCTTATTGTTAGCTCAGCAGAGAGAAATCTGTCGTTACATGTCGTTACTGGATATAGCCCGACATCTCTTCTGCAAATATTTAAATACCAACAAACATATTTAATTGCCGATTTTGATTTTAAGCAATGATAAATCGCTCACATTGGTCGAAAAACCGTGCCTTGTATAGGCGCCTAATAGTAGGGGTAGCAACCTGTTTTCGGTTATACCGGTTTTTATCTTCAGTTTAACCATCCTATAAAAACCGCTCAAGGTAAGTTTTTAAACAACCTGTTTACGGCTTCATTATTGCTAATATTTCCAGTAATAAATGAAGAAATGAAAAGTTGAAAAATTTAAGACTTCCTCAGACGTTTACATTATACTTTTCTTAGAGATATTTAGAATCAAAATATCTCATGAATCAGGGAACTGGAACAGAACTTAGACCTACCGTTCGTTGCTTTTTTTCCAAAAAGTAATGCGGGATTCAATACCAATATTCACCAGTTTTACTCTACTTAATTTGCTCATATTTGGGACTAGTATGATCTTTCCAATTCAGATTAATAATATGCCAAGATCCCAAGAAAATATTTCTTGACAACCTGTTTCGGCTTGTTTGTTGCTCATTTCTGACTCTGGATTGCTCTTAAATTACAATTGCTGTCATTTTCTAGTTTCTGCGACAACGTAGTATTTCACAGCAGGACTAGTTTTTAATTTTGCTAATAATTAAAAACATTTAGAACCAGTACTAACAAAGTAGTTAAGTCGGTGTTTTTACCCGATTATTGGTAATAACTAAAAAATCCGGTTACAACAGCAAGCAACATACTGCTTCGTTGTCACCACGAACATTTCCTTTTAAGCATTTTCTTTTTCATACATTTGTCCTAAGCACAAAAATACGTCCATGCCAACCCCTTTTTCACTATTCTGCTTAATAACTGTTGTGTTACATCTGTTAACCAGGTAATCCCATTAAACTGTGCTATTAAAGCGAAATGCGTCATTGTTATAGATTAATAAACTGCTGTACAATCAAGGCGATTTTCATTTCAAAATTATTATACAGTGTTATTTTTTTCACCGCGTACGAAGTCTAAGGATTGATGGAGAGTTTATGGAACAAAAAAGTATCACGATCTTATCTCTAAATACATATTTCCATGGTAATCATTTCGTTTACACTCTAGTACTGGTGAATATTTATTGAAGCTTGAACTTTTGCTTAAAAAAAAATACCCGTTTAAAATTCTTTGGTTTTCTAACGATCAAGTATTCGTTAGTGACTATACTTTAAAATAGATGCATTTGGTACTTGACTGCACATGTACGTAAAACTTTCATTTTTCTCCTTTATTGCTGCGCGCAGACATTTAAATAAGCTACTTTGGAGGCCGGCAAAGAATTTAATAAAGCGTTGCCTTCCCTCAGAACTTAACACACGCCCGTTGTTTCTAGCATGATAAAGGAAATGGTCGTTTACTGTTTTTTTTTTTGCATTGTTATTTATTTCTTGCTTTGATAACACGATACGAAGACTGAATTACGTGCCTCCCAGCACTCTGCTCATAGTGTTAGGTTATTCTGAAATGTTGATATGCTGGCTCACTGTTTGTGCGAAAAGGGAAATGAATTTCAAATGTTTGTAAATCTATGGGAACAGGAAGGCACTATGCTCCAATGCGCGAGGCCGCTCCCCGTCGGTGGTTCGAATCCTCCCTCTGGCATGGATGTTTGTGTTTTCTTTAGTATAAGGCAGTTCATAAGTAGTTTGTAGGTGTAGGGACTGATAAGTCCCATAAGCTTATCAAACATTTGAACATATTTTTATACTAGACGATATGAAAGCAGTTCTTACAACAGATGCAAATCCATGGTCATAATTGTGCGTCATAACAGTTACTATTCACTGTGTGTTTTGCAGTTCGGTTAGACCATGTACTTGCATTAAAATCAACACAAATATTTTCACAGCGACACTTTAGTTACTACAAACCTCAGTTAACTTTTATACTTCGAACTGGAAGTGTATTGCTGACAGGTTCTCGAGATTTGATTACCGCATTTTTAGTAAATATACTACCAGGTTACGACTTTACTTAGAAGATAGGTTAAGGAAAGAGAAATCTACGTTTTTAGCATTTGTGGATTTGGAGAAAGATTTTGACAAAGTTGACTGAAATACTTTTAAATTCTGGAGGTATCAGGGGTAAAATATAGGGAGCGAAGAGTTATATTAACCTTGTGCAAAACCTGGCAGCAGTTATTAGAGTAGAAGGGCAAGAGAGGGACGCAGAGGTTGGGAAGGGAGTAAGACAGGGTTGTAGACTTTCTCCCAATGTTGTCCCATCTGTACATTGAACAGGCAGTGAAGGAATGTAAGGAGAAATTTGGAGAGGGAATTAACGTTCATGAAGAAGAAATAAAAACTTTGCGGCTTGCGAATGACATAGTAATTCTGTCAGCAAAGGACCTGGAAGAACAACTGAACGGCATGGAGATTGTCTTAAGTTAAATGGAGGATATAAAATGAACATTAGCAAGAGTCGAATAAGGTTGATGGAATGTAGTGTCAGGAAATCAGGCGATACTGAAGGAATTAGATTAGGTAATGAGACGATAAAAGTAGATGAGTTCTCTTATTAGGGTAGCAAGAAAAGTTCTGATGACTGAAGTACAGAAGATATAACATGCAAAATGGCTATGGGAAGAAAGGCGTTTCTGAAGAAACTAAAGCGGCGGTGGAGTAGCCGAGCGGTCTAAACCGCTTCGCTGCGGAGAGCGCGGTTGCTCTCCGTCGGGGTTTCGAGTCCTCCCTGGGGCATTAGTGTGTGTGTGTGTGTGTGTGTGTGTGTGTGTGTGTGTGTGTGTGTGTTGTCCTTAGGTTAGTTTACCTTAGTTTAAGTAGTTTGTAAGCTACGGACTGATGACCACGCAGTTTGGTCCGATAGATTTACAAATATTCGAGAAAAATTTGTTGACATACAATATTAATTTAAATATTAGAAACTCTTTTCTGATAGCATTTGCCAGAGGTATAGCATTGTATGGGAGTGAAACGTGGACGATAAGGATTTCAGACAAATAGATAATAGCTTTCCAAATGTGGTGTTACAGACGAACGATGAAAATTAGATTGGTAGATCACGTAACTAATGAGGTTCTCAACAGAATTGGGGGGAGAGAACGAGTTTCTAGCATATACTGACTAACAGAAGGGATATGTTGGTAGGACACATTCTGAGGCATCAAGGAATCGTCAAGTCAGCATTAGAAGGAAGTATGTGGGGATAAAATCGTTGCGGGAGACCGAGAAACGAAAACAGTAAGCAGATTCAAAAGGACGTAGGTTGCCGAACGTATTCTCAGATGAAGAGACTTGCACAGGACAGGGTAGCGTGGAGAGCTGCATCAAACCAGTCTGCGGATTGAAGACCACAACAACAAGAACGACCCCCACCAGCAGTGGCGTAACTATGCGGAGGGGGACAGAAAAAAAGGTGTGTTTTACCATAATCTTTCATTGGATGGGAGTGAATTAGTTTCTTCAGCGGGAGTGGTAGATGGTAGTCTGTCTGGAAACTAATTTTGCTCGTCAAGCAGATCTATACCCCCCCCCCCCCAAAAAAAAAGAAAAAGACAAGTCCTAGTTACGCCACTGACCACCAGGATCGTCAGTTCGCAACTTGAAGTCTGACGGAACTTAATGCACATCCGTATTCAGTAGAATATTTAAGACAATGAAGTGTAAATAGGTAAAATTCTCGGGTGGGTGTAGCATACCAGCTGTTAGCCGATACTCTAAATAACATGGCGGACCTATCGCCACTGTATGAAATTAAAGTTGTCGAAGTCGGACCGTGGGCATGTAAAACTAGTTGTGGAATGCCACTATGCGACTATGCCACTGCACCACAGCCGAGGTCAAATCAAATGTTCAAATGTTTGTGGAGCCTGTGGGGCTTAACTACGGGGTCATCAGTCCCTAAACTTACAAACTACTTATGAACTAGCTACTACTAAGGACGGCACAAATATCCATGCCCGAGGGGGGATTCGAACCCCCGACCGTAGTGGCCGAGCAGACCGCGACTGGCGCGCCGCAGTACGCTCGGCCACCGCGGCCGGCCACAGCCGAGTTGGATTCAGATCTGTTCTGCAATGCTGTTAGTATGAGGTGTAGGTGTTCACTGTTGGGGAGGGGGGGGGGATATGTTCTGCGACCTCCCGTGAACCATTCTGTACAGACCCGCGCGCGCTGCTGAAACTGTTGCACCTAGCAGTTTGGAATGAAGGAATCTTAGGGTTTTACGTCCCATCGACAGCGTGGTCATTAGAGACGGAGCTTACGCTCGGATTTTTGTGTAAGGATGGGGGAAAGAAATCGGCCGTGCCCTTTGAAAGGAACCATCCCGGCATTTGCCTGGAGCGATTTAGGGAAATCACGGAAAACCTCAATCTGGTTGGCCGGAGGTGGATTTGAACCACCTCCATCCTTCCGAATACGAGTCCAGTGTGTTACCACTGCGCCACCTCGCTCGGTCACTCAGCAGTTTCCTGGATGGATGCATCGCATTCTCTCATGCCAATAATGCGCCCCTCTGTTTCGAACATAATTGAAGGTACGGATCGCGGGTACTCTGCGAGGCATCGAGAGATCGAAAACGGAAAAATTTAAGTGTTAATTTTTCCCGCGCGCTTTTAGTGATTGGAACGGTAGAGGATGATCACGAATGCGATATTATGAGATGTATGCCAGGCACTTAAATGTGATATGCGGAGAGTAAATACGTCGATGTTTCACGTGAAATTAAATGTTCAAATGTTTGTTAAGCTTATGGGACTTAACTGCGGGGTCATCAGTCCCTAAACTTACAAACTACTCATGAACTACCTTACACTAAAGACGACACAAACATCCATGCCCGAGGGGGATTCGAACCTCCGACGGCGGACGGCCGCGCGCACCGCAACAAGGCGCTCCAGTACGCGCGGCTAATCCACCGCGGCCACGTGAAATTAACATGCATTACATCGCGGGACACTGGGTTGCGTTGGTGCTGAGCTTGTTGCAGTGGTGTCCAATTAGCTAGGGAGCAGGTAACTGCTACACAGACGGTGCAGGTTGTGGTTCCTTTTCTTCCCCCTGACGTCCAGTGTTACCCAAAAGTGAGGACACAGACAAATATGTTACTCAGTGGCGAGGAGCAGCACGGCGTCTTGTTACGAGATGGATAAACGATAACGTAGCTGTGAGCAGATAGCCACGTCCCGACACGTTACTCCGGAGATAGGCGAGGCGTGTCGAGAGTAAAATGTTCAAATGTTTGTTAAGCTTATGGGACTTAACTACGGGGTCATCAGTCCCTAAACTTACAAACTACTTATGAACTACTTACGAACTAGGACGGCACAAATATCCATGCCCGAGGGGGGATTCGAACCCCCGACCGTAGTGGCCGTGCAGACCGTGACTGAAGCGCCTCAGTCTCCTCGGCCACCGCGGCCGACTGTCGAGAGTAGGGCAGTAAGGGGGTGATAATGGCGAGAACAAGGCGACATGACTCAACAGCCGAGGCAAACACCATTAGCACCGCGTGGCGCGCAGGTGCGAACAGGAAGAGTGGCGTGTGCCTCTAACGAGAGGGACTGTGTGTGTGTGTGTGTGTGTGTGTGTGTGTGTGAGAGAGAGAGAGAGAGAGAGAGAGAGAGAGAGAGAGAGAGAGAGAGAGAGAGAGTAGCAAATAATACAATTCCTTGAGACAACATTGTCTCGTTATACCAAAGGTATTAAACATAAGGAGAGGCATTGAATTAAAATTTATGCTGCTTTATACCACTCAGCTAACACAGCGTTGTAGCCAAAGCAACTCCCTCCACACCACATACTTTAATTCTGCCTCATGTTTCTACATCTACATGGGATACTCTGCAAATAACATTTAAGTGCCTGGCAGAGGGTTCATCGAACCACCATTATACTATTTGTCTCCCATTCCATTCTCGAATAGCGCATGGGAAGAAAGAACACCTCAATCTCTCCGTTCGGGCTCTGATTTCTCGTATTTTATTCTGATCTTTTCTACCTATGTAAGTGGGAGTCAACAATTCATTTTCGCATTCGGAGGAGAATGTTGGCGCCGGCCGCGGTGGCCGAGGCGACTGAGGCGCTTCAGTCACGGTCTGCACGGCCACCACGGTCGGGGGTTCGAATCCCCCCTCGGGCATGGATGTTTGTGCCGTCCTTAGTGTTAGCTAGTTCATAAGTAGTTGTAAGTTTAGCTACTGATGACCCCATAGTTAAGTCCCATAAGTACTGGAAACATTTGAACGGTGACGGGCAATGATGCTTTCATTAGTAGGGAGAGCTGGGGAAGTTTGAGGACCTTACTCCTACGCTAATTAGTTTCTGAAACTACGAGTTTGAGTACTGTGGGCAGGGCGAAGCTGCGAATTTGTATCTGACGGGAGGCGTGCATAGGTAGTCCTTGCAGGTGCGGTGATCACTGTGTCCCCAGTGGTGTAGCGGTGTAGGCTAGAAAGCGGGAGACCCGGGTTCGAATCCCGGCGGGGTACAAATTTTTCAGCTTTGCCAATTCGCAATTGTCATATATATATTGTGAATATGAAAGAATGACTACTGCAGGATCAGAAGTGACGTCTATTCTTTCAGAACAGACGACACACACACACACACACACACACACACACACACATATATATATATACACACACACTAATATATCTCACACAAACGTCTATGTTGCGCATTAATTACGTGACAAAAACAATAGTTAGATCAAAAATTTTAAAACGCACATTTTCATGATTAGTGATATGTATTAATATAGAAAACACTGAATTTTAATTCTTGCGAAGCTGAATTCATAATGTGGGCCTGAAAGGGTGAAGGAAACCACGGGAAACGTGAATCAGGATGACAAGAGGCGGTATTTGAACCGCCGTCCTCCCTGATGAGAATCCCGTGTGTTACCTGTACGACACCTCGCTCGGCCATCATTGTGGTGAGGGAGCAGACAGAGAGGTGTGCTCTCAGCCGCTGACCCAGTCAGCGGCTGACGTGTGACGAGTCAGCGGCTGCGCTGCGACACTGCCCTATCTTATCGACTGAGATAAGCGGCGTCCGCGACCTCCGTACCTCGGCGTCTGGCTGCATACCAGACAGTAGACACCGCCGTGGACGAGTGCCTGGCGAGACAGTGAGCGCGCGATACGGGAAAGCTAAAGCTACAGCCCGTGTCCCCCACTGCGTAGCCACTGCCGTCGGGACACAACCAACCCTTACCCTAGTACAGTACTTCTAGCTGATTCCTGCACATTTCGAATGTACATTTCCTGTCAGAGAGGACACAGTTCGTGGTAATCGATGGTAAGGCATCGACTAAAACAGAGGTGATATCGGGCGTTCCACAGGTAGTGTTACTGGTCCTCTGCTGTTCCTTATTTACATAAACGATTTAGGGGAAAATCTAAGTAGCTCTCTTAGGTTGTTTGCAGATGACGCCGTCATTTACCGTCTAGTAAAATCATCAGAAGATGAAAACCAACTGCAGAACGATCTGAATAAGATGGTGTAAAAATTGGCAATTGACTCTAAATAATGAGAAGCGTGAAGTCGTCCACATGAGTACGAAAAGAAATACGTTAAACTTTTTTTACAAGATAAATCAGAAGTGAAGGCCGTAAACTCCACAAAATACCAAGGAATTACTATTACTTCAGACTTAAACTGGAAAGAACACGTAGCTAATGTTGTGGGAAAGGCGAACCAGAGACTGCGTTTTATTGGCAGAACCCTTAAAAAATGCAACAGAACTACTAAAGAAACTGCATACACTACGCTTGTCCATCCTTTTATGGAATATTGCTGCCCAGTGTGGGATCCTTATCAGGTGGGCTTGACGGAGGACGTCGAAAGAGTCCAGAGAAGGGCAGCTCGTTTTGTACTGTCTCGGTACAGGGGAAACAGCGTTACGGAAATGATACAGGACCTGGGATGGGAATCATTACAACAACGGTGCTTATCGCTGCGGCGTGGGGTACTTGCGAAACTCCAATCCCCACAATCAACATTATCCTCCGAAAGTGAAAATATATTGTTGACTCCCAATTACATAGGTAGAAATGACCATCAGAATAAAATACGGGAAATCAGAGCTCGAACGGAGAGATTAAGGTGTTCTTTCTTCCCGCGCGCTATTCGAGAATGGAATGGGAGATGAATAGTATAAAGGTGGTTCGATGAATCCTCTGCCAGGCACTTAAATGTGATTTGCAGAGTATCCGATGTAGATGTGTCTACTTCAGAATTAGGTCATTACCGTGAATCGGGAAAGTACTTCGAGAACCAGTCACCACATGGGTGTAACAGTTTGTTTTGATTACATACTTATGACAACGGATAAGTCGTGCGACATTTATAGGATACGAGTCCTACAATCATGACACAACCAGAACATAGATTACATATTAAGATTTTGTGTTTAAAAAGTGATCTGTAGTTTCACTGATAGTGATGTTTAATTTAAGAGTCTTTTTTTATATATACCCTCTGACTAAAAAAGCCAGAGAAAACTATTCAGCTGTTAGTTTTTACCAGAATGAATCTTTAAACGCTCAATATAGCCTAAGGCAATGGCTTAACATGATACAAACTAACTTACAAGGAAGGTTCTGTTTGAGTCAAACTTTTGTCAGGCTGATGTAGAGTCCGTGACAACTTTCCAACATCCTCAGTTTCTAAAACGTCTACTTCTCCAGCAATAAAGTGATGCTTTAATAACCTCCCCGTCTGAGGTTAGAGTCCTCCCTCAGGTGCGTGTGCGTGTTTTGTCCTCATCACAAGTTTAAGTAGTTTGTAAGTATAGGGACTGATGACCACTGCAGTTTGGTACCGTATCTTTACAAACATTTGACCATTTGAAGGTGGGATAGGCGTGAAACACGATTGCATTATACCGAAAACACTTTTCGCTCTCTACATCAACAGATTACTACAGCTAGTAGAGTCGATTCCACCAGGAATACAAATCGCATATTGCATGGATGAAAAACTTATTGTCAGCAGGCTGAAGGCTATACTCAAACCCTTTGTATTATCCGTTGTGGAGCTTGGTAATTTGGAAGAATGCTTGAAAACGGTATGTGGAAGGTTCAACTGTTACGGAGTAATATATAGATTCTGACGGGAAACTTAGATGGCGGACAGTTTTGTGTAGCTAATCCCAACGAGCCTATTTATATATATCAACTAGCAAAACAAACACTGTGGACGATTATAAACATACGGCATAATATCGTAATACTCATGTATCGTAGATAAATCTGTGTTTATCCTCTTAAATTACAGATTACAACAGAATATACCATCGATAACAGGTTCAAGTTCAAAAATTCGCGCCTTCGGCGCTCAATTGCAAAAATAAAAGCCCTTTGTTAACGTATAAATAACTGAGTTAAGCTACAGATCACTTTTTAAACACAAAATCTTAATGGAGGTGTATTACCGTCTTTAGCAACAACATACAGAGAGCCTTGGCAATGAATAAAAAAGTGATCAATGATCAGATAAACATAAGCAACAACTCACTGATCAAGCTGGCCACAAAAACAGTGAAAAATAATAACGAAACATGAAATGCCCTACCTCCTTCTCCCTCTCGCTCCCCTTCCCCATCTCCCATATTTACAAAAAACTAACACAAATAACACACACACACACACACACACACACACACACACACACACACACACACACTCCCTTACTCACAAAAAACTAACACAAATAACAACACACACACACACACACACAGTCTACACAGACACCAACACAACCAAAAAAACAGCTGATACACTCAGAGATACAAGGAACACAAACAAGAGACAGACGAAAAGCGACAGTTGGCAACACTAAACATTGTAAACAAACGTCAAATACGAATACACAGTGAAGTGGTGATGAAAGGGTTTTCATCAAGACCGAAAATACCACATCCAACTGAAGACCTCACAAACATCTCCATGAAGACACACATGGAATAAAACAGAAAACCGTAAGTAGGGCCAAATACTAACAATTAAATTAACTTTCCAAAAGCTAGTGCTACAGAAGTTGTTTCTAACCTAGTAGATCCGAACTTTAGTAATTGTAACAAACTGTTAACTGTCATATTGTGTAAAATACCTATATTATGACTGTACTACAATATTATACAAAAATGACATGTATTACAGGCCACTGATGATGCTTCATAAATAAAGAAGCGAAACGCGTATGGCACACACAAAACGCCTTTCATTTAGTTGCTAAAGACGGTAATACACCTCCATCAATTTCATATGCAACTAAGGACGACGGAAATCGAAAAAATGATGACAAAATCTTAATCTGTAATCTATGTTCTGCTTGTCACGATTGTAGGATTAGCGTCCTATAAATAACCCACGACTTTTATCCGTTGTCAATGAAAGACTTCACCCAAAGGTATGTAATAAAAACAGTTACACCCATGTAGTGACTGGTTCTCTAAGTACTTTTCCGATTCACGCTAATGACATAATTCTCACAATCGATATTACTCCGTAATAATATATATCGCAAGCATTCTTCCAAATTACCTTGAGCTTCAGTATGCAAACGATAAATGCTATACTGTATCAGTCCGAATATAATCTCCAAAACATTTCAAATTCCTTTAATAATGCATATCAGAATTCAGTTCCCAAACTAATATTCAGAAAACAAAAATTGTGTATCAGCCAGCTGCTAGAATACCTCCACAAACTGCTAATATAACAATTACCGGGTAAAATGTGCTGGGAATGCTTTCGGAAGATGCGCCTGAGAGTCAACCATGACAGTAGATGCCGTATCAGACTTTATATTCAAGTCTGTGGTCATACCGACACTCATATTCGTGCGTCACACGGCATGTGAATAAGCTGGAAAAATTCCGTCAATACCGTGAAAACTCACAGGGTAGAGGCACAATTAGTGTTCTGGTGACGGCCGGAATTACAAGCACCAAGGCAATGTTAGCTAAACATCAGCTCTGGTGGACTGCACAGTCATACGTAAACCACACTCATTCCCATACAAATAGGCTACTTTATTCTGAACGAAGAGTGACATGTGATTTACCGATTTTGATCAAATTTTGGGTCGTTTTATATGGAAGAGACGTGTTTCGACTTTTTTGCTAGACAGTTTTTGTAAAAATCAAGGTCACAGTTGATTGAAAAATCGCGTTATCAATGCTATACATTGAAATATCGTCTAAATGAGTATTTTTCACTAATATATATGCGGACAAAAGTTAATGACGTTCGACTAATTGATGTTTTCACGCTGTACTTTGCGTATTCAAACTTGACTTTCCAAGCGCCGTCGTCGGTCGAGCGGTCCAGGGCTTTGACTACCAAACAGTGTATCCAGTTTCGAATCCCTGTAACGGCAATTTTGTCCGATTTTTCGATGTATAATATTCTCATATTTGTAATACCTTTTCTTGCCTTTTTTTTCGAAGTAGAGCATCGGGAAGTGATTAATACGAGCTGTATTATCTGTTTACAGCTGTTTTGTCATACACAGTACGAAAAGAAATAGGAAAAACCTTCAAACCAATATTACGTATTTCCAATTACTGTCCATCTTATTCGTCAGCTTTCTCACAAATGAGATTATAAATTAGATCGGAAAAACTAACATATTGGCATGAGAGGTTCGAACCTGGATCCACGGTTTGACAAAGCCCTGGTCCGCTCGACCGACTATGGTGCTCGGACAGTAGCTCTTGTTTACGAGTACCCAAGCTACGACATGAAAACGCGTTAATTACTACAACTAGACCCCATATCTGTAAGTAAAAAATCGTATTCAGACAATTTTTTAATACATAACATCGAATATGCGATTTTCTGTCTACCAAAACAAACAAGTCTGTTCAATATAGAACGTACATTTAAAATTTAAATTTAAATGTTTGTTAAGCTTATGGGACTTAACTACAGGGTCATCAGTCCCTAAACTTACAAACTACTTATGAACTACTTACGAACTAGGACGGCACAAATATCCATGCCCGAGGGGGATTCGAACCCCCGACCGTCGTACATTTAAAATTTGATCGAAATCTGAAGCCCATGGCCGCCATGGGGAGACAGAATGAGGTATAAAGACTACATTAGAGCCACCAAGAAATGCAACGTCAATACAGTAAACTGGGAAACACTGTGGGTTTTAGTACGCGTGGTTTTTTTTTTTTTTTTTTTTTTTTTTTTTTTTAATAAGTATAGTTTTGAAATTAAAATAGACGTGCTAAGATATCAATGGTATGTGCACTGTGTACCTGCATCTATTGTCTACACACTGACAGCCGCTGAGTAGCCGAGCGGTCTAAAGCGTCTCGCTGGGGAGCGCGCGGTTGCTCGCCGTGGAGGTTCGAGTCCTCCCTGGGGCATGGGTGTGTGTGTTGTCCTTAGGTTAGTTTACCTAGGTTTAAGTAGTTTGTAAGCTACGGACATGTGACCACGCAGTTTTGTCCGATAGATTTACAAACAATTGAACATTTGATTACACACTGACACCATTATAGTCTGACTCTTCCTTGTTTACGTTGTGTACTGAGTGTTTAAGATGCCTTCGATAATCGTGAGTCCCGCCGACTGTGAAGTACGGGCTGTTATAAGATTTCTTAGTGCTAAAGGCCTAAAAGCAATCGATATTTACCGTGAGATCTATGCAGTTTACGGAGAAAACATTATGAGTGATGGAATGGTAAGAAAGTGGGTGAGAGCATTTAAAGATGGCCGCACCATTGTGCATGATGTACAACGGAGTGGGCGTCCTTCGGTCGTTAATGAAAGTTTGGTGCAGGAAGTGGACAATAAGGTGAGACAAAACAGACGTTTTACGGTTTCCTCCTTGCGGGGTGACTTTTCTGTTTCTCGTAGTGTTTTGTAAGGCATTGCGACCGAGCAAGACGAAGTCAAAACAGTTGATGCAGTGGTTAACAAGTCAGGCCACAGACTTCTATGAGGAGAATATTCAAAAACTGGTACAACATCATAACAAGTGCCTGAATATTGACGGAAACTATGTAGAAACGTAGATTAAGGTATAGGCTTTGATGTAGAAATAAAATTTGGCTGAAGTGCAGTTTGAGTCGCGAGTAGCGTTTCATGTTTGGACGTTGGCAACTGTGCCGGAGCCAATCAGCAGTCGCGTTCGCGCGGCCAATAGCAAATAACTTTCTCTTTATGGTTTGTAAACAAATCGGCGTAGTGGATATAAAGATTTTTAGATCAACATATTGCATTGTAATAAATGTGGGATTTATATTTACGTTCTGTAATGGAGATTGAGCGTATTGGCTGTACTATGTAGGTAAAATTATTCTCACAAGTGATTTTAGTTGTGGTGATTGCATGACTTTCGCAGCCTTTACGAGCGCAATTACTTATACTGAGCGGTTCTGAGCCGGATATTCAGGCGCTACTACGATACAAAACAACTTGTGTAGCCTGTGTACCCAATGTTAATGCTGCGCTGGCCTGTTGTTTTTGAACTTATCAATAGTGTGTTAAAGAGTAGTCTGAAAGTGTTTTGGTAACATCCTTTCATTTAAAAAAGTAATCTGTTGCGTAGCCTTCAGATGGTTAGGTATAGGTTAAACAAGACTTTCTTTTTAGTACGTGAGGGCGCGTAGCGCCCGAATCTCCGGTTCAGAACCAGAACTTCGAGATACACGGATTCTTCCAAATTAACCAACATCTGGTTTTTTTCTTAGGCAAATGAACACTAATTTTAATAACGTTCATTATTCACGCATTGCAATTCACTGGATAAATTGTCAGTCGTATCACTTGAGAGAGAAACACTTAATTGAATTTACACTGCAAGAAATTGTTAAATCTGAACGAAAGAGCATGTGAAGAAAGGCCAAATTCACAACACATGAAACGCGGAATCTGATTGGCCGCCTTCACCTGCGTCATTCATCGCGCCGTTACCAACGTCTACGCATGAACCACAACTTGCGGACTCAAACTGCTCTTTTACTTAAAATTTAGGTATCTTAGCACGTTTTTTTTTAATTTCAAAACGTTACGTACTTTAAAAAAACGCTTCGTATAATCTGGAGAAGGTATGCAACTGCATTGTGTTTTGCTGTGCATAAGGAAGTGTCTTTAACATGTTCTTAGTGTTTTAGATTTATAATCTAGAGATCGAAGGCCAGAGACGTCGTAGTCTGTGGAAGACAGATGGAAAGGAAACACTAATGTAAATCTATCGGACCGAACTGCGTGGTCATCAGTCCGTAGCTTACAAACTACTTAAACTAAGGTAAACTAACATAGGACAACACACACACACACACACACACACACACACTAGGGAAGACTCGAATCTCCGACGGCGAGCAACCGCGCGCTCCGCAGCGAGACGCATTAGACCGCTCGGCTACACCACCGCGGCGATGGAAAGGAAAATGAGGCTTTGATAAATGCAAATTTACCAGCACGTAAGAAGGAAGAAAGGAAGGAAGCTTGCAGTTTAACGTACCGTCGACAGCGTGGTCATTAGAGACGGAGCTTGCGCTCGGAAAGTTTGCGTAAGGATGGGGAAGGAAATCGGCCGTGCCCTTTGAAAGGAACCATCCCGGCATTTGCCTGGAGTTATTTAGGGAAATCACAGAAAACCTCGCTCAGTTTTTTACCAGCAGGTGTCAATATCTGCAATCTACATCTACATAGATACTCTGCAAATCACATTTAAGTGCCTGGCAGAGGGTTCATTAACCAGTTTCATAACTTTTCTCTATCGTTCCATTCTCTAATAGCGCGCGGGAAGAAAGAACACCTAAATCGTTCCGTTTTCGATCTGATTTATTTTATTGGGATGGTCATGTCTCCCTAAGTAGGTGGGTGCTAGCAAAATATTTTCACATTCAGAACTAAAAGTCGGTGATTGAAACTTCGCAAACAGATCACGCCGCAATGAATGTCTTTCTTTTAATGATTTCCATCCCAATTCGTGCAACATTTCCGTGACGCTCCCCCCCCCCCCCCCCCCGTAACATGATAAAACAAAACGAGCTGCCTTTCTCTGAACCTTCTCAATGTCTTCCATCAGTCCCAGCTGGTTTAAATGTTTGTATAGCTTATGGGACTTAACTACGGGGTCATCAGCCCCTAAGCTTACAAAACTACTTATGAACTAGCTAAGACTAAGGTCGGCACAAATATCTATGCCCAAGGGGGGATCCGAACCCCCGACCGTAGTGGCCGTGCAGACCGTGACTGCAGCGCGTCAGTCCCCTCGGTCACCGCGGCCGGCAGTCCCATCTGGTGAGGGTCCCACAAGGGGCAACAGTACTCCAGGAGAGGACGCACAAATGTGATGTGGGCAGTAGTATCCTTGGTGCAGCTGGTGCATCTTCGAAGCGTTTTGCCGATGAAACGTAACCTTTGGTTCGCCTTTCCCTTCTATGTGTTCTCTCCAGTCAAAGTTGTTCGTAATTGTAACGTAGAACCTGTAGCACACGGTTTGGGCTAATTAGCCAATTGAAGGCCAATTAATAGGATAACATTTGTCAGTGCAAACATCTTTTCCAACCTGGTTAATGCTCTTGAATTACATCGCGTAAATGCGTTCTGGTCGGTAGAAATTTGCAAATATTTATCGTACACGTTTCCCGGAACAGGCAACTCAGTATAAAGATGTAGTCGAGAAAGTAGTGTCGCACTAAGTTAGGCGGCGTCAGTGAGAGGCCATTCCGTGCGTCTGCCACTGGCGCGATCAGCTGACGAGTTCCAAGGCCGCGGCGGCCGTAGCCGGCGCATTCGCACGCGCCGCTTCCGCTGTTGTCGTCGCGGCGGTCGGGCAGAGACTGAGGCGCCGCGCCAGGCCCGCGTGGTGGGGGCAGCGGCGGCCGCGTGGTGGGGGCAGTCCGCCGCGTGGTGGGGGTAGACTGCCGCGCATGCGCACTGCGCGCGGCAGGTGCCTGCCCGCGCCGTCTCCGCCCGGCCGGGGTGACCCACTTCAAAAGGCTGCGTGCGGCCCAACTTAGAGGCGTCTAAACGTGTCAGCCAAATTCGCCGTTTCCTATCGACGGCATTATCGAACAAGTGTGCAGGCGTAAAGAGTACGTTTGTCAAACTCTGTATACTCTATGGCAGGCTTCTTGCGTACAGCCTAAAATGAGAGACTCCCAAGATATTTTGGCTCAACATCCCCCCCCCCCCCTCATTTTTGAAGAGGAAAAAAAATTGCGATTTGGAGAAAGCTTTTGACAATGTCGACTGGAATACACTATTCCAAATTCTGAAGGTAGCAGGGGTAAAATATAGGGAGCGAAGAGTTATATTCGTTGTTGTTGTTGCTGTGGTCTTCAGTCCGGAGACTGGTTTGATGCAGCTTTCCACCCTACTATATCCTGAGCAAGTCTTTTCATCTCCTCATAAGAACGGAAACCTACATCTGTCTGAATCTGCTTACTGTATCCATCTCTTGGTCTTCCTCTGCGATTTTTACACCACACACTTACGTCCAACGCTAAATCCACAATTCCTTGACGTCTAAAGAATGTGTCCTATCAATCTATCCGTTCTTTTAGTCAAGGTATGCCAGAAATTCCTTTTCTCCCCAATTCTATTCAGTACCTACCTCATTAGTTACGCAATCCACCCACCTAATCTTCAGCATTCTTCTGTAGCACCACATTTCAAAAGCCTCAATCCTCTTCCTGTCCGCACTGTTTATCGTCCATGTCTCACACCCATACAAGGCAACACTCCATACAAATGCCTTCAGAAAGGACGTCCTTAGGCTTAAATCAATATTCGATGTTAACAAATTTCTCTTTTTCAAGAACGCTTTTCTACCCATTGCCATTCTGTATTTTATATCCTCTGTACTGCGACCATCATTTGTTATTTTACTGCCCAAGTATCAAAACCCATCTACCTCCTTTATTGCTTCGTTACCTAATCTCATTCCTTCAGCATCACCTGATTTTCTTAGGCTGCACTCCATTGCCCTAGTTTTGCTCTTGTTAATATTATATGCACCTTTCAGCACACTGTCTTCCGTTCAATTGCTCTTCAACGCCCTTTGCTGTATTATAATATTCAACCTATACAAAAACCAGCCGGCCGCGGTGGCCGAGGGGACTGAGGCGCTTCAGTCAAGGTCTGCACGGCCACTACGGTCGGGGGTTCGAATCCCCCCTCGAGCATGGATATTTGTGCCGTCCTAGTTCGTAAGTAGTTCATAAGTAGTTTGTAGGTTTAGGGACTGATGACCCCGTAGTAAGTCCCATAGACTATACAAACATTAGATTTTTACAAAAACCAGACAGCGGTTATTAGAGTCGAAGGGCAAGAAAGGAATGCAGAAGTTGGGAAGGGAGTAAGACAGGGTTGTAGCCTTCCCCGATGTTGTTCAGTCTGTACACTGAGCAGGCAGTGAAGGAATGGAAGGAGGAATTTGGCGAGGACATTAAAGTGCAGGGAGAAGAAATAAAAACATTGCGGTTTGCCGATGAAATAGTAATTCTGTCAGAGACCGCAAAAGATCTGGAAGAGCAATTGAATGTAATGGGCAGTCTCTTGAAAGGAAGATATAAGATGAACATTAACAAGAGTAAAACGATGATAATGTAATGGAATGTCAGAAAATCAGGCGATGCTGAAGGAATTAGATTAGGTAATGAGACAATAAAAGTAGTAGATGAATTTTGTTATTTGGGTAGCAAGATAACTTATGATGGCCGAAGTAAAGAAGATATAAAATGCAGAATGACTATGGGAAGAAAAGCGTTTCTAAAGAAGCGAAACTTGTTAACATCCCATATTAATTTAAATGTTAGGTAGTTCTTTCTGAAAGCATTTGTAGGGAGTGTAGCATTGTATGGCAATGAAACGTGGACGATCAGGAGTTCAGATAAAAAGATGATAGAAGCTTTTGAAATGTGGTGTTACAGACGAATGATGAAAATTAGATGGGTAGATCACGTAACTAATGAGGTGCTTAACCGAATCGGGGAGAAAAGGAGTTTCTGGCATATCCTAAGAGAAGAGATAGACTGGCTCGACACATTCTGAGACATCAAGGAATTGTCAATTTAGTATTAGAAGGAAGCGTGTGGGGTAAAAATCGTAGAGGGAGACCGAGGGACGAATATAGTAAGCAGATCAAAAGCATGTAGGTTGCCGAACGTATTCTCAGATGAAGAGACTTGCACAGGACCGGGTAGCGTGGAGAGCTGCATCAAACCAGTCTGCGGACTGAAGACCACAACAAAAAAGGTTATGACGAACAATCAACCCTAAATTCATGTCCTATATGATAATTCAGCCTCACCAGTAGCTTTGTTATTATTTTAAAGCTTGTGGGACTTAACTGCGGGGCCATCAGTCCCTAAACTTACAAACTACTTATGAACTAAATTATACTAAAGACAGCACAATCATCCATGCCCGAGGGGGGATTCGAACCCCCGACAGGGAGCGGCATCGCGCATCGCAGATAGCGCCTCAGTGCGCTCTGCCGCGGCTGCTTTAAAATAATTGAACTTTATCTAGATTACAACTACCACTAAGGGTGTTGACATCATGACACGATGATTATCTTAGGAATACAACAAATGGGGACTACAAATGAATTTAACAAAAACAGAGTATCTGGTGGTGAAAAGTGTTGCTAAATTTCACGTACCCATCAATGACAAAGCAGTTATGAGACAAATAGAGGTATAAATATCTCAGGGCACGTATTGATAAAAATGGATTGGGCCCTACAGAAGTAAAATACAGACTGTAGCTAAGCAGAAAGGTGTTAGGGTGTATGAATTCTTTTTGGTGGGATAAAAATATTTTCACCAATAAAAAAAAAAAGGTAGGTAAGAATGGTTGAATCAGTGCTATGCTATGGATCAGAACTATGGATATTAAATGCGGATCTAATGGCAGACTAATGGTTGTGGAAATGATTATTTGAGTAGGAGTGGCAGAATATCAAGAATCGAAAGAAAAACTAATAATGAAGTAAGACCTAGAATAAAAGCAAATGATAAAGTTTATTGTTTTGTGTATGTCTGGAGTCTTAGTCGTATACAAGTTTTTAAAAGAATTGACCGCCATTTGACTGATAATTTTATATTTATTTTCACAACTAGGTTTCAGCCTTAAGCCATTCTCAATTGCTGTACATATCATTTAAAAACATTATCAGAGTTAATATAAAGTAATATGAAATACAGATATAAGACACATTACAAGCGGGATAATTTAGTTACATTAACGTTGTCAGACAGGCTTTCTTATGTCGTGTTCATGATAATAAAAGCAATAAAAACATACGGAGTTGAATCCATGTCATTTGTCCCCGCATCTTACTTTAAAATAATAACACAGGTATGTGTTTGCCATAAGATCACAAAGGTAACTGGTTGATGAGGACAGAGTATATATCAAAGACTATCACAAAAACAGTTGCAAAGATATGTCATGAAATTCGTATTTGGAGTGGTATGCCTGGGAATATATTGCTGGATGAGTACAGTGATGCTGTTTACAGTGCATAGATGGATTATTATGTTCAAATGTTTGTACAGCGTATGGGACTTAACTGCGGGGTCGTCAGTCCCTAAACTTACAAACTACTTATGAACTAGCTAATCCTAAGGACGGCACAAATATCCATGCCCGAGGGGGGATTCGAACCCCCGACCGTAGTGGCCGTGCAGACCGTGACTGAAGCGCGTCAGTCCTCTCGGCCACCGCGGCCGGCGGATTATTATGTTTAGGTTATGTATGAACGTAGGCTTTCGCAGTCATTATTGTTAACGTTGAAATTCTTCTGAGCTATTTGCCGCGTCATGATGATAAAATCTTTCCAACGTTTCGGATCCGTTGTAGGAGTCTTCCTCACGTCACCTGCAGGCTACAAAGTTGTAAGTCATACTATCACAATACAATCTTAGAGATGTGGGATATATATACGTTGTGAAGCAATAAACATTCGAAAGTATATTGTCTAAATAATAAATAAACATCACATTGCATCCCCACAAATTACGTCAATACTGTACAAATGTGCCAAACAGGACCAATGATACAGTGATAGAATTGAAGAAAAAAAAATCACTGAAATGCGACGGACATATGATGAGAATGCCAGATCATTGTTGGTGGAGGACATCAGGAATACGAGAAGAAGTTGATATTAATTAATCTTTGTATTGATTAATCCTGTAATAATAATAGTAAGAGTGTCTTCATCAGAAATAAAAACATGAGACGTTTACACAAAGAGCTAAATGCGCTCATGTTTTATAAAGTTAGTATTAAAACATTTGCTATTTATGACTAGCAGACTGAACAATAAAAATTAGCACAGTGGCTGGCAGCTAAGAGCTACCGACGTGTCAGCGTGTTAAAGAGTCAGAGGCTGATGCCTATTTACTTGATTATGTATTTATTTAATGCTCAGACATTTGATACATAGTCATTAGTCTTCTTATTTCCCAATACAATTGACCGTCTGACATCCCGTCACAGTATTGTAGTCTTTCATAGTTTCTGAGATGCTCCCAATACATAATGGTATCTCCTCTTTCACAAATAACACACTTCTGTGAGGGTAAGATTCCAATCCTGTGCAGGTGTTCCGCAAGGCAGTCGTGGCCAGTAATTCTACGAAACGCTGCCACAGTTTCCCTTCGTGGGTGTTTGGGAAGTGCGTTCTTCTCTTTTCCTAACAGCAGAAGCCATGTTTTTCCTTGCGCTTGTGTTGTCAAGTGGTCATACAACTTCTTCTTCAAACTGTTGTTGATAAGTCTTTTAATGGAGATGTATGATAATTTTGGGTAATTCGTTTGAGAAATCTTGGTTCCTTTTTTTGGCTAGAAAGTCTGCCATTTCAGTTCCAGATTTGGTGATTGAGGCAATAGAGGATTTTATTTCATTTATGCAAGCCCTTAGACGTGTATTGCAGAAGTTGAATCACAAAATATAACAACCTTTTTGTGACCTTTGGATACGGAAAAATTGTTTTAGTGCCAGGTTTATTTTATTGCCTCCAACTCCTCATCAAAACGGGAGTAATGCTGTCCTATAGCTTTGTAAAAACAAAATATTTCACTGTAAACTCCAGCACCAGCGATACCATTTGCTTCAGTCAAGGATCCATCTGTGTATATATGTAGCCATTTTGTTTGCCTGTAGTCAGCATTTATCATTTCTAGTGCCATATTTTTAAGAAGTTCTTTATTCCAGTGGCGTAACTATGGGGGGGGGGGGAAATAGGGGGATAGAACCCGCCCCCCCCCCAGAACCCCCCCCCCCCCACCACCCAAAAAGAAAAAAAAAGAAAAAATCGTATAACAGCAATCTAGTAAAGGTAAAGATTGAAAACTTGGGTTGTTTTACCATAATCTTTCATTGGATGGGAGTGAATTAGTTTCTTCAACGGGAGTGGCAGATTGTAGTCTGTCTGGAAACTGACTAAAATATTGCTCGTTAAGCAGATCTATCTCCCCCCCCCCCCAAAGCCAAGTCCTAGTTACGCCACTGCTTTACTCGTTTTTGTCTTAACAACCTTTTCACTCAGTTGAAGTCTGAATATGACTGGGCACAGTTTAAGTGGACTGACTGGGGATAGCGAAGTCTTCTTTACTGATTGGTGGACAGTGGTCTTGTCTTACCGCATGAATACATTGCATAAAGCCTTTGTGTTTTTCAGCCGGTTAGCATGATGTTGGTAGTTTACTTGATTATTGATACACCGTTTGATGACGTTGTTGTTGTTGTTATGGTCTTCAGTCCGGAGTCTGGTTTGATGCAGCTTTCCACCCTACTCTATCCTGAGCAAGCCTTTTCATCTCCTCATAAGAACGGCAACCCACATCCATCCATTTTTTAACGACGGTAATTTTACGAATTGGAAATACTCAAACATTTCGGCCGTTTCAGGGCATTGAAATAAATCCTACGGCAAAGTTAAAAATTTGGGTTGGACCGGGATTAGGGAAGCGTGGCACCAGCCGCAGTGGCCGAGCGGTCTGCGGCGTGCCAATCACTGTCTGCATGGCCGCTGCGGTCGGGGGTTCGAATCCACCCTCGGGCATGGATGTTTGTACCGTCCTTAGTATAAGCTAGTTCATAAGTTTAGGGACTGATGACCCCCGTAGTTAACTCCCATAAGCTCCACAAACATTCGAACATTCGGAAGCGTGGCAGGATATCCTGATTTTAAGGCGACCACTAGCTCGAAGCGGGACACCTGGGTTCGATTCCCGGTCCAGCACAAATTTTCAATTTTGCCGTTGGATTTGTTTCAGTGCCCTGAAGCGGTCGAAATGTTTAAATATTTCTAATTCGATTTACTTGAAATTTTGACAATGTTGCATTGGAATACCCCCGTGATTTTTCTCACCCTTTTATAGGCGTCGATAAATCCGAACAAAGGATTTATTAATTTGACTTTAGCATTGTGTATAAAAAATCAAGTTCTGGATGGCTGAATTTGAGAAGTAAATACGCGCTGAAAATGTGCTAGGCGCAATCGGAACTTGATGATTACATCGGCTTCCTTCAGGTGAACAGTAAAATCTCTTTCTAACTTCTTGGAATAACTTCGTTGACGTATTGAAACGACAGACACAGTTATGGGAAGATCTATTCTCTTTTGCGTTTCTCCTCTTCTGAAAACTGATTGCAATACCACAATACGTCATCCTTGGCAGAAAGGAGAATTTCGGTTTGTGATATATTTCAGTGCACTCCCTCTTGCGCTCGTGTATGCAGTATTGGATTTCTTCATAGCGTCCTTGCGAAATGCACGGCTGGGAAAGACTCGGTGCCATTGTCGCTCTGGTAATTACCGCTGCCTGTCGCTTTTATCCTCGCTCGAGGTTCTCACAACTGTGGGAAGTCTCGATGCGGTGGGATAAATTATAATAGAAACTTGATTTCGCAAACCATGCGTTTCAAACAGGACGAACGACACCCTATCTCTTAGCAAATCGGCTGTCAATCAGAGTTGCCCTCAGTCCAATCAACGATTCACAAAACAGGTAACGGGGGAGGGGGGGAGGGAGGGAGTCTCCATACCTAGCTATCATGTAAAACAGTTCGCTCAGGGAGCGTTCTTTACCCAAAGACTACAAAGTTCCACAGGTCACTCCAATATTCAAGAAAGGCAATAGGAGTGTTTCGCAAAATTACAGGCCTATATCATTGACGTCGGTTTGCAGCAGAATTTCAGAACATATACTTTCCTCAAAGATTATGAACTTCCTCGAAGAGAACGACCTATTGACCCACAGTCAACACGGATATAGAAAGTGTCGTTCTTGTGGAACACAGCTAGCTCTTTACCACATAATGTGATGAGTGCTATAGGCAAGGGACATCAGATTCCGTATTTCTAGATTTCCGGGAGGCTTTCGACACTGTACCTCACAAGGGGCTTATAATCCTACTCTATGCTTATGGAACATCGCCACGGTTGTGCGACTGGATTCGTGATTTCCTGCCAGAAAGGACACAGCACGTTCTAATTGACGGAAAGTCGTCGAGTAAAACTGAAGTGACATCTGGCGTTCCCCAGGGAATTGTTATAGGGCCCCTACTGTTCCTTATTTTTTATGAACGATTTAAGAGACAATCTGAGTAGCTCTTATAGGTAGTTCGCGGATGATTCTCTCACTTATTGGTTAGTAAAGTCACAAGAAGATCTAAACAACTGCAAAATGATTTAGATATCTGCCTGGTGCAAAAAGTGGCAGTTTACCCTTAATAATGAGAAGTATGAAGTCATCCATATGACCACTGAAAGAAGCCCGTTAAACTTCATTTACACGATAAACCAGTCTAAACTACAGGCCATAAATTCAACTAACTACCTACAAACAACTTAAAATGGAAAGAACACACACAGAAAATATTATAGGGAATGCGATGGAAAGACTACATTTCGATGACAGAACACTTACAACGTGTAATAGTTCTATTAAAGAAACTGCCTACACGACTCTTGTGCGTCCCGTTTTGGAGTATTTCTGCACATTGTGGGATCCCCACCAAGTGGGACTGATGGACGATTTAGAGAAAGGTCAGAGAAGGGCAGCCCGTTTTGTACTATCGCGATATAGGGGGGAGAGTGTCACAAATGATGCTTGAGTTGGGGTGGAAATCATTAAAAGAAAGGCACTATTTGTTGAGGCAAAATCTATTTGCGAAATTTGTTTCACCAAGTTTCTCTTCCTAATACGAACATATTTTGTTACCACTCACCTACATAGGGAGACATGATCATCGTAATAAAATAAGAGAAATCAGAGCGAAAACGGGCAGATTTAGGTGTTCCTTTTTCCCGCGAGCTATTAGAGAGTGGAACTGTAGAGAAATATCATTGTAAGCGGATCGATAAACACTCTGCCAGACACTTAAATGTGATTTGGCGAGTATTTACTTAGATGTAAAAGTGGATTTGCCCGACCATTAAATAATTTTCGGGCTAGTCAAAGGAGAATTCGTCCCCTAACAGCGAGGTATTGCTGTGTTACTGTTCTCTGAAAATACGAGTACAAGAACACACGAAACATTGCGATGCAGCCTGTCCATGGTATGATTACGAACGGCATGTGTCAAGTAAGCGAAACAGTAAGCAATTCTCGCAAGTTTTCACCTATGATGTCACGGGCTTGGATGCTGCACCGCCTCTGTCTAGTCCTGGGGCTACGTCATCATGCGTCACGTCACTCACCATGTTGGCGATGTGAGCAGTCTGTGTCATGCTGTTGCTGCAGGAGGAGGCGAGGTAGAGAGAGAGAGAGAGAGAGAGAGAGAGAGAGAGAGACGTAGAGAGAGGAGTCAACTCCTATGTGTGATGGTTCGTCATCCCATGGGCGTTCAGGTAGACAGACAGCAACGTCTAGTGTGTGTCAGGGAAACCAAGTATAAATTAGAAAAGGGCATTGAAGTTCAGGGGGATGACAGCGCTACTAAAGCAGAGTTACTACACATAGCTTTTAGAAACTCATTCACCAAAGAAGACGAAACCAATATTCCAGGTTTCGAATTACGAACAGATGCCGTAATGAGTAACGTAGAAGTAGATATCATCGGAGTACTGAAGCAACTAAAATCACTTAATAAGAACTGGTCTGGATTGTATCCCCTTTAAATTTCTATCTGATTATGCCGAAGCGATAGCCTCTTACTTAACAGCCATATACAACCGCTCTGTCAAACAAGGATCTGTAACAAAACATTGGAAAGTTGCACAGGTCACACCTATATTCAAGAAAGGCAGTTGGAGTAACCCTCTAAACTACAGGCCTATTTCATTGACGTCCATTTGCCGCAGGGTTTTGGAACAAATCCTGTATTCAAATATTATGAATTATCTCGAACAGAACGATCTATTGACCCAAGGTCAACACGGATTTAGAAAATATCGTTCATGCGAAACACAACTAGTTCTTTATTCACACGAAATGATGGGTGCTATCGACAAAGGTTCGCAAATCGATTCAGTATTTATTGATTTCCAGAAAGCTTTTGACACCGTACCTCACAAACGGCTTTTAATCAAATTGCGTGGTTATGGTATATCGCCACAAATTTGCGATTGGATAGGGAATTTCTTGTCAGAGAGGACACAGTTCATAGTAATCGACGGTTAGGCATCGACTAAAACAGAGGTGATATCGGGCGTTCCACAGGGTAGTGTTATTGGTCCACTGCTGTTCCTTATTTACATAAACGATTTAGGTGAAAATCTAAATAGCTCTCTTATGTTGTTTGCAGAAGACGCCGTCAGTTACCGTCTAGTAAAATCATCTGAAGATCAAAAACAACTGCAGAACGATCTGAATAAGATATCAGTATGGTGTAAAAATTGGCAGTTGACTCTAAATAATGAGAAGTGTGAAGTCGTCCACATGAGTACTAAAAGAAATCCGTAAAACTTTGTTTACAAGATAAATCAATCAAAAGTGAAGGCCGTAAACTCCACAAAATACCTAGGAATTACTATTACTTCAAACTTAAACTAGAAAGAACACGTAGATAATGTCGCAGGAAAGGCGAATCAGAGACTGCGTTTTATTGGCAGTACCCTTCGAAGATGCAATAGAACTACTAAAGAGACTGCATACACTACGCTTGTCGGTTCTCATTTGGAGTATTGGTGACCAGTGAGGGATACTTACCAGGTGGGTTTGACGGACGACATCGGAAGAGTCCAAAGAAGGGCAGCTCGTTTCGTATTGTCACGGTACAGGGGAGACAGCGTTACGGAAATGATACAGGATCTGGGATGGGAATCATTACAACAACGGCGCTTATCGCTGCGGCGTGGGCTACTTACGAAACTCCAACCGCCAACATTTTCCTCCGAATGCGAAAATACATTGACGACTCCCATTTTCATAGGTAGAAATGATCATCAGAATAAAATAAGAGAAATCAGAGCTCGAACAGAGAGATTCAGGTGTTCTTTCTTCCCGCGCGCTATTCGAGAATGGAATGGGAGATAAATAGTATAATTGTGGTTCGATGAACCCTCTTCCAGGCACTTAAATGTGATCATTTGCATCCCACGAAGTACTGCCACTATGTAGGAGACTCAGTCGTCTCTTAGAGCAGGTAAGGAAAGACCTTGGATCTGTTGTAGCCCCCGAACCCGCAATGGAGGGAAAGGAGGGGGGAGGGGAAGTATCGAGGACAGGAAGGCAGGGGAAGGGAAAAGATAATAAAGCGCTAGGAAAGAGGTACGTGTCGCAATAGCTTCGTAGCCCAACTCGCCACGCACGTACACACGAAACCGTTCCCCTGGATTCGTCAGGGCCGTTTTGTAATTCTTATTCTGTGGTTGTAAGCGTCTGACAACCACGGGCCAATTTTTATTTCTTTCCATTGTGATCCTGTCCTTTTTGTTTTCTTTCCTTGCGTTAGCTTTCACTTCTTCGGCAAACGTTAAATCCTGCGAAAATCCCCTCCCAGTCCTCTCTTCTACCTGCAGGGCGACACCGTCTAGATACAAGGCCTCACAACAAGTCCAAAAAAAAAAAAAAAAAGTTCAATTGTTTGTAAATCTATCGGACCAAACTGCGTGGTCATCAGTCCGTAGCTTACAAACTACTTAAACCTAGGTAAACTTACCTAAGGACAACACACACACCCATGCCCCAGGGAGGACTCGAACCTCCGACGGCGAGTAAACGCGCGCTCCGCAGCAAGGCGCCTTAGACCGCTCGGCTACTCCACCGCGGCGCAAGAATTCCGTACACGTCACACCTATAGGCTGCCCTCGGAAGCTCACTGGCTGAAGCTACGTGGTGAGCTTAGTGAGACGCTAGGCTAGCGTCGGCCTGACGTCATCAGGAGCTGAATGCGATACATCCACCTGTCGACACGAGTCCTCATTTCGACACGCACAAATTGTCTCCGGCCAGTGAGAACTCTCTAGCTGTTAGCCAATGAGTTACGCCATAATACTGTCAAAAAATGTATCGATGCCAGCCGACGACCATGTTCTGAGTATGCTGTACACATTTTCAAAGGAAATTAAAGTTATCCTCTTAGGGTCATTGTTAACCACATCTATATCTATAAATGTGAATGTCTGTTCGGTGTACTTTTATCACGTCTGAACCACAACTCATAAAGAGCTAAAAATTTGTATAGTTACTAATGTCCACCCGGGGAAGGCTTTAGGCACGGTTTTATGGCGATCGGATCGCTATTTATCTATATATATTAATGTGAATGTCTGTTCGGTGTACGCTTATCACGTCCGTACGACAAGACGCAGAGACTTAAATATTTGTACAGTGACTAATTTATACCCGACGAAAATTTTATGCACGGTTTTATAGCGATCTGATAGATATTTAGTAATTTGAAGAATATAACGCGAAATGCGGAACAATAATTACTCTTTGAAAATTATATTTACTCTTTGAAAATGGCATTGTTGCTTACGGGTTGATAATGATAAAAGGGTAGAGTATATTGGGATGGAAAGTTATCGGTGTATATAAAATTCTACGTGTGTGTTCAAATCAAATGTTTGTATAGCTTATGGGACTCAACTACGGGGTAATGAGTCCCTAAACTTACAAACTACTTATGAACTAACTAATGCTAAGGACGGCACAAATATCCATGTCCGAGGGGGGGGATTCGAACCCCCGACCGTAGTGGTCGTGCAGACCGTGACTGGAGCGCCTCAGTCCCCTCTTCCGCCGCGGCCGGCAAATATATATACAGAAAAAGCTATGCATTTGTAACAAAAACATTAGTTCTTGTTGTTGTTTATAGGGGACCAAACTACAAGGTCATTAGTTCCCTAACATTAGTTGCATCTTTATCTCGTAAATACCATTAGGCAACCCGCGTTAGAGTATAGATTCTCCTATTTCCTTAATACACAGTATCTGTAAAAACGTTATACTTGAAAACTTGAACTGTGCATTAAGAATTTTTGTACTTCGACTTTAAGAGTTCCTTGTGCTTTGGTTGAACCAGTGCCACCTACACGGCACTGGGTTGAGCGCCTTGTCGCTAAAGGGGTGGAGCTAGAGTCCAGTGGGCGATAACGAAGCGGATGATTTTCTCAGGATTTAAGGCCGTGTCACTTTCTCAGTATGATTGTTTTTCCTACTCTCCTGACTCTGCTAATTGCAGCCTTACTTTCGTTCCTCTCGCGGGATTCAGTCCTTGACTCTGTAACACATAAGGGTGCAAGAAGCTATTTAGTGTTGTTAGACTGTAAATGTGCTCGCCGTAGGAGGTTCGAGTCCTCCCTGGAGCATGGGTGTGTGTGTGTTTGTCCTTAGGTGATAGATTAAGAAAAGGCAAACCTACATTTCTAGCTTTTGTAGATTTGGAGAAGGCTTTTGACAATGTTGATTGGAATAAACTCTTTCAAGTTCTGAAACAAGCAGGAGTAAAATATAGGGAACGTAAGGTTATTTACAACTTGTACAAAAACCAGACAGCGGTTGTCAGAGTTGAAGGGCATGAAAAGGATGTAGTGGTTGGAAAGGGAGTAAGACAGGGTTGTAGTCTTTCTCCATTGTTGTTCAATTTGTACATTGAGCAAGCTATAAAGGAAAGCAAGGAGAAATTTGGAGAAGGAATTAAAGTTCAGGGGGAGGAATTAAAAACATTGCGTTTTGCCGACGACATAGTAATTATGTCAGATACAGCAAAGGACCTGGAAGAGCAATTGAACGGAATGGACAGTGTGCTGAAAGGTGCATATAAGATGAACATTAACAAGAGTAAAACTAGGGTAATGGAGTGCAGTGTAGAAAATCAGGTGATGCTGAAGGAATTAGATTGGGGAACGAAGCAATAAAGGAGGTAGATGAGTTTTGTTACTTGGGCAGTAAAATAACAAATGATGGTCGCAGTACAGAGGATATAAAGTGCAGAATGGCAATGGGTAGAAAAGCGTTCTTGAAAAAGAGAAATTTGTTAACATCGAATATTGATTTAAATCTAAGGAAATCCTTTCTGAAGGCATTTGTATGGAGTGTGGCCTTGTATGGGTGTGAGACATGGACGATAAACAGTGCGGACAGGAAGAGGATTGAGGCTTTTGAAATTTGGTGCTACAGAAGAATGCTGAAGATTAGGTGGGTGGATCGCCTAACTAACGAGGAGGTACTGAATAGAATTGGGGAGAAAAGAAATTTCTGGCATACCTTGACTAAAAGAAGGGATAGATTGGTAGGACACATTCTTAGACATAAAGGAATTGTGAATTTAGCGTTGGAGGGAAGTGTGTGGGGAAAAAATCGCAGGGGAAGACCAAGAGATGGATACAATAAGCAGATTCAGACAGATGTAGGTTGTCGTTCTTATGTGGAGACGAAGAGGCTTGCTCAGGATAGGGTATTGTGGAGAGCTGCATCAAACCAGTCTCCGGACTGAAGACCACAACAACAACAAGATACGGACTGATGACCACGAAGTTTGGTCCGATAGATTTACAAACATTTGAACATTTAGACTATAAATGATTAGAAGCTCTTGAAAATAGCTGTTATTTCTTTACAAGTTGATGGTTTCCCATGAGTTCCGCACATCAGTGTGCGTTGTCTTTTACACCTGCGCGCCACAACACTTAAAACAACAAATTATTCCTGCAGTTATCGGAACTGGCCTGAGATGGTGGTAAGGGAAGTCGTGCCTCCCTATCACGTTAATGTTAAATTGGCTGTATAAAAGCTCCATTGTACCCGCTCAGTTAGCCGTGTGGTCTAACGCACCGTTTTCCGAGACGGGGAGGCGTACCGGCCCCGGTTCGAATCCGCTCGGCGGATTAACGAAGGGGGTCGGAGTGCTGGCCAGGTTGGATGTGGTTTTTAGGCGGTTTTCCACATCCCCCTACGTGAATACCGGGCTGGTACCCAAGTCCCGAGTCAGTTACACGATTCGCAAACACTTCGTAACACTTTACACTTTCACACATATAACACTGTTCGCAGATATTTGGGGTACACATTTCCTCCCGGGGGGCATGGGGTGGCGGCAGGAAGGTCATCCGGCGACCCCGTGTATGTTAAGACGTCAATTCCGAATAACAACGCCGACCCTGCATGTGCGGGATCATGGCGAAAGAGAACTAAATAAAAGCTCCGTTTTCTGCAGCTCTGTCGTGTCCTACATAGGAAAGAGGGAAGAGGTAGCAAGGTCAGTCTGCATATCCCGAGCGGAAAGGAGTGATTGCAGAGAGACAGTACTGGCATCTACTAGAGACGCGGATTTCGGGACTCGAGAGGATACTTGTTTAGGAAACTTTATGGAACTCCTAGGTACCTTGCATTGAATTTAATGCATCCCACACTAAGTCTACTGCACTGGGGTTAGTTATTTAAAAAAAAACAATTAGCAGAAATCGTTTGCCACAACAGAAGCCAGTAATTACGTTCCCTAGCAGCATCCCCTAGACAGACGCACTCCCCGCGAGAAACAGACTGTCATGGAGCACCCCGAGGACGACGGCGATAGTCACGGGCTGGCGCCCGACTCGTCTCACCGAGAACTCCCCTCTTGATCCAAAAACCGGGGGTTTTAACGGCCGGTGTGGGCGCACCTCTTTTCCCCACTTTCCGACAGTTAACAATTTCCTATTGGCCGCTGCTTGGTTCAACCAATCTAAATTGTGCCTTGCCCTCTCTCTGAGTCCTCTAGCCAACAACGTTTCAGCCCTGTCCTTTCTGCCATTCCCCGGGTGGGGAGGTGGCTCGTTTGTGCACTAACAAAATCCATACTTGGTAGCAACATTGTTCAGCTGAAAGTAAAACGTCACGACGCTACCCAATATGGGCAACAACAACAATGTTTTACGTCAGTTGGCCACGCCTCAGGGGAGCTGCTAACTTGCAGTTTTTCTTCTTTACCCTCTCACTCTAGCCTCGTGGAACCACTGACGTTGCTGTTCCCAAGTGACTGGTATCAACTTTGCTACGTACATTAAAACGTGCCTGTTGGCCACCAAGTACTAATGTAACGTCTTACAACAGCGTCTAGACGCTATATGAAGTTACGCGCATCTTCTCCGAAAGGTAACCTCCACCCTGGGACGGTGGCTGAGGGCATCAGCAGTTCGCTAGGAGATTTCTTTAGTGCCTACATCTCGTAAGATGTACGTGTCTGTTTTAGCCTGTTACCTGCAATGGTCTCTATTTCTCGGCCTGGAGTGCGTCTCTGTGGCTCTCACAGCCTCTCAACAATTCCAACAGTGAAATCAATATATGAGAGCTGGTTCATGAAGGAGCTGCAGCCGCCACGATGCGGCTGCCCTCACACACACACGCACAGTGGCTTTGATCGACTGCTCGCCACCTGGCCAGCCTTTCAGACTGTCTGCGCTCATCCCTCCACAGCTGCCGCACCGCACCGCCTCACCTGCTGTCGGCCAGAGCTTCAACGATACTGCCTCTACAACTCCGCACTGGCGGCAGTAGCGAACCGAATTAAAGAGAACTGGCGACGCACAGTGGTTCAGAACGGCCGATTCCCTGGCCAAAAGTCGAAAAATGAAGGTTGAAAGATCAATGTTTTTCTAATGGATTCTTGTTAATGAGGGTTTGGGGCTCTCAGTTCTCACTAGCAGAGGTCACAATATTGCACACCTGCTTTCCTTCGACAGTCGGTAGTTGCCTCTCATAGAAACACAAGCGCGTCGATGACCAACTATACAGTGCTTCAGAAAATCATACACAATTCTACAACGAAGCGTCCGATTCCAATTTTCCAAAATGGAAAATGTTTATGAAGGTATGTAGAAACATTTTATGTACTTCAGTGTTCGAAAATTTTTGTTATTGTTTATGAAACGTTATACTAAAGGTAATCGTGATTATCATGTTTTTTCGCGTCTTTAAAAATACATTTGTGTCGATACAAAAAAAAAAAAAAAAAACACATTTTAACGCTGGAATTGACAGGGACATGTTTGTTGAACTATCTATTAATGAAATCTATTAATTGAGGCTTGAAAGGTCCCAGGTATGGAGGGTTTTTCGTAGATGATTTCTATCTCTAAAGTATTGAGGAGATAACTACGGTATATTATAGCAACGGTGTAGCATTGTGAATAAAGATTGTAAAAAAAAAAATTCCAACCGTAATGACCAGTTTTACAGACATATGTTTACAAATATGTTTGGAAGAATCAAAGGTCTTCTTCATCCCGTTACTGCAGACCGCTGAGATTGCAATTTTTGAAAGAAAACGTACAGTCAACTGTCGATGAAAAAAATATCGTTGATAAGCAGATAGCATCTCTCGTCACATTCACTAATGTAACGGAAGGTACTAACGTTCAAGTGAAATATGACTTATCGTTTACAATGATAGATGGAAACGTGAGAAATGCTGACTCTAAATCTGCACAAAGATGATAGTTATGTAATTTGACGTTGAAAAATTTCAATAATTTGCAATTGGTGGAACAAACCAAATGTGATAGCTCGAAACTAAATTTTGGAATTACTTCCTTACACGCGTGGACAAGGATAAGGTTTATGGAATGGATGCTTCATATTGCATATAAACTGAATGACGGAACTAATGGATGGAAAGTATGTAGTTGAAGATCGTAAGGAACAAACACGAAAGAAATTTAAAACTGCCTTAGGTTCACATATCGATATGCCTAAGCACGGATTTGGCAGTACAAACGACGGCAATGCAGCCAGACTTTTTTTGAGAATGCTGCCTTAACAGGAGAAATTTTGAATTTGGACGACAAATTCGAAGCAAGTTGCAAAGGAATTTTGTTGACAATGACGAGCGGTTTCCCTGTACATTTCGACAAGTTCAGGGTTTATTGCTTAGACGTCGCGAAATGATATGTTGAGCTATATTCCTGGTACCCGATGCCAACATTGGAACATACCGTTTTAATTCATGGCTCCGCGATAATTGAAATGAGTGTCTTGTCAATCGGACAACTTTCCGAGGACTCTCAAGAAGCGAGGAACAAGGACATTAGTCGGTACCGCGAAAATTTTTCTCGAAAATATACGCGAGAGAAGACAATGTCTGACGATTTTCGTTGGGTTTTTGCATCCTCGGACCCACTGATAACTAATTTTCAGAAATTAAAAATCGTGCACCATTACGTTCTGATGTAATAGAACTGGAAACACCAGAAGAGTATGTCACAAATAGTAGCTTACCCTCAGCAGAGATCTAAACATGTACGACGGATCCCTCTGACGCAGATTATGATTTTTAATTAATCCAATGGATGAATCTAATGGGATTTATTGTATGGAATTATGTACATAAAATAAAATTGAAATTTATGTATTATACGAATTTGTTTTTCATTTTAGAATTTCAAATATCATGAATCTATTAGCAAATTCGTAATGAGCGACCCCAAAAACCTAAAACTGGAAATTTTGAAATTATCACTTTTCGACTTTTGGTCAGGGATTAGGACGTTCTGAACCACTGTGCGACGGCACTAACAGAGGTGGCCCGGTATTGGCTTTGAGAACTTCTGCAATTCTTCAAGCAACAGGTTGAAGTTACCACCAGAATGTTACACATTGTTTTATCGGAACACCGGCCAATTACATCAACGACATTGCAGCAATAAATTCGCTCCTCACTCGCTGCACTAAAACTCCCCATAATGGCTTAACTAAGAGGGTTCAAATTTAATTAGTGGCGACACTGCTGTGGAAACACTATGCGGCCGCGGCGGATTAGCAGTCCGCCGTCGGGGGTTCGATTCCTCCCTCCGGCATGTAATTTTGTGTCGTCTCTACTATAAGGTGGTTCATAAGTAGTTTGTAAGTTTAGGGACTAATAACCCGCAGTTAACTCCTTTAAGCTCTACAAACATTTGGACACACATTTGAGACACTATGCAATGGAATCTACTGTTGTTGACATACCAGCCTTACCTCAGAGCAAATGGACTCGCCCGTCCCACGTCACCGACGTGCGCACAATCGAGGCAAACACAGTCACTTGTGGGCCAACGGTCTAATGTAACGGTGTCACTATGTTTTCGAAACAGGAACAACGGAGTTGGATCAAGATTGAATGTGCCAGAGGTCGAACAGCACTGCAGTGTCATCGAGGTCTTCAAGAGGCGTGCCTTGTCGTACACAACAATGGCACATAGGGTAAAAGCCTTCAACGAAGGTCAGCAAACTGCGGTAAACATGCATCAGGCAGGTTGTTCTAGCGTCTGTGAAGATGTGAGCTCTCCCACGACACCGGATTAGCGCATACGACTGAGCTTTGCATCCTTAAGAAATGCCTGGGAATGCAAAAAAATTGCACCACGATGGGTTCCGCATGAATTGACGCAAATGCAGAAATAGATGCGTTAGGCCGTTGCACAGAAATACGGTTTTTGGAGCGCTATGAGCGCGAAGGAGAGGCTTTCTTACCGCATATCGTAACATTGGTTGAAACATGGACAACATCGAACGACTCAAAACTGAAACGCCAATACAACGAATGGCGTCATTATGGATCGCCGCGGAAGTCGAAAGTGCGTCAGAGCCCGAGTATGGTGAAAGATATGGAGATTCTCATGTACGACTGTGATGGTGTTGTCCTAACGCATTACGTTCCTCCACGGCAAACTATCAGTGCACAGTATTACTATTCATATTTGGAGCATCACCTGCGACCAAAGCGGCAACACTTTCTGCGCAACCCAGCCATCACTTTGTACGACAATGCGCGGGCGCATACAGAGCGAGATGATATGTTCGGTCAGAGCGACTGGGAAGTACTGTACCATCCACCATAATACCCGGACTTACCTCCTTGTGATTGATTTGATTCCGAAGATGAATGAATCACTTCGTAATATTCACTTCAGAGCTGGTCGAGAGATTCGACAGGCAGTAGACCGCTCCATTCGCACCATCAACAGCACAAGATCTGCTAACGGTATACTAGGCATTCCACATCACTGGCGACGGATTCTACACAACGTTGGTGACTACTTTGAAGGACAGTAACAGGTGCAGACATGTAACGCTTTTGCATCAGTTGTGAATGAATAGTTCCCAACTGTGGTATAACCTAGTGTTAGGAATATATTGTCGCGTTGAAACGTAATCAGGCTTAACAAGTGAACACAGCACTTATACTGAAAGCAGGTTTATTGCTAACTTAACATACACGCAGCACTGTCTCTCGGGCAGAGTGCTCTGCTATTTATACACAGAACGTACCAGAAATTAGTCATGTTCGGATTGACTACGTTACACAGGGCCAAAACACTCTGTATGTACGATTGTGTCCGCTCACCATGTCGTTGGGCCCGGTTCTTCAGTTGTTCTTCCGCCGAGCGGATTTGTTGCTGGCGGTCTCCAAACGTCTTCTTAAGTTCCTCTTGGAACGTCTCCCAGTCATTCAACTTGTCTTCGTTGTTTTCGAACCATTGCTGGGCTGTTCCATCCAGGTAGAAATAAACGTTGGCCAAGCACATCGTATGATCCCACCTGTTGTACTTGGCGACTCGGTCGAACCCTTTGTCATTTGTTGGGGTCCTGTCCAGCATCTCCAGAGAACACCGACGGGTGTCTGATGTGCAGCTGGCTTATTGCTGGTTTCGTCTCCATCGTTCTTCTGATAATACGGACTTTTGGAAGGACGTATTCGGTGTAGCCCTTGTATTCCGGTGCCAGTCCGTGTAAGCGACGGCTTTTGCGTTGCCTAATCGGAGCCACGGTGATGCAGCTGTTGCACAGTGTAGCCGGCGCCTCCACCAATCAATGTCGCGTTAGAATGGAAGCAGGCTTGACTTCGAAGGCAGGGTTGTCAACTGAACACAGCACTTATACTGACAGCAGGTTTATTGCGAACTGAAACATACTCGCAGCACTGACTGCCTCTCAGGCAGAATGCTCTGCTATTTATACACAGAGAGAATTTACCAGAAATTCAAATGTTCAAATGTTTGTTAAGCTTATGGGACTTAACTACGGGGTCATCAGTCCCTAAACTTACAAACTACTTATGAACTACTTACGAACTAGGACGGCACAAATATCCATGCCCGAGGGGGGATTCGAACCCCCGACCGTAGTGGCCGTACTGACCGTGACTGGAGCGCCTCAGTCACCTCGGCCACCGCGGCCGGCTTACCAGAAATTAGAAGAACAGTTAACATAAGAAACAAGTAGAATTTACAAGTGTACATAAGAAAGAAGTAAAACATTCTGGAATTGTTAATTACAAAGAAATAAACCTTTGCCGGTGGACGGGATTGAACCGGCGACATTCAGCACCGCAGTCGGTGACGCTATCCCCTGCGCCATGGCGGCAGTCGGTTTACATGGTGTCTCGCGGCAATGTGTCATTTGTATGGAAGTGAAAGTAACTGAGTATTGGTAAAATTTTAAAGGAATACTCGAGAGTGATATCTGTAGTATGCGCTGCAAGGCTGTCAGATGCTACAGATGTAGTGAGAATCCCAGAACGCCTCTCCCTGTGATACGTGATAAGCAGTGGCGGAAGACTTGTGTGAGCAGACGAGAGCAGGGCAATGCTTGCTCGTGTCCTTAACAGGCGGGGCGCAGTGGGGCGGAGAAGCGGCCGTTGCGAAAGCCGCCACTTGCATCAGCGGTGGGAACAGAACAGAACAGGCCAGGCCAGGGCAGAGGCGGGGCATGGCGACAGAGCACGGGCGGCCGCGGCCGTCTGCGTCCCGCAAGGCGCAGTTCCCGCGCCGACGATAAGTCTGCACGTCGAAGGAAGGAGGAAGACCAGTGTTCAACGCCCCGTCGAGAGCGTGGTCATTAGAGGTGGAGCTTACGCTCGGATTGTTTGGGTGAGGATGGGGAAGGAAATCGACCGTGCCCTTTGAACGGAACCGTTCCGGCATTTGCCTAGAGTGGTTTATGAAATCATGGGAAACCTAAATCTGGATGACAAGAGGTGAATTTGTTCAAATGTTCAAATGTTTGTGTAACTTATGGGACTTAACTACGGGGTCATCAGTCCCTAGCCGGCCGCGGTGGCCGAGGGGACTAAGGCGATCCAGTCACGGTCTTCACGGCCACTACGGTCGGGGGTTCGAATCCCCCCTCGGGCATGGATATTTGTGCCGTCCTAGTTCGTAAGTAGTTCATAAGTAGTTTGTAAGTTTAGGGACTGATGACCCCGTAGTTAAGTCCCATAGACTATACAAACATTTGAACATTTTTTCATCAGTCCCTAAGCTTACAAACTACTTATGAAATAGCTAAGACTAAGGACGGCACAAATATCCATGCCCGAGGGGGGATTCTAACCCCCGAACGTAGTGGCCGTGCAGTCCGTGACTGGAGCGCCTCAGTCCCCTCGGTCACCTAGGCTGGCAAGAGGTGAATTTGAGCCACCGTCCTCCCGAATAGAGTCAATGCCCGGTAGTGTTCAGATCTAAAGGAGAAAAGGATGACGCTTGTTGAAGGGCAGGAAGGTTCCATATTCTAACACTTAAAGTAACGTACCAAGTTAGCTTACAGCAAGGCACCATTCGGCTAGCATAATAGTGACATATCCATTCTCGTTGCCTTCTAATAGCCGGCCGCGGTGGCCGAGGGGACGGAGGCGCTCCAGTCACGGTCTGCACGGCCACTACGGTCGGGGGTTTGAATCCCCCATCGGGCATGGATATTTGTGCCGTCCATAGGATTAGCTAGTTCATAAGTAGTTTGTACGTTTAGGGACTGATGATCCCAAAGGAGTTACGTCCGATAAGCTTTACAAACATTTGAACATTTGAACTCCGCTACAGAGTAAAGATATCATTCTAGGGGAGGTACTTGGCTTGTTGTTCATGGTTGAGGTCTTAATGCCAAATTAGTTTTCGTCTGGCCTAGTGCCAGTTGGTCTGGATTTTGTGTAAAAAGAGCTACGCTTTTGCAGAGTTACTGACGTTCAGCACCATGGTGTGCTATTCTGGGGGAGGGCAACTCGGAACATTGTCGGAAAATAATGCATTCGGTAGTTGGTGCTGCAAACTGCGGTCGGCTGTTGGTTGCACGCCAGCGCCGGTGTCCTTCGCCGTCGGCTCTGGCTTCTTGTGTGTCGGCGTCAGCGCTTTGTCAAATGTTTAGTCTCCGTCAGCGGAATAAAAAGGTCTGTAACCCTCCCGGTACTGCGGGTCGCAGCGGATGACGTCACCTTGTTGTCGAGGCGGGCCTTGGACTGTCGTAGAAACTGCACAGTTCAGCTCCTGACGTCCCGGCTATGCAGTTTGCAGATTGATTGATTGATTGATTGGTTTGGGGTTTAAGGGTCCAAACTACACTGCTCATCGGTCCCTTGCAGTTTGCTGCTGTTTGCCTCGTCACACGTCTGTGCCCCTGTTACCATTATTCAGTAGTTGCAACTGCATATCTTTCACCTCAGTGTAACAGTTTTAAACTGATTGGCTGAAATACTCGATAGACCGTGATGGATAACCATGCGATGGGCACGTTACGGCATTTATACCGCAATTTCCTCTTCATACGAGGGTAAGTCAATTATTATCCCCAGGGAAGTATTATCAAAATGTTCAAATGTTTGTAAATCTATCGGACCAAACTGCGTGGTCATTAGTCCGTAGCTTACAAACTACTTAAACCTAGGTAAACTAAGTTAAGGACAACACACACACCCATGCCCCAGGTAGGACTCGAACCTCCACGGCGAGCAACCGCGCGCTCCGCAGCGAGACGCTTTAGACCGCTCGGCTACTCCACCGCGGCGGGAAGTGTTAAAGTGGCCCTTACTGTTCCTTATTGTTATAAGCGATTTAGGAGACAATCTGACTAGCTCTCTTAGACTGTTCGCGGATGATGCTGTCATTTATCAGTTAGTAAAGTCACCAGAAGATCAAAAGCAACTGCTAAATTATTTAGATAAGATATTTGCATGGTGAAAAAAAGGCAATTGACCCTTATTAATTATAAGTGTGAGGTCATCCATCTGAGCAATACAAGGATTAGTTAAACTTCAATTACACGATAAATCAGACAAATCTACAGGTCGAAAATTCAAGTAAATACCTACGAGTAACAATTACAAGCAACTTAAATGGGAAGGAACACATAGAAAATACAACAGTAACGGCGAACCAAAGGCTACGTTTCGTTGGCAGAACACTTAGAAGATGCAACAGTTCTAGTAAAGAAACTGCCTACACAACACTTGTGCGTCCTATTTTGTAGTATTGTTTCGCACTGTGGGTTCCACACCAGGGGGGATTGCCGGACGAGATAGAGAAAGTCCTGAGAAGGGCAGCTCGTTTTGTATTACCGCGATATAGGGGGGAGAGTGTCACGGAAATAATAAACGAGTTGGGGTGGAACACATTAAGAGAAAGAGAGTTATTCGTTGCGACGAGAGCTATTTGCGAAACTTCTTTCACCAAATTTCTCTTCGGAATGCGAAGGAAGTGTCCCAAGAAAGTGTGCTAGTTCAATACTTACACTAACGACCAGCCAGTTAATCCTGTCACCAGGTCTTTCATTTTCGCAGATTTGGAGTCTCCCCAAGCACGAGAGGCTCGGGACAGTCTAAAGAAATAGCTTTCGCGGTTTGGAGGCCCCAGAAGAAGGGGCGAAGTGAGCTCAGAAAACAAAAATAAATAAATAAAATAAACAAATGAAAAACGTGCTTTCGAGGTATTTGGAGGCCTCCTAATACGAGAGGCCCTGAGCGATCCGCCCCCTCTGCCCCCCCCCCCCCCCCGTAGCCCGCCACTGATTGACTTGGTTATTTCAGAAACTACATATGTAACATTTTTTTTTAATATTGAGAAAACTAAGAGAAACTGTTTCAGAGCTTGAAATTGTTTCTAAGACACCTGTAAACGATGTTTATGTTGTTGTGGTCTTCAGTCCGGAGACTGGTTTGATACAGCTCTCCACAATACCCTATCCTGAGCAAGCCTCTTCAACTCCTCATAAGAACGCCAACCTACATCTGTTTGAATCTGCTTACTGTATCCATCTCTTCGTCTTCCTCTGCGGTTTTTACCCCACACACTTCCGTACAATTCTAAATTCACGATTCCTTGCTGTCACAGAAATATGTCCTACGAATCGATTCCTTCTTATAGTCAAGGTACGCCAGGGTTTGTCTCCCCAATTCTGTTCAGTACCTCTTCATTAGTTACGCGATCCACCCACGTAATGGTCAGGATTCTTCTGTAGCACCATATTTCAGAAGCCTCAATCCTCTTCCTGTCCGCACTGTTTATCGTCAAAGTTTCACTTCCATAGAAGGCAACACTCCACACAAATGCCTTCAGAAAGGACATTTAAATTAATATTCGATTTCAACAAATTTCTCTTTTCCATGAACGCTTTTCTACCCATTCCCATTCTGCATTTTATTTCCTCTGTGCTGCGGACCATCATTTGTTATTTTACTGGCCAAGTAACAAAACTCATCTACCTCCTTTACTGTTTCGTTACCTAATGTAATTCCTTCTTTTCTTACACTGCACTCCATTACCCTAGTTTTGCTCTTGTTAATGTTCATCTTATATGTTCCTTTCAACACACTGTCCATTCCTTTCAATTGCTCTTCGAGGTCCTTTGCTGTATCTGACAATTACTATGTCGTCGGCAAAACGCAATGTTTTTAATTCTTCACCCTGAACTTTACTTCCTTCTACAAATTGCTCCTTGCTTTCCTTTATAGCTTGCTCAATGTACCAATTGAATAACATTGGAAAAAGGCTACAACCGTGTCTTAATCCCTTCACAACCATCGCATCTCTTTCATGCCCTTCAACCGTCGTCTGGTTTTTGTACAAATTGTAAATAACCATCGATTCCCTATATTTTACACGTGCTTGCTCAGAATTTGAAACAGTGTATTCCAGTCAACATTGTCAAAAGCTTTTTCCAGTAGAAACCAGGCATTCTTCGTTTGTACTCATCGCTCCACGTCCATGCTTGCTTGTTATTTGTGAGAGTCGCTGTAGACGTAGCAGCGTTGGAGGCAGTGGCGGCGCAAGACGAAAACTGGGCGTCGGCGAACTCGGCTTTGCGAGGCCCCTTTTATTTTATCAGTAAGAAGGAAAATTTTAAATAGAATGAGGCGTATTACACATCAATAATCATTGTACTAAAATTTCATTAGTATAAAAGTATTATTTCAATTCCAAAAATTATAATAAACAAATACACATTAAAATAGAAAAACTTTTCGCCTCACTGAACTTTTTAAGATAGTCTTTCTTGGCTCATTGTGCTTCTCAAGTAAGTCTCAATCAATTTTAACTATGAGAAGCTTAAAAGCTGTGTGTGTGTGTTGTGGATGTTGAACCTATCGTTAAATCAGACAACAAATTGTTCATTAACACAGTAATTTGGTTTAATTATGGCCCTGATATTGATATATATACTGTTAAATAGGAAACAGAGCATGAAACTGATTATGTGGACAACGGAGTTTTAACAAAACAAATGTGGCAAGTCGCCATATGAAACAGACACTGACTATACTAAAAAATTCTGACTGCGAGAAATATATTAAAAAACCACAAACCACTTTCTTAATGTTTGACTGCGGGAATTTTATGCAGATCAGTACCTGATTATCAAAATTCAGTATCTTACTCAATTGACTGCAGTGTTGCATAACAATCATGTACTATAGCACAAATAACGAAATCTGTTTAACAAGATTACCAAAATTAATGCTGCACTTTAAATCCACTAATAACTAATTATCAAATGAAGGAAGTAGGTTAATCTTCTAACTACGTAAATGAAACAGGAAAGAAAGGTCAACTTTGTTACTTATTATTAATAATCACCATTACATTACCTACATAATACAACTTTTTCCTAATGGCATCAAATGCAATTACCTTCATTCCAGCGGTGATAGTAATAAAAAATACAAAATATATTCCAAATACAATCAAATCAACTTGCTGGCACAGCAGCCTCTGCTCTACATCGGAGCCATGCATACAACTCAACCGCTCTCTAAGCGAGCTGAACCACAAGTGCTACTCTCTCTCTCTCTCTCTCTCTCTCTCTCTCTCTCTCTCTCTCTGCGCGAGCTACAATGCTATGCGATACATAATCTTTGCCAGAGATGAAACTTTACAGACTTAAGTACACACATCGATGCACACAGCAGAAGCGATATTATACATTTTCTTGCAAGCAAGTTACTCGACACAAAACAGGAGGCACAACACAATATTAGAAATTTTGTTACAAAAATATTTGTATGGACACGTTTCAAGATTCTCTCGGCCGAAGCTGTACTGCCTGGAACTGAGAGCATGATTCTTATTGTTATATAAAACATTTGGATATACTTCTTCCAAATTGTTTCCATAAATCTACTGAATAAGTTGTTTTTCATGTATTTAACTAAAAAATGAATCACCCCTGCACTTATACGAAAATAAATACGGACCACTGAATAGCTGCCGGCCGGGAATGACCGAGCACACTAAGGTGTCATACCACGGTGAGCGAGATCGCTCTCGTAGAGGTCGTAATCCCAACCTTGGGTACGGATGTTTTGTTCCTCCATAGCTTAGGAAAAATGTTCAAATGTTTGTAAATCTATAGGACCAAACTGCGTGGTCCTCAGTCCGTAGCTTACAAACTACTTAAACCTAGGTAAACTAACCTAAGGACACACACACACACACACACACACACACACACACACACACACCCATGCCCCAGTGAGGACTCGAACCTCCACGGCGAGTAACCGCGTGCTCCGCAGCGAGACGCTTTAGACCGCTCGGCTACTCCACCGCGGCTCCATAGCTTAGGCTAGTGTTATGTTAGATGTTCAAAATGTCCAAATGTTTGTTGAACTTATGGGACTTACCTACGGGGTTATCAGTCCCTAAGCTTACAAACTAGTTATGAACTAGCTAAGACTAAGGACGACACAAATATCCATGCCCGGGGGGGGGGATTCGAACCCCCGACTGTAGTGGCCGTGCATACCGTGACTGGAGCATCTCAGTCCCCTCGGCCACCGCGGCCGGCATGTTAGATGTAGTTCGTCGCTACATAACTAAGCAGATGAAAAGCGCCGTTAAATAACAAGTATTAAAAAAAAAAACTAAAATTCTAACACTGTTTTGCGAGGCCCTCACAGGCGCGAGGCCGTCGGCGGTTGCCGACGTCGCCGCCGCCTAGCGCCGCCACTTTGGAGGGCATTGGCGTCGACGTGGCTGCGTTTGGCTCTGGAACACTGATCTACCGTCTTGAGTCTTCTGCTGTCGCATCCAGGCGGACGTCAGGCAAGCAGCTGACCTTTAGCAGCGGGGCAGATCCGTGAGCGGTTGGCGGTTGAAACCACAACTCCGGTACGTTTGAGAAGACCGCAAACTGCGCAAGTTCAGCCTTGTGTAAATGTCCATTCTCCAGGTAGAGCCGCCCGCTTGCATCGGACTCACCGCAGCGGCGGATTAGCCGTGCGCATTAGGGCGCCGTGCTGCGGTGCGCGCGGCCGTTCGCTGTCGGGGGTTCGAGTCCCTCCTCGGGCATGGGTATACTCTGCAAATGCCTGGCAGAGGGTTCATCGAACCACCATTATACTATTTATCTCCCATTCCATTCTCGAATAGCGCTCTGGAAAAAAGAACACCTGAATCTCTCCCTTCGAGCTCTGATTTCTCTTATTTTATTCTAATGATCATTTCTACCTATGTAAGTGGGAGTCAACAATATATATTCGCATTGGGAGGAGAATGGTGACGATTGGAGTTTCGTAAGTAGCCCACGCCGCAGTGAAAAACGCCGTTATTGTAATGATTCCCATCCCAGATCCTGTATCATTTCCGTAACGCTGTCTGCCCTGTATCGTGACAATACGAAACGAGCTGACCTTCTATGGACTCTTTCTATGTCCTCCGTCAAACCCACCTGATAAGGATCCCACACTGGGCAGCAATACTCAAAAAATGGACGTACAAACGTAGTGTATGCAGTTTCTTTAGTAGTTCTGTTGCATCTTTTAAGGGTTCTGCCAATAAAACGCAGTCTCTGGTTCGCCTTCCCCACGACATTATCTACGTGTTCTTTCCAGTTTAAGTCTCAAATAATAGTAATTCCTAGGTATCCAAATCATTTATCTTGTAAATAATGTTTAACGGAGTTCGTTTCGTACTCATGTGGACGACTTCACACTTCTCATTATGTAGAGTCAATTACCAATTTTTACACCATACTGATATTTTATTTAAATTGTACTGCAGTTGGTTTTGACCTTCAGATGACTTTACTAGACGATAAATGACGGCGTTATCTGCAAACAACCTAAGAGAGCTACTTAGTTTTTCCCTAAATCGTTTAAGTAGATAAGGAACACCAGAGGACCAATACCACTACCCTGTGGAACGCCGGATACCACTTCTGTTTTAGTCGATGCCTTATCATCGATTACTACAAACTGTGTCCTCTTTGACAGGAAATCCCCTATCCAGTCGCAAATCCGGGACGATATTCCATAACCACGCAATTTGATTAAAAGCCGTTTGTGAGGTTCGTCGGACATGTGTGTGTGTGTGTGTGTGTGTGTGTGTGTGTGTGTGTTGTCATTAACGTCAGTTAGTTTAAGTAGTTTATAAGTCTAGGGAGAGACGACCACTGTAGTTTGGGCCCATAGCTTTACAAACATTTGAACATTTGATTGTCACAGGAACACTATACTATGATTGACGATACGGTTTCTGCTATACAGCTGAGATATAACACTTCATTACCATCGACGTAAGAGTCACTACGTTTACATGTAACACATCTCCCGGAAGACGAAAACCGATTTTCGTAAACCGTTTTTCGCTGTCGTGTTTACATGTCACAGCCTGAATCGGATTTCCTAATCCAGTTAAGATGGCGGCTGAAAAAACAGCTGATTCAGTCCCCGATTTAGTCAGCATAATCCCTATTTTTCTTTACTTAAATACACAGATTCATGCTCATTCTAATGTTAATACTTTTATTTCACATTAGAAAATATCACTTTGTCCATGTGTGCCGAAAAATCTTACCAAAAAAAAAAAAAAGAAACCACAATCTGACAAGCACGAAAATCGATTGTGGATCTGGAAAACCGCTTTAGAGAAGCGGATTTCCAGATTAGATTTTGGAGTGTTTACATGGCCAACCAAAAGCGGAATCAGGAAATCGGTTTACGAAATACGATTAAATCTCCCCTTCTACAGTTGCCCTTGCGCTCATCTAGTCGTTTTTTGACTGTTCTTTTTGTGGTACCTACGTATACGTGGCAACGACGAATTGCGCGCGCATGTCAAAAACATCTGACGTCACACCACTGCGCGCGAGCCCTTGTAAACGGTATTAGGCTTCAGTCAGTAGCGAGCCAGGGTATGAATCGGACATCCAAAAGTGCCACGATCCCCCTTGAGAATGTCCTCCGCAGTCGGGGACGAAACGTTGGGTTTTAATAGCAAATCCACTATACCACGGCTTAAGAGCCCAGAAATTTTTAGTAAGTGTGTGTGTGTGTGTGTGTGTGTGTGTGTGTCATTAGCGTAAGTTAGTTTAAGTAGTTTATAAGTCTAGGAAGAGACGACCACTGTAGTTTGGGCCCATAGCTTTACAAACATTTGAACATTTGACTGTCACAGGAACACATACGATTGACGATACGGTTTCTGGTATACAGCCGAGATGTAACACTTCATTACCGACAACGTAAGAGTGTATCCTCGTGGAATTGGCGCTGGGATTATGCGAGGAGAGCCTGTTGTGGGCGGATGCCGCAGTTGTGATTCGCGTGGTTGCCACGGCGTCCTCTCCGCTGGGTGCGTTTTCCAGGCCGCGGACGCCGTGCTCGCCCTAGAAACGCACGTCGCGGAATCGCTTAACGCACTGTGGTGCGTCACGCAGCGGACCGGCGCGTGCTGTGGAAACACACGCACACACACACACACACACACACACACACACACACACACTGTTGCCCTTACAATACGACGGTCTTTCAGTGTAAACCACATCTGATCTACAGTCGTTATTTCCGGAAGTCTAGGAAGGAGGAAGGAAGCTTGAAGTTTAACGTCTCGTCGAATGGACAGCGAAACACTTGATATAATGTACTGATATATTGTACTCGATCTCAAGCGTATTATTTCAATTACAAGAATTCCTACAGCGTCATTTTACTCGCTTTGATATAATAATAATTTCGTGTGGTTCATTGGCCTGGTTAATTTAGTGTGGCTCATTGGCGTGGTTAACACGAATAATCTACAGGAAAATGGAGAAGCTGGTAGAAGCTGACCTCGGAGAATATGAGTTTGGATTCAGGAGGTACGTAGGAACCCGGGAAGCAATACTCACTTCACGTCTTATCTTAGAAGATAGATTAAGGAAAGGCAAAGCTACATTTTTAGCCTTTGTAGATTTGGAGAAAGCGTTTGACAATGTTGACTGGACTACACTCTTTCAAATTCTGAAGTCAGCAGGGGTAAAATACAGGGAAAGGAGAGTTATTTACAACTTGTACAAAAGCCAGACCGCAGTTATTACACTCGAAGAGCATGAAAGGGAAGCATCAGTTGGGAAGGGAGTAAGACAGGGTTGTAGCCTTTCTCCGATGTTATTCAATTAGTACATCGAGCAGGCGGTGAAGGAAAGCAAGGAAAAATTTGGAATAGTCATTCAAATGCAGGGGGGGGGGGAAATAAGAACATTGCGTTTTTCTGATGACATTGTAATTCTGTCAGAGACAGCAAAGGACCTGGAAGAGCAGTTGAATGGAATGGACAGTGTGTTGAAGAGGGCGTATAAAATGAACATTAACAAGAGCAAAACAAAAATAATGGAATGCGGTCTTAGAAAATCAGGTGATGCTGAAGGAATTAGATTATGTAATGAAACAATGAAGGTGGTAGATGAGTTTTGTTACTTGGGCAGTAAAATAACATGCGATGGTCGCAGTACAGAGGATATAAAATGCAGAATGGCAATGGGAAGAAAAGCATTTTTGAAAAAGAGAAATTTGCTAACATCGAATATTAATTTCAGTGTAAGGAAGTCTTTTCGGAAGGCATTTGTATGGAGTGTTGCCAAATACGGGAGTGAAACATGGACGATAAACAGTGCGGACAGGAAGAGAATAGAGGCTTTTGAAATGTGGTGCTACAGAAGAATACTGAAGATCAGGTGGTTAGGTCGCATAACTAAAGAAGATACTGAACAGAATTGGTGAGAAGGAATTTTTGGCATACCTTGACTAAAAAAAAAAGCGATCGCTTGGTAGGACACATTCTTAGACATCGGAGAATCGTAAATTTAGCATTGGAGGGAAGTTTGTGGGGTAAAAATCGCATAAGGAGACCAAGAGACGCGTATAGTAGGCATATTCAAGTGGATGTGGGTTGTCGTTCTTATGAGGAGATGAAGAGGCTTGCTCAGGATAGAGTAGGATGGAGATCTGCATCAAACCAGTCTGCGGACTGAAGACCATAACAACAACATAGGCCTGGTGCAAGTTTTTCAATTGGACGCCACTTCGACGACTTGCGTGTCTCTAGCCTACCCCAGTTTCAGTTGTTTGTAAATCTATGGGACCAAACTGCGTGGTCATCAGTCCGTAGCTTACAACCTACTTAAACCTAGGTAAACTAACCGAAGGACAAACACACACACCCATACCCTAGGGAGGACTCGAACCTCCGCGGCGAGCAACCGCGTCCTCCGCAGCGAGACGCCTTAGACCGCTCGGCTACTTCACCGCGGCCCCGGCATTTGCCTGGAGTCTTTTAGGGAAATCACGGAAAACCTATATCTGGATAGTCGGAGGTGGACCACCGACCTCCCGAATACGAGTCCAGTGTATTACCACTACGCTACCTCGCCCGGTTTTCGAAAGACTAGAATTTCTCACTCAGGAAAGCGTTATTTGAATCTTTATGTGTCTTTTTGAATAAATATACTTTTAATTTTGGTGGATTTGGAAAGTGCGATATTCAGTTTCGCTACGACAACTCTGTGTTCACTAATCCCTCCACTCGGTCGGCGTCAGAAGGTTTCCGGTCTTCAGTCTCAGATAGCGGAGGCTGCTTCCTCGTAGTCACTGACTGCTGACTTCGTAGGGAAGCGAGAACTGCCGATTCGCCGTCTGGCTGGGCCTGTATAGCGATCGTAGACCAATCACAGGGAGGTGCCCGCCCGGGATTCGAACCTGGGAACTCCTACTTACTAGGCAGACGCGTTGACTACTCCGCCACCGAGGACACAGTGACCAGCCCGACTGCAGAGGACTCTTCCCTGCACGTCTCCCGCCACATCCAAATCTCCATTCGCCACGCTGTATCTTTCCTATAACCACAGCCTATTTTGTTCTGTAATGCTCGCAGCCACAATACTGTATTCCCGCATCAGGGAGAACAGACCATGAGGTATCGAGACACAATTAATTGCTGTGGTAATAGGAAAGAGACAGCGTGGCGAATGGAGATTTGTGTGTGGCGGGAGACGTGCAGGGAAGAGTCCTCTGCAGTCGGGCTGGTCACTGTGCCCTCGGTGGCGGAGTGGTCCACGCATCTGCCTAGTAAGCAGGAGATCCCGGCCGGGCACAAATTTTCATTCGCCGCACTTTGGTATTTGATCTAAACCTAGTACAGTAAAGCCATAACTGATCGCAAATTGCGATTTATTTCATTCTGCAAGAAATGGTGCTTATAGAACCGCGAACATTCTGTTTATTTACCTGCCCTGTGTTTATGAACGTTGGGTCGCCTACAGACGAGAGTGTATGTTATCCCGCCGAGGCATCGTGTTAACGGGGCTGCCAGCTTTACAGGCGTTCCCTATGGCTGGCAGTTCACTCAGTTGCCTGTAGTAAGCTCGAGTCCGTCTTCGTAGCATGGTGCCTAAGTTAACCCTGTTATTCCTACATTATGAATTCAGCTTTGGAAAATTTAAATTCACTGTTTCCTTTGTTAATACAGTGCATTAAACATCAAAATGTGTTTCAAATTTTCAAATGTTTGTAGAGCTTATGGGACTTAACTACGGGGTCATCAGTCCCTAAACTTACAAACTACTTATGAACTAGCTAATACTAAGGACGGCACAAATATCCATGCCCGAGGGAGGGGATTCGAACCCCCGACAGTAGTGGCCGTGCAGACCGTGACTGGCGCAGCTCAGGCCCCTCAGCCACCGCGGCCGCCAAAATTTGTTTTACAATTTATAGTCGAACTTTTGGTTTTCTATGTCATGTTTTTCATGCATAACACAGACGTTTGTATCGAGGTATTTTATTACTTGGGGCGTTATTATCTTGATAGTTAACACTGTCAGATCAATATTGCTAGCATAATCTTGATATTCACGGAGTGTACATTAACTGAGAATGGGTAAAGTTGAAAATGTGCACCCAGCCGGAATTCGAACCCATGTCTCCAGCTTTTCTAGGCAGTTGCGCTACACCACTGGAGACACAGCGATCACCATACCTGCCATGGATTACTAAAGGGCGCCTCTCGTGAGATACAAATTCCCGATTTTCCCTATCTCTATTACTCAAACTCGTAGTTATTAAACTTATTCCGGTAAGAGTAAGGGGGTAGGTGTGCCTACGCACCGAAGAAAGGATCATTGCCCATCATCGGCAAATTGTACAAGTTACATATATATGCAGCGTCTGTTGTTTTATGTCCAAAAGAACAGACGCCATATATATATACACCAGGTGGTCAAAAAGTCAGTATAAATTTCAAAATTTAATAAATCACGGAATAAAGTAGATAGAGAGGTAAAAATTGACACACATGCTAGGAATGACATGGGGTTTTATTAGGAAAAAAAAAGTATTGCTAGCACGTGAAAGATCTCTTGCGCGCGTCGTTTGGTGGTGATCGTGTGCTCAGCCGCCACTTTCGTCATGCTTGGCCTCCCAGGTCCCCAGACCTCAGTCTGTGAGATTATTGGCTTTGGGGTCACCTGAAGTCTCAAGTGTATCGTGATCGACCGACATCTCTAGGGATGCTGAAAGACAACATCTGACGCCAATGCCTCACCGTAACTCCGGACATGCTTTACAGTGCTGTTCACAACATTATTCCTCGACTACAGCTATTGTTGAGGAATGATGGTGAACATATTGAGCATTTCCTGTAAAGAACACCGTCTTTGCTTTGTCGTAAGTTGTTATGCTAATTATTGCGTTTCTGATCAGATGAACCGCCATCTGTCGGAGTTTTTCGAACTTTTTTGTTCTAATAAAACCCCATGTCATTCTAAGCATGAGTGTCAATTTTTACCTCTCTATCTACATTATTCCATAATTTATTAAGTTTTCAAATTATACTGCCTTTCTGACCAACCGGTATATAGTATAATCTTCACCACAGCACCAAAGACAAGACAAATCACTGCCGAAATAAAATGAAGCACACTCACAGCCATGTACAGACGGCAACGTAACACATCATCCTTAAAGACGGATAAAGTAATGCGTCGGATGTGGCTACACGCTGTACCAAGAGGCAAAATATCATACTAGAAGCATGCTGTTTATGAACAAGAATACGACTTTACGCAAAGTACGGTATAAATCAGCTTTTAATGCTGGAAATAAAAGGGTTAATACGCCAGTCAGTCTTATGGCTGGCAACTTTCCGTATTACAGGGTACACACAGTTAGAGCCCTAGCACGTATGTTACGACGCTATCTGTTGGCGGACGGCGTTGACACCATAGAAGCAGTGCCCGCTTTATGTGGCGCACAGATACCGGCCCTAGTACCCCTGAGGAATCACTTGATCATTTCAAATGTTCAGGTTTTTGTAAATCTGTGGCACCAAACTATTGTTGTTATTGATTCTGATACTTTAAAAAGAATTTAAATTAAGTCGAAATAACATAAGGACAAGAGGCACACCCATGACGGAGGGAGGACTCGAACCTCCAGCGGGAGCTACCTCGCATTCTGTGACAAGGCGCCTAGAACCGCTCGACTGTTCACGCGAAGCAAATTTATAAAAGGTGCATTTTTCTGCTTGGTGAGGGTGATGGATTCGGAAACGAATTCGTAAAACGTCAGTGATATTAATGTGACAGGCGTTTCAAAAATGCGTATGAGTCGTAAATATTTGAAGCTTGAAGGAGAAAGCAGACGGTGAGAAAATATTTTAAAGTAGCTGCTTGTTGTTGTTGTGGTCTTCAGTCCGGAGACTGGTTTGATGCAGCTCTCCACAATATCCTATCCTGGAGCAAGCCTCTTCATCTCCACATAAGAACGGCAACCTACATCTGTCTGAATCTGCTTACTGTGTCCATCTCTTGGTCTTCCTCTGCGGTTTTTAACCCACACAATTCCCTCCAACACTAAATTCACAATTCCTTGATGTCTAAGAATGTGTCCTGCCAATCTATCCCTTCTTTTAGTCAAGGTGTGCCAGAAATTTCTTTTCTCCCCAATTCTGCTCAGTACCTCCTCATTACTTACGCGATCCACCCACCTAATCTTCAGCATTCTTCTGTAGCACCATATTTCAAAAGCCTCAATCCTCTTCCTGTCCGCACTGTTTATCGTCCATGTCTCACTCCCATACAAGGCAACACTCCATACAAATGCCCTCAGAAAGGACTTCCTTAGGCTTAAATCAATATTCGATGTTAACAAATTTCTCTTATTCAAAAACGCTTTTCTACCCATTGCCATTCTGCATTTTATACCCTCTGTACTGCGACCATCATTTGTTATTTTACTGCCCAAGTAACAAAACTCATCTACCTCCTTCATTGCTTCGTTTCCCAATCTAATTCCTTCAGCATCACCTGATTTTCTTACACTGCACTCCATTACCCTAGTTTTGCTGTTGTTAATGTTCATCTTATATGTACCTTTCAGCACATTGTCCATTCCGTTCAATTGCTCTTCCAGGTCCTTTGTTGTATCTGACAGTAGCTGCTAAACGCGGTATTTCCCGGGTATATGCATTTTACCAGTCTTATTTTAAAAACGAAAGAAAAAGTACATATTCAAGTATTCATGAAAACAGCTTAGAAATTATGGAACTGTAAAACAAAGATATATGCATAATGTACAAAATTATAAGTGGAGTAGACAAGGAAAAAATAGTAATAATTCAAATGATGTATAACATTAATTCAAAACGTGACTATAAATAATATTTCTTGTTATTTGCCCAGGAGGTAGTATGAATGAATTCGTTGGTGAGTCCACACTTGAACGGGCGACGTATTGTCCAAGTGAGAAACATGGTGATGTCAAATCCGCTCCGTAGTATTTAACAAATTGTCCCCGTGAGTTGTTATTCTTAATAGAAAATGCAAGCCTGTGTGGAAACTGCAGGCTCTTGAAGTTGAGAGGTAGTCTGTTGGAAGAACAGTGTATTAGTGGGATTAGTGGGATTTACATGTATTCATTCGTTTCTTATCTTACAAGAAGTTCACTAGACTATCTGATTTTAGAATTTCTTTATATTTATGGTAAATGAAGTTCAGAACTTACATAACAATCATCCAAGCCATTCGACGCAACTCTGAAAAATACTCCAGAAACTCGACTTTGAAGTTTTGCGCAATACACATAAGTACCGGTAATTAAAGCGGTTGCAGCATTTGTCGGTGTAGCTCAGGTAGTAGCGTTGTGGTGTCACAACCGTAGATGATTTTTTGAATTCAGTTATATAAAACACAAGGTCATCACCGATGCGACAGTTTTAAGGCAGCTACAGCGAAACTGTTGTGACCGGTAGACTTCTTTTCGTTTCTTCATTTCGTGTGTGTGTGTGTGTGTGGGGAGGGGGGGGGTCACATATAAAACGGTTCATAAACGTCCGAAATTACATGCGAACTTTGCTGCAGGTCCCTAACTACCCCCATTTTCCAATAATTGACACATAAATCTGGCTATTCTTACGCGGTGGCCTCTCATTGTTTTTGTATGTCATATCTCTTGAGGTATGTGTCCTGCTCTTTTGTTTTTGGGCCGGAAACCTTCGTGGGCGTACGGTGAATATATACGAGGCGCGTCCAGAAAGTAAGTTCCGTTTGGTAATAAAATGAAATTGTACACAGATACAAACGAGATTTTTATTGCACAAAATTCTACAACTCTTAAACTACTTTTCCACATAACTGCCGAAATTTTGCAGGCATTTGTCATAGCGTGGCACCAGGTTTTGTATACCTTCTTCCGCCTGTGTCTTCAACCAGTTGGAAACAGTGAAATTTGGGGGAAGTCCATAGCGAGAGCACTAATTGTAAACCTACGGTTTTCCTGGATCATGTCATCAATCGCGTGAACCAGTTCTTCTGTAATCAAACGTTCGTTCTTCATCGTGCACATCACTATACTCGCCATTGAACTGTCTGACCCATCTTCTCACCATCGAATCACTCATCGCATTTGGTCCATAAACATCGCAAATTTGCCGATAAATTTCACTCGGTTTCACTTTCCTCGCATTCAGAAACCGAATCACCGACCTGATTTCACAGGCGGGATTTTCAATCAACGCCGACATTTCAAACAAGCACAACAAAGCGTACGTAACTGACAGCGATCTCCAAATGGCGCACGTTCTTCTCCTTGATACACATCGTCTACAGCGCATGTGCGGAACTGCAATCGCAGCACTGCAGCGGAGATAAATTGAAACGGATCTTACTAACTTACTTTCTGGACGCGCCTCGTAGGTATATACGGTTTCACTGTGTTCGCCTCTGCAACGTATAAAATAATAGATGACGGGAAATTTTAATGCGGTAGGTCAACACAAGAAATGTTACATTTTTTGCGGATCTATGAACATAGTTTATTGTATCATTTTCCAAAGAGTTACACCACAAAGATATAATTTTTTAAATGGAACAATAGTTTTTTCTGTCCTGCATTGAATTCGTTGAAACCAGCTGCGTCCAAATCAATTTAAACTACATTCCTATCACTGTTAGTTTGGGAAGTACAACCCTTCAAAGTTTAGGGGGTGGAGGCTGCGACAGCGTAGCTGACTGGCTGGTGGTCATGAGACAGTGGGCCGTGCCCCAGGGGATAGCCACTCGGCCAGTCAGCTACGCTATCGCAGCCTCCGCCCCCGGAACTTTGAAGAGTTGTAGTTCCCAAACTAACAGTGATAGGAATGTCGTTTAAATTGATTTGGACGCAGCTGGTTTCAACGATTCCAATGCACGACAAAAAAACTATTGTTCCATTTAAAAAATTACATCTTTTGTGGTGTAACTCTTTGGAAAATGATACAATGAAGTTTGTTCACAATTCCGCAAAAAATTTAACATTTCTTGTGTTGACCTACCGCATTAAAATTTCCTGTTACCTATTACGTTATAAGTTACAGGGGCAAACACACTTCGTGAAACACCCTATATATATATAGATTGGTTTGTCGCTGATCGAAATGTTCATATGTTTGTAAAGCTAAGGGACTTAACTGCGGGGTCATCAGTCCCTAAACTTACACACTAGTGATGAACGAACTTTTACTAAAGACATCACTAAAATTCATGCTCGAGGGGGGGATTCGAACCTCCGACGCGGGAGGCCGCGCGGTCCGCAACGTGTCACTCCAGACCGCTCGGCTACTCCCGCAGACAGGTGCGCAGAGGTTCCAACCATTACGATTTGATCGTAATTGTTACGAAAATTGTTTAAAACTACGAGTTAAGGATTGGAGTAGTTCGGATTTCGATTTTCATGGTTTAAATAACAAATCGGTCATTTGTTTTCCGTCGGGAAAACTCGTTTCCCTTTGATTTCGATCGTGTGACGTCATCGACAAAAATTAAATGGTAATGAACAGCATCTTCGAGCGTGTTGTTGTGGGAATCACCGGTACTGACAGTAAGTTGTACGACCTCGAAAACTACGCAATACTGCATACGGTATGAATCCACAAAGGCGCGCCATTTCGGAATCTAGCAGTAGTTAATGAAAATGCTTCATGCGTCATGCCACTTGACTTGTACCTTTCATAACCTGCACACTCACCGAAATGTCTTAAACCTGCACTGTATCTGTAAGGTATGATTCTACGTTATGTTGTGGTTGTGTGCCAGTTTTCATGATTCTTCTATATATCTCTGGAAATCACCAAATCTAACATGTTCGGTTCTGAGGAAGAAAACAATTAGTTTTGCTTCACCTCTCCCGACCCACACATATTCCTGCTGTACACATCAGAATGATACAGTAATACGCGGCCCGTATATCATCTGCAATCTTACAAAACTGGCTTCACAATTTTGATCATTATGTATTTACTTTTTATCCTTGGAAGCCACCAAACAACCCCCCCCCTCCCCGCCTCGCCTCCCTTCCCGCTCATACATATTACGTTGCATTACTATTCGTCATATTCGAAAGTTGGAGCGAGGCAGTTGACACGGCAGCGGTGGAGCGGCGAGTGGTGGGGGCGGCATACACCCCCGCAGCGGCTTATCAGGCACAGCGGGGAGGCGTCTGGGCGCCAGATGACGGCCGAGCGAGATAAGGGGCGGCTGCTGCTGCCGACGTAGTCTCACTGCTCACTGGACACCAGTCTGTGTCGTGACCACCTCCACTCAAACGACCACGTCGGGCACATCATTTTGTTCCATTCTGTAAGGTTCTAACAAATACAAAGGATTTTTTTTATTAAGGAAATGTGGAAGAAGTGATATGTGGCGTTCCACAGGGAAGCGTTATAGGTCCCCTACTCTTCCTCGCGTTTATAAACGATTTAGGAGACAATCTGAATAGCTCCCTTAGATTGTTCGCGGATGATACTATCGTTTATCGGTTAGTGAAGTCAACACAGCATCAAAAGCAACTGCAAAGCGATTTAGACAATTTCTACATGGTGCAGAAAATTGGCAATTGACGTTAAATAAAGAAAAGTGTGAAGTAATACACATGACCACTAAAAGAAATCCGCTGAACTTCAATTACGCGATAAATCAGTCAAACCTTAAGGTCGTACATTCTACCAAATACCTAGGAGTAACAATTACGAACAACTTTGACTGGAGAGAACACACAGAAAATATTGTGGGGAAGGCGAACCAAAGGTTACGTTTCATTGGCAGAACGCTTAGAAGATGCACCAGCTCCACCAAAGAGACTGCCTACATCACACTTGTGCGTCCTCTCCTGGAGTACTGTTGCCCCTTGTGGGACCCTCACCAGATGGGGCTCACGAAAGACATTGAGAAGGTTCAGAGAAGGGCAGCTCGTTTTGTTTTATCACGTGACGGGGGGGGGGGAAGCGTCACGGAAATGTTGCACGAATTGGGGTGGAAATCATTAAAAGAAAGAGGTTATTCATTGCGGCGTGATCTGTTTGCGAAGTTTCAATCACCGACTTTTAGTTCTGAATGTGAAAATATTTTGCTAGCACCCAACTACTTAGAGAGACATGACTATCCCAATAAAATAAGAGAAATCAGATCGAAAACGGAACGATTTAGGTGTTCTTTCTTCCCGCGCGCTATTAGAGAATGGAACGATAGATAAAAGTTATGAAAGTGGTTAATGAACCCTCTGCCAGGCACTTAAATGTGATTTGCAGAGTATCTATGTAGATGTAGATGTAGAAGGACGTACACTATGTGGAGACAAGTGGGAATTCGAGCAGGGCCGGGATTCGAACCCGGGTTTCCCGCTCCCGGACACCGGGCGTCTAAATCACTCGGTTATCAGCGAGAGCCTTCCGTTCCTCTCTAGTTCTCAGACACTGAAGAGCCAAAGAAACTGGTATAGTCATACGTATCCAAACACGGAGGTATCCAAACACACGGAGGACGGCGCTGCGGTCAGCGCAACGCTCGTATGAGACAACAGGTGTCTGAAGCACGCATTAAATCGACCTCTGCGGCTGCAGGGTCAGATTGTCGCGATTTAAATGACTTTTGTGGTTGTATTGTCGGCCCACGAGGGATGGAAGACAGCATCTCTCCGTAGCTATAAGGTGGTGATTTTGCAGTACTACCATTTCACGACTGCACCGCGAATACCGGCTGTCCGGTAAAAATATTAGATGTCCGAAAAATCTGTGAAAATGAGCAGAGTAGCACCTAAAATGTTTTCCAACTAAAGCACTGCCTGCCGGGACGGTGTCTTCAGCTCGCACTGTTGTCGCTGACAGCCTGTGACAGTGTGCCGTAAAAGGCCGTTCCGCTGGTTTAGAGTGCTCGCCGGGAAGAATTGGGGGGAGGGGGGGAGGAAGTGTTTCGGGAAAGTGTGGAGGCGGCGCAGCTGGCCTGTGGCACCGATGTCGAAGGCCGCGGAACGTGCAGGTGGGCAGCGCGAGCAAGTGCATTCTGAAACTTCCTGGCAGATTAAAATTGTGTGCCGGAACCGGGACTCGAACCTGGGACCTTTGCCTTTCGCGGGCAAGCGCACTACCGACTGAGCTATCCCGACACGACTCACGATGCCGCCTCACAACATTACTTCCGCCAATACCTCGCCTCCTACTTTCCAAACTTCACAGAAGCTCTCCTGCGAACCTTGCAAGACTAGCACACCTGGAAGAAAGGATATGGGGGAGACATGGCTTAGCCACAGCCTAAGGGATGTTTCCAGAATGAATCTTTCACTCTGCAGCGGAGTGTGCGCTGATATGAAATTTCCTGGCAGATTAAAATTGTGTGCCGGAACCGGGACTCGAACCTGGGACCTTTGCCTTTCGCGGGCAAGCGCACTACCGACTGTGCTATCCCTACACGATTCACGATGCCGCCTCACAACTTTACTTCCGCCAGTACCTCGCCTCCTACTTTCCAAACTTCACAAAAGCTCTCCTGCGAACCATGCGAGACTAGCACTGCTGGAAGAAAGGATATGGTGGAGACATGGCTTTCTGGAAACTCGGTATTTTTCACATCAGCAACACTGCCAGAGATGAAAGAAGTGGAAAGTGACAGATAAAAATCCTAGCACCTGGCGAGGATCGAACGCGCGACCTTTGGATTTGTAGTCTGGCACTCTACCACCGTGCAACCGAGGCGCACAAAGAAAAAAAAATCTCTTATAATTTCGAAGTTTATTCGAGGATATCGGTGCGGCGTTTGTGTGATTGTAATTGATTTTCCAAAAATCTCTTATACATAGAAAACCAATTACAATCACACAAACGCCGCACCGATATCCTCGAATAAACTTCGAAATTGACGCCAAATTTAGTCGTCATGAAACACGCAATCTCATTGGCCGGCATAACTCGACTCCTGATTGGCTGCTCTGCCGTCCCTAACCTAGCGAGCGCGACGGCTAGCCGCTGCCGCATAAACTGCACTTTTACCGTTTGACCTATTCACGCAGTTTTAAACAATATTTCTAATGAAATGTATTTAATATTGCACACACAAAGTGTACCGAACAGTAACTAATGTGTATGCGCCTATGAACATTTAGAATGCGCTTTTAATATAACAGAAAATCGTAACGTACCGGTAATATAACATAGCTTCTCGCCGGGCTGCAGTGGTTATGTTGGCACCAATGGTAATCACGGCAGCTCAGATAACCAATAAATGTTCTTTCGTGACAACTTCAATTAAAACGAATTTTTTTTTCTGAAGTGACAAGGGTACATACAACAACCTGTCGCCGACCGCGGTGGCCGAGGGGACTGAGGCGCTCCAGTCACGGTCTGCACGGCCACTACGGACGGGGGTTCGAATCCCGCCTCGGGCATGGATATTTGTGCCGTCCTTAGTCTTAGGAATCTGAATCTCTCTGTTCGAGCTCTGATTTCTCGTATTTTATTCTGATGATCATTTCTACGCATGTAAGTGGGAGTCAACAAAATATTATCGCATTCGGAGGAGAATGTTAGTGATTGGAGTTTCGTAAGTAGCCCACGCCGCAGTGATAAGCGCCGTTGTTGTAATGATTCCCATCCCAGATCCTGTATCATTTCCGTAACGCTGTCTCCCCTGTACCGTGACAATACGAAACGAGCTGCCCTTCTTTGAACTCTTCCGATGTCGTCCGTCAAACCCACCTGGTAAGTATCCCTCACTGGTCACCAATACTCCAAATGAGGACCGACAAGCGTAGTGTATGCAGTCTCTTTAGTAGTTCTATTGCATCTTTGAAGGGTACTGCCAATAAAACGCAGTCTCTGATTCGCCTTTCCTGCGACATTATCTACGTGTTCTTTCTAGTTTAAGTTTGAAGTAATAGTAATTCCTAGGTATTTTGTGGAGCTTACGGCCTTCACATTTGATTGATTTATGTTGTAAACAAAGTTTAACGGATTTCTTTTCGTACTCATGTGGACGACTTCACACTTCTTATTATTTAGAGCCAATTGCCAATTTTTACACCATACTGATATCTTAGTCAGATCGTTCTGCAGTGGTTTTGATCTTCAGATGATTTTACTAGACGGTAAATGATGGCGTCATCTGCAAACAACCTAAGAGAGCTACTTACATTTTCCCCTAAATCCTTTATATAAATAAGAAATAGCAGAGGACCAATAACACTACCCTGTGGAACGCTCGATATCACCTCTGTTTTAATCGATTACTACGAACTGTGTCCTCTCTGACAAGAAATCCCTATCCAATCGCAAATTTCGGGCGATATACCATAACCACGCAATTTGATTACAAGCCGTTTGTGAGGTACGGTGTCAAAAGCTTTCTGGAAATGAAGAAACAACGGAATCGATTTGCGAACCTTTGTCGATAGCATCCATTACTTCGTGTCAGTAAAGAGCTAGTTGTGTTTCGCATGAACGATATTTTCTAAATCCGTGTTGACCTTGGGTCAATAGAACGTTCTGTTCGAGATAATTCATAATATTTGAATACAGGATATGTTCCAAAACCCTGCTGCAAATGGACGTCAATGAAATAGGCCTGTAGTTTAGTGGGTTACTCCTACTGCCTTTCTTGAATATAGGTGTGACCTGTGCAACTTTCCAATCTTTTGGTACAGATCCATCTGTGAGAGATCGGTTGTATATGTCTGTTAAGTAAGGAGCTATCGCTTCAGCATAATCAGATAGAAATCTAATAGGTATACAATCCGGACCAGAAGTGATTTTAGTTGCTGCACTACGCCGATGATATCTACTTCTACGTTACTCATTACGGCATCTGTTCGTAATTCGAAATCTTAGGTTAGTTTACCTAGGTTTAAGTAGTTGGCAAGCTACGGACTGATGACCACGCAGTTTGGTGCGATAGATTTAACGTTAGCTACCCCGTTCCGTGTGCGGATGGCATCACGCTCTCTGCCGTGCGAGCGCTTGTCGAGTGACGCGGTGGCCACTGGCTAACAGCCTGCGGCACTCGCGCGTCACGTGGCGTCCATCTTTAGCTGGGTTGGCCCACTCCTGACCTCAGAAACCGCATCCTCGGCTCGCCGTTTCCCAACCGGCCGCGTGCGACCGAGTGCGCTAGTGTGTGTATGTATGTGGCGCGACCCTGGCCGGCGGTTATGCAACCGGGCCTACGCACGCGCTGCGCGGGCTGCCTACGTCCCAGGCGGGCTTCTCGCTCGCCTTCCCACACCGCCCTGGCCCTCTAGGTGGTTTTCGCGCTGGCGTAGGCTCGACGCTGGTTTTAGTCGCGGGCTGTTCACAGCACCAACCGTGGTTTCGCTTCAGTAACCACATCGTGACTGTCCCGGGCCATTGCCAACTACTCTGCCTCTTTATTCAGCCGCAGGGGAGTCTCGTACTAGCAATGTGATCGACCTGGACAGTATAGATTACAAGGTATGGTCCACATTTTATCCCCATTTTCAGTTGCGTAAGGCTGTGGTTATAGCCACACGGGAATGACCGCGTGGTATAAGGCGCCTTGCCAAGGATTGCGTGGCCGCTCCCATCGGGAAGTCCAGTCCTTCCTTGGGCATGTTCAAATGTTTGTTGCCGGCCGCGGTGGCCGAGGAGACTAAGGCGCTCCAGTCACGGTCTGCGCGGTCACTACGGTCGGGGGTTCGAATCCCCCCTCGGGCATGGATATTTGTGCCGTCCTAGTTCGTAAGCGCCGGCCGCGGTGGCCGAGGTGACTGAGGCGCTCCAGTCACGGTCAGCACGGCCACTGCGGTCGGGGGTTCGAATCCCCCCTCGGGCATGGATATTTGTGTCGTCCTAGTTAGTAAGTAGTTCATAAGTAGTTTGTAAGTTTAGGGACTGATGACCCCGTAGTTAAGTCCCATAAGCTTAACAAACATTTGAACATTTTTTTGAGTTCGTAAGTAGTTCATAAGTAGTCTGTAAGTTTAGGGACTGATAACCCCGTAGTTAAGTCCCATAGACTTTACAAACATTTGAACATTTCAAATGTTTGTAAAACTTACTGGACTTAACTGTGGCGTCATCACAAGCAACTGGTTGCTGAATTTTAGTAATTTATAACCTGAACAGTTGCTGAAATGGATAAATTACTTTATCTCAACATTCGATTAATGATGAAAATTCTCCTCAGAGATGATAAATATTGTTGAAACGAGATAGAATGGCTGGCCAGTACTTACCATTGTGCTGTACCGCCGACAGTAACACAAAATGAAAAAACAGAAAAAAGGGGACAAAGGGACAAGCTTTCGGAACAGAGTTCCTTCGTCAGGTGGGAGAGAAGGGAAGAATAAAGGATGGGAACAGAAGGGAAAGGTGGTTCACGACCACCTTCATGACCTAGGTCGTGAATTACCTTTCCCTTCTGTTCCCATCCTTTATTCTTCCCTTCTCTCCCACCTGACGAAGGAACTCTGTTCCGAAAGCTTGTCCCTTTGTCCCCTTTTTTTCTGTTTTTTCATTTTGTGTTACTGTCGGCGGTACAGCACAATGGTAAGTACTGGCCAGCCATTCTATCTCGTTTCAACAATATTTATCTCAACATTCATTTATTATGCGATTTTGTATCTGCTTTCGATCCGTCTTACAATGATAGTAGTCAAGATCTTGCGAGAAAGCGTTAACGAACTGATGGTCCTATATTGCTCACACCTGTTTTCCGATTTATATATTGACACCACAACACAATAAAATGTCACGTGAAAAGCACGTGCAATTCACTGCTCATCAGGATGACACGTTTCAATCTTACACGCATTTAACTGAGGTATACAGGAACTAGGTAGGCAGCTTCTAGTAGGAAACGTAAAAGCAAAAACAGTGAGTACCTTGGTAGCTGGGAAAGTGACGATGTGCTTTCACGCGCTTCCACCTCCCATCCTTCTTCGCCCTCGCTCCTCCCCTTTCCTTTGGACCTGCCTCACTATTTTCGTCCTCCACACCTCCCCCCTCCAACGCCAGCGAGCCCGTCTCGGATCCTCGTCAGCTGCTTTTGTCGAACAGGGCTCTCTTACGCTCGTGCAGGTCAGCTGTTCATGTCCGCATTGCTTCGTCCGGCAACTGTTATTGGCCCACTTTATATTAGTACAGTAGAGTCTCGATCATCCGACCTAAACAGGCCGCGACAACGTCGGATAAGCGGAAAGGTCGAATAACACAGAAAAAAAGCATACAAAGTTTTGAAAATTTATTTGAACATAGAAAGCTTAATAAATACGTGAAAAATAACTCAATACAACGTTCAAATACCTTAGACGGCACTAAACATAGTTATAAGATAGTAAAAAAAAAAAAAAAGTCAACAATCCGAAGATTGGTTTGAACACCACAGTGCTTTACTAGGCATGGTCCTGTTTGGAGGTGATATGCCGTTGCTTTCCTCCGACTTTCGAACTGACTTACCCAGCCAGTTATAGCGGGACCTACAGTTTAACGTGGGTTCCTTACGTTACACAAAAACTAAAGTAGACCAGATGAGTTAAAAATACACTACAAATCGAATTACACAGAATAGATATTTACATATGTCCAGCAGTTCGCTGTTGTGTTTGTGAAAGGCTTCGTTGAACTATAAAAACATATTTAAATCTGTGTAAAGAAGTGTGTTTTTTTTTCTAAACCTCGGTAGACGATACTTCTTCCAGCTGCGAAGATCGGATAATCGAGACTCTACTGCAACATTAAACGTGGAAAGTTTGCAAGTAACGCCTTGATCGATTGTTGTTGTTGTGGTCTTCAGTCCGAAGACTGGTTTGATGCAGCTCTCCACAATACCCTATCCTGAGCAAGCCTCTTCATCTCCTCATAAGAACGGCAACCTACATCCGTCTGAATCTGCTTACTGTATCCATCTCTTGGTCCTCCTCCTGCGATTTTTACCCCACACACTTCCCTCCAATGCTAAATTCACAATTCCTTGATGTCTAAGAATGTGTCCTACCAATCTATCCCTTCTTTTAGTCAAGGTATGCCAGAAATTTCTTTTCTCTCCAATTCTGTTCAATACCTCCTCATTAGTCACGCGATCCACCCACCTAATCCTCAGCATTCTTCTGTAGCACCATATTTCAAAAGCCTCAATCCTCTTCCTGTCCGCACTGTTTATCGTCCATGTCTCACTCCCATACAAGGCAACACTCCATACAAATGCCTTCAGAAAAGACTTCCTTAGGCTTAAATCAATATTCGATGTTAACAAATTTCTCTTTTTCAAGAACGCTTTTCTACCCATTGCCATTCTGCATTTTATATCCTCTGTACTGCGACAATCATTTGTTATTTTACTGCCCAAATAACAAAACTCATCTACCTCCTTTATTGCTTCGTTTCCCAATCTAATTCCTTCAGCATCACCTGATTTCCTTACACTGCACTCCATTACGCTACTTTGCTCTTGTTAATGTTCATCTTATATGCACCTTTCAGCATACTGTCCATTCCGTTCAATTGCTCTTCCAGGTCTTTTGCTGTCTCTGAGATTATTACAATGTCGTCGGCAAAACGCAATGTTTTTAATTCTTCACCCTGAACTTTAATTCCTTCTCCAAATTTCTCCTTGCTTTCCTTTATAGCTTGCTCAATGTACAAATTGAATAACAATGGAGAAAGACTACAACCCTGTCTTACTCCCTTTCCAACCACTGCATCCCTTTCATGCCCTTCAACTCTGACAACCGCTGTCTGGTTTTTGTACAAGTTATAAATAACCTTACGTTCCCTATATTTTACTCCTGCTTGCTTCAGAACTTGAAAGAGTTTATTCCAATCAACATTGTCAAAAGCCTTCTCCAAAGCTACAAAAGCTAGAAATGTAGGTTTGCCTTTTCTTAATCTATCTTCTAGGATAAGCCGTAACGTGAGTATTGCCTCCCGTGTTCCTACATTTCTCCTGAGCCCAAACTGATCTTCCCCGAGGTCGGCTTCTACCAGCTTTTCCATCCTTCTGTAAATAATTCGTGTTAATATTTTGCAACCACGACTTATTAAACTGATGGTTCTGTAGTTTTCACACCTGTCTGCACCTGCTTTATTTGGAATGGGGATTATAGCATTTTTCTTAAAGTCTGAGGGTACTTCGCCTATCTCATACATCTTACACACCAGGTGAAACAGGTTTGTCATGGCTGGTTCTCCCAGAGACTTCAGTAGCTCTGAGGGAATATCATCTACTCCAGGGGCCTTGTTTCGACTTAGGTCTTTCAGGGCTCTGTCAAATTCTTCTTTCAGTACAGTATCTCCTATTTCATCTTCATCTACATCCTCTCCCCTTCCTACAATATTGTCTCCTTTGTAGAGCCCCTCTATATACTCTTTCCACCTTTCAGCTTTCCCTTCTTTGCTGAGAACTGGTTTCCCATCAGTGTCCTTGATATTCATAGAGCTGTTTTTCTTATCTCCAAATGTTTCTTTTATTTTCCTGTAGGCTGTATCTATTTTTCCCCTATTTATACATTCTTCTACATCCTTGCATTTGCCTTCTAGCCACTCCTGCTTAGCCATTTTGCACTTCCTGTCAATCTCATTTCTTAGTCGTCTGTACTCCATTTTGCCTGTTTCATTTACTGCATTTTTATATTTTCTCCTTTCATCGATTAAATTTAGTATTGATCGATTATGAAATACGAAAATTGAATAAACGAATTCCTACAGGGGAAAAACCTCTACAACTTTGCTCACGTATGGTTTTTTTTTTTCCGTATCTCGCAGCGTTTCAGAGATATTTCCGGAAATAACGGCGACTTCACACTGTCGTGTTACAACTTTTCAGTTCGCGCCGTTCGAGCATTCGGCACCAGTAACACTAAAAATAGGCCATTTGTGACCGCCTTTTGACAGCGGGAAATTTAAAGAGATGACACATTTATTAATATGATTTGTTTTACTAACGAGGCTGGAATCACGAACCATGGAAATGTTAAATTGCATAACCATGTTGGCTACGGCAAGACCAAGGTCGATGAATGTATAGTGTGGGATTCTGGACGATAGAATTATAGGCCCCTCTTTCATCGAAGGAAATCTTAATGGTAGGGTGTAGCACGACATTCCTGCAAGAAACATTAGGTCTGTTATTGAAAGAAATAGCTTTAGGTCCAAGGAACAGAATGCGGTTAAACACTATGGCTGTCCGGCTAGAAATGAGTTGCAGAGACGATTCCCAAATATGTCATAGGCGTCTCGTTTGTTAAGCTTATGGGACTTAACTACGGGGTCATCAGTCCCTAAGCTTACAAACTACTTATGAACTAGCTAAGACTAAGGACGGCACAAATATCCATGCCCGAGGGGGGATTCGAACCCCCGACCGTAGTGGCCGTGCAGACCGTGACTGGAGCGCCTCAGTCCCCTCGGCCACCGCAATCCACCGTAAGGTGCGTCGCGGAGGGTACACTGTACCAATACTACGCATTTCCCTTCCTATTCCACTCCCAAATAGAACGAGGAAAAAAAGAATGCCTATATGCCTCCGTACGAGGCCTAATTTCTCTTAACTTGTCTTTGCGATCACTACGCGAAATGTAAGTAGGCGGCAGCAAGATCGTACTACACTCAGATTTAAACTCCGGCCCTCTAAATTTCCTCAACAGAAATTGACGAAAAGAACGTCGCCTTTCCTTCAGCGATCCCCAATTGAGTTGCCGGAGCATTTCCGTGACACTCGCGCATTGGTCGAACCTACCGGTAACAAATCTAGCTGCTCGCCTCTGAACTGCTTCCATGTCTTCCTTTAAACTGACCTTGTTGGCAATAGTTAAGGACTCACCCTGTATGTTGATGTTTTGCGGTTGAATCATTGTTTCTTTCTCTTTGGTCATGTTCCCACAATCCTTAATTGGCCTTTTTTAAGTTTGTAGTGTTGACATTTACGAGGTGACCGGATGCCCTTCCTGTCGCCACCCTATGCCAGTCGGTAGGAAAAGTGTACCCCAAACGTCTACGTATAGTGTTCTATGTGTGAAAGTTTAAAGTGTTACGAAATGATTGCGAGTCGTGTAACTGAGGAGGGACTTGGGGACCAGGCCGATATTCACCTAGGGGGTTGTGGAAAATAGACTTGCGCATAATAGTTCGCGACCGGGAGCGCTCACTTTAGTTCTGCCGCAAACTAGTTCGTTCTTTTAGTTCGTCCGCTCCCAGTGACGGCTGAACGGCGTGGTCTGCGCATGCAGGTGGAGGGAGAAGTTCCCCCACCTAGCTGCTTCATGCGCTTGCTGCTTGAGCCGCTAACGATATCACGCAAACCAAAAGAAACAGTTTGTGGATAATTTCTCGCGTTTAAGTTTAGAGTTATCTCTATATCTTGGCATTATGGAATTTATTAGATATTGTAGGTCGGAACAAGGCCCCAGGAGTAGATGACGTACCCTCAGAGCTACTAAAGTCTCTGGCAGAGCCAGCTATGACAAAACTATTTGAACTGGTGTGTAGGATGTATGAGACAGGCGATATACCCTCATACTTTAAGAAAAATGTAATAATCTCCATTCCAAAGAAATCAGGTGCAGACAGGTGTGAAAATTACAGAACCATCAGTTTGATAAGTCATGGTTGCAAAATTTTAACACGAATTATCTACAAGAGAATGGAAAACCTGGTAGAAGCTGACCTAGGGGAGGATCAGTTTGGATTCAGGAGGAACGTAGGAACCCGGGAGGCAATACTTACCTTACGTCTTATCTTAGAAGATAGATTAAGGAAAGGCAAATCTACATTTTTAGCTTTTGTAGATTTGGAGAAAGCATTTGACAATGTTGACTGGAATACACTGTTTCAAATTCTGAAGTCAGCAGGGGTAAAATATAGGGAAAGGAGAGTTATTTATAACTTGTACAAAAGCCAGACCGCAGTTATTAGACTCGAAGGGCATGAAAGGGAAGCATCAGTTGGGAAGGGAGTAAGACAGGGTTGTAGCCTTTCTCCGATGTTATTCAATTTGTACATCGAGCAGGCGGTGAAGGAAAGCAAGGAAAATTTTGGAATAGGGATTAAGGTTCAGGGGGAGGAAATAAAAACATTGCGTTTTGCGGATGACATTGTAATTCTGTCAGAGACAGCGAACGACCTGGAAGAGCAGTTGAATGGAATGGACAGTGTGTTGAAGAGAGCGTACAAAATGAACATTAACAAGAGCAAAACAAAAATAATGGAATGCGGTCTTAGAAAATCAGGCGATGCTGAAGGAATTAGATTAGGTAACGAAACAATGAAGGTAGTAGATGAGTTTTGTTACTTGGGTAGTAAAATAACATGCGATGGCCGCAGTACAGAGGATATAAAATTCAGAATGGCAATGGGAAGAAAAGCATTTTTGAAAAAGAGAAATTTGCTAACATCGAATATTAATTTAAGGGTAAGGAAGTCTTTTCTGAAGGCATTTGTGTGGAGTGTTGCCTTGTATGGTAGTGAAACATGGACGATAAGCAGTGCGGACAGGAAGAGAATAGAGGCTTTTGAAATGTGGTGTTACAGAAGAATGCTGAAGATTAGGTGGGTAGATCACATAACTAATGAAAAGGTACTGAACAGAATTGGCGAGAAAAGGAATTTTTGGCATATCCTAACTAAAAGAAGGGATCGCTTGGTAGGACACATTCTTAGACATCGAGGAATCGTAAATTTAGCATTTGAGGGAAGTGTGTGGGGTAAACATTGCAGAGGGAGACCAAGAGACGCGTATAGTAAGCAGATTCAAGTGGATGTGGGTTGCCGTTCTTATGAGGAGATGAAAAGGCTTGCTCAGGATAGAGTAGGGTGGAGAGCTGCATCAAACCAGTCTCCGGACTGAAGACCATAACAACATATTGTAAAGTGCAGAGTACTTCAAAGCAGAAATTTTGTAGCACTGAACTATGTACTCTAGCAGGTAGACGCTAACCTCGAAATGGCTCTAATCAGCAGAAGTCAAACACGTGATTTTTAATTCTGTTCGCGACCTATCGCGCATATTTTAGTTCGCGACCTCGCGCATATTTTAGTTCGCGATCGGTAGCTCTCCTTTTAGTTCGCAGCTCGGCCACGAAGTAGGTCGCTCTTTTTAGTTCGTCCGCTCGTTTTGGCTTTTGCTACCGCTACTAAAACAACAGCTGAGCTGCATCTCAGCTCGAAATGACGGCAAGTGGCAGAAGGGAATCACGCGATTCTGCGCGCTCTCGCGTCTTCTCGCTGTTACCCGTCAGTCTTCGGAAAAGGAGCGGACGAACTACGAGGAGAGGGATCTGCAAACTAGTTCGCTTGTGGGAGCGCTCTTCCGAACTAGTTCGTTCGCGAACAACACAAGACTAGTGGAAAACCGCCTAAAATCCATATCCACGCCACTCCGACCCCATTCGTTAATCCGCCGGGCGTGGTCGATACGCCTCCCCGTCTCGGAACGCAGTGCGTTAGACCACACGGCTAAGCGAGCGGGTGTTCTGCGGTTGAAACTTCCACGGCGAAAATTTTTGTAAACGTAAGGGAACGTACCGCTGAGGTCATGGATTTAGAAACCGCTTAAACTGATTCGTGAACAACAGACGGACCCATGCCCAAGGGCCACGCGGCAGTAGCCGAGCGGTCTGGAGTTCTTGTTGCGGATCGCGCGGCCTCCCCCGTCGGAGGTTCGAATCCCCCCTCGGGCATGGATGTTGGTGTCGTTTCTAGTATAAGGTAGTTAAGGTTGTTATTTGTTGCATAATCTCTGCACTCGGTGTTGATTCTCCTAATAGCATGTAGCTACATTCATTAAGCAACAATACTAAAATAGACCAGAAGAAGGGCACTCAAGCGCCCGAAACCGGTCGTCTAAAATAATCGCAAGCAACTGTTTGGTGACTTTTATTAATTTATAAATATTGAGATACATATTTTGTCTCTATATACAGCGTGTTTCTAAAACTTCGTGGGTTGCTAGAGGATGGCTTGAGGAACAAAATGAGGTAGGGAACCCATGTGCGGAGAAGTCACCCAACGGCGCTACCGAGCGACAGAATTACAGGTGCTGTCACTAGGCCACCCATCTGGCGGCGAAAGCCTCGTTCTATGCACACATCCTCCTATATAATACAGTCTCTGACATATGTTCCTGTAACGTCTGTTGACGTGAAACGCTCATTCTCGGCATATGAGACGCTATTAACGAGCTAGATCAACGGAAAATCTGGAGAAAGTGTAAGTTATTTACTGTCACTGAAATTACGGACATGGACAATAATAAATAATGGGGAGTTTCGTCAATATACCGGGTGATCAAAAAGTCAGTATAAATTTGAAAACTTAATAAATCACAGAATAATGTAGGTAGAGATATAAAAATTGACACACATGCTTGAATAAGTTGGGGTTTTATTATAGCAAAAAAAAATAGTTAAAAAAGTCCGACAGATGGCGGTTCATCTGATCAGAAAAGCAATAATTAGCATAACAAATTAAGACAAAGCAAAGACTATGTTCTTTACAGGAAATGCGCAATATGTTCACCATCATTTGTGAACAATAGCTGTAGAGAACTTGAGAACTTTTCTTTTTTGTTCTAATAAAACCCCATGTCATTCCAAGCATGTCTTGTCAATTTTTACCTCTCCATCTACGTTATTCCGAGATTTTATATATACATGTGGCGTCTGTTCCGAAAGAACAGACGTCACTTCTGATCCTGCAGTTGTTATTATTTAATATTCACAGAATATATGACATCAACTGCGATTGGGCAAACCTGAGAATGTGTACCCAGCCGGGATTCGAACCCGGGTCTCCTGCTTTCTAGGCAGTTGCGCTGACCCCTACACCACTGGGGACACAGTGATCACCGCACCTGCAAGGACTACCTAAGCACGCCTCCCGTCAGATACAAATTCCCAGCTTCGCCCTGCCCACAGTACTGACGGGAGGCGTGCTTTGGTAGTCCTGCGTAGAAAGCAGGAAAGCCGGGTTCGAATCCCGGCTGGGTGCACATTTTCAGCTTTGCCCAATCGCAGTTGATGTCATATATTCTGTGAATATTATTCCGAGATTTATTAAGTTTTCAAATTTATACTGATTTTCTGATCACGCGGTATTTAGCTTTCTAGAGAATAAAATGTCAGCTTGTGGTCAGCTATTTTCTGATTTTATAGCCTTTTTTTGTGGGTGAATAACCTATTTTAGGTACTTAATATCGAAACCTAAAAGTCCGAGGTCTAGTGATATAATATGTCAAAGAGAGTGACTTTCAGTATTATGGTATCCAGATGGTGGTTCGTTCTAAATAAACGCTGTGTATAGCACAAGTGAAGAGTTGAGGCAGCAAAATATAGTACTGTATGAGACACAGAGCACAAAAAAAAAAGTTCCAATGTTTGTTAAGCTTATGGGACTTAACTAGGGGTCATCAGTCCCTAAACTTACAAACTACTTATCAACTAGCTTATCCTAAGGACGGCACAAATATCAATGCCCGAGGGTGGATTCAAACCCCCGACCGTATTGGCCGTGCAGACCGTGATTGAAGCGCCTCAGTCTCGTCGGCCACTCGTCGGCACAGAGCACAACTGTAAGCGATAATAATAATAATTTCGTGTGGCTCATTGGCCTGGTGCAAGAGTTTCAATTGGACGCCACTTCGGCGACTTGAGTGTCCCTAGCCTACCCCAGTTATCCAACTGGGGAAGGGAAAGGAAAGGGGACCTACAGCTTAAACGTGGAATGCCAACCACGTGTCGTTCCTGGCGACTCCTCACATCGTTGAGAGGTGAAGGATGGGTTAATGTGCAGACTGTAAAAAATCAGATGTCCGACCGAGTTTCGAACCCGCGATCGTTCGGTGTCCAGTCGAGCGCATTACCCCAAGACCACCGGACCCGACTTACTGTAAGCGATGCCTGAGTGACAATGGTACACAGAGCGTTGTCCGCCGCAGGTCACGTAGGGTGTCTCGCAGGCTTGGGGCGTACACGTGTGGCGCGCTGAGGCGTCCCCTTTGAGCGGTAGTGCGCGAAACTGCGGCCACAAGAGTGTGAAGAGAGGGGCGAGGATGCGGCGCGGGAATCCGATCGCGTCGGAGCAGGGGGAGCGGGAGAGGCAGGGCGGGTAGCTGGACAGGTGGCGAGCGGGGAGCCGCAGGTAGCGCAGCTGTGAGCACCAACCGCTACCGTGAGGCCGGCTCCACACATTGTAACCAACGCTAGCGCCAACAGTGTTAAAAATCAGAATGAAACTTCACTCTGCAGGAGTGTGCGCTAATATGAAACTTCCTGGCAGATTAAAATTGTGTGCCGGACCCGGGACTCGAACCTGGGTCCTTTGCCTTTCGCGGGCAAGCGCTCTACCACTGAGCTACCTCGACACGACTCACGATGCCGCCTCACAACTTTACTTCCGCCAGTACCTCGTCTCGTACTTTCCAAACTTCACAGAAGCTCTCCTGCGAACCAGGCAAGACTAGCACTCCTGGAAGAAAGGATATGGTGGAGACATGGCTTAGCCACAGCCTAAGGGCTGTTTCCAGAATGAAACTTCACTCTGCAGCGGAGTGTGCGCTGATATGAAACTTCCTGGCAGATTAAAATTGTGTGCCGGAACCGGAACTCGAACCTGGGACCTTTGCCTTTCGCGGGCAAGCGCAGTACCGACTGTGCTATCCCGACACGACTCACGATACCGCCTCACAACTTTACTCCTTTCATCCAGGAGTGCTAGTCTTGCGTGTTTGCAGGAGAGCTTCTGTGAAGTTTGGAAAGTAGGAGGCGAGGTACTGGCGGAAGTAAAGTTGTGAGGCGGCATCGTGAGTCGTGTCGGGATAGCACAGTCGGTAGTGCGCTTGCCAGCGAAAGGCAAAGGTCCCAGGTTCGAGTCCCGGTTCCGGCACACAATTTTAATCTGCCAAGAAGTTTCAGTGTTAAAAATGTTCAAATGTTTGTAGAGGCTATGGGACTTAACTACGGGGTCATCAGTCCCTAAACTTACAAACTACTTATGAACTACCTAACACTAAGGACGGCACAAATATCCATGCCCGAGGGGGATTCGAACCCCCGACCGTAGTGGCCGTGCAGACCGTGACTGAAGCGCCTCAGTCCCCTCGGCCACCGCGGCCGGCAATCACCAGTATTGACAGTAATACGGCATACGGAATGAATCCACAAAAGCACGCCGTTGTGAAATCTAGCAGCAGTGAATCAAAATGGCCGGCCGCGGTGGCCGAGGGGACTGAGGCGCTCCAGTCACGGTCTGCACGGCTACTACGGACGGGGGTTCGAATCCCCCCTCGGGCATGGATATTTGTGCCGTCCTTAGTTGTAGTTAGTTCATAAGTAGTTTGTAAGTTTAGGGACTGATGACCCCGTAGTTAAGTCCCATAAGCTGTACAAACATCTGAACATTTTAATCAAAATGCGGCATATCGGTTGACTCGCAGCTGCGCCCCTACGGGAATAATCGTCAAGTGCGTCGGCAATAATAAACGGCGTTCATCATATATCCTGTTTCGTTAACCTTTTCAGTTCCACTAACGATTAAAGCGCCTTGGAATAGTATATGTACGAATTCCGTCCACGTCACACACTTGAATTCAGCTTCCCTGTTCCATAGATAATTCCTTCTTATTTATCGTTAATGTCTTGGACATGTCTGAGACGAAAAACCGCCTCAGGGTATCTGAATTTATATTTAAATTGATATTTATATCACCTTAAACAGGAATGTTCCAATATGTCCATTGTCGGGGTGCTATTCCACTGCATGGAGAACCTTGGCAGTAGTGGCAATTATCTTTGGAACACAGAAGCTGAATTTAAGTATGTGACGTGGAGGGAAATCGTACTCAGACTATGCCTTAATCGTTACTGGTGTGGTGGTCTAACGGTTAGGACGTCTGCCTAATAAGCATGGAAGGCCGGGTTCGATTCCCGGCTGCATCACAAATTTTAATTCATTGCTTCTTATTTATCGTTAAAATTAAGCGTTTTATGTACTAATACAGTGCAGTAAACATCAAAGTATGCGTTTTAAAATTTTTGGTAGAACTATTCATTTTTATGTCATGTATTTCAGCACAACACAGACGTTTGTATCGAGGTATTGTTTTACTTGGACGTCATTTTGTTGATAGTTAACACTGCCAGATCAATAATGCTAGCATAATTTCGCCACCGCACCAAAGACAAGACAGTTCACTGCTGGAATAAAATGAAAGGAACCACACTCACGCTCACACTCTGGGCCACGTACAGGCGGCAACGCAACACAACCTCTAAGATGGACAGGTTAATGCCTCACAAGTGCCTTCAGTATTCTCATTCGGAAACACCCTACAGTCTACTCATTTCCGATGTCCAAGTGCAATAAGATAGACATATACCACTATGCAACACAAACACACAACGTCAAGGTATAAAATGCTACTGCATGAATATTCGAAACAGATGTTAATAGCGGTCTTACTGTGCATCAAAAACGATGGAATCAGCACGACGTTAAAATGCATGATTAACTGTCGCGGTGATGGCTACAAACGAAATGGATTCCAACGCGCCCCGCCTGATGTTAATTCGCAGAGTTTTCAGTTTGAATCCGACCACTGAATGTGTGTCATTAGCACCTTCCTTTGTTACATGAAGTGTCAAATACGATGCTTCTCTCTGATAAGATTAGAAAAGAACATTCAATTGCGACATTCTTTAAATAGTGTTGGTTATTTATTTGTCGTTTGAAGAGTAACGAGGTAGAAGAAAGATTGAATTACAATTCCATACGGAAAAAGTAAAAGACTGAAAATCTCACATTTTTCATTCACATGTTCACATGTTTGTTAAGCTTATGGGACTTAACTACGGGGTCATCAGTCCCTAAACTTACAAACTACTTATGAACTAGCAAACACAAAGGACGGCACAAATATCCATGCCCGAGGGGGGATTCGAACCCCCGACCGCAGTGGCCGTGCAGACCGTGACTGACGCGGCGCAGTACGCTCGGCCACCGCGGCCGGCTGTTAACTGCACTGCACACTGTATAACAGCTCAAATGTTCAAATGTTTGTTAAGCTTATGGGACTTAACTACGGGGTCATCAGTCCCTAAACTTACAAACTACTTATGAACTACTTACGAACTAGGACGGCACAAATATCCATGCCCGAGGGGGGATTCGAACCCCCGACCGTAGTGTCCGTGCTGACCGTGACTGGAGCGCCTCAGTCACCTCGGCCACCGCGGCCGGCTATAACAGCTCCTCGTAATAGTCGTTGATATTTCTGCATATGATTACCCTCTTCAAGCTACGTTACCATTCTCTCCCGCTGTTCAGGAGTTATTTCCTATCCTTTCCTAACCATGTTGGTTTCACTGGCGTATTTCCGTGTTCGACACACTGACCTTGCTGCTGTCTTCACTCAGCGACATGCGGCTTGTAACTGTGGCGATGTCTTTTCATTGTACCGCCTGTGTGTAAATACTGTCTGTGTGAACTACAACACCTATCAGTGTTTTGGTCTCTGGCTTTTAACCAGTGCTTTCGATTTAAATTGATTTGTGTGTGCGCAAACATTTGGGGCACAAGGCGTGAAGAATGAACATAACAAAATCGACAGTTGGTCACTTTCTTTTTAAAGACAGGATCTACTACAAACAAGATTGTGTGTGAATACTTTTGTCCAGCTGTGTATGTGTTTATCACGGAATAAAGACCCACGGTATTTCTGTTACCTCACGTTAAGAATTTTGCGCATTTATTTATTTTTATAAATTTATTTATTTTATTTTTAAACAGATCTCGTATTTCGGCCCTAATGTCTTACTGTCTACTCCTGTGGCATTATCACTTGCGCGCCTCTGTGCCCTCGGCCACCGCGGCCGGCGTGTACCCTGTAATACGGAAAGTTACCAGCCATAAGGCTCACTGTCGTATTAACCCTTTTATTTCCAGTATTAAAAGCTGATTTATACCGTATTTTGTGTAAAGTCGTAGTCTTGTTGATGAAAAGCGTGCTTATGATCTACCTCATAGCTAAGACAGCCAAAACATCCATGCCCGAGGTGGATTCGAATCTCGGGGGAGCGACCTCGCGCACCGGAGAATAGCGCCTCAATGCGCTCGGCCGCTCCGCCGCGGCGCGCCAAAGATCTGTTGTACGTTTGTTATTGTTCGTCTTTGGAATACTGGGCGAACTACGTGATAACAACTGGTACGTGTGTGAATCGTGGCGCAGTGTGTGTGCTAAACCTTGTAAGGACATGGGTGGTAGAAAGACAGTGGACAAAATAATTCAGTGCAGTGAAATTCGTAAAGATGGTCTTAAAGACAAGTTCCTGACGAATGATTCGCTTCAGGTACATAATAAATGTCGACAAACTTATACACTACTTCCACAACTCACCTCAACATGACAAGGAACCTCCATCGCCGGCCGCGGTGGCCAAGGGGAAACTCTAGACTACATGCAATTCAGCTGGCACCTACACCGCTGTGTCCTCTCTGCAACGCAGTAGACGACGAAGAACATAGACTGTTGTGTAAAAAGGTTGAAGACATATGGCTCTATGTTAGACAAAAGTTACCTAGCATCAGCAGAACGACACCCAATGCGTTCACAGCTGCTGACTTCTTAACACCGGATAGCATTCCATATCCAAGAACTAGAAGAAATGCTGTCAACTGGTTGAAAGGGCAAACTCTTCATTACATCCTAACTAAAGAATCAAGCAATGTGGAGGATTTCTGGGTGTATCTTACAACTGAACACCACATGCTGATGCGTAATAAAAAATACAAAGAAACTTTTGCAAATTTTTGACTAGAACAATAATGTAAAGTATTACAAGAAGTTTTCATTTGGAAGAATGTTATTGTTTTGACTTTTCTGTTACACGCAACAAGAGAAGGTTTTTAGGGAAACAAAAAAGAAGACCGCCATGGAACATTCAATTTCAGATACTTACGTAATTGCGTTGACGACTCTATGTAACCCAGTGATGAAACTGGACGTTCTGTTTCAATTACAAATTTAATTTTAAATAGTATAACAACAAGAAAATGTTCAAATGTTTGTTAAGCTTATGGGACTTAACTACGGGGTCATCAGTCGCGAAACTTACAAACTACTTATGAACTACTTACGAACTAGGACGGCACAAATATCCATGCCCGAAGGGGGATTCGAACCCCCGACCGTAGTGGCCGTGCTGACCGTGACTGGAGCGCCTCAGTCCCCTCGGCCACCGCGGCCGGCTCCGTTCCATTCCGCTGACTGTCGCTCAGCTTTAAAGTTACGGCAGCATACAAGCGCAAGGAAATGTCAAGCTGCGAATGTTGAACACACACGCGGCTGTATAAAAAGTGTAATGCAGAAAAACAACGCTCGTTTGATTGTTGGGAAAACTGTGGCGCATTTACGAGTATTTATGAGTCTCTTTCTCTCGTGCCTATCATGTTTACATGACAGGGCATAATTTTCTAGGCGGGACAGAAATTCATTTCGTAGCTCAGTCGATTAACACAAAATATCTGTAAATTATATACACAGTTCTTCTAGGGAGATCAATCTATCCATTATTACTGAAAAACCACATTAGACGTTCACGACAGATTACGAATTCAAAGTAAATTAATTGTGAAGATAAAAAAGTGATAAATTAGAAATTGACAAATTTTAGATTTTTCCCTTAATTATATCATGAAATCTGGGTTTTTCGAAGCAGCTATTAAAATACTTTATCAATGACTTAAGTGACATATTACATGGAATGATAGAATAATTGTATATGTTTGGCATTGTACAAGACAAGAAGACTATCTAAAAACGTTACAAGCGACACATGTTCAGTCTTCGTAGACTGATGCCCATCAAGCAAGTGCTTACTGATCAAAGCAACGTGTTTCACATTTCATGATTTGTTACTACCTGGTGACTATGCTGTCTTGCAAGTTCATCTATCGCGTAAGTGCGGTATTTGGGCTTGTATGCATTTACAAGCATGAGCAATTCTTCCCTGGTTTCTGACTCACTGTGAGTAATTCCATTAGATGTTAGCCACGAAATAATTTCGTCCTTTCTGGTATTGGAAGTAGGAGCTCTGTTCACTTGCACAGAGTGCACACTCGCATTGTCCATAACGATAACAGAATTCTCGGCCAGGTACGGAAGCAGTTGACTTGTAAACCCCTGACTGAAGACTGCGTAAGTCATTTCAGAATGGTAGTCTTCTGAATGCTTCGCCTTTGATGACTTGAATATTAATTTACTTTCAGGTATGAATCCTGTTTCTGCCAAAACCAGTTGTCGCTCCGCACAGTACGACACGAACTCAAGCGCGCGCAACGGCTGACTGGCGGCTATTGGCCAGCAGGTCACGTGACGTGGCGTGACGTAGGCCTACCTGTGCTTCTGCGCATCCAGACCTCACCCGCCAAGTTACGTGGCGCGCGCTTTAGTTCGTAAGTAGTTCGTAAGTAGTTTGTAAGTTTAGGGACTGATGACCCCGTAGTTAAGTCCCATAAGCTATACAAACATTTACACATTTGGACCTCCATCAAACATTCCCCGTGAATCATTTGATTTTAAAAACTTATTTTTCTTTGTGGTCGCAAGCGTGTTGATATGTCTAAATGTAGGAACCCAGCTGAAGAATAGTGGAATTCAGTAGAGAAACGTGATCCAATTGAAAGCATCCGAACGGAAGCAAATAACAAACACAAGTGGGGAGATGAGGTAACTGTGAGGCTGTCTCAGGCAGGCAGGCATGCATTTCAAAAGCCAGGACCATCACGGCCTGAGAAAGGAGCGGCAACAACCAAAGGTGGGACAGTGCTGATGCTAAAGAGAAGACGCTGTTGAAAAGTTGAAAGATTAGTGGAAGAAAATGATGAATGTCAATACGTTTCTGAAGAATTACAAATATTGTTCCTTCAACTGAGTCCCGAAGTGGAATACTGACAAACGTGTGAAAAGAATGGTAATAGCTTCAATTTAACAGTATTACCAGGGAAAAGAAGTGTCATTTGCTTTTCAGCTGCAACTACTGATATTTTAACAGACAACTGGTGTAGAAATCAGAACACTGATAACGAAGCTCACGAGGAACAGAAAGTGATCAAAACTGCAGCAGCTATTATTCGACATGACAAAGTCCAGAAGCTACGAGTATTCTCACTTTTCCAACAATTGTAGAAATTTATAGAGGAGAAGCTGAAAATGGACGAAACAAATTACTGAAAAAAAAAGAAAACTAAAACTTCAGTATGTCGTAGTATGATCAGCGCTGCAACTCCAAGTTCGTTTTTGTCTCCTGTATAACTTGGGACGGGTGTTTCATTACACATAAAATTTAGCTCTAAGTTCCTGATCGACATCCTGTGCAATTTGGGAGTTTGTGTACCGTACAAGATACTTTTAAAATATGAGAGATTGGTCACTTCCCAAGAGAACACGAGAATTCAGAACGGATACGTGCAATTCGTTTTCGATAATGCAGACGACAATGTCCATACTGTGGATTGCCTTAACACGTTTCATGTCACGGGCAAAATTACTTGCATAACACCTAAAACCGCCTTTAAGGTAGAAAGATTATTACTGCTCAAGCTATTGATAAATGAGACCTGTTTGATTTGCGAACTTACAGAGTCCCAATTACACATGGCTGTTCCAAAAATAGTTGCTACAAACATGGCTTCCCTGGAAATAAAACCACTATCACATGAACATGACCGAACACTTGTTTTGGATGAGTGATGTTGGAAAGCCCAGAAGAATGTAAACCTAGTTGGTGTGACTGCATGGACTTGCTGTATGTTGCGAGAGAATTTCGAACTTCCGCTGCAGTTCCTCTTCCATCCATCAACTTGGCTCCTTCAAACCCGTCAACAATTTATACAGCTCTCCTTTAAGCTGCCACAAAAGGCACCAGCAATGGACAAAGCACAACAATGGTGACTTTGATAAGCCTTCGTACGCCAAGCGTAACACAGAACCTGATGGGAGCCCATTGAAGTCACTCTTCACGCGACTAGGATGTTTTCACTTGTTAATAATGTCTCTTTTGTCAGCGATTGGATACATCGTGGCAGGAAGTGGCCTGGAGGAGTTGTACAGTACTGTTTATGCCAAAAAAACAGCGTTCATCAAATGATGAATGGGAAAGCTTACTCCAGGGTCATTCGTGCCCTCTTCATTGTCGAAGAATCACTCATTACAGTATTCTTGAAAACTAGTGAAACCCTAATTAGTGTGGATAAAGATGAGCTTAATTATGTCTATTCAGCTTTCAAGCGTGGTACTGCATCTTCTGAAGAGATTACGCAGTCAGATGCAGTGAATTTAGAGAGGACTGACTAGCTCACATTTATTTAAAGCTATAGGGACTGATGACCCCGTAGTTGAGTCCCATAAGCTCTACAAATGTTTGAAGTTTTTTTTTAAGCTACTTTCCAAAAAACAACCTCCAAAAGCTTCAGTTTTTAATATATTACGATTACAATGATATAATTATATAGTATAAATATTACTCAGATAATATTTTTATAATTTTAAATTATTTATGTTGGAAATAGCCGTCATTGAGGAGAGCGAAGAAAATCTGCAAAAGGCGCTATCAAGAAAGAATGAGATTCTGCCAGCTAAATATAACATGAAAATCAACACAAAAAAGACAGAGATCTTGGTATGCAGCCGCGAGCAAATTACAACTGATATTAGGATTAATGATGTACCATTGAAACAAGTTAATGTATTCACATACTTAGGAAGTAAAATTACACCGGATGGCAAAAGTTCAGCAGACTTAAAAAGTAGAATTGCCTAAGCTAAACTAGCCTTCAACAATAAACGGATGCTTCTTACATCAAAAAATATAAAGGAAGAGACCAAAAAAGCATTTATAAAATGCTATGTGTGGAGTGTGGCAATGTATGGCTCGGAAACTTGGACACTCGGCGTTTGCGACAAGAGAAGACTAGAAGCATTTGAATTGTGGTGTTGGAGGAGGATGCAGAAAATCTCTTGGACGGCCAAGATGACAAACGAAGAAGTTCTTAGAAAAATCGGCGAAAAAAGAGCACTTGTGAAAACGATAATGAAGAGAAGAGACAAGTTAATAGGCCATCTGTATAGGCACAATGAGTTTATAATTAATATTATGGAAGGGATGGTAGAAGGAAAAAGACGCAAAGAAAGACCCAGATCGCAGTATGTGAAACAGATTCAAAGAGATGTAGGAGTGGAATCATATGAAGAGGCTATCCGAGAACAGAGAAGTGTGGAGAAGAAGAATTGCTGCCAACCAATCTTCGGATTGAGAACGAGAGATGTTGGAAAGATATTTATTTTAATGTGGCAATCTCCAGAGCAATTTCAGCGTGGGTTTCTCCGTGCCACAGGTTTGTAGTGCCTAGACCTGTGGAAGCTTCTTTTGCCTTAGAAAGGAGCGCCCCTTGAGATGGTGGCGAGGATGTCGTTCATTCAAGGACTTATCACTAACATGCCACCAGCCACAAAAAACGCAGTGTGCCATTACAAAACGCAATGGTGTGTTTAAAAAAAAATGGTTTCCAGAGAATCTAAATATATTAGAAAAATTCCTACTTTTGCAACCTGCGTAACTCTAAAACCGTTCACTTTAGCAAGATTACGCATAGGACCATTTTTGTTGGCAATTGGGTTTATGTCTAATTGGACCGTACTATATACCCATTGAACTGCGTGCATTTTCAGAAGCAGCGCAGCTCTACTCGACGCTGGACTCCTGACTTTCACCTTTTTAAGGCGTCTCGCTGTGGAGCGCGCGTTTGATCACCGTCGAAGGTTCGAGTCCTTCCTCGGGCATGGGTGTATGTTTTTGTCCTTATGTTAGTTTACTTGGTTTAAGTGGTAACCTAAGGGACTGATAACCACAGAGATTAAGTCCCATTGATTTACAAACATTTGAACATTTTTTTGAAAAATTTGAAACGTTAACGTTCAACACAACACAACACTTCGGTACTATGCATTATTTGCGTGGGTCGGAAGCAAGTCTACGATATTCGATAACTCATTCTTTGATGATTGGTAGTTATTACAGTGCGATGTTTGTGCCATCATTGGAAATGAATTGTAAAGCCACGATAACTGTTCTTCTATGCGACCCTTAGGTGTTGGCAAATTCAAAAACGTGACGATGAGTTAGTCATTGGCATTCAGACCTAGAACTTCGTGGTCGATCTCCAGGATAGTGATAAATTCCTTTCCTTTTCACCTGAAAGGCCATCTGTATCATCCAGACTGCCCCACTCCTCAATGGCATAGCTCTCTCAAGTTGGTTCGTGGGTTGTCTCGTTCAATGTAACCCAGGCTTGTTCGCTATCGTCCATGTCTGGAGAACGTGCTGGCCACTCTAATCCTGCGATGTCGTTACCGTGAAGGAACGCATTAAGAAGATGTTCGCGATGGGCGAGAGAATTGTCGTCACTTAAGAAGAATCCCTCACCGAAGTGCTGCCAATATGGTTGCACTGAACGCGAGGTGATGTCTTCTCCTTACATTAGACCCGCTTTACTGCCTTCTGCGACCACCAGTGGTGTTCGGTCGCTTCCACATAATGCCACCCTAAAACATCGGGGAACCACCGCCTTGCTGCACTCGATGGACGGTGTGTCTGAGACGTTCAGGGTGACCAGACTGCCTCCGGAAAGGTCTCCGACGATTGTCTGGTTGAAGACAGATGGGAGTCTCGTCTGTGAATAGCACTTGATGCCAATTCTGACGAGTCCATTCAGCATGCTGTTGACTCTGTGTGTACGGCTCGGAATGGCGTCTAGGCTGTGAAAGCTGGACCTAGCCAAGGTCGTCGGGAGTGAAGTTGCATGTCATGCAGCGGATTAACGTACAGTTTGAGTCGGAACACGACGTCCTGTGGCTGCACGTAAATCTTTATTAAGCATGAAGGCGGTCCTGTCAGGGTTTCTTCGAGCAGTGGTCATCAGCTTCTGTGGTAGCCTTTGGACGAACAGAACGAGGCAAGTCATCGACGGTTCCCGTATCTCCGTACCTCGTCCACGTCCGAAAAACATCCCTTTGGTTCGCTCCCAGAATCATGGGAAATTTCCTTGGTGACAATCCGTCCTAACTCAGATTAACCCTGCGGAAGAGACCAAACTCCGGAATTTACGTTGGAATTGCACAACTACAGTCAGAGGTGCCCCCCTTGGCCAATGACTCACCCCTTCCCCCACCCCGGAGACATTTGTATTCGTAGTTTATTACCTAATTAATACGTTTTGTATTTTGCGTCATAGGATTTCGTGTAACTTGGAGATGACAGAAAGTGCCAGTATCGGTGACGATAGTCTAAAGATTTGTCTCTCGGAGCTTTGACAACACGAAGTGGGTCTAGGGGGGTGCTTGCTTACCGTTCGCGTTTGATGTAACCGTGTGTTCTTCGGATCTAACTGTTCTGCATCCGAAATGCAAAACCAAAACCACCGGAGATAACGCAGGCAAATTTATTAGCGAAATGACACGTTGTACAGAGATAAAGTGACTGAAAATGTAGCACCACGCAAAGTCAGGACAGAACGAACAGATCTAATTAATGACTCACAGCTAACATGGGTTCAGAAGGTAACATTTCCCTCAAACACATGTACCTCTTTAGTCACACGAAGTGTCAGAACTATACTTCTAGATCCTCAAAAGGTTTTTCACATTCTATCTCACAGAAGGCTTTTAATGAAATGGCGTGTTCATGAAATACCATCTCCGATACATACGTAAAAAATGTGTTCAAAGGTTTCCTGAACACTGAGGTTAAATATGTGTATTTCAGCAACAACACAATTCCTTAGTTTGTAGATGGATGTGATTCAATTATCACATAAATTAAACAATTTAGGACATTTGACAAATTGCAGCCCCACAAGATGCTATAAAAATTACAAATATTTTTGTCTGAGATTTCGACTACACTAAGGCAGTCATCATCATCATCATCATCAAGTAACATCATCACATGAGACTTCCACAAAAGGAATGCTCATGTTGTGTAAAGTATGAAGAAATAAAAATTTATAAAACATAGTGGCAAGGAACTAAGGATCTGCCGATGTGACAGCAGATAAAGGCGGCATCAGACACGTGTGATGAGTTTACTTACTGATGATGACTGCCTTAGTGTAGTCGAAATGTAGATAAAAATATTTGTAATTATTTATAGCAACTTGTGGTGCTGCAGTTTGTCAAAATGTCCTAAATTGTTTAATTTTTGTGATAATTAAGTCACATCCATCTACAAACTAAGGAACTGTGTTGTTGCTGCAATACACATATTTAACCTCAGTGTTCAGGAAACCTTTGAACAAAATTTTTTATGTATGTATCGGAGATGGTATTCCATGAACACGCCATTTCATTAAAAGCCTTCTGTGAGATAGAATGTGAAAAACCTTTTGGGGATCTAGAAGTATAGATCTGACACTTCGTGTGACTAAAGATGTACATGTGTTTCAGGAAAATGTTACTTTCTGTTCGAATGTTCAAATGTTTGTATAGTCTATGGGACTTAACTACGGGGTCATCAGTCCCTAAACTTACAAACTACTTATGAACTACTTACGAATTAGGACGGCACAAATATCCATGCCCGAGGGGGGATTCGAACCCCCGACCGTAGTGGCCGTGCAGACCGTGACTGAAGCGCCTCAGTCCCCTCGGCCACCGCGGCCGGCGTTACTTTCTGAACCCATGTTGGCTGTGAGTCAAGAGATCTGTTCGTTCTGTCCTCACTTTGCGTGGTGCTACATTTTCAGTCACGTTATCTCTGTACAATGTGTCATTTCGCTAATGAATTTGCCTGCGCTATCTCCGATCATTTTGATTTTACATTTCGGATGCCGAACAGTTAGATCCGAAGTAGACACGGTTGCATCAAACGCGAATGGTAAGCAAGCACCCCCTAGACCCACTTCGTGTTGTCAAAGCTCCGAGAGACAAATCTTTAGACTGCCGTCACCGATACTGGCACTTTCGGTCATCTCCAAGTTACACGAAATCCTACAATCCTACTGACGCAGGTATGCAGTGGTTGGGAAGGGAGTAAGACAGGGTTGTAGCCTTTTTCCAGTGTTATTCTATTTGTACATTGAGCAAGCTATAAAGGAAAGCAAGGAGATATTTGGAGAAGGAATTGAAGTTCAGGGTGAAGAATTGAAAACATTGCGTTTTGCCGACGACATGGTAATTCTATCAGAGACAGCAAAGGATCTGGAAGAACAGTTGACCGGAATGGACAGTGTGCTAAAAGGTGCGTATAAGATGAACATTAACAAAAGCAAAACTAGGGTAATGGAGTGCATTCTAAGAAAATCAGGCGATGCTGCAGGAATTAGATTAGGTAACGAAACAATAAATGAGGTGGATGAGTTTTCTTACTTGGGCAGTAAAATAACAAATGATGGTCTCAGTACAGAGGATATATAATGTATAAAGGCAATGAAATTGAGTTCTTGAAAAAGAGAAATTAGCTAACATCGAATATTAATTTAAGGATAAGGAAGTCCTTTCTGAAGGCATTTGTGTGGAGTGTTGCCTTGTATGAGAGTGAAACATGGACGATAAACAGTGCAGACAGGAAGAGGATAGAGGCTTTTGAAATGTGGTGCTACAGAAGAATGCTGAAGATTAGATGGATCGATCGCGTAACTAATGAGGAGGTACAGAACAGAATTGGGGAGAAAAGGAATTTCTGGCGTACCTTAACTAAAAGAAGGGATCGACTGGTAGGACACATTCAAGGAATTGTGAATTTAGCTTTGGAAGGAAGTGTGTGGGGTAAAAATCGCAGAGGAAGACCAAGAGATGGAAACAGTAAGCAGATTCAGATAGATGTGGGCTGCCGCTCTTATGTGGAGTTGAAGAGGCTTGCTCAGGATAGGGTATTGTGGAGAGCTGCATCAAACCAGTCTCCGGACTGAAGACCACAACAAGAACAACAACAACAACAACTGACGCATAATACAGTTATTTCGCGCTAAGACGCCACGAAAAGAATTACAGTACCGTTCCGATGAAGAGAGAGAGAGAGAGAGAGAGAGAGAGAGAGAGAGAGAGAGAGAGAGAGAGAGATCTTAGGCTTGTAATGCCCTGAAGAACGGCCATTGCGTTGGACCATGATCCATGACGTCAGCAAACGGCGCACGTCACTCCGGAAGCAGATAAGAGACGCCGACTGCATAGGCAAGGAGCGCGGAAGTTCCGCTAAGCGACCGGGCCCAGTCTCAAACGGAAGTCGCGTGCGGAGGTCGTGTGGGCGCCAGACCAACACTGTAGGAAGAGCACTTCTCAAAGTCGTTACGTGACTGTTTGGATAAGCAGAAGGGTCCACAACTACATACATAGTCCGCAAATCACCCAAAGGTGCATGGCGGAGGGTACTCAGTACCACTACTACTTACTTGCCTTCCTGCTACACTCCCATATAGAACGAGGGAAAAACGAATGATTGTATGCGCCCTAATCTCTCTGATCTTGCTTGTGGTCTTTACGCGAAATTTAGGTTAGCGGCAATAGAAGGGGTCGTACAAGCGTTTTATACAGGGTGTCCAGAAAAGGGCTCCCTGATTTCAAAATTAAATATCTCGAAAACAAAGATCGATAGAGGAATGCAGTAAACGGTATGTTTATTGTGAAAGCTGTAAGAAGTTTATACAGCAGTTTGAAATAATAGTTACAAAAGCTGCTAACAGATGGCGCTGTACGCTGTACAGCTCATATCAGCGTACATAAGTGAAATAATCGTATGAAAACACTCTTTGCAAACAATCACATCACAATATGTTTTCAAAACGTTCACCATTGGCACTAAAGATGTGGCGCAAACGAAGAATGAAATTCGCCATCACATTTCGTAGTGTCTCAACCGAAGTGGATTCATCTGCCACAGAGATCGCCGATTCAAGCTCGTCCAGCGTGGCGGAATGCTTCGGGTAGACCACGTCTTTCACTGTGCCCCCACAAAAAAGTCACAGGGAGTCAAATCCGGCGAATATGGAGGCCAATCCATGCCTGCACCAGTAAATTTGGGATATCCCAAAGCAATGACTCGATTCCCGAAGTATTACTCAAGAAAGCGAAACACTTGTTCGGTCCGACGTGATCGCGCTCCATCTTGCATAAACCATTCAGTACCTGATCGATCCTCTAACGCTTGCTGTGTGGCGACAAATTGTTATAAAATTACAACGTAACGTGCACCAGTGACCGTTTCTCGAATGAAAAAAGGGCCAATAATGCCTCTGCTGCATACTGCAGCCCACACAGTAACTTTACAGGGGTTTCGCTTCACACCAATATGGCTTTTCGGAACCCCAAAATCGCCAGTTCTGCTTATTCACGTATCCTTTCATGTGGAAGTGTGCTTGCCAGATGCAACCGTCATCAAATCCCTCACTATCAATCATTGTGATCATCTGATTAGCAAAGGCAACCCTTTGTTGCACAGCTCGTACGGGTATGGCCAGGTGCGTTTGAATTTTGTAGGCTCTTTTTTTGTATTTTCTGCGTTCTGAAACGCTTCAAACCAGTCTCAGATGCAATTCCACGGACGGATGACATTGGATAATTCCAGAAACTCTGGCAATATTTTCAGGCGTAACTGCGGTTTGCTTGCGGCCAATATGCCCCACTAGATCATCAGTTACGCTTCCTGTTCGTTGAAATTTTGCGAAGAGCGTACGGATGGTTTTCGCATCGGGTCCTTTTGGAACATTAAATCGTGCTTGAAAACTTCGCCTTGTTGCCGTAGGACTCTCTACTAGCATGTGGTACTCTAGCACCAGAAAAACGCGTTGTTCAATGGAGTACATGGTTTTAATCTCTTCCTTCGGTACGCTAACCTCCTTTCACGTTTCAGTAGTGGAACTGATCGCTCTGAGCTTCGGATCACTATTTATACTAGGCATTACGTATGGCGATTACAGCGCCATCTGTTAGCAGCTATTGTAACTATTATTTCAAACTGCTGTATAAACTTCTTACAGCTTTCACAATAAACATACCGTTTACTGCATTCCTCTATTGATCTTTGTTTTCGAGATATTTAATTATGAAATCAGGGAGTCCTTTTCTGGACACCCTGTATGTGGTTAAAAAATGTTCAAATGTTTGTAATCCTATGGGAGCAAACGACATTGGTCATCAGCCCCTAGTCTTACAAACTACTTAAAATAAGTTAAACTAACCTAAGGACAACACACATCCATGCCCGAGGGAGGATTCGAACCTCCGACGCGGGAGGCCGCGCGATCCGTATCGTGGCGCTGCAGACCGCTCGGCTACTCCCGCGCGTCTTTTCATTGAATATGGATGATTTGAACTATTTTCCTTTACAAGATGGCTACTCGAGAAATTCGACTGTACTTAAGAAGACCATCTGCTCTACGAAGTCTTCGTATTGGTTTCAGACTGGAATCACTTGCAGCACCTTGAGTTGCAACCAAACTGTCATCTACCTGTAGTTGCGTTCTCTTCCTTACATGACATGATAGGAAACTTCCCAGAAATAACAAATGGAACAAAACTTTGCACCTTCGATTTCGTCTAACCTTCAGTAAAACTTGTTAATGATATAGTCATAGGCAGTATGTATAAAATTACTTTCTCGTTGATGAAAAGAAAATTAATTTATCTGTATCCTGGAGATCGACCGCGAAGTTCTAGGTCTGAATGCTAATAACTAACTCATCCTCATTTCTTTGAATTTTCCGACACGTAAGAGTCGCATAGCACAACTGTTATCCAGGCTTTACAATTCAATTCCAATGCTGGCACAAACATCGATCTTTGATAAGTATCAATCATATCAAAGAATAAGTTATAAAATATCGCAGACTTGTCACCGATCCACGCAAATAATCTATTGTACGGAAGCGTTGTGTTTATGAATGTTAAAGTTTCAAATTAAAAAAAAAGTTCAAATGTTTGTAAAGTTATAGTACCTAACTGTAGTGGTCATCGATCCCTAAACCTACGAACTACATAAACTAACTTATCTTAAGAACAACACACACACACACACACACGCACGCACGCACGCGCGCGCGCGCGCGCGCGCGCGCGCGCGCGCGCGCGAGCCATGGAATACGTTAGTGACAGGTGAAACTTTTCTGAGGATACGTGGCTGCAGAATTTGAAGAAATTATTTCCTCCGAAAACTTAATCACACTCCAGATTTATAATGCTGACAATCTGGCCCTAAGATGCTGGCAAGTAGATGACTCTGTGTAGAGTTACAAGGAGTGTAAAGACTGACTTACAGTTATGGCTTGTTTTTCTATTTAGTGTAAGGTTTCCAGATTATCCAGATTTTCTGTAAGCAGGATTACACCCGGTCTCACCTAGTCCGCATAAACGAGGTTCTTGTGTAGTATAAAATAATGCAGTAAAGAAATAAATTAATGGCTTGCAGAAAATAAATTTATGCATCTTGCAGGGTGAGATTGAAATAGGTGAAAATAATAATAAGCAGTCCCGCATATGCTGACGACTTAGTGGTGATGGGAGGTTCGATTGAAAGATTGGAATCTCACATTTCAAAGCTAGGTCAGAAATTTAAGAGTTATGGTACGACAACCAGCAACTCCAAAACGAAAGTAATATCTGTGGGAAACAGTTTGATTGCCAAATAGGAGGAACAAAGTTGGAACAAGTGGCTTGTTTTAAGTACTTAGGATCAAATGTTGAAATGTTTGTATAGTCTATGGGACTTAACTACGGGGTCGTCAGTCCCTAAACTTACAAACTACTTATGAACTAACTAAGACTAAGGACGGCACAAATATCCATGTCCGAGGGGGGGATTCGAACCCCCGACCGTAGTGGCCGTGCAGACCGTGACTGAAGCGCCTCAGTCCCCGCGGCCACCGCGGCCGCCAAGTACTTAGGATGTATTTTGTCACTGGATGGCACCGTAGTAAAAGAACTGGAATCAAAGTGTAGCAAAGGTAACGCAGTGAATGTTCACTTACTATCTACTCTTTACTGGGACTGACGGAGGATACAGAGGAAGTTCAGAGAAGGGCAGCTCGTTTTGTATTATCCCTATCCCGATACATGGGAGAGAGTGTCACAGAAATGTTGCACGAGCTGGGGGGAGGGGGGACAAATCATTAAAAGAAAGGCGTTACTCGTTGCGGGGAGATGTATCTGTGAAGTTTCTTTCACCAACTTTCTTCTCCGTATGCGAACATATTTTGTTAGCACCCAGTTACATAGGGAGACATTATCGTAATAAAAAATAAGAGTAATCAGATTGGAAACAGAAAGATCTTTAACAAGCGTCATCCAATATGCGGCAGGTTTAACAGATGCCTTGATTTAAGCCTTCTGCGTCAGTTCCTCAGCGACTTCTTGGATGAACCCCCCCCCCCCCCCCCCCCGTTGACTACCTCATTTCAGAACATCCACCAGCTGGTACTGAATGAAACTACACATCATAGGAAATACTAACCCGTAAAAGAACTGGTGTAGCTCTTGTAACAATACACTGAACATCTTCTAACATGCCGGAATTGGCTTTCAAGTTGATCCCTTGACGGCATTCAAAGGAAGCCAGAAGTATCTGACTTGGCCTAGTATTGAGCCGAAACAATGACAGCTCCGGACACGATAAGTAATTATATAGATGTGCGTGTACCGCAAGGAGGACGCCAATACCAAGTCTAAGTTATCAGTGCTTTGTGCAATGCTTCGACCAACTTTGTTGCATGGGAGTGAAAGCTGGGTGGATACAGATCACTTGATTTATAAGGTTCACACTACACACAGAAGTTCCAACTTTTGAATATGGTAAATATTGATAATACCTCATATGTATGAGCGGTGAGCGAGGGGGTAGGAAGGTGACCAAGAGGAATAAGTGAATATCGAATCATGAAAATTGTGAAAACAATTTCTGTAAGGCTGCAGATTGCAAACGGGCGGCTGGGTGATGCGTTTACGTTAAGAGGTTTGGCAATAATAGCAACGGGTGGCCTCTTATTGATTTAGTTACTTTATATACTGGCAAAGAGTTATATAATTTAACGCTATCTGACTGTCTCTGTCTTACTAACAAAAGTTATATAAAGGCAAAATATCTATAAGCAATGTTCTGTATTAAATCCAGCCGACACCGTTCTCAATTAACAATGAAATAAATGAAGCAATTATTCAATTCTGGAAAGTGACACCTCGCTTCGCAGTACTTCACATTCTTCACTTCAATTAGTTCATGAGACTGAATTTATACAATGCTCTCAACTATCACTAAGCTATAAATCCATGTAATACTAAACTTGATCCCTCCTTTACTTTCCAAAAGAAATTAAAAGAAATAATCCATGAAACTAATTAAATTCACCTTATGTAAAATATTAGGAATAATAAGTAATAAATTCACCTCAACTATCACAAACCACAGAAACGAAGAATGTGCGTATTATTGCGAAGTGTGCAATGAGGATGTTCTGAAACTTAAGGAAACCCTATCCCAGGTAGCGGTATTAGAATTGACAACGTCGATGTATGAATGATTAGTTTATTATACTTTCAACCCCTTTTTCTTTACACTAATCGTGCTCAAAAATCATTGTTATAAATTAATTAAATGGAATCTCACTGAGTGGAAATCTATTATAATAGTAAAAGGAAAACAAACCCAAAAATTCATTAAATGTATTAGCACTTATCTTGCACTGATAGATTCCAAACCTCATCATGTGCCAGTTTCAGTTTCTCCATCTACCACCCGATCCTCTCGCTTGACTACCAGACGCGATCCTTCCCAGACTGCTACTCCTTCTTACTCAGAGGCAAAACGACTGCCTACCGGCCGCCAAAGATAATCTTACTTCACCGAAACAAAGAGGGCTGTATAAGTTGTTACCAACCTATATAGCGTAAACTTAGGATTCGAGATTTCCATTCAGTATTCCCCTTACAAGATGAGAGAGGAGGAACATATTACTACATCTCTGATGTGTGCCGTAGGAATGAGTCTGGGTGAAGAGGGAGGAGCAAAACTTGATGACTATTTCTTTTTCTCAGAACAGAATTATGTGATATACGGAGATATATAATAAGAGTGCAGAGTGCTGGTTAAGAGTGTTAAAAATAAAGGTCAAATTTTGATGTTTCCATCGAAATTCTCTTCTTCCAGAATGTTACTAGGCGTAATGAAATCATTCTAATTTTTGGAACATTCGTGAAAGTGCCAGCACTGGGAGAGATAAGACCTGAAGTGACAAAATTCAAATGTCTGTAAATCTATCGGACCAAACTGCGTGGTCATCAGTCCGTAGCTTACAAACTACTTAAACCTAGGTAAACTAACCTACGGACAAACACGCACACACCCATGCCCCAGGGAGGACTCGAACCTCCACGGCGAGCAACCACGCGCTCCGCAGCGAGGTGCTTTAGACCGCTTGGCTACTCCACTGCGGCTGAAGTAACAGTGGAGCTCTTAAAACATGAATTGTAGAACCTAATCGATTTCTTGGCGTCACGTTTTCGTAAATGTTAACTAATGACATACATTTATTTTTATTATTATTATTTTCTTTTTTCTTCTTTTTGTTTTTGTTTTAGAAATAATTTTAATTTTTTCTACTAGTGAGGAATGCAAATGTTAAATTTTTAAGATTTGGTCGAAATTCTGAAACGAGAACATTTACTGGTGATATTCTCGTTGAATTCTATTTCACAAATAATAAATGCACAGCTCACACACGAAATCGCTGTATTTCTGGATACGATGGTATAAAAAATAAAATCAACAAACCTTCAAGTTCTGAACACAGATTAACATCTTTCGTTCCCAGTGTTGTTCCGGGACAACACCGTATTAAAAGTTGATTTATATCGTATTTTTGTGCATCAATGCTTAAAGTGGCATTTTTGCTGATGAACGACGTGCTTCTAGAACGAAGTTTTGCCGCTTGGTACGGCGTGTAGCCACTTCTGAGGCATTAATCTGTCCGTCTTGGAGGTTGTGTTGCGTTGTCGTCTGTACGTGGCTGGGAGTATGAGCGTGAGTGTGGTTCCTTTTATTTTATTCCAGCAGTGAACTGTCTTGTCTGTGGTGGTGTGTGGGAAGATTATGCTAGCATTATTGATCTGGAAGTGTTAACTATCAACAAAATAACGTCGAAGTAATAAAATACCTGATACAAATGTCTGTTGTGCATGAGATACATGACATAAAATTGCATATGAAACATAATAGCCGACAGGACTGGAAATTATTAAGAAATCTTAATGGCGACCATACAGCTTCATCCTCGGGACCGAGCAAGGTCTCCGCTGACCAAATAGCATACCAAGTGCTACTAAATGGCAAAACCACAAAACGATCCGAAGAAACGAAATACAAACGATTTGAAAAGGAAAATGATTCTCTTCGCACGCCATTCACAGTTCATAAATTGCAAACTGCTATCCGTTAGATGAAAAATAACAAAGCCGCAGAGTTGGATGACATGAGACCAGAGCAAATAAAAAACTTCCGGTTCTGGAACTATCAACTGGATACTGAACATGATGAACACCTGTGTAAAGGAAATGAAAATTCCAAAGATCTGACGCAAGACAAGAGTTGTGGCATTGCTTAAACCAAGCAAAGAGGCGAATAACCCCAAGAACTCCAGACCTGTATCACTCCTGCTCCATCTGTTTAAAATTCTGGAGAGAATGATATTGAATCGAATTCCTGACTTTATAGACAAGAATATCATTAAAGAACAGTCAGGCTTTAGACCAGGAAAGTTATGCACAAGTCAGGTACTAAATCTAACCGATCACATTGAGGAAGGCTATGACAGAAAGCAGACCACAGGCGTTCTTTTCGTCGACCTGACAGCTGCTTACGATACTGTGAATCACAAAAGACTGATAAATAAGGTATATACAATAACTAAGGACTTCCGCCTGACATAATTTACTCAGTGCCTGCTGCAGGACAGACGATATTATGTCACCCTAAATAATAAGACGACTCGATGGAGAACACAGAAAAATGGACTTCCCCAAGGAAGTGTGCTGGCCCCAATGCTACACAATATATATACTAGCGACCAGCCACTCAACACAGGCATCAAGTCATTTATCTACGCAAATGACACAGCTATAGTCGCCGGCCGCGGTGGCCGAGGGGACTGAGGCGCTCCAGTCACGGTCTGCACGGCCACTGCGGTCGGGGGTTCGAATCCCCCCTCGGGCATGGATATTTGTGCCGTCCTTAGTTGTAAGTAGTTCATAAGTAGTTTGTAAGTTTAGGGACTGATGACGCCGTAGTTAAGTCCCATAAGCTCTACAAACATTTGAACAGCTATAGCTGCTCAAGGGTCAACACTCGAAGTAGTGGAATCCAAGCTAACATCTGCTCTCGAAGAACTGGCTGTCTACTTCGATGATAACTATCTGAAACCCAGTCCTGATAAAATCGTGGTTTGTGCATTCCATCTGCGCAATAAGGAAGCAAGGTAAAAGCTGTTCATCATCTGGAAAGGATGCAGTTTAAATCACAGTGATCACCCAACATACTTGGGAGTAAAGCTGGATCGCTCTTTAACTTTCAAAGAGCACTGCATGGACACCAAACAGAAAGTATGCGTAGGAACAATGTTATTCGCAAACTCACGGACACCAAGTGGGGAGCACAGCCCAGCGTCTGCTTTCGCCCTGTGTTTCTCTCCTGCAGAGTACGCTGCTCCAGTGTGGTGGAACTCTGCACATGCTGAGCAAGGTGACGTGGTCTTAAATGAGACAGGCTGCATAGGCACAGGATGCTTAAGACCAACTCCTGTCAGTAATATTTTCCCACTCAACGGAATAACAGCACCAGATGTAAGGATACAGGTAGCTGCGGAGACTGAAAAGAAGAAACGAGAAGAAGATCCGAGGCACCCAATGGTTGGAATCCAGCCCCTCCCATCAAGGTTGAAATCGAGGAAAAGCTTCCTTCTCACAACTTCATCGATTCCAACATCTGCAGAAGCTCGTCGAAATGCACTGTGGAGAGCGAAGTCACCAGGAGGACTGTGCACAGCGAAAGAGAAGCTACCAGCAGGAGGCCGTCTCCCGTACGCGACCTGGAAGACCTCAACAGGCTGAGAACCGGAGAGACAAAGTGTAAAAGCAACATGTAGAAGTGGGGTGTCAATGACGATGAACTTTGTGAGTGTGGTGAGAGACATGACTCTGAACACTTGCTTGTGTGCAAGAACCTTAGTGTACATTGTAACGTGCAAGAGTTGTTCGCTGCCGGCCGCGGTGGCCGAGGGGACTGAGGCGCTTCAGTCACGGTCTGCACGGCCACTACGGTCGGGGGTTCGAATCCCCCTTCGGGCATGGATATTTGTGCCGTCCTTAGTCTTAGCTAGTTCATCAGTAGTTCAGAGTACTGGACCAACAAAGTTTGATGTTGTTATTAATTTATTTATACTAGATCGTAAGTTAACATCCAAAATTGTATTGTGAAGTAGTGCCTTGTGGACTCGGATAAATAAAAAATGACATAAAAATGAATAGTTCTAGGGCCGGGGTATACGGGGTGCAGCCAAGACTGTAGGGCGTCATCTCTCTAAGGAAACTGGCCTCAGTATTCCAGGCCGAAATCACTGCCATCAGGACGTGTGTGGAAGAGAATTTGCGTAGGTGCTACAAAGATCGTAGCATCTATATCTATTCAGACAGCCAGGCAGCCCTGAGATCACTGGCAGCTCTTGCAACAAGGTCTAAAATTGTTGCAGAATGTCACAGGGTTCTGGTGGAGCTAGGGGAAAGCAATAGAGTAAACCTATTGTGGGTCCCTGGCCACACGGGGATCAGTGGCAACGAACATGCCGACAGATTAGCCAGGATGGGGGCAGAGACTCCATTTATTGGACCGGAACCTGTCCTGACAATCACCAAGGTAATGATCAAATTGGAGCTACGTAACTGGCTCAGAAGACAGCATGTAGAATATTGGACCAAAGTCCATCAACAAAAACATGGCAAGGTAATGATGCCAAAGCCATGTTTTAAAAGAAGCTCTGCAATCCTGGGTCTGAACAGGAGAGAGATTAGACTCATGGTTGGATTGCTGACAGGCCATGGGAATTTCAAAAAACACCTACATACAATGGGAATAACAGAAGAGGACCCTAAATGTAGGATCTGTGATGACGGTGATGAAACTGCATCACATCTGATCTTCGAATGCATTGCATTGGAGAGTAAAAGGCACAGAACATTTGGGACAACCAGACCCGAAGAAATCGTGTCTAATAAAGAACTGGTAAAGGGACTCCTTGCACTGTTCAAGGGCATTGGTTGGCTTTACTAGATATACAGGGAGCGATACCGCACAATAAACTTAGTTTTGGTGCAGGCAGTGGCGGGTTGGACCAAGACTGTTTTGGCTTCCCTGAAAAAAGCAAATCAAATCAAATAGTTCTACCAAAAAAATTTAAAAACACATTTTGATGTTTACTGCACTGTATTAATACAGAAAACACTTAATTTTAATTTTTCCAAAGCCGATTTCATAATGTGGGACTGAAAGGGTTAACGAACTAGGATATATGATGAACGCTGTTTATTGTTGCCGACGCACTTGACGATTATTCCCGTAGGGGCGCAGCTGCGAGTCAACCGATATGCCGCATTTTGATTTACTGCTGCTAGATTCCACGACGACACGTGGAGTTGTTTGTGACGGACTCCCGGACAAAAATCTTCGTGGCCCGTTCATGCCGCGGTGGAGTAGCCGAGCGGTCTAAAGCGTCTCGCTGCGGAGCGCGCGGTTGCTCGCCGTGGAGGTTCGAGTCCTCCCTGGGACATGTGTGTGTGTGTGTTGTCCTTAGGTTAGTTCACCTAGGATTAAGTAGTTTGTAAGCTACGGACTGATGACCACGCAGTTTGGTCCGATAGATTTACAGACAGTTGAACATTTGAACAGACAGGCGCGTTCATGTTGAAACAGTATGTACGTGCACGATACCAGGAACAGGGCTGTTCCGTCTGAGAACGCGTTTCCAGCCAGAGGCTCAGACAGGCGAGTGCGGTGTATTTCGGACCGGCCGCATTCCACACGGAGACAGCTTCGCTTCCGCTCTGTCTAGACGGCGAGTACCGGAGGGCGAGGGCTAGACAGGCACTTCCGGACGCGAACTGCTACTGCTGAGGCAGACTGCGCACTCTCCAAGAATTTAACAAGTGACGGCCATGACCTCCAACTCTTGTAGTTTCACGAAACCAGTCGTCTTTTTTCTTCTCAGTGAAGATTTATATTGAACCACTAGCTGAAAACCCGGCGTTGCCCGGGTGTTTATTTATTTAATCGAGCCTTCAGTTAGTGCTTTTCCTATCCATTCTCTCTCCGCCCATCTCCTTTTTTTTTCTAAAATAATTTTACATTTATCGGAGAATATCTAAGAAATAAGAAATCACACCTAAAAATGCAGTCGTTTCGAAGAATCCAATCACGAAATTCAACAATAATGATTGTAATAATATCACAGATCGATCACTTGTTCAACCACCCCCTTGTAGCTCTCGCCATGGAACTGCTAAGGTGTGCAACGGGAGACTTCGGACAACAATTACACACAGACCATTCGTTTGCGTTCTATAGTTCTCGCTGCAAAGCGAAATATTAACACACACACACACACAGAGAGAGAGAGAATTTTATATACACCGATAACTTTCCATCCCAATATACTATGCCCTTTTATCATTATCAACCCTTGCCGCGGTGGAGTAGCCGAGCGGTCTAAAGCGTCTCGCTGCGGAGCGTGCGGTTGCTTGCCGTGGAGGTTCGAGTCCTCCCTGGGGCATGGGTGTGTGTGTTTGTCAATGTTCAAGTGTTTGTATAGTCTATGGGACTTAACTACGGGGTCATCAGTCCCTAAACTTACAAACTACTTATGAAGTAACTAAGACTAAGACGCCACAAATATCCATGCCCGAGGGGGGATTCGAACCCCCGACCGTAGTGGCCGTGCAGACCATGACTAGAGCGCCTCAGTCCCCTCGGCCACTGCGGCCGGCTGTGTGTTTGTCCGTAGGTTAAGAGTTCACCTAGGTTTAAGTAGTTTGTAAGCTACGGACTGATGACCACGCACTTTGGTCCGATAGATTTACAGACATTTGAACATTATCAACCCTCAAGCAACAATGCAACCAGTAAAACCATTTTCAAACAGCAAATATAATTTTCAAAGAATAATTAATGTTCCCCATTTCGCGTTATATGCTTCAAATTACTAAATATCTATCAGATCGCTATAAAACCGTGTCCAAATCATTCCCCAGGTAAAAATTAGTAATTGTACTAATTTTTAGCTCTGCATGTCTTGTGGTTCAGACGTGATAAACGTACACCGAACAGACGTTCACATTTATAGATATAGATGACCAGTTTCAAACTCACTAGCAGCTCATCATCAGACGGTAGATACACATTCAGTGCAAATTACATTTGTATCTGTGGCAGGGCAGAAAACGAGAAAAAGTAAACCCTAATTGTGGTATGTTACACTGATTAATTACAATATAAGTTCGTCTTCAATATGTTACTTACAGTTAGGAGTTTCACACTTAGTATGTCCATTTGTGTTCCGCTTTTGGATAGCATTTCGTACATATCACAACACTGCCCTTCCATTAGCACACCACAGCACATGAGTAGGAAAAACAATCCCATAATGTTCGAATACAGCATTAGTCGTGAGTTTCTTGATGCAGTCGCGTCGTCCAACTATCTTGGCGTATCATTGCAGAGCGATATGAAATGGAACGAACATGTAAGGACAGTTGTGTGTAAGGCGGACAGCCGACTTCGGTTTATTGGGAGAATTTGGGGAAGATGTACTTCACCTGTAAAGGAGACCGCGTATAAAACGCTTGTACGACCACGTCTTGTGTATTGTTCAAGTGATTGGGACCCGCAGCAGATCAGTTTAAAGGAAGACATAGGGGCAGTTCAGAGGCGAGCAGATAAGGTTTGTTACTGGTAGGTTCGACCAATGCGCGAGTGTCACGGAAATGCTTCTGCAACTCAATTGGGGATCGTTGGAGGAAAGACGACGTTCTTTTCGTGAATTTCTGTTGAGGAAATTTAGAGGGCCGGAATTTGAAGCTGAGTGTAGTATGATCTAGCTGCCGCCTACTTACATTTCTTGTAATGATTACAAAGACAAGGTAAAAGAAATTAGGGCTCGTACGGAGGCATATAGGCATTCTTTTTTTCCTCGTTCAATTTGGGAGGTGAATAGGAAAGGAAATGTCTAGCAGTGGTACAGTGTACTCTCCGCAACGCACTTTACGGTGGATTGTGGAGTATGTATGTAGATGTACAGCTGTATCAGCATAATTTATTGTATAATAAAATGCAGCTCCGAAAGTTGCTTTAAAATGATTGTACTTGATCTAGATTTCGACACTTCTACGGGTGTCATCAGAAAATAAAGCTATAACTCACGTGAGAAGTTTACACATGAGCTGATGCCGTATAAAATCAGTTATAAAAATACTAGCTAGTTAAGAAAATGTTCAAATGTTTGTTAAGCTTATGGGACTTAACTACGGGGTCATCAGTCCCTTAACTTACAAACTACTTATGAACTAGGACGGCACAAATATCCATGCCCGAGGGGGGGATTCGAACCCCCGACCGTAGTGGCCGTGCTGACCGTGACTGGAGCGCCTCAGTCACATCGGTCACCCCGGCCGGCAGCTAGTTAAGAACTAGCGCTCTGATGCCACTTTGCACCACGTACACGTCGGCAGCGCATAGCGTTGAGACACAACATTTTATTTTTTCAGACCGTTAGCTCTCATCTGGCTAGTATTTTTATAAGTACCTTTACACAACATGAGCATATTTAGGTCTATGTGTACACATCTGATATGAGTCATAGTATTATTTTTCTCATGAAGACAGCGACAGATGTGTCGAACAACGCTGTGCACAAAAGAAATTGGTTGTTTGGGGCAGGTCAGAGAAGGGCAGCTCGTTTTGTACTACGGCGATATAGGGGCCAGAGTGTCACAAAAATTATGTATGAGTTGGAGTTGAAATCATTAAAAGATAGGCATTATTTGTTGCGACGAGATCTATTTGCGAAATTTCTTTCACCAACTTTCTCTTCCGAATGCGAACATATTTTATTAACATCCACCTACAAAGGAAGACATGACAATGAAAAAAACAAGTGAAGTCAGATAGTAAACGGAAAGATTTGGGTGTTCCTTTTTTCCCCTGAACTATTAGAGAATGGAACCGTAGAGAAACATCATAAAAGCGGCTGATGAGTCCTCTACCATACACTTCGATGTGGCTTGCAGAGTATTTATGTACGAGGGTGAGTCAATTATTACCCGCAATTTTTGTTTATGTTGGTAGTACTGTCGTTTTACGTTGGTGACGCATGCTTTGTTTATTTCTTGTTATATCTTTGCAATTTTCAAGCTGCTATGTTAGGTTCGTTGGCGCTACCGTGCTGTTAATCATGGCTGCTACGCTGTCTATTTGCACCAAAGAAGAGCAACGTTCAGTGATACGCTTTTTTGTGGGCGGAAGGTGTATCAGGGGCCGAAATTCATACAAGACTTTCAGTACAGTACGGGAGCAGTGTTTTGCCACAACGTAGTGTGTTCGAGTGGATTGAAAAATTCCGAAATGGTCGTACGAGTGTTACGCACGATGAAGGAGCCGGACGACCGTTTACCGCCACAAATGAGGAAACCATTGAGCGATCACGTGAAATGATTCTCTTAGACAGACGATTAACTATTGTTGAAGTGGCTCATCGTCTTCAAATTATTCACAACAGACTTGGGTTTCGTAAAGTTTGTGCAAGATGGGTCTCAAAACAACTCACACAGTTGCATAAGCAAACGCGCCTCGACATCTGCAAAAAACATTTGGATCGCTATGGTAACGAAGGGGACAACTTCTTAGACAGAATCATTACTGGTGATGAAACATGGATCCATCATTACGAGCCGGAGAGTAAACGGCAGAGTATGGAATGGAAACATCCAAATTCACCGTGCAAGAAAAAGTTAAAGACCCAACCGTCCGCAGGAAAACTGATGCTTACGGTTTTTTTAGATGCACGAAGTCCTGTACTGGAACATTATGGTGAAATGGGCACACCAATAAACAGTGTACATTACAATTAGATGCTTACTGATAGGCTAAAGCCTGCAATTCGAAGCAAACGCCGAGGATTGCTGTCAGAAGGTGTTGTGTTGTCGCACGACAATGCCCGTCCGCATACTGCTGTCCACACTGCTGAAACGCTCCAGAAACTCAAATTCGAAGTACTGGATCATCCTTCATATAGTCCCGATCTTGCCTCTTCTGACTATCACTTGTTTGGTTCACTAAAACAGGCATTAAGGGGCCGTCGATTTGACTAGGACGAAGCAGTGAAGAAAGCGGTGCATTCCTGGCTCGCAGCTCAACCGAAAACCTTCCTTTATGAGGGCATAAGGAAGCTTGTAGACCGACGGACGAAGTGCATTGAAAAGCAAGGAGACTATGTCGAAAAATGATGTTCTTGTAAGTTTCGTATTTTATTTATAAAATTTTATAACTACTTTGCGGATAATAATTGACTTTCCGTCGTGTATGTAGACAGGGGGACCAAACTACTAAGTCATCAATCCCTCGGAGGGTAGGGGAAGGAATGACGATAGGAAAAGGGATAGAAAAGAAGGAAGAAAGACTGGATTAGCTCGGGGCATCGTGCTCGCCACGCACTTACGAATGATCCGTGAGCTTTCGAGGTGGGGGGGGGGCACAGAAGAAAGCTTGTTGTAATGATTTTTCAATGGTTTTCTCAGCTAATGCAATACGTTACATTAATTGTTCAGCATTCCTTCCAACAGTGCGATCCATGCACGAGGACGACGAATGGCGTGTGCGTTCAATAGTGGCGCGACTGCAACAAGTGCACAGTGTGTCGCGGGCTCTGGAGCGACTTGCAGAGCAGATGAACCGCGGGAGAGCGGTTGCTAAAGGACGAAGAGGAGGGAGAGAGAGAGAGAGAGAGAGAGAGAGAGAGAGAGAGAGAGAGAGACGGAGGGAGAGGGGGGAGAGGGGGAGCAGTGTCCGGCTGCAGCCGGCTGGCGGGGGGGGGGGGGGAGGCGGGCGCGGTGGAGGGGGGCAGTGACGCGGCAACCGTCGCCATGGCAACGCCCTGGTTACGTCGCCAGCGGGGGTTAGACGGGGGAGCTCAGCCACACGGAATCCGCACCCCAGACTACACTGCTCTGTAGTCTATACTGGCTGTGCCTGTCTGTCGCAGACCTGCTATGCCGTTTCATTCCCCACCACTCACAAGAAACACTATGCAAGTGCATTCGGCGATTCCCACACACTTCGCATATCTTGAAGTGGCGGTTCATCGAACCGCTTTCATAATATTTCGCCTACCGTTCCAGTCTCGAGTAGCGCGCGCGGAAAAGGAACACCTGGATCTTTCCGTTTTCGATTTGATTTCTCTTATTCTGACGATCGTGTCTCATTATATACGTCGGTGTTAAAAATAAGACATTCGCATTCGGAACAGAAAGCTGGTGACAGAAATTTCGCAAGTAGATTTCGCCACGACGAAATACGCCTTTCTTTTAACGTTTTCCATCTCAACTCGTGCATAATTTTCGTTACACTCTCCCTTTACATCGCGATAATACGAAACAGCAGTGGCCGAGCAGTCTGCGGCGTGCCAGTCACGGTCTCAAATGTTCAAATGTCTGTAAATCTATCGGACCAAACTGCGTGGTCATCAGTCCGTAGCTTATAAACTACTCAAACCTAGGTAAACTAACCTACGGACAAACACGCACACACCCATGCCCCAGGGAGGAGTCGAGCCTCCGCGGCGAGCAACCACTCGCTGCTCAGCGAGGTGCTTTAGACCGCTCGGCTACTCCACCGCGACAGTCACGGTCTGCACGGCCGCTGCGGTCGGGGATTCGCATCCCCCCTCGGGCATGGGTGTTTGTGACGTCTTTAGTATAAGGTAGTTCATACGTAGTTTGTAAGTTTAGGGACTGATGACCCCGTACTTAAGTCCCATAAGCTCTACAAACATTTGAACATTAAAAAATACGAAACAAACTGCCGTTCTCTGATCTTCCTCTAAATCGTCCGTCAGTCCCACCTAGTGTTGATCCCACAATGCGCAGCAATACTCCAGTTTCTTTAGTAGCACTTTTAACTGTTCTGGTAATTACGTGTAGGCTTTGGTTGCAGCTTTTTGTCCATCCAACTATTTGTCCATCTGAACAACCACTTTTGTGTCGCTTCGAAGCCAATTCTCTCACTACGCTAAAGCACAATACTGGTAGCGAGCAGATCATCTGTGACCACAGTAGATGTAAGTGAAAACGTGGAACGGCCGATCTCTTCGTTGCCTGCAATGTCAACATAATGATGGTGTATACAGTGCCACGTACTACAGTAATAACTGTATACCACACATTTCCGGATAAATAGGAAATCTGGATACATGGGGGCCGGATAAACGAGATTCTTTTCTATGTGAATATTGAAAACAACATCCTTCACTGCCAGCTGATGTGATCAGGATAGACATATTTTGAATTACCAATGTTCAAATGTTTGTAAATGTATGGGACGTAATTACTGTGATTATCAATTCCTAGACTTACGATCTTCTTAAGGATACAGGGTACTTTTTCCGCACAGTATTCTGTAAAAATCAACACTCATTTCTTTCAGGTACTATTTATAATGCGTATGATTTGCAGATTTTCTTCTTGATGCTAGGTAATGCAGAACACGTTTTAAACAAATTAAAAGTATTTTGAATATTTTCGAACCTGCTTAGTGTTATTAAAAATTGCAAAGAAATTGATGCAAGCTTTTCCCCCAAAATGCTTTCTCAAATTGAGGTACCATTCAATACTATGTTATACATTTGAAGGAGACCAATTTTTTAACAGATATATATGACATGGTGGCTCATCTACTATACCTATTTAATTCCATCTATTACGTATATTACTGGGGTAAAAATATATCAAACCTTACATTATAATTTTTATATTTTTCTCCTAATTTTCTACAATTTAGTTGATTCTGCAATAAAGCTTAGGTGTACTAAGTAAGTAAGGACTATTGCAAGTTACAGAAAAAATAGAGCTATGCTTGATAAATTTTAGGAGATATTTGTACCTGAATGCTGAAAAATACAACTTGTTGGAAATTGTGAGTGAAGATATGAGTTCAATTAATCTGCAGCATTTCATCATCTTCAAGCTTCCTCTTGGCATTCCTTTTAGCACTTCTTGCTTCTTTGGTAACTTGAAGAGCGAATCTTTCAGCTTCATGCACCAGTTGTCCGCATACGCAAGCAATTGATCTTCCATATTGGAGCCACATTTTATGCCTAAATTTCTCAGGACTTCCATCCTTCCTATCACTCCATCATTGAAACAGATCACTACATCTAGTACAACAAATTTCAATGTATTTAGTCCCACAAAAACATTATTGGGTAATCTTTCCCATATGCAATGGTTGAAACTTTCATTTTGTATTCTGAGTACTAGACATTACTAAGCAAAACAGGATCACTCACGTCTCTGAAAATTGGTCTTATTTCATTCATAACAGGCTCAGGAAGAGAGTGCTTAGGATGGTATATTTGACTACTTTCGCTTGCTTTTTGTTAAAGGGGTCGTGATGGTATATATGACCGTAACTTTAAAATTTGGTATATATAGGTTATTTTTCATTTGAAAACCATGTAATGTATATATCAATATAATCAGGAAAGACTACTGAATTTAATAAACTCATTAAAAAATTTCGATTTTTCCAACATATCTAGGTACCCCGTATTCTTAACCCTTTCAACCCTGATTTTTTGTTTTTCATAGAAAAAATTTGAAAGCTAGTATTCTTCATTATAATGAATTTATGTACAATGAATTGTACAAAAATATTTTTTTCACATTTAGTTATAAATTATGGTGCGTGTTATAAATACCAAACCAGGTGTTAAATGGAGTAAATCGTTACACATAAGCACTTTTTTTGTATTGTCACAGCTTTCTATAATTCTTTAATTTCTATTTATGAACAAAAATATTGGCAATGAGAAGTGCATATACGTCTGTGTACGATAGGAACAATATGCTTATCAGGGGCAGATACATGTCTGACCACCATCTTGACTTCTACCAGAGTAGTGTGTGGCTGTTTACACACTAAATGGCAGTGTCCGTTACTCTCATAATGTCAAGTGGAAATGTTATATTGAAAACACTAAAGCTCAAGTGTTTCACACTGTTTCATGAAGAAATAAGGAAGTGTAAAAGTGATGCACTTTATTTAGTACGCTAGACTGAAATGGTTAAATTAACATACGGAGAACTCGCACATCCATGTTCGAGGAAGGACTCGAACCTCCGACGGTGAGCAACAGCACGCTCCACAGCAAGGTGCCTTGAGCGCTCGATCATTCCACCGCGGCTTTTGAATTATCTGTTTATTATTATTATACTGGGCAGGCTGGCAGTAATATTCTACGCCGCTCTGCAGCCTATGGGTTTTGTACAATGGACAAAATGAATGGATAAAATACAAAGTACCCAGGAGTCATCCTGGACCGTGCATTAACCTACAAGAGACACTGCCTGAATACTAAGCAAAAAGTGGCAGCTAGAAACAATGTCATCAGAAAGCTAACAGGCACAACATAGGGAGCACACCTCAACACTGTAAGATCCTCTTCCCTAGCACTAAGTTACTCTGCCGGAGAATATGCAAGTCCAGTGTGGTTCTATTCCATCCATACCAAAATAGTAGATATTGATCTTAACGATACTTGTCGCATTATCACTGGATGCCTAAAGCCCACTCATCTGAATAAACTGTACAGTCTTGCGGGCATTGCACCCCCCCCCCCCCCCCTACATCCGCCGAGAGGTAGCAGCAAAAAGTGAGAGGTGAAAATCAGAAACTTCTAATTTGCACTCTTTTAACGCGTTGTACATCACGGCAAATCCGTCGGACGTTTTATTTCTGTTTCAAGTGACATAAAACATTAGCTCTACAATACGAACACTTCAAAACTTAGCAATATGGCAGAGTCGGGCTTCACTTTTTCAGCGTAAGGGCGTCTCCCTGTATTCTAACATCTTGGGCAGAATGCTTAAAAGATGCAACAGAACTAATAAAGAGACTGCATACACTACGCTTGTCCGTCCTCATTTGGTCGGCCGCGGTGGCCGAGGGGACTGCGGCGCGCCATTCACGGTCTGCACGGCGACTACGGTCGGGGGTTCGAATCCCCCCTCGGGCATGGATATTTGTGCCGTCCTAGTTCGTAAGTAGTTCATAAGTAGTTTGTAAGTTTAGGGACTGATGACCCCGTAGTTAAGTCCCATAAGCTATACAAACATTTGAACATTTGAACTACGTAGTTAAGTCCCATAAGCTATAGAAACATTTGAATATCCATCCTCATTTGGAGTATTGGGCAGTCCGTTTTGTATTGTCACTATACAGGGGAGACAGCGTTACTGAAATGATACAGGATGGTAATCATTGCAATAACGGCGCTGTTCGCTGCGACGTGGGCTACTTACGAGTCTCCAATCTCCAACATTCTCCTTCGTATGCGAAAATATATTGTTGACTCCCACTTACAGAGGTAGAAATGGTCATCAGAATAAAATACGAGAAATCAAAGCTCGAACAGAGAGATTCAGGTGTTCTTTCTTCCCGCGCGCTATTCGCGAATCGAATGGTAGATGAATAGTATAAATGTGGTCCGATGAACCCTCTGCCAGGCACTTAAATGTGATTTGCAGAGTATCCCATGTAGATGTAGATACATAATTGTATACAGCGTGTTACAAAAAGGTACGGCCAAACTTTCAGGAAACATTACTCGCCGGCCGCGGTGGCCGAGGAGACTAAGGCGCTCAGTCACGGTCTGCACGGCCACTACGGTCGGGGGTTCGAATCCGCCCACGGGCATGGATATTTGTGCCGTCCTTAATCTTAGGTAGTTCATAAGTAGTTTGTAAGCTTAGGGACTGATGACCCCGTAGTTAAGTCCCATAATTTCTACAAACATTTGAATATTTGAAACATTACTCACACATAAAGAAAGAAAATACATTATGTGGGCATGTGCCCGGAAACGCTTAATTTCCATGTTAGAGCTCATTTGAGTATTTACGAATGAGGCTTCATTCCAACGTGATCAAATTATAAATTTTCACAATCAACATGTGTGGGCTGACGAGAATCCGCAAGCAACTGTGCAATCACGTCATCAACACAGATTGTCTGTGAACGTTTGGGCAGGAATTGTTGGTGATGTCTTGATTGGGCCTCATGTTCTTCCACCTACGCTCACTGGAGCACGTTATCATGATTTCATACGGGATACTCTAGTTGTGCTGCTAGAACATCTGCCTTTACAAGTAAGACAGAAAATGTGGTTCATGCACGATGCAGCTCCTGCACATTTCAGTCGACGTGTTCGTACGCTTCTCAACAAGAGATTCTTGACCGATGGATTGGTAGAGGCGGACCAATTCCGTGGCCTCCACGCTTTCCTGACTTCAACCCTCTTGACTTTCATTTATGGGGGCATTTGAAAGCTCTTGTCTACGTAACCCCGGTACCAAATGTAGAGACTCTTCGTGCTCGTATTGTGGACGGCTGTGATACAATACGCCATGCTCCAGGGCTGCATCAGCGCATCAGGGATTCCATGCGACGGAGGGTGGATGCATGTATCATCGCTAACGGAGGACATTTTGAACATTTCCTGTAACAAAGTGTTTGAAGTCACGCTGGTACGTTCTGTTGCTGTGTGTTTCCATTCCATGATTAATGTGATTTGAAAAGAAGTAATAAAATGAGCTCTAACATGGAAATTAAGCGTTTCCGGACACATGTCCACATAACATATTTTCTTTCTTTGTGTGTGAGGAATGTTTCCTGAAAGTTTGGCCATACCTTTTTGTAACACCCTGTATATAAGCGGCGTCAGAACAGACTAGGTGGTCTAGCCATTGTAGATGGAATTTATCGTCATCATCGCATGACTAGGTGCTACTGAAACGCTGAGAGCAGAGTTAAGGAGACCTCACGCACGGTGTGCAGTGATAGAAGAACGTTCTGGAGGTCCAGCCAGCTGCCACGCCCAGCTCGCCGCGGCCACGCAATGGTTCGCGCCTGCCGCGCTGGTCGCCTGCCATGTGTGCTGTGCCGGCGTGTCTCTAAATATTTGCGCTCGCGTTCACTTCTATCGCTGCTTGTTCGGCCGTATGCGCTTGTCAACCTCATCCCCGCACACAGGCGTGACTGGGGTGGAAACGTACCTGAAACGGCGAGTGTCGAACCACAGTTCGACACAGGCAGTCGCGAGAAACTGTGGCACGTTTCTGATATCCAGAGCGCGCGATTCTGATACAAACACCACGAAATTCTCGTATTCTGCCAAAAATTGTCGTACGTTTTAAAAATATTGTATTCTTGGGGTATTATAGACTACATTTATTTTCCAGGTGTGTGAGAATATTAACCCTTTCGGACCCTCTGGCTACAAATGTGTACATAACTTCTACGGTTAGAAGTGCTCTATCAGACCAATTGTGTGATTGCATTGAGGAATTCCTAGATAACAGAAAGCAGCGGGTCATTCTCAATAGAGAGAAGTCTTCCGAAGTAGGAGCTATGTCAGGTGTGCCACAGGGGAGTGTCGTGGGTCCGTTGCTGTTCACGATATATAAATAAATGACCTTGCGGATAACATAGGAAGTTCACTGAGGCTTTTTGCGGATGATGCGGTAGTATATAGAGAGGTTGTAACAATGGAAAATTGTATTGAGATGCAGGACGATCTGCATTGAATTGACGCATGGTGCAGGGAATGGCAACTAAAGCTCAATGTAGACGAATGTAATGTGCTGCGAAAAAACAGACAGAAAGATTCCTTATCATTTAGCTACATTAAAGCAGGTCAGCAACTGGAAGCAGTTAATTCCATAAATTATCTGGGAGTAGTCATTAGGAGGGATTTAAAATGGAACGACCATATAAAATTAATTGTCGGTAAAGCAGATGCCAGACTTAGATTCATTGGGAGAAATCTAAGGAAATGCAGTCCGAAAACAAAGAAAGTAGGTTACAGTACACTTGTTCGCCCATAGCTTGAATACTGCTCACCGGTGTGGGATCCGTACCAGGTGGGATTGATAGAGGAAGTGGAGAAGATCCAACGAAGAGCAGCGCGCTTCGTTACAGGATCATTTGGTAATCGTGAAAGCGTTACGGACATGATCGATAAACTCCAGTGGAAGACTCTGCAGGAGAGACGCTCTATCGTTCAGTACGGGCTTTTGTCGAAGTTTCGAGAACTTACCTTTACTGAGGAGTCTAGCAGTATATTGCTCTCTCCTACGTATATCTCGCGAAGAGATCGTGAGGATAAAATCAGAGAGATTAGAGCCCACACAGAGGCATACCGACAATCCTTCTTTCCGCGAACAATACGTGACTGGAATAGGAGGGAAAATTTATAGTGGTACTCAAAGTACCCTCCGCCACACACCGTCGGGTGGCTTGCGGAGTGCGGAGTATGGTTGTAGATGTAGATGTACGGTGTCTAAGATGGTTCAGAAGCGTTTTTTCTCAATGGAAAGAACATGTATACGACATCTGAGTGTTCAATCATTTCATCAAAGACAATTACTGCCATCTGTGGAAGATCACTATAAAAATATTAAGAAGCGATTGTTGCACTGCGCAGCAGTTTGCGAACTTCAAAGAACACGGAAATTGTGGGTTAATGGTATTCCACTGTATAACTGAAAGTAGTAGTTGTTATTTTGCGATGTAGTTATTGAACGTTCAGTTTATTTAGTACAACAGTTGGTACTACAAAAATAATTAATTTAGTCCTTAAAGAAGTCTTGTTTTTCAGTATACGCAGTGTTGTGGAATGAAAATGGGTGCATAAAATTGCATAAGTCTTGCTTCTAAAATCATTGAAAATTTAACTAAAGAGTATTACAGAATTAAAAATAATTTCCTTGACAAAGAAAAAATCAGGTCTGAAAGGGTCAACAACAATTTCATGTGGCTCATTGGACTGGTGCAAGTCTTTCGATTGGATGCCAATTCGGCCACCTATTCTGCCCCAGTTATTCAATCGGGGACTCACAGTTTAACGTGGAATCCGAACCACGTGTCGTTTCCGACGACTCCTCACATTCTTGAGAGGTGAAAGCTGGGTTAAAACGCAAATTGAAAAATTCGGAGATTCGAGCGGGTTTCGAACCCGCGACCCTTCGTTTTCCAGTCGAGCGCTTTACCCTGAGACCACGGAACCCGACTATGTGAGAATATTGTTTCAGCGCTTTGAGATTCAGGAGCTCGCTCTATTTTTGAAATTTAACCCTTGAAACACATACACCAACGACCAACCAGGATGAAGAAAGCGGTACATTATGCCCAACCAGAAAGAATACGAAAAAGAAATATAGAGAAATATATTAAAATTGGAAGAATCAGCTTTGGTTGCATTGAAACCTTTATATAGGTCGATTTCGGCCAGTGTCTGGCCATCCTCAGTGCTTGAATCCAAGCCCTGTGGCCCCACAAAATCTTGCACTTTGCATATTAAAATCAAGTAGGCAGTACTTATGTGCAAAGTGCAAGTTTTTGTGGGTCCACAAGGTTTGGATTCAAGCACTGAGGATGGTCAGACACTGACCCAAATCGACCTGTATTGTATATAATGTATTTCAATGAGGCCAAAGCTGATTCTTCTCATTTCAATAATTTTAATGTGGTCGCTCTGCACCAGACTCCGGATGGAGTCGCCTACATGTATAGAGAAATTTGTTAATCTTTGTTGATTTGCCGTAACAAACAAGTTTTTATACTATCACTATATCTTTTTGCACACACTCGTACTAATACCAACAAACTTCGATTGTGTTACAGAGAAGGGAACACCTTACGATCAAAGCAAAACATTTTTTAAAATACACTAGAGGACCCGTGCGAATACTTCGCACCGTTAGCGGAATGACAAAAAGGTTGGGAAAAATGCAAGTAAAGTGGAATGTTCACCCACAGCTTTTTTATACAAGTGTTTAAAGACGCAAATGAAAGAGCTTGATCCGCTGACTGTTGTTAGGTCAAAAAGAACTGCGTACCTTAATTAGAACAAAAGATATCGTAAAACAAACCGATTAAAATATACGATTGTGAACCAAAAAATATAGAAAATAACGTTTTTAGTATACAAATTTAAAATTTTGTGGTACGTTTAATCGAAAAATTTAAAACATTTTTGCAGTCCGGTAAAAGACTTCATTAATAACAATAGATATTTTGTCACAGTTTAAAATATAATGCACCTGTCTAGAGTACAATATTTTCAGAAGGTGGGTTAACTTTAACCCACCTCTCCTCCTACACGTTCCTTGGTATTGGCGAGTTAAAAATCCGAATGTAGGGAAAAACAGAATGAATCGTTATTGTTCGTTGTCTTAATTTTTTTTTTTTTTTTTTCCATCGTCAGGGTTTGACGCTTCATTCTGGACTTGAGTTGGTCACTCGGTGTTTAGACAGTCTTTCCGGTTCATTCTCATGACTAGCAAGACACCGTATTGTCCACAAACATGAATCCACAACAAGTAATAAGCGACCCATAAATATACCCATCAAACCAGTGGCGCATTTTCACATTTGTCGCCATTAGGCTCTTCAAATTTTGCCTCCCCTATCGACCTCTACAATCTATACTCTGTTTCACAATCATACTAATTATAATTTTTTGTCAATGAAATTGTAGCTTTATATTTTGTGCACTATCGTCCTAATTATACCACTTTTTTTCGTAATTGGTTAGACTTGGAACAAGGGAAACAAAGTGTAACTTCGTAGATTATTTTTACAACCAACTATTTGGTTAAGATTTCAGAAGAAATAGTTTTTGAGGTAATAAAAGCACAGTCATAAATTGCTAACAAGGCGGGTGTAAACTAAACTTTAATACTTCATACCCAATAAAGTACATTCGGTAAACGTAATCTTTTATTACACTTACTTCCAGTTTTAAAATTTTGCTCCAAAATTGCCGCCCCTAAAATCTGCCGCCCTAGACGCCAGCCTACCAGTAAATCCGCAACTGCGTTGATTTAATTATTTTCACGGAATTTTTTTTCTCGATAGCACAGTGGTAGAGTGCCAGACTACAAATCGATCCCCGCCAGGTCCAAGGTTTTTATTTGTCACTTTCCACTTCTTTCACCTCTGGCAGTGTTGCGTATGTGGAAAATACCGAGTAGCACCGTGGTTCGGAACCCACGTAAAACTGTAGGTCCCCTATAACTGACTGGGTAAGTCAGTTCGCCGGCCGCGGTGGCCGAGGGGACTGAGGCGCTCCAGTCTGCACGGCCACTACGGTCGGGGGTTCGAATCCCCCCTCGGGGATGGATGTTTGTGCCGTCCTTAATCTTAACTAGTTCATAAGTAGTTTGTAAGTTTAGGGACTGATGACCCCGTAGTTAAGTCCCATAAGCTATAAAAACATTTGATTTGATTTGGTAAGTCAGTTCGATGGTCGGAGGAAGCCAACGGCATACCACCTCAAACAGGACCTTGCCTAGTAAAGCACTGTGGTGTTCAAACCAGTCGTCGGTTTGTTGACTGCTTTACCTTTTACTTAGTAAAAACCGCGAGGCAAGATATTCGTATGTTTGCCTACGATATTCACTTTTATCTCTTACCTCGTACAAACGTTGAAATTCTCTTATGCGTACAAGAATTCTCGTACGTTCACAACCCTGCACTGTAAGGGGGCAAGTGATGCCGAAGCGATGCTAGCGAAGTGACCTGTAGGTAGTAGCATAACAGTAGTATGATAACAGTGCGAGAAATTCCTATCTTGACGCTTTTACTTTCATATTCTCTAGTCACGAAACGTGGTGGTGAATTTTCTTATACAAATATGAAAACGTCATTAAAGAACTAGTACTGCTTCTGTTAAACAAAACAACACTGTTCGCACAAGCTACGTGTTGTGTTTAGAATTCGCAGAGAATGAAAATAGCGGATGCGCCAGCCTGTGTTTTACGAGCTCAAATAACAGGTACATACAGTGAAATGGGATAACTAAATAAATAACAACAGTAATCATTATCCTATACTGCTACCTGTGTTTCCTGTCCTATTCAATACTAGCTGAAAACCCGGCTTTGCCCGGGGTATTTATTTATTTATTCCTGCCATTTTTTTCAGGTAGATATTCATTTGTGTAAGGTCTGTATGTCTGTAAAATCTCTTTGGAATACAATTAATAGTAAAGAAGTTATAGATTAAAACTTGGTGCATGATGGGCCTGTTTTCCATGAACGTTACTGTTTATGTGCTCATATTTCCTGAGCTACGTGTCGTACTGTGATACAATTTAGGAGGTACATTCAACTACATGTGTGTATACTGCCTGCAAAATTTCTTGCGGCTACAATCTGCAGTGTACAAATTATCAATTGTAACGTCATACCGAATGCCGTAGTTTTGCTCTATAAACAGCGGAAAAGTAGTAAGCGAGAAACGTTTTTCCTTTCATCATTTTGCTATGGTTGTCAGCGAGAAAAGTTTAATAAAAGTTTGAAATTATTTTTAAAGTTTGTTGCAAGTCACTTAGTAATCTCATTCTCATTCGGCGTATTTATAAAGTCTCGCCGCATTATATGGCATTTTTTGCGATTTATATTGGTTATGACGTCATATCCTTTGAACCATGTGATGTATGTGATTCTTAACGATGCATCAATTGTTACCTCACGGTAAGGAATGTGTGTACCAACTTTGGTTGAAATCGGTCCAATGGTTTAGGAGAAAATGAGCAGAATGTCGCAAAATGCAGCAGTTTTTCGCGCATCTCATTGTTTATGACGTCATATCTCGTGAACTATATATGGTATGTGATTCTTACACTTACGGCGACCGTACTCATGGATTGAAGCTCACGTGTAGAAAATTTTATAAAGATTGGAACAAAACTGTAGATTTATATTCAACACGTACAAACATACGGACACTCCGCTTTATATATTAGATTACACTACTATCTATAAGGCTGGCCACATGTATGGGCAACTAAAATTGCTGTGGCCATTACTGATTACACTTTAATCTTCCATTGCAATTAACATTGTTTTAGTATCGGTAGGACACTTTGAGAATGTACCTTGTCAGTCTACTCACGTAATGCGCTGTGTATACTCTCTTCCTCTTTTTCCTTCAGACAGTTCGTGCCCTTATCCAGCAAAATATCTGCTTAGTTCCTCGCATCACTCTTGAGACGTAAGCCCGAGCACTGTACACGTCACCGCTTGCATGACTCGTTCAGATCTGTACCAGACGTATCTCCGGTAAACGGCAAAGGTCACAGACGAACAGGAGAGATAGCGCTCAAAACTTCCTCTCTGTGAAGCAGTCACGGTGTTCATATACGGTGCAAATTACCCTTTGGTAAGAGGTCAACAGGGTGACATTTGCTCTCTCTCTCGACCTTAGGAATTAAAAATGACTAGCAGTATATGAACGCAGTATAATGTCTGTGCATGACTCCTAAACTAAGCTCTCTGACATATCGTCGTGGAAGTGCTCTCGCAAACAGCTATCTTCGCTGTAATGGAATTAAATTATTGGGGATGATATGGAAAAGAACTCTCGCTCCGCAGTTATAACAAACTAGCGTTGCCCGGGTAGTATTTATTTATTTTGACTTAGTACTTCTCCTATCCCCCCCCCCCCCCTCTCTCTCTCTCTCTCTCTCTCTCTCTCTCTCTCTCTCTCTCTCTCTCTCCCTTGTTTCTAAAAACATGTTATATTTATCGGAGAATCAATATACCTATGTAGTTGTTGCTACAAAATAGCCTTGATATCAACATTTTATCAAAAACTTATCATTCCCTATTTCACCCCCTTGCTGTGTGAAATTCCAAAAATACCGAAACACTTTTTTTCTCTTTTTTTAATTGGCCAACAGGCCAAATATTAATTTCCGTAACTCCAGCCTCAAAATCGTCCCAAAAGTAACGTATTTTCAAAACGAATTTTTGATCCTCTATTTGACCCCCTTATTTGTTGAATTTTCATAAACACGTATTTCTTAAATCATGACCAAGAAACAATATCGGAATTTCCAACCAAGTATTCGAATAGCAATTTTTGTAATTCTGGGTTCAAAATTGGCTTAGTAGTCAAGTATTTTGAAAAACACATTTCATCCCCTAAATGATTAATTTTCTGAAAATACCAAAACACGTATCTTTTTAATTATGACCCAAGAAAACATATACCAATTTATTTGGTTGTAGCTTCAAAATTGCCTTAATAGCAAAAGATTTTCGAAAATCATCTCCTCTCTAATTTAACCCCCTTGATGGTTGAATTTCCAAAAATATCGAAACACGTATTTTTTAAATTCTAACGAATACTACAAATATTAATTTTTGCAGCTCTAGCTTCAAAATTGTCTTGATAATGATGTGTTTACGAAAAGAATTTTCTCATCCCCTATTTTACTTCCTTAGTTGTTGAATTTACAAAAATACCGAAACTCTTGACTTTTTAATCCTGATCGAAAGTCCATATCCTAAGTTTCGTAGTTATAGCTTGAAATTTGAATTAATAGCCTCATATTTTTGAAAATCAATTTTTTGCGTCCCCTATTTTATTCCCTTATTGGTTGAATTTCAAAAAATGCCGAAACACCTGTCTTTTAAATTCGAACCCTGAATTGAAATCCGAAATTTCGAAATTGCCTAAATAGCAACGTATTTTCAAAAATGTTTCATCCCTTATTTCACCCCCCTAACGGACGGAATATCGAAAAATCGCCTACACAGTAAGATCAAGACCCTCTACAATTTCAAATATCTATCTACAGTGGTTTGGGCTGGGCGATGATGAGTCTCTCAATCAGTCGGGACATTGCCTTTTATATATATAGAGATGGTTATTCCGTGATACTGTTAAAAACTTTCAGGAATGATCGAGAAGCATAAATGTGTCTGTTGTCACATCTAACCATACAGACTGGATTGAGGGGGGAGGTGGGATAATACATCAAAAAAGTGTTGCATTACCTTGATTTCAAGGCCCCCTGAACACTGACGCCGAGTGTGATTATTGCTTTAACAGCACAGTTCCTTAAATTGTCCAGAGTTGTAAACAATCACGCATGAGCAGAGCCAGTGCGACGGAGTGGTTAATAGAACTGTGACAGTTACGAAAGTATGTGTATCCATATTTATCCGTTACTAAAAGAAACAGTACTCGTTACAAACGTGTCGTTACTCGTTTCTCTCGTTACCACCGCCATCCATAAATACGACCGCTACAGTGTCTTTGAATCAGTGAAAATTTTTTAACTGTTAATATTACTTTAAGATTTAAATTTGCCACGTAGATAGTGTATGCCTGCTTTTTGAGGCAATTATACACTTCAGTTCCCTCGTGATTAAAATACAAGTGCCATACAAAATTATCGAAATTTAGCGAGACCAAAAAATGTACAAATGTTTGTAGAACTTATGGGACTTAACTACGGGGCCATCAGTCCCTAAGCTTACAAACTACTTATGAACTAGCTAAGACTAAGGACGGCACAAATATCCATGCCCGAGGGGGGGATTCGAACCTCCGATCGTAGTGGCCGTGCAGACTGTGACTGGAGCGCCTCAGTCCCTTCGGCCACCGCGGCCGGCTTAGCGAGACCCACCCTCGACCTCGCATTTCAAGTATGGTTCCCGCACACTACTTACAAATTTGGAATGTCAGAATCGATCGGAATATTTCGTGACGAATGACAGTGTGACCGATCACAGTGATAGCACTATATTTGCGAGCAGTGGAACTGTTGTACTGTATTATGTGACATTAACAATTAAACTTTAATTTATCCATGTTATATCTGAGCAATATACATGTATAAATAACTGTATAATGCACCTGATAATGGCAGCATGCTGCCGAAACGCGTTGTGATAATTAAATATTAGTGAGCAGTGACTGATGCAGTATTAATTATTTCATAAAAATATGAACAACTAAGATAATACCGTCATGAATAAAACGTTTTTTATAGTAGACAAGATTAAAAGCAAATAATTAACAATTAAACTGAAACCTTTACAGGTTACATATACAATAAAACGTACGTTTGCGTCGCGGCGGATTAGCCGTGCGCACTGGGACGATGTCCTGCGGTGCGCGCGCCCATTCGCCGTCAGGGCATGGGTGTTTGTGCTGTCTTTATCAGTTTACCTTAGTTTAAGTAGTTTGTACGCTACGGGCTGACTAAGCTGTTGAGCGGCCGAGCGCATTGAGGCGCTATGCTACGATGCGCGAGGCCGTTCTCCGTTGGGTGTTCGAATCCCCCTTCGGGCATGGATGTTTGTTCTGTCTTCATTATAAGCTAGTTCATAAGTAGTTTGTAACTTTAGAGACTGATGACCCCGTAGTTAAGTTCCATAAGCTTTACAAACATTTGAACATTTTTTTTAAGTTTCGTACGTTTGCCTTAAAAGCGGTCGTCAGATCGAGGATTAACCTGCTAACACAAAATGTTTAAAAACAAAAATAACCATATAAAATCGTAGAGCTACGCAATGTGCAATTAATATTCGTCACGAATGTCTATATAAATTACTCATTTCATAATAAATAGTATCACGGAATGCATTCTTCGTATTGATTTTAGATACAGAGTTCGTATCGATACGGTAGAAACGGATAACGAAATGTAGCCACAAATAATTTCGTATCGATACGGTAGATGCGAGTAACGAATTTTATTTATGGGAAACGATTCAGTACTTCGTATCAGTCAAAGTATTCGATATTCAGTACCGAATACATACTGTTTGTACAGCACTAGTGGGTAACTCGTAATACCAGGACAGGACTCACACTGCTGATGTTGACTATAGCTCTACCTTGACTAGAAGGTTGCTTCTGAAGTTTGCTCGCATCCGCATTGTTACTTTGCGTCAAGAGGGCCTCTCATCAGGACGATTTCCAGACGTCTCAGATTGATGATTTCGTGTGGCATTGTTGGCCGTTAGCCCAGCTGTGATCGTGTTCTGCCTGCCTGGTGCAGGTGGGTTACGTGTTCGTCGATGATGATGAAATGATGATGACGACACAACACCCAGTCCCCGAGAGGAGAAAGCCTCCAACCCGACGGGAATCGAACCCGGGCCCCCTGCATGGCAATCTGACACGCTGTCCACTAGACTACGGAGGCAACCACGTCTCAGAGTTGTGGTGTCCGTGTGTGTACGCTGTCCATGTGTGTGGTTTTATCTGTTGCTTGTGTTAGTGCATAAGAATAAAACTGTTGTAGTGGTTGTAAGTATTACTGTACTTGACGTGTACCTGCCCAAACATAGATTCACGAAGGTCTATAGTAGTTCAGTAAACTATTTTTATTTAAAAGCAGTTCATCGAATGATCGTTAACTGTGACACGTAACTAAAAGATGACCAACTAAACCTAATTTAAACACTATTCATGGAATAAAAAATGTTCATATGTTTGTAAATCTATCGGACCAAACTGCGTGGTCATCAGTCCGTATCTTACAAACTAGTTAAACCTAGGTAAACTAACCTAAGGACAACACACACATCCATGCCCCAGGGAGGACTCGAACCTCCACGGCGAGGAACCGCACGCTCCGCAGCGAAACGCTTTAGACCGCTCGGCTACTCCACCGCGGCTTCAGGGAATATGGAGACTAAATTCACGTCATAAAAATCTGGATTATTTCAACTGCTAGCTTTGAAATAATGTAATCTGAACTCTGAGATTCTTTGGGCGACCATAGCGAAGGCAAGTACCTCCTCCACACCCGAGGAATATCGATTTCTTTCACTCTGTAAAGTCCCAACTAAAGCCGCGGCGTAGTAGCCGAGCGGTCTAAGGCGCCAAGCTGCGAAGCACGCGGTTGCTCGCCGTGGAGGTTCGAGTCCTCCCTGGGGCATGGGTGTGTGTGTGTTGTCCGTAGGTTAGTTTACCTAGGTTTAAGTAGTTTGTAAGCTACGGACTGATGACCTCGCAGTTTGGTACGATAGATTTGCAAACATTTGAACATATTTTCCCACCTGAACTGTTAAAATAACATCTACTACTGACGCCTCTTCAGTTGTGTGTAAACGGGGGTTTACGCGTTGCTACTAAGTTGTATCACGGAATATCAAGTCACATAGTTGGATTCCAGTAATAAAAATCAGATTCTGTTGATAGCAGTGGCGTACCTACAGAGGATTGATTTTTTTTTTTTTTTATCATTTTGAATCCCAGATTCCAGGGGTGAGGGGGGCATAAAATAAATTACTGCACAGGGGCGTCGCACTCCGTAAATACGTGCCTGACCCTTAGTATCGTAGTGATACAACGCTCTTTTTTATGTGTGTATAATACAGGGTTATTCAAAAAGAAAGAACAGATTTCAAACATTTAGACTATTACTTCCAAATTAGAAAAGACGTTAAAATGTTTGTAATCCTATGGGACCAAACTACATTGATCATCAGTCCCTAGTCGTACAGACTACTTAATCTAAGTTAAATTAGCCTAAGGACAACACACACATCGCCGGCTGCGGTGGCCGAGGGGACTGAGGCGCTCCAGTCACGGTCTGCACGGCCACTACGGTCGGGGGTTCGAATCCCCCCTCGAGCATGGATATTTGTGCCGTCCTTAGTATTAGCTAGTTTATAAGTTTAGGGACTGATCACCCCGTAGTTAAGTCCCATAAGCTATACAAACATTTGAACATTTTTTGAACACACACATCCTTGCCCGAAGGAGAATTCGAACCTCCGACGCGGGAAGCCGCATGATCCGTAACGTGGCGCTCCAGACCGCTCGGGTACTCACGAGCGGGCATTACAAATGACAGAAACATGAGTCTAACGTTAATGGATTAAGAAAAGCTTACAATTTAAACCGTTCAACTGTTTGTTAAGCTTATGGGACTTAACTACGGGGTCATCAGTCCCTAAAATTACAAACTACTTATCAACTACCTTATACTAAGGACGACACAAATATCCATGCCCGCCGGCCGCGGTGGCCGAGGGGACTGAGGCGCTTCAGTCAAGGTCTGCACGGCCACTACGGTCGGGGGTTCGAATCCCCCCTCGGGCATGGATATTTGTGTCGTCCTAGTTCGTAAGTAGTTCATAAGTAGTTTGTAAGTCCCATAGAGTCTATAAACATTTGAACATTTTTTTATCCATGCCCGAGGGGGGATTCGAACCCCCGACCGTAGTGGCCGTGCAGACCGTGACTGGAGCGCCTCAGTCCCCTCGGCCACCGCGGCCGGCTACAATTTAAACAGCCCGGGTAGAAGTTCCAATCACGACGACATTGGCGCTGTTGTTTGTTGTTGGTTGTCTGTAGTGAAATGGCGCCGACACCACAGCAGAAGTCATTTTGTGTGCTGCAATTGGCAAAACTAGAGTCAATTGTTGCAGTTCAGCGAGCATTCCGCCGTCAATTTGATAAACAACCGCCGCGTCATAAGCAAATTTACGAGTGGCATCGAAAATTGCATCTGCAAAGGGAAAAGCACTGTACGTCCATGCACATCGAACGAGAATGTTGAGCGTAATCGTACACTTTACGAAAAGAGCCCACGGGAATGCACATCACGAGCAAGCAAAGAACTTAACGTTCCTCAACCAACGGAATGGCGAGTTCGAAAACATCGTCTGCACATAAAGTCATACTAACTGCAGTTATTGCAAGCCTCGCATTCAGATGACCACATCAAAAGGTACAAATTTTGCATTAGCATTTTAGATGATATGGAAGAAGACAATTTTGCTCAACGATTAGTTTTTTCCGATGAATCGACTTTTCATCTTTCTGGTAAAGTTAATCGACAGAACGTTAGAATTTGGGCAACTGAAAATCCGACGGCAGGTATTCAGTATGAGATTCACCAAAGATCATCATTTTCTGTGCGATATCTGGAACCAGAGTTTATGGGCCTTTCTTCTTCATGGAGAAAACTGCGACAGTAATAAGCTTTTTAGACATGCTTCAAAACTGGTTATTTCCCCAACTTTAAGATGATTCAGATGACATCATCTTCATGCAAGATGGTGCCCCGCCTCGTTTCTCTAAACACGTTCGACGTTACTAGAATAACACCATTCCAGGACGATGGATTGGAAGAGGAAGAACAGAAGATCAATTTTATCGCCGGTGGTTCTCCCGGGTCTCTAGATCTCACTCCGTGTGATTTCTATCTGTGAGGTTACATAAAAGACCGTGTTTTTATCCCTCCTATTCCTGACATCCTTGAAGGTCTAAGACATCGAATTGTTGAAGCTGTGAATTCAATAACTATAGGCACCAGCTGATACGTGTGTGGCAGGAAATGAACCACACCGTTTTGACATTTGTCGTATAACACACAGTGCTCTTATTGAATGCATACCATAATTACTAATAATAAATTGTAAACTTTTCTCTTTCCATCAATGTTGGAATCATGTTGCTATCTTTTGTAGATTGGAAGTAATAAATGTATGAAATATGTTCTTTCTTCTACCTAGTATATAAAGCAGAGTGTCCGTATGTGTGTACGTGTTGCATACAAATCTACAGTTTTGTTCCAATCTTTATGAAATTTTGCACACGTAAGCTTCAATCCATCAGAACGGTCGCCGTAAGTGTAAGAATCACACACGATGTATAGTTCACGAGATATGACGTCATAAACAATGAGATGCGCGAAAAACTGCTGCATTTTGCGAAAATGCTGCTCATTTTCTCCTAAACCATTGGACCGATTTCAACCAAATTTGGTACACAAATTCCTTACCGTTATTGCACGGTTAAGAATCACATACGACACATGGTTCAGAGGATATGGCATAAATAATAGGAACCGCAAAAACTGCCACAAAATGCGGCGAGACTTTATAAATACGCTATACGAGAATGAGAGTACTTAACGACATGCAAAAAAAAAAAAAAAAAAAAAAAAAAAAAAAAAAAAAAAAAAAAAAAAAAAAAAAAAAGGTTTCTCGCTTAATACTTTTCCGCTGTTTACGAACTATAGCATTCGGTACGACGTTACAATTTATAAATTGTAGACTACAACTTGGCCGGCCGCGGTGGCGGAGGGGACTGAGGCGCGCCAGTCACGGTCTGCACGGCCACTACGGTCGGGGGTTCGAATCCCCCCTCGGGCATGGATATTTGTGCCGTCCTAGTTCGTAAGTAGTTCATAAGTTGTTTGTAAGTTTAGGGACTGATGACCCCGTAGTTAAGTCCCATAGACTAAACAAACATTTGACTACAAGTTGTAGTTGCAGGAAATTTTACAGACAGTATACACACACATAGCCCAATGCACCTTCTAAATTGCAGCACAGTACGACACATAGTTCATGAGATATGACTTCATAAACAGTAACATTACGCTGTTCATGGACTAAAGCTATAGAAATCGGTATGACGTTACAATTTTTAATTTCTACACTAAAAATTGTGGCCGCAGGAAATTTTGCAGACAGTATACACGCATATATTTGAGTGTACCTTGTAAACTGTATCAGAGAACCACACAGTTCATGAGATATGAGCAAGTAATCAGTTATGTTCGTGGAAAACCGCCCCATCACGCGCCAAGTTTTAATTTATTACTTCTTTACTACTAATTGTATTCCCAAGAGATTTTACAGATACACAGCCCTTATACAAAGGAATATATACCTGAAAAAAGGCAGGATAAATAAATAAATACCCGGGCAGCGCCGGGTTTTCAGCTACTTTTCAGTAACACTGTATTACTTAAGAAGGAACAGCTTGTAATGCGACCAAGCTGAGGCGTGCACGGTTTGAGTTTACGTGTAAATACAGGGGGGCTTATACTTCGGTTACGCGTTGGTCATTATTTTAAGTGTACCCGTAGAGACAGCTCTCAGTATTATACCGGCTTATGATTCCAAAGCGAAGTCGGCGCATCCGAGTAAAACGGGATAACGAAGCCATCTGGCGATGCACGCGTGTTGAAACTTCGCCCATCGCAGGCGTTTATCGCCTGCGCTGCTTTAACTCTCGCCTTTAAAACGTTTATACCTCTCATAAAGTCGTGTACGGCTCATACAATACTCCTACTGCCGCTCCCTCCGTCTCTGTACTTTGAGTATATACGCTTTCCACCGTATCACCATTCATCGACGTAATTTTTTTTATTTTTATTCATTTACTAGCTAAATACCCGGCGTTGCCCGGGTAATTGTTTATTTATTTATTCGTGCCTCTTTTAGGTATATATTCGTTTGTATAACGGCTGTATGTCTGTAAAATCTCTTGGGAATACAATTAGTAGTAAAGAAGTAATACATTAAAACTTGTTGCGTGATGGGGCGGTTTTCCATGAACGTTACTGTATACGTGTTCATTTCTCGTGAACTACATGTCGTACTGTGATACAATTTAGGAGGTACACTCAAATAATTGCGTGTATACTGTCTGTAAAATTTCCTGCGGCTACAATTTATAGGGTAGAAATTATAAATTGTAACGTCATACCGAAAGCCGTAGTTTTAGTCCACGAACAACGGAACGTTACTGTTTACGTGCTCGTAGCTCACGAACTACGTGTCGTACTGTGATACAATTTAGCAAAAAAATGTTCAAATGTTTGTACAGCTTATGGGACTTAACTACGGGGTCATCAGTCCCTAAACTTACAAACTACTTACGAACTAGGACGGCACAAATATCCATGCCCGAGGGCGGATTCGAACCCCCGACCGTAGTGGCCGTGCAGACCGTGACTGGAGCGCCTCAGTCTCCTCGGCCACCGCGGCCGGCTACAATTTAGCAGGTACGTTCAACTATATGTGTGTATGCTGTCTGTAAAATTTCCTGTCGCTACAATTTGTAGTGTTCAAATTATAGATTGTAACGTCATACCGAGAGCTGTAGTTCTCCATAAACAGCGGAAAAGTAGTAAGCGAGAAACTTTTTTCCTTTCATCATTTTACTATGGTTGCCAGCGAGTAGTCTAATAAAGGTTTGAAATTATGTTTTAAGTTTCTTGCAAGTCGCTAAGTACTCTCATTCTCATACAGTGTATTTCAAAAGTCTCGCCGCATTATATGGCATTTTTTGCGATTTCTATTGGTTATGACGTAATATCTTTTGAACCATGTGCCGTATGTAATTCTTAACCATGCAGCAATTGTTACCTCACGGTAAGGAATGTGTGTACCCACACTGGACACGCATTCGGAAGGATGGTGGTTCAAATCCATCTCCGACCATCCAGATTTAGGTTTTCCGTGATTTCCCTAAATCACTCCAGGCAAATGCCGGGATGATTCCTTTCAAAGGGCACGGCCGATTTCCCCCCCCCCCCCCCCAATCCAAACATTCCGAGCGTAAGTTTCGTCTCTAATGACCACGCTGTCGACGGGACGTTAAACTCGAAACTTACTTCCTTCCTCCCTCCAATGTGTGTACCAAATGTCGTTGAAATCGGTCCAATGGATTAGGAGAAAATGAGCAGCATTGTCGCAAAATGCAGCAGTTTTTCGCGCATCTAATTGTTTATGACGTCATATCTCGTGAACTATATATCGTATGTGATTCTTACACTTACGGCGACCGTCCTCATGGATTGAAGCTTACGTGTACAAAATTTCGCAAAGATTGTAACAAAACTGTAGATTTGTATGCAACACATACAAACATACGGATACTCTGCTTTGTATATTAGAATTAGATTTCATTTTTATTTATTTATATATTTTGCAGTAATTTTCTCCCTGTGAGTGGCTGATTTATTTGACTAGTTTCATACTCTAGAGTTTGCACGGTATTGCCCTGCACCGGGCTGACGTTAAACAACATTTTAGTAATAGTTTAGGCTGATTTACCAAATGTCTACATCTACATATTATCTCAGAAAATCAATTTAAGTGCCTGGAAGAGGGTTCCTATTACTGCTTTCATAATATTTCGCACAGTTCCATTCTCCAATAGCGCACGGTGGAAAGGAGCGCCTAAATCTTTCAGTTTTCGATCCGATTTCTTTCTATTATGACGGTCATGTGTCCAGTTGTTGGGGGATGGTAACAAAATATGTTCGCGTTCGGAGGTGAAAGCAGATGAAAGAGATCTCGCCGCAACCAGTAACGCCTTTCTTTTAATGCTTTCCGCCATAACTCGTGCATCATTTCCTTGACCCTCTGCCCCTGTGTCGCGATAACACAAAACAAGCTGCCCTTCTCTGAATTTTCTCTAAATCGTCTGCCAGTCCCACTTGGTGGGGCTCACACAATGCGCAGCAATACTAAAAAATGTTCAAATGTTTGTAAATTTATCGGACTCAACTGTGTGGTCATTACTCCGTAGCTTACCAACTGCATAAACTAAGTTAAACTAACCAAAGGACAGCACAAACACCCATGCCCGAGTGGGGACTCGAACCCCCGACGGCGATCGGCCGCGCGTAACGCAGCACGGCGCCCCAGTACGCATGGCACGGCTTAGATGTAAAAATGTAGTGTAGACATTTTAGTGTATACATAGTTAAGAAACTTCCACATAGTTAAAATGTAGGTGTTAAAACAGAATTGTAGTTGTCTGAGTGAAAGGGCGTTGGTCCACTGAAGCTGTTTTAATTATTTTATTATTATTATTATTATTATTATTAAAGACGTGGTGAGCCGCACAATCGGTTTCGCAACTTTATAGTTGCATCTTCAGGTGCAATTCAAAAAATGTTCAAATGCTTGTAAACCTCATGGGATTAACTGTAGAGTCAGCAGTCCTTATACCTAAAGACAGCACAAACATCCATGCCCGAGGGGGGATTTGAACCTTCGACGGGAAACGGCCTCGTGCATCAGAGCATAGCGCCTCAATGCGCTCGGCTGCTCCGCAGAGCGGCGGCAGGAATTTGAGGTGGATCGCAGAACGATTCTACATCTAGCGTAAAGATCGCAAAGATAAGTTCAGAGAGATTAGGGCTCGTAGAGATGCATTTTTTCCTCATTCAGTATGGGTGTAGAACAGGAAAACAAGTAACTAGTAGGGTTACTATGTACCCTCCGCCACGCACCTTTGCGTGGATTGCAGCGTATGTACCTAGATGTAGACAAAGGAGCATGCTTTCAGACAGCATGAAGTTGGTCAAGAGTCAATTACAGTGGGGAGCGAATTGAAAGTTGATCTGTGAAATAAGGAGTAAATCTTGCAACATTTCTCATTTTGAAAGAGGCGGAAAGGAGAGTTTAACACGAACAGAAAATAGTAACAAAAATCCTAGAATGGAGCCCGCCATTCTCTTAATAGCGAACGTGCTGCTGTGTAAACCCGTCAGAGTGTAACTAAACAAGTAAATGATTGTCGAATTCGCTGTGTCTAGGGGTGTCGGTAAGAAGAACGAATATGCCCATTATTGAACAACTGAATATCTCCAGACGCCTTTCTTCTCGAGTCGACGAAAAAATTCTCCACTTCTTTGGCCATATTGTGAGAAGAGACGGAGAAAACCTAGTAAAAATATTCTTACAAGGAAAGATCGAGGGCACAAGACCAAGAGGAAGGGCATCCAGCAGATGGACAGACCAAATCAAGAAGATCTCCGGTCTACCTCTTCAGCAGGCACTGAGAGGAGCTGACAACCGTCCGGGATGGAGGCGCTTGGTTAATGGGGTCACGACGCTCAGCAATGAGCACGACGACTTATGGTGGTGATGGTGATGATGATGATGATGAGGGGTGTCGGTGGAGCCTCTGAACCTCAGACCCATATAAATGATTTTTTAAGTCACTTATGTTGGAACCTGTATTCCAAAAGTAAAATTGTTTGACAGTTCATCGCCGCGCGGGAATGGGCGAATGGTCTTAGGCGGCATGTAACGGATTACGTGGCCGCTTCCTTCGGAGGTTCGAGCCCTTTTTCGGATATGTCTTTGTTGTCCTTGGCGTAACTTAGTTAACTAGTTTTTAAATCTAGGAAGCGATGACTTCGGCAGTTTTGTCTCTTAGGTTTACAGACATTCGAAAATTTTACAGTTCATCATTCCCCCTCCCCCCCCCCCTCCGCCGCATTGAATAAATCACCGTTGATACCACGGTGTTTCTATCAACCGTGATTGATACTGTGTCAGCTGTAACGTCAACGAAATAAAATGTGTAATCCAAGTTTGGTATAGGAAAACAAGATTTTACGTATTGTAACACATATTTACGACAGAAACAGCTAATCAAAGCAGCACACACACACACACACACACACACACACACACACACACACACACACACACACACAATTATACTCAGTCGTCATTGCACTTTATTCAGATGAATATTTGCACGAGAAGGGCACGAACTGTACTCCATATAATCATGCTAGAGGACCCGTACGAATACTTCGCACCGTTAGTGGAATGACAAAAAAGTTGGGAAAAAATGCAAGTAAAGTTGAATGTTCACGCATGGCTCTCTTCGGAATCAATCAATGCAAGTGTTTAAAAGCGCAAATGAAAGAGCTTGAACCGGTGAGTGTTGTCAGGTCAAAAAAAACTGCGTACCTTAATTAGAATCGACTATATCGTAAAACCGTTTAAAATATCATTTGCAAGGACAGAAGGATATCACGTTTGAATAAAAATAAAGGATGGAGAGACTTAAGTTAATTCTGATACTTGATGTGAAATCTGCGAATGAATAACTTTCGTTTAAAGCAAAAATGAAGGAAATCGGTGGGATAGAACGGCATGACCGACTGACTTTAGTTTACAGCAAGGACATCCCCATAAGAAATGTACGGAAGGAAATCGCGTTTGGGTATAGAAAAAGGAAGGCGAGAGTTATGTAAATTCTGATACTTGATGACAAGTCTGTGGATGAATACTTTTCGTTTAAAATAAAAATGAAGGGCATCGACCTGGTAGTTTGGTCTGGCCGACTTACTTTAGTTTTCGTAGATTCTTTTAATATATAAGTAGTTCACACTAGACGAGTTATTATTTTGTGTTAAGTCATTCCACCTTTAGGAATTTAATTACGATGGAATCTGAAGTTGTTTTTCAGGGCTTTCCGTCATTAAACACGTTTGCGAATTAGTCTATGACTTTGCCTGCGTGTTGTTGAATGGGAGTGACTTTTTCCTTCCATCCATTCATTTACGAGTGAATGAGCTACTTTGTAGCTCTCAGTCCGTTAATGAAAGTCTGAGAAAAGCAACAATACTGCTACCAGGGCATCCAGACACACCATTATCTGACATTTGCTAATGGACAGAGAGCGACGGCAGTCGATTTATCGATCCGTGGTACCTGTATCGCCCCTCAGACGTCGAGTGTATGTGTCTCCTCCATTTGCAGCATATGTTCACAAGATGGCGATACGAATCTGAACAGGATGGTGTAATTAATGTTACTGACAGTTGAAAACGTTTGTCTCTAAGTACACACGGACGTGAGTTATAAACCTGTATAATATCGGACAACACTCGTGTTCATTATAGTATCATGCATGTGATGGTACATCTTATAACATACATTAAAATTGAGGTGTTTGGGCCTATATTTCACTCTGCATCCAAAACTACACATCGCAAATTAATAGTGTTTGTATGTGGTAGTAGGTATCAGTGGTAGAGAGTTGATAATGATAAGAGGATGGAAGACACGGGAGTTAAAAGTTACCGTCTTATATAAAATTCTACCTGTGGATGACAATAGTTTGCTGCTCAGCAAAAACTACACAATGGAGACGAACGATCTCTTTGTGTTGTTGTACTACAAAGTCTCCCGTTGTACACCATAGCTGTTCCATGTCTATATCTATAGCTATAAGAGGGTAGAAAATATTGAGGTTGCAAGACGTCAGTTTATATAAAATTCGGACCGAAGACCAGCGATGACTTTTGACACTATAATAGCAATGAGGTTATATACAGAGGAACGTGATGCCACGGGAGTGATGCCAAGGAGGTTAGCCGAACGTGGTGGCCGAGGGGACTGAGGCGCTCCAGTCACGGTCTGCACAGCCACTATGGTCGGGGGTTCGAATCCCCCCTCGGGCATGGATATTTGTGCCGTCCTTAGTATTAGCTAGTTCGTAAGTAATTTGTAAGTTTAGGGACTGATGACCCCGTAGTTAAGTCCCATAAGCTATACAAACATTTGAACCAAGGAGGTTAGAGTCTCTGGAGATGCCCTAACTCTGAAAAAGTGAAGCCAGTAAAATGCTCATTTAGGCATTTGATTGTGCCTAAAACATTCGTCGTCCTGTGTGGTAAAGTAGTTCTGGTCGTGAAATGCATGTTATATCTAAGTAAATACTCCGGTGTGACTACTAGTTTATTGGCGTTACATAAAAAGAGCAAGATTTTAAGCGAGAAATCCTTGTTTTGTGCACAAAAGCATGATTCCCTGGCGTCAACCAATGCCTGTTATCAGCATAGATAACGCGAACTCCCTTTATTCTAACCTCCTTGCGTTATGCACAGTCTTAAGTTGTTTTTCTGCAACAAGCGTACGAATAAAGAAAAATAAGTGCATATTGCAGTTTGAAAAGTAAAACTACCGAGAAAGGTGCCAAAGCGTAAAAAAGATATTTCGTGTTCTCGATCCGTTTCTAAGAGACAGAAAACGGCGCTGAAAAGTGAATCTACAGACGATAGAAAGTTGAAATTTGTACACGTTGTTTATCTTACACTGTAGGCATCAGCGATTTTTTTCTATATTCCCGTCTGTAAGGGAGTGAAATACGGGAGGAACGGATTTTTTGAAAATACATTGCTATTAAGGCAATTTTGAAGTAAGAAATACAAAACTTCGGATTTAGATTTTTGATTGGAATTTTTAAAAGCAAGTGCTTCGATATTTTTGTAAATTCAATTACTAAGCGGGTGAAATAAGGGAAAATTTTTTAAGTGTGCTACTAAGACTATTTTGATGCTAGAAATGCGAAAATTTGGATTGGGAACCATGATTAGAGTTTTTAAAAATAGTGTGTTTCGGGATGTTTTGAATTCTGACATCAGTGGTGCAATAAGGGGTGGCAAGATGTATCAAAATATTTGATTAGGCGAGCATTTTTAATGCTAAATCTATGAACATTTATATTTAGAAGTAGAAACAACCAATGCAGACTATCCATTCTACGAGTGTGATGCAGCGCCAATTAAGCTAGTTTTATGTAATGAGTCTGAACGTTTTTTGGATACTGTAGTTACAATTTTCTACAAAACTACATTATTTCTTATATATTCTCCGATAAATGGGTATATTATCAGAAAAAAAGGATATGGACAGAGAGAGAAGGGATAAGAGAATACTAACTCAAGACTTGAATAAATAAATACCTGGGCAACGCCGGGTTTTCAGGTAGTACATAATCAGTCATTCGCAATTTGCAAAATTCATTACTAGGTGTCAAATGAAACGGACTGGGACTCAAACCCGGACTGCCCGAATTTCGCGAACTGTCGCCGTAACCACTCAGTCGCCCGAACAAGCTCTCTGGAACAGATGTTTCATAGCAAACGCGTGTCAAGACAGGCCAATGGTGGCAAAGAAATACCTCTCCTCGTCGCGGGAATTACTCGATATGTATGCGAGCACTGGGGGATGTAGACATTTGTGAAAAATGAAAGTTTTGATATGGCCGGGAAGCGTGTTCGGGTGGCGGAGTGGTTAATCCGAAAAGCGGGAGACCCGGGTTCGAGTCCCGCAACGGCACAAATTTTCGTTTGTCGCCAAGTAATAAAATGTTCAAATGTTTGTAGAGCTTATGGGACTTAACTACGGGGTCATCAGTCCCTAAACTTACAAACTACTTATGAACTAGCTTATACTAAGGACGGCCAAGTAATAGATTACCTTTGGAAGTGCACCTAGAGTCGTCAGAAATCACAAAGTGCGAATGAATAATTGATTATTTAATTTCAAATTTTAATATTGAATAAAAAACTTGTTTAATTCTCTTTTATGCAGGGCTATATTAAGCTGCGAGTTTGCATTCATCCGGAGGTCAATTTAAATTCTTCACACAGGATGTGAGTCGGGAGAGGTTATTCACTTGCAGGAAAAAAAAAAAAAAAAATCAAAGAAACGGAAAAAACGAAAAATGATAATTTTGATAAATATTGCCCGTGCTAAATTGTTTACATAATTTTTTAAATATTTCTCGGTAAAATTGACTTGCTACGACATTTTTGTTCAACCATAGAATTGTAGGGCTCCGATTACGTGTACACTACCCTCCATAAGTTTGGAAACACGTAGTTGTTATAGACAATGGAAAGGCAATACAGTATAAAATGCATTTTGTTGTTTTGGAGATGTTTATTAAGCTCAAATAATACACAGGAAGAGGCAACAAGCCACGGCGGAGCCCCCTGTCGGGGGTTCGAGTCCGCCCTCGGGCATGGATGTTTGTGCCGTCTTTAGTATAGGGCAGTTCATAAGTAGTTTGTAAGTTTAGGGACAGATGATGACCCTGTCGTTAAGTCCCATAAGCTTTACAGACATTTGAACATGCAACAATTAAATTTTCGATTCCTCAAAATAGCCGCTCTTTGCTTTCGTCACTGCCTTGCACACACTCGGCATGCGCTACGTCAGTTTTGCCAACGTTTCAGTCGGAATTAATCTACATTCTTGCTGCAGGACCTTCCACAATCGTCCCATTCATGATTTTTCGTCCTGTCCAATTCATCCCATAGCGGCTCGAGTGGGTTACTATCAGGGGATTTGAGCGGTCACTCCACCTTTTTCAATATTTTACGATTCTGTACAGACTTCACACAGCTCTGACACAAGCAAGACGGATGTTGATGTTGTTGGTTTTTAAGGGACTAAACAGCTAGGTCATCAGTCCCCAAAACGGATGTTTCGGGACGATGTCCTGTTGCAAAAGAAACCATTTCCCAATCAGACGCTAACCAGATGTCTTAGAATGTCGCTGGAGAATGGCATGATAATCCTTTTGATTCTTTTTTCCACCTGTTTTCACCAAATATCCGACTTTATTCCCTCCAAAGGATTCCCTTGCCATCACGGAACGCCCTCCATGTTTTACAGTTCGAACTACGCAATGAGGATTCAAGCGCTCATGGGGTAAACGGCGTACAAATTGACGGCGTTTACTTCCAAATATTTCGAACTTGGATTCATCGGTGAATAAGACACTCTCCCAGTCCCCCGTTGTCCTATGTCGGTGTGTCTTAGCCCACTGAAGCTTTTTATTCTTGTTAACAAGGCCCAACAGTGGTTTCCTTGTTGCTACATACCCTCGGAGGTGGTTGTCTGCCAGGCGTCGTCTCACTGTTGACTCACTCACCGGTGTGTCCCTCGTTGCGTTTAGTTCAGCAGTCAATTCACGAATAGTTTTTAATCTGTCAAGTTTTCTTTTCGCTACGAAATATGTTTCTTTGGCGTTCTAACATTTTCCTGGGCGCATCTGAGCGAGGAGCCTGTTTCTCGATCCCGGTGTATGATTTTTACAACTTCGCTGATACGCGGCATGGTGTTTCGAAACTTACGGAGGGCAGTGTATACTGCCACGCCCCTTTCTAGAATACATGCTAAATGTAATTTAAGTTTCTTCTTTCGACAAGTCAGGAGTTGATCGTAACAAATTAACCCACATGACGTTAAAGCGGCAGGCGGAAAAAAATAATGATTAAAATCAGGAAAGTACTGAAGCAGCATTTTCAGTTAGTAGAACACAAGATTGTCCGAGGAATGAAGGATGTGAGATTTTCAGTCTTTTACTTTTTCCGTATAGAATTGTATTTCAATCTTTCTTCTACCTCGTTACTCTCCAAATATTCAAATGTTTGTAGAGTCTATGGGACTTAACTACGGGGTCATCAGTCCCTAAACTTACAAACTACTTATGAACTAGCTACAACTTAAGGACGGCACAAATATCCATACCCCGGGGGTGGGGGGGGGATTCGAACCCCCGACCGTAGGGCCGTGCAGACCGTGACTGAAGCGCCTCAGTCCCCTCCGCCACCGCGTCCGGCCGTTACTCTCCAAACGACAAATAAGTATCCAACACTATTTAAAGAATGTCGCCATTGAATGTTCTTTTCTAATCTTATCAGAGAGAAGCATCGTATTTGACACTTCATGAAACAAAGGAAGGTGCTAATGACACACATTCAGCGGTCGGATTCAAATTGAAAACTCTGCGAATTAACATCAGGCGGGGCGCGTTGGAATCCATTTCGTTTGTAGGCATTACTGCGACAGTTAATCATGCATTTTAACATCGTGCTGATTCGATCATTTTTGATGCACAGTAAGACCGCTATTAAAATCTGCTTCGAATATTCATGCATTAGAATTTTATACCCTGACGTTAAGTGTGTATTGCATAGTGGTATATGTCTATCTTATTGCACTTGGACTTCGGAAATGAGTAGACTGTGTAGGGTATTTCCGAATGAGAATACTGAAGGATTTGATGTACCGGTACGACTTGTTTATCGGATTTCCATCTTCTTTAATCTTTTTTCGTACTAATATATCAAGGAATTTGTGCTAAAATAAATGCTTCATATAAAGAAGAGTTTACGGTCACGTAAATGTTTTAATTTACTCACTGGAAGAGGTACACACGATTTTTCCTTGACGACAGCTGGGCAGACACTCATATGAAATATTTCTGCCAAGGCGGCAAATGTTTCACTACGACAAGTGAAGGAAAGAAGAGGAAAAGAGTAGTGTAAAGCCGTATCATTACTGTGTTAACCAAGTTACAACGGGAGTGGTAGAGGTATTCTGGCTAGAACTAGAGGTTTGCTAGCAAGCCAGGCTGAGCATTCACACATTTATCCTCTGTTATTTTAATCCAAGATTGCTCGTCTTGCAAGTGGCGCTGACCCAGACGCCGGCAGCTGTGACGTAGCGCCACACTGAGTGTGACGTCACATTATGACGCGAGCGAGTACCGCCTGTGACGCCGCGGCGTATCGTATCGACACACGCCAGAGGACCTCCGGTGTTGGTGTCGGGAGGGGGGCCGCTTTGCGGAGCGCCAGGGGAGGAGAGGGGAGAGCTCCCGGGGCCGTTTCCATAGCAACACACCCCCAGCATCCGTGTGGGTGACGCTATTTATAGTGCCGAGCGCTGAGGGGAAAACAAAAGAGGAGACGTTTACCGTGCTGTACATACAGGCAAGGAAAGTCGAGGAAGAGTTTACACATGCTTTCCACGCCTCTGCTTTCGTTTCTGCAGAAAACTACCTCAGCGACGCCTCCATATAGTGCATAGCTGCCAGAGTGGAAGTGAATGGTTTTATCTTTCCAAGCGGAGATCTTTGGCAAGACCAGGCGCGGGTCGGAGAAAAATGTGTTGCGTCTGCAGTGGGTTCCCGAAATATAATTGAATTTCTAATATTATGTTACAGGGCCTACGTAGTAACTGTGAATTTCAGCGGGATTATTTTTTTTACCACCATTTAGTGAAATGAAACTATTCAGAATTGTTGCAAAGGAAAGTGTTGATAGACTTGTATAGCGATTATGATAGTAGTGTTGCGGTTGTGAGAGTAGTATAGAATTTTTACAGTATCTTCACATCATAAGTGTTGCAAACTGCGGGGGCAATGCGTGGTGGAATATTCACTGAAGAGAGAACTGTAAACGTCACAGTTTGCCACAAACCATTCTTGTGATGATAAATAGAATGTAAAATGACACAAAGCTGCAGTGAATAATTACACAGCAAATTTTCTTTGCTGCAAAACATTTCTGTTACCAAGGAGTAGTTATGGCACAGTGCTACAAGTAGTTGATACCAAATAAGTATGATGGGTGTCTCCGGAGTAGATGACAGATTTCTTTACCTACCTACCAAGGTTCGTTATTTTGTATTCATGTTCCACAAACGGAGGGAGAAAATATACATTTACTACAAAATAATGCATGATTTCTCGTAATACTGAATGAAATCGTATTTAGAGACTTACAATACTTTAGAGCGAATCCCAGTTGTCATAAAGTTTGCCATATTTAAAGCATTTTTGTTTCATATACTAAAAGGGCATATTCTGTTGTTGTACTTTGTTTTATTAGAGCCTTATAGTGTGTCTTTGGTTTACAGCAATAGACTGAAGAGTTTCCTTGCCATAAAAATCCTTAAATTATATTGGATTCTACTCATTAAATCTCCAGCCAGTTTTGTCACATATTTATAATGTTAATATTTAAGCCTATGTGCAGAGTGGTTTCAAATAAGTTCATGATGATCACATTTACATAGCATAAGTAATTTATAGAAGACTTATTGCATAACTTGTGATTTCTTTGAAGACTAAATTATTGAGTTGGTATGGGAAAATTAATTTCCAGCCAGTTGGAAATTCAGGCAGATCTATTTACGACAAAGGCTTTTCAATATGTAAGTTTCATTCTTCTTGTAAAGTCTTTGGCTTATTCTCTCTGACACTGCCTCTCCCTCTCCTTACCATTTATACTTTATTGCTTAGATTCCTGTAGGGCCTAGTCATGTAGCCAAACAAAGACCTTTCTTCATTATGCTCTCTCTCTCTTTGAAGTATCATGAACTGAGTGATCCTAATTCTACTTTTTGCTTTCATTTTGCTAAATTTCACTTCTGTATAGCTGCTTTAAGATAATCCTAAATATATCAATTTTTGCGACTAATTTTGTTGTTATTGATACATATTGTAACATTACCTTGTACAGGATTACCAGTATGTCAAATGAGGAATATGTGCACAATTGGGGAGCCTAAAATGATGATATACTTGGAATGAACCCACTATCTGTTCCCTTGGAGGTAATACTTTCAAGGCTAGTTTGAGTTACCAGTGACTGCTGTGATGATAAAAAGTTAGTGTTCAGTTAGAGACTTACAGAAAGGTACAAATGGTCTTATAGGCCTACCAGCTATTTATTGTGGCATAGGGTGTGTTGAATGAAATATTATTGTTTGAGTCATTGTTGCTGTGTATTCTAGAAATGAGGAATTCCTCTTCTGTATGTGTCTTTCAACTGTGGGTACCATAAAAACAACTTGTGTTTATCTCAGTAAGGGGTAAAATTTTGCGTACCATCCTGATGGCTTTGCGGGATTGTGTTGTAACATCAAAAAAATGGTAGAAAATCTTTGCCAAGTTGTTAATATTCTTAGAATTCCACTTAGACTGACTTGATTATTGTTTAGTACATACCATGAGGTAAATAAATAATGCTGTTACTGCTCTAGGGTTGGCATTTTCATGTATGTAACCTTGTCTGTTCAGTGAAAGAATTTGCCCTCATAAAACAAAGATTTCGTGACAAAATGTTTGCATTGTCATGTGATTGACTAATGCCAACGTCACATGATTGCCAGCAGAATCATGTGAGGGTGCTAGGACTGTAAGTAAAATTCGTTCTGTAGTGTTAGGAGTGTAAGGTGTATTCTTTACACTTACAGGATTTAGACAAAGTAATGTGAACTGTCTGATTGTGTACTTCAATTTTGTGGCTTTGATATATTTATCAGAATCATACTTTGGGGGCTCATCTGAAGACGGGGATACTGCCCATCAGCACTGACCGGTTAAAGTGCAGTTTATGCGGCAGCGGCTAGCCTTCGTGCTCACTAGGTTGGGAACGGCAGAGCAGCCAATCAGAAGTCGCGATGCCGCGGCCAGTGAGATTGCGTGTTTCATGACAAGTAAATTTGGCGTCAATTTCGAAGTTTATTCGAGGATATCGGTGCGGCATTTGTGTGATTGTAATTGATTTTCCATGTATAAGAGATTTTTAGATAATTGTCGTATTACGGACATAAGTGACATATTATTAATGCACCACAGCAGTCAAACATGTTTTATGACCAGTACGAAGCACTGATAATTTTAAGTGAAAGTTAAGTTAGGTATAAGTTAAACGAGAAGTTTTTTTTAGAATGTGAGGACGCTGCTGCATAAACTGCACTTTTACCGCACTGACCTGTGGTATCAGCATGTTGTTTTGTGTGTGTGTGTGTGTGTGTGTGTGTGTTTGTTTGTAGGTGACCTGAGTAATTATGTGGTGGCTGAGTTAAAGACAATAGTTTGTTTACAAGCAGAACAGAACATAGATTAAGATTTTGTCTTTATAAAGTGATCTTTAGCTTCACTCTGATAGTGATGTATAGGTTCACAGAGGTTCACTACCCCCCCCCCCCCCCCCACCATATAGGTACAGGCTTTCCGACATGATGTTGATGTCATGGCTCAAAGCTGATGGGTGGTGTCCCGGTCTTAGTTATGCATTTATGAGTATATTGTTTTCACCATGCCGGCTGCGGTGGCCGAGGGGACTGAGGCGCTCCAGTCACGGTCTGCCCGGCCACTGCGGTTGGGGGTTAGAATCCCCCTTCGGGCATGGATATTTGTGCCGTCCTTAGTATTAGCTAGTTTATAAGTAGTTTGTAAGTTTAGGGACTGATGACCCTGTAGTTAAGTCCCATAAGCTATACAAACAGTTGAATTTTTTTTTTTTTTTTTTTTTTTTTTTTTTTTCACCACCACCTGTTAAATCTGAGTAGTGGTGGATCTGTGATTGTTGTGATGTGCTGATGTGTGCAAGTCAGTCCTATTGCGTAATCTCAAATTTTGTTGTGACAAAACTGTGTTTGTGAAAGTATTGATATTAATTTGCAGGAACACAATATGAAGCAATATCATAGCAGACTGTGCACCAATTCTGAGAATAAAATAGAAATTAGATCAATTAGGATGCAAGTATATTTGTATGTTGTGGAAATATGTTGGTTGTAGTATAACATTAACTTGGTATGTTTTGCTTTATTACTGTCATTGGTAGTAGTTATTCAGCAGTCTCAACAGTTGTGACTCAAATAACCCTGTTGCACTGTTTTGACACAGAGAGGTGGAACTATGCTGTTTTGGCAGACTTGAGCCCCAGATATCTCCCGGGTCAACAGAAATTTGCGATACGACCTGTCGTCTTTGGCCAATGCTGTCATATCGAAGACAGTAGTTTGTTCACAAGCAGAACATAGATTACGATTTTGTGTTTAAAGTGTCATCTGTATCTTACTCTGATAGTTAGGTATAGGTTAACTGAGAGGGATCCCCCCACAAGTGAGCTCCAAAGGCACAAAGTTTTTGGGCTGAGACCTGTGATCAATGGTACATTACATTGTGGTAATCTCTAATTTACGGCGATAATCACAAATTATTTATTATCTACAATACATACATATTACAATATCGTCCTGTATGTTTATATTTGTTGATAGTGTTTGTTTTATTAATTGGTATATATGTATGTAGCATAACTTGTGAGACTCAGGTATGACATCATTGGTCAAAGCCAACAGGTTGTATTGTGGTCTTCAATTATGCTCATCTCCCAGATGTCATGAAATGGTCAGTGACAATATTATGAAGTATTATATCATTCCACTGTTATTAAAGATAGTAAATAGACAAATTCACATTGGCCCATATATTATTTTTCAAAGGCCTGTATTATACATGTTTTGGAATGTATGAAAAATTATGGGCTTCTGTGTTAGAATGGAAACAATGTTACAACATACATATTGAATGTCATTTACACAATTTTGTCAGTTGAGAGCAGCTCTACCTCTGAAATTGTAACTTTCTTACTTTAGTATGTAGTGATTTCTTAAGCTAATGTTTGTCTGATTAACACATTTCAAAGGTGCAATGTTACTTACGTATTATATTGTGAATCACTCTCCCTATCAATGATTTCAGTGATTTATTTTCTTTCTTTCTTTCCCCCTCCCCCCTTTTAGTTGGCAGTCATGTAATGTAGACATTCAAAGTTAATACTTACAAGTAAATGCATTTTTAAGTTTCCTGGAAGTGTTTTTTTTTATTTTATTTTTTACTTTTACTATTTCCTTTTTCTGAGATGATGTATATTCTCAATTTTGTAAAATCTTAACTAACTTTTATTACAATATTTACTTGCATCTGTTTTATGGATAATGAGATGTTTGATTAGTAAAGTCTTGCCAAGACTAGAATGTGTTTATATGTTGGAAACCTTTCTTAATCCTCCTTGATGTTACTGTTTCAGAACCATTATGTTCTATGTAACAACTGTTATTGGAAACTTTTACTTTCATTATGTACTGGAATATCTTGACAGTGGATGTTAAACTATGATGATGTGTTGGAAGAGATATTAACATATTATTACATAAACTGTAATGGAGCAGATTACATTGTCATACAGTGTATTAACCTACTGTATTTTCTCATTAATTGTAGTTTATATTATAAATAATGTGTATGTGTATAATACAAAATTTGTATCAACTAAGGAAAACTAAATTGGAAGTAACTTTTTAGCTGAGCTTGAACGGGCATTTTGCATGGCTTTCCAAAAATAATTAAAGAAAGAAAATTAATATTAAGATGCAACCAAAGCTTTGGTCATCTCAGCTTGCTGTCTCTCTGGAAAAGGGGTCTCTCTTAAATTTTGTATAAAATTAATTTAGACTAGAAAATTTCTTCTTTTCTGGCTAGTGTAGGACTGAATTTATTGCCCTATTGAATTCAAACAGATAAAACACTTTAAAATAGATTGTTTAAAATATGTTGGCTTCGCAGAGCGATAACTGTGCTTTATTTTGACAGGAGGACATTGCTCTTTCAAGGTAGAGATATGTCATTTGTTGCTACTATAACACTTTTTGAGTAATGTAGGCACTTGCAGTAGTACTAGGTAGATTTTGTGGCAGTGGGAATGATGCATCAGATGTAGAAACTTATCACAACCATCATAACACTATGCATGGCATCTCATTGCTCCATGGCATGTGAAGTATCTCGAGTCTGTTTTCATAATTTTCTTCCAATGTAGTGTGCATTACTCTGTCTTTGAAAGGCTGTAGTGTTTGCTGCTGGGTGACCACATCCTTCTTCGTACAGCACAAGGGAGTTCACCCCCGCTTTCACTCGTAGAGACCTCCGTCCTCGGCCCTCGGGAAAAGGACCGAGTGACACGATAAAGCTGTAGAATTCAGAGCCTTATTGAACTTGTTCTTCAACTTCTATTCTGAAGTGACTGTACCTTCATCTTCTCTGTATCAGAGGCTGTAGCGTATTTTTGAATGCTCTTCACTTTCGTTCATGCCCTTTGACAGTGCAGTTAATTTTTGCCTCAGGGCGGTGAGGGTATGGTGAAAGCAGAGAAGCCAGCTGGCCCTGACGACGATGACCTCACTTCCCTCACGTGGCTGCAAGACAAGAACCTCCTCAAGGGTGAGCACAGCTTTTGCCGCTTTCCCCAGTGTCCCACGGCACGTAGGAGGAAAACCGGCTCGATCGATAGATAGTTATTACTACAGGCTGTAGGCACTTTTTCTAAAAACCCCAGTTGCAATGAAGTGCATTATACAGATTTATTTAAACTGATTTTTGTGACTTTTTGTGTCAACTTAAAAAGTGCAGGTTGTATCAAAATGACATTGACGAGTTCCGTATGTTGTGCAGGATAGCAGTTGGGGCAGTGTATAGTGGGGAACCCATGTCCGGAAAAGCTCGGGCTAGATGCAGCAGAGCTTTATGGTGTCAGTGTTGCTACATATTCCATAGTTTCTGCGTGACACTCTAGGAGAGCAATTAATTATTAAGTATTGTATAATTTTTATTCAAAGTTTTGACCACATAGTTGATTGCAGAATATTCATTGGTCTTACTGAAGTGTATACATACAGTGAAAAAATGTAGTTGTGCACACAGTTTTTTAGTTGCTGTATCTTCTCATGCTACAGGAGTAGCACGCACCAGATTCTCCATAGTACTCACAAAAACAGTGAGGTGTAACATCTGGTGGCTGTGACAACTATAGAATGGTCCCTTGTACATAGCTAAGCTGTTTTGTATGCGTGACAGTGAAATCCTAGCATAGGTGACTAGCTTCTCTTTGATGTGCTCTCATTGGTAGTGAAACGCAGCAAATCAAAAGTGTCTTTGAGAGAGCCAATGACAATGCACATATCATACCATGAAGGAATATGGTGGGTAATTTAAATTCCATAATGATAGGTGCAATTTTTCAGGTTGTTTACTATGTGGAATTAGGTCTCATGATAATGGAAAGAAATTTGATATTATTACAATTAATTAGGATACTTGCATATTATATGACTTAATTTTATGTTCATATGTTTAATTTGATTTGGAAGTTGTCATGGATTTTACTTGTTTTCCATTGAAAACAATGTATTATATCTTTCATGACATAATTTATCAGTTCTATATAAATACATTTGAAGATCGTAGGTCTGTGCTGTTTTGATTGCAATAGTCTATTCTTGTGCTAATATGGAATGGTTTCTTAAAATCGCTGTGGAAAATCTTCAGAGAAGTACATAAAGAACCAGTCATTACATGGGCATGACAGTTTTTTCGCATTTTACTGTAAAGTATTTTTTATATGTTAAGAATTTGATATTGTTGTTAGATGAATTGCACTCAATTTTCATTAATTAAAATAAACTGTCACACCTATGTAGTGATTGGTTCTTGGTGTACTTTTCTGCTAATATTCTACAGTGACAATTCGAGCCGTAACATTTACACTGAAATTCATCAAGAAAAATTGAGCTAATTCTTTTTTTAATGAATATTGCCCGAATTTTGATAAACAGTTACATGGACAACACAGTGCTGTTCACAAAACAATGTTGTTGGCTCCCTCAGTGACCCTTCTGATTGGCTGCCTTCCGCTACTGACATCAGCGCATCAACAAGAAGCTAGTGTCTCCTAAACTAGGAATTAACTGTAACTTCCAAATGATGTTGGAGATCTACATCAAATTGAACAATGTATTTGGCATGTGCCATACTTCCGAAAAAAATGTTTCTGAAGTGGTACTCAATACAAATTATTGGCCAATTATGATAAGAACCTTGGACTGTGTGGCGGTGATGTGCCTGAAGCTACAGTGTGCAGATGGCTTCTAGGTAGCCATTATTATTGAAACCAACTGCAGTCCAAAAATACTTTAATTTCACATTCTCACACACAGACACTGAAGAGCATCCAAATTGCGGGTTTCTTGACAAGAGCTTCCTGCCGACTTTGCCAATCTGCACAACATAATGATCGAGGTCAAATTAGTTTTGATACATCCAGTATTGTCATTATTTTTTTGTGAAATTTTCAGAGTAATATATTAAGTTTAACACTGGTTGTATGTCATGATATTTAAAGCCCTTTTTTTCTCTCTTGAATGCCAGTGAAGGAAATCTGGAGTAAGCCTATTGCAAGGACAGGCCAGAGAGTCATCACTTATGAAAGACAATAGCTGTAACTGAGCATTATGGCACTGTAATATGACAGTCTTGTTTTCTGGGCCCAGCCTTCGGATGCAGCGTCTGTATTTTCCAAAAGTCATTCCATCTTTCTCACTCTTTTGTAAAGTCTCTCTCTTACTGTATAAGCAACTATCCATGTTGGTTCATCTTCTCTGCTAACTGTGTAACACCAAAATTGACCATCCTCTTCTGTCTTTTTTCCCTGCAGATTGCTATTATTACTTGAAATTCCTTTCCAGTGCCTTTGTTAGTGATATTAACATTCTGTTCATGTCCTGTTACCTACAGTCACTGTTGTCCATGAGCAAGGCTGAAGGTTTACTGTGCTGGCACATTGTTTACAAACATTTTGCTTTTGTCTGCCACTGTTTTTGATATGTGATGCCTCTCTGTTCCAGCCTTCATGGTGTAATTTTCTTTTTGGTATAATTAGTATATATTCTTTTTTACAAGCGCATAATCAGAAATCACAGTGAACAATATTATTTATTTTTGTTTGTTATTAATCCATTTTTTACTTTGGGCAGTAGTTTGTAGCTCATTTGACCAGTTAACATTCTTAGTGGGAAAAATATCTTAGTGCTTTCTTAATTGAAGAATGAATTTTTTGAAGAGCAGTGTTAGCAGTCTTCCCCTGATTTCATTACATCTTCATCTAATGTATAATTGCATAATCATAAGAATTGGCCATTGTAGTGTGCAGAATGACTTTCGTCGTTGATAACAGTTTGTGTATATAGTAGACTCTGTGGGGACTTCAGGCAACATTTATCTTGCAAGTATCAAAGAGCAATGATGTAAAAAAATGGGTACATGTTATCACTTGCATACAATTTTCTCTGGCTACTGTAATATTCATTGTGCAATATGCAGTGTCTTTTTGACCTATGGATTCCCGCTATGGAGGACATTATTTTGTACATGGTCATAAGTTTTACAAAGAAAATTATGGCATATTAACAAGTAACTGAGAAAGAGGTTTATAAAGAAAGCAGGATAAATCGAGTAAAGGGTATGGCAAAGGAAGGCTGTGTCTATAATGAGTCTTACCTTTTATAAATACTGGTTTGCAAGAAGATACATACTAGAATCTGGTACTGTGAAATAAATTCAGTTGCAAATTTTTCTTAAAAATGTACCACAGCTATGGTGTTGATTGTTATGGGGTTAATATATTTATGTGCTGTATTGTTGTGAGCTGGTGCTGTTTTTGTAAGAAGAATTTACAGATAGAACTCCCGTGATAGAGAATTCAGGTCTGTGTTTTTGTAAATATTTCTGCCAGTGTTAGTAAAATAAATTGTTGTATTATGTTCTTTGAGGACTAAATCGTGAGTCATGGCAACTTAGTATCATATTGAGGGCTGCCTAATTTAAATGAATAAGAATGCCTGTAGCTAAAAATCTTTACACAACCTTAAGACATGCATTTCTGGAATACTCTTCTTAGTGTGACAGGACCATTATTTGGCAAAAATTACATGGACCATCTAGGAGTGATAATGTCAGAGCATTATTGTTGTACTTGTGTTTTACCACAGATAGGCCAGTGTCATCTTTCAGGGGGCAAGTAATGAAGGTAGTTTAGTACAGACAGCTGGAAGATGATATAATTAATTACAAGAAAACTTTCTATTGCCATAAATTTTGGACCCTGGCCTCAACCTCAGGTTGCTTCTTATTACTATGCAAAATAAATAAATAATCTTACTATATGCTTTCCATATGGCATATTGTATAAAATACAGTCATAAATATATCGTTATGTGAAGATCATATTTCACTCATTGAAGATACCTGATAAATGTGCAGAATTTAGAAGAAAGAATTTATCTATATCTAGCTGCATGCCGTAAATATCATTTATCAATGCTGTGTATATCTTATACAAACATTTATCACTGACAAGCCCTCATAAAATATTTAGAATATTTTCAAAACTGAAATAATAAGAATACATAGTGTCTTCCCCCTTCCCCTCTCGCCTAGTCTAGGGTGATTTTGTGTCAACTGTGTGAACAATAGAGATGAAGAGTTTGAAAATTTTGTAAAGTTTATGCTTCTGCCCACTATGCAGCAATTTAGTAATTAAAGAAGATATTGGATAATGATAATCTTTGTTAATCAGCCCCCAATTGCAAAGGTTGCAGTGTTCTTGTAAGATCATAGTTCTATTGTGTAGAAGGGCTAATAGTTAAAAGAACTACTTCATACTGTTTTAAATACCCACTTCGATACACAAATCATTATCGGGTTCTGTCTGATATAGGTTTTCATACACTTGGACTTGACTAATTGTCTTAGCAAATGCTTCTTAGTACTAGGGGGCACAATTTCATGCATGAGCAAACAACAGTTCTCTACCCCCTCCCTCCCCCCCCCCCCACTTGCATTAGACATCATTTCAATATAAATCATTTCTTGTTTTTCACTTACACATTTTTTCAACCAAATAAACTTTCAATAAATTACAAACATCTGCATATGTACTGTTACATAACCTTCATTACGATCCAAGATAATGCATAGGAGAGTCATTGAGTTAAAATTTATATTTTCACCAGGATTCAGACTCAAGACCTCCTTACTAGGCAGATGTTTTAACCGTTCAGCTATTGCAGCTTTATGGATAACCCTATTGCACCGACTGTCCTATAGCATGTCTCTCTCCACAACACAAACATTAATTTTGTCTTGATATTGACCTGTGTAGCACTTGAATTTCCTTACATAGGGTAACATTAAGGCAGAGATAAAATTTGTGTTGTGGAAGGAGACTTGTTTGGACAACCCATGCAGTCAAGTTACCCGTAAGGCTGTGATGGCTGAGTGATTAAAACATCTGTCCAGGAAGCAGGAGGTCCCGGGTTCGAATCCTAGTTGCATCACAAATTTTTATTCAATGTTTCTCCTTCTATTCAGTATCTTTGATGTATTGAGACAATGTATGTCTCTGGAAATTGAATTATTGTTTGAAAATTACATTCATTAATGTGCTTCTCAAATTGCCTATACAATTGCAAACATTTAATATATACGTACATTCCATTGTCATTGTGCTTATACAGTTCTAGATTTTTTTTCTCATCTGTTCCCTTTGACCCTGTCTGAAATATTTTGACAAAACAAACAAAATACAGTACATCACTCTCCTTCACTGAAGTTCTAGATTCATTCATAATATTACTCTCATTATTGTGGAATCAAAGCAACAGCCAGCTTGGATGGCTCATGTGCTTTGCAGTCTCAGTTAACTGGACTGGACTAAAACCAGAAAAAAAATGTGTTGCAAAATTCTCTTTACTGTGTGACAACAACAGTATTGTTGTACTCAGTCAACTGGTCAGTATTAACAATCAGCCTACAAGCTTAACTTCTCACTCTCTCTGTACTGTTATCAGGAAATGTGATTTGAGGTATTTGATTCAACTTATTAATTCCTCTGCCCTCCCTTTCTCTCACCACATATGCATGCTAATATTACCACCTATTATGGCGCTGGGGATAAAACAAATGTTTCCAAATTGCAGTTATGATTTTTGCCGTGACTTACGAAGCAGTCCTCCTCATTTTTTAACTGTACAGATGCAAGGTGGAGGAGAAAATAAGTGAATTGTAAATACTTTACAGCTCTGCAGTGATCAAAACAGAGAACAGCAGATGATGGGAGACATTGAATGGTATGAAATGGGTATTTCCAGAGGGCACTCAAAAGGCAATCTAATTTCAACTGAGTAATTGGTTGTCACACTGAAATTTGTCATATTTTTGGTATGGTATGTATTTCTGATACATACTCATTGTTAGGTGACAGGTAATTGCAAGATTGTTCTATTGTACAGGTTTCTAACATTTGCTGGAATGATTTTGGATTTAAATTTGTCATTAAGATCTTCTGTAGTCTATCATTCAGAGCAATGCTTAGTAATTTTCACTGCGTGCTATACATCATATCAGACGCTTCTGTCACTGAACTGTTCCAACTTGCTGAGCACTGGACACCCAACAGCACTGCTTAAGATTCACTTTCAAGTAGGCCTACTATCCAATTTGTCAGTTCAAAGCATTATATAGTACTTTCAGTAATTGTCTACTTGCTTCAGGCTGTGTAGTGAGCCCATCATTAAAATGTGGGGTGCATACTGACAGCATATTAAGACACTATCTTATTCATAAAAACTGTTCCTAGTAATAATTTTACAAGAAATAAAACAGACTGGAATGATTGCTGTTGACAAATGATAATTCTATTGCATTAAATGTTACACACCGTATCTCAAGCATCGTAATCTTTGATTTATTTGTGGATGGACATGTGTGCCCACCAAATACCTGTCATTAATTCAGTTTACCTACATTAGTAATAAGTTTCATCATCATATTTTGTATGTTCTTAGCAATTATGGAAATTCCTGGATGGGCAATTTGATAAAGAGCTAAAAATAGTTTTAATTGATTACCATAATCAAGAGAGGAGCTGCTTGCTTTGGTTTACTTTGAAAAGGGGGGGGGGGGGAGAACAGCTGCTTCTTTTATAGAAAAATTATTCTACTGCAGTTCATCTGACACAGATAATTCTAGAAAGGGCATTGATTAAAGAGATTCTGCGTAAAGGAGGTCCAGAACAGTGTGTCATTACAAAATGAGAAGTTGAAATTTGTAGCCCATCTTTCAAACTTGCACTCTTCTATAGAATAATAATTATATTTTTACATCTGTGGATAGTGGGCAGCTTATAAAAATGAAATTTTACAATACAGCTTTCCATTGTGAAGTATACTAACTGTACAGATTCTGTGTGGAATTTATTTGTATATATCAAACAAGATTACTTTTCCAATAAATACCAATAGGGAGTAGGGAGTAAATTTGCTGGTGTATGATTCTGAGAATTACAAATCATTTAAGAGTTTTGATTATCAGTGTAGCAGAATATTCATAGTTTGGGTTTTTTTTTTTTTACCCGGGTCACTGCTATTGAGTATTGTGAAATTGAAGATTGTTCAACATTACCTAAAATTCATCTTATAATAAGGAGTACATAAAATACAGTAGCATCTTCATCTGCAGCCCAAGATGATAATTACTTCAGAGTGCAATAAAAGGCCAAACTAAATATTTTGAGTGATTTATTAGTGTGTTCATTTCAGTTTGGTATCCATAGGAGTTACTTCTTGTTTTGAACTGCACAATATGAATTTTATATAAGATTAAGGATTAGAATGTTCATTTCATTAGCATTAAACATTTAATATGCTTGGTAACTCACTTACCATACGTAATGGGAACATATGCAAGCCACGAACCATCGTGCTCTCAATGGACACATTAATCAGCATTTGCCTATTTAAAGGTCCTTGTATGTACATCTTTATACAGGGATAAAATTGTATTATTCAGTGATGCAATAGTAATTTTTGTCTGCTTAGCAGTTATTTAATTGAACTTATTGTCTTTCATTATGTCATCTTTCCTGCCCAAATAGTAATTTATACAAGAGAAGAGGATAATCATCTGATAGTGATGCACAAAATGCCCCTCCCTACAGACAACATGAATTGAACTGAATGCAATTATCCAAATCAACGTCACAATTATTACCCCAGGGCTTAAAATGTATCAATTAAAAACTTTTTGAAGGAAGGACAGTTGTGTGGTTCCAATGATTGCATTTTGGTGAAATTTTAACACCATTGTTGTATCAGACTAAATGGCATTTTGTAGTCTTCATAACCACAGAGTAAATGTATATCTATTACGATTATTGCAGATCTGTGGTAGAATGTGAACAGTGGTACCCCCGTCAAAAACGCACACCAGAGAGACTTATATTCTCAAGAGGAATGAAAGTTCAAAAGCAGGACTAAAATTTTATTTTACTTGTTTGTTAGCTAGTTTCCCAATGTAATGTATAAATAGTGAGTGATTGTCTTATTTGCTCCATTATTCTGTGTTCCTTTTGTAATGAGTAATTAACATTGCCTCAAGTTAGTTATAGAAAATAGTTTTTTCCCCAGCATGTTCTGAACAATATTTATGTTTGAAGATATCAAATGAAAAGTTACATTTTTTATTTGTGTATCAGAGCTTTTCATCTATTGTGGGTTACTATGAACTGCTGTTTGTGCTGTTGGTCGTTTTTATAAGCAGTTTACATGGAAGAATTGAAACATTTGTCAGCATATCCTCTAGTAATGTCTGTCATAGTAGGTGATGAAATATTAACCTGAAAATCATGTAGAAACCACCCCTGAAATCTCTACAGCACAGTGCCTTCAAGAAGCTCTCCTGTGTGCATAAATATAATTCCCTCAGATTTCAAATAGTCTGAACTTAGTTATAATGTTTGAGCTTTCAACAATATTGCATCATCTTTTTTTAGACGAAGGCTTTGGCTGAAAGCTTTGTTTGATTGTCTTCTCCTATTTGCTTGTCTGCACTGTTGAAAACTGAATAAGTTCGTCTTGGAGAACTTGGAGGGAGATTGTATATGACTCGAAAGGAACACTATGATGAGTTTGTAAAAGCAGTGTACCCATTGACTATAGTAAAAATTGCAACTGATTACTGAGGTGCCTGTTTGTGTATGTCCCAAGAAGAAAGAAGTTGGGAGTAATGGTAAGTTTATAACAGAGTTTGTGTGCACATTGTTTCAAGTGATTCCCCAAGCTTAACATCTTTAAATGTTACTCTGTTGTATGACACTGTAATATACACACCAAACTATGATTTGTGTGTTGATTTTGTATGTTTTCCCTAAAAGCAGTTTGGGTAAAATCTTACTCGTAAAGTTAGATGTACTGCATACTAACGATTAAAACAGTGACGAAGAGTCAGATCTGCAAATACTCTGCACAGGAGATCGTCAAACTGGTATGTTGACCAGCCTGATTGTGGCCTTTGCAATTTTCCACATTTACCTGTGTACAGTCTTGATTGCACTCCAATCTGTGATGCAGGAAATATGACACATGAACAGCTGAATAGACACAGAATACAGCTTACACAATTCGAAAGTTGATGCTGCTCGAGACTTCTAATAATGGAACTGTTGGATTCAGCGAAGGAAGGAAATGGAGCATCCAAAAGTATTTTTCAATGTTAACTTCATACGTGTACACTGTACATCCCACTTGAGGTGTAATCAGGGATGGACAGCAGTGTAAACTAGTGTTCAGGTTTTGAACAAGAAAATATACAGGTTTATTTCCTCATGGGGAATACATGGTGAGGATTACTAGAAGAGCAAGAGCAGGTAGACAAAGTAACCCCAGAACCGTCTCAAAGGAGAAGGGAAAATGGAAAGATAATGAAACTAAGCCATCTGACATCCGGTAAGCAGCTCTGAGCAGAAGTTAGCAATGTGTTTCAGCCAAGGCCAAAGAGTCTGAATTATCACATGTCAGATGATTTGATTGGGAGGGCACCTTTGCTGATAATGAGTACACCTCTTTCATTGTGAATTCGTTAATTATTGGTACTCCAGTAGAACAGTGATGGACAAAATGCAGTCTCTTTGTAAAAAATTATAACGACGCAAAATCCGATAGGAATGTCAATAATGGATGATAGGTAACAACTCACCGTAAAGAGGCTCGCTGGGCTGCTCACAGACATGAAAATGATCACATTCACATAACTTAAATTTTCGGCCGCAGCCTTGGTCAGAAAAAGACACACATACATTGAAGCAATCACTCAGACAACCGACCACACACGCACACACACACACACACACACACACACACACACACACACACACACACCATGTCCAGTGCCACAAGCATCTAGACTGTGAGTGGGATGGGAAGTAAAGGGGGAAGGATGCTAGTTAAAGGTGGGGATGGAAAATTCTGTGTTGCACGATGAATTGTGAAGTACCTTCTTCCAGGCACTTAAATGTGATATTCAAAGTATCTCATGTAGAAAGGCTCTGATAGGCAGGAATTTGAATTGTGGCAATGGATACAGTGAAAGGAAGGGGCAGGGAAGGATAAAACGGAGGTTTAGAGTAGTGCGGGGAGAGAGTAGGGGGATTTGAAGTGATAAGAATAATAAGGAAAAATAAAAATAGGGAAAAATAAAAAGTAATTAAGGGGAATTGTAGGTGGCAACACACAGTTGCAAGGAAGACATGATAATGATTGGGGAAGGAAAGGAGGGGGGGGGAGATGTTAGGCATAGGGTTCAGGGATGGGAAGTTATATTAGGTTGAGGCCAAGATGGTTGCAGAACCGTAGAATGTGTTGAAGGGACAACTCCCATTTGCACAGTTCAGAAGTGCTGGTGGTGGATGAGAGAATCCATATGGCTCAGGTAGTGAAGTAGCCATTGAAATCCAGAATGTTGTTTTCATCTGCATGCTGTACCACAGGGTGGTCCACTTGCTTTTTGCCACAGTTTGGCAACTGCCATTCATCCTGAGGGACAGCTGATTTGTCATCATACCAATATAAAACACTGCAATGATTGCAGCAGAGTTGGTATATCACATGGCCGCTTTCACAGGTGGCCCGACCTCTGATGGGGTAGGATAAGCCTGTGATGGGTCTGGAATAGGCTGGGTGGGTGGATTGGACAGGTTTTGTATCAGGGTCTTCCATAGGGAGTTGGGGTTGGGAGTGGCATAGGGATGGACTAAGATTTTGTGGTGGTTGGGTGGGTGACAGAACACCAGGGGACGGTAGGAACTTGGATAGGATGTCTCTTATTTCAAGCCATATTGATAGATAATCAAAGCCCTGACGAAGGATGTGATATAGTTGTTCCAGTCTGGGGGTGGTATTGGGTGACAATGATGCTCCGTTCTGACTGGTCACTGGGATGGAGGGCGGATTGGAGGTGTGTGGGGATATGGCACGGGAAATCTGTTTATGGACTAGGTCAGAAGGGTAATGCCTGTCTGTGAAGGCCTTTGTGTGTCCTTCAGTAATTTCCCATCACTGCAAATTCGCCATCCACGTGTGGCAAGAGTATATGGGAGGGATTTTTTATGTGGAATGGATGGCAACTATCTAAGTGCAGGTACTGTTGGTAATTAGTAGGTTTAATGTTGATGGAGCCCTCAGTGATGTGGAGATCAGCATCCAGGAAGGTGACTGGCTGGGTTGAGAAGGACCAAGTGAAACTGATGGTGAAGAAGGAATTAAGGTTGTGTAGGAATTTGGATATAGTGTCCTGGCCCCGAGTCCAAATCATGAAGATATCATCAATGAACCTGATAATGGAAAGTCCACATTGGAATTAATAATATAGTAATAAGGACAGTTTACAACTCACTGCAAAGAGTGGCGATGAGCTGCGAAAGGCACATACAAAACACACACACACAAGCACGCACACTCTCGCACGTGTGTGCATACACTTTCAGCTATCGGCTTTGGCCTTCTTCATAAAACAGAACGTTCATGACTGTTCTTATTCCTATATTATCAATGAACCTGAACCAGACCATTTGTTTGGGGTTTTTATAAATTACAAAGGTTTCCTCTAGACTGGCCATAAATAGGTTGGGGTACCGTACGGGTGGCCATGCCTGTGTCACAGATTTGATTGTATACTTTTCCTTCAAAGAAAAAGTAATTGTTTGTTAGGATGTAATTGATAAGGGTTATAAGGAATGAGGTATCGGGCTTGGAGTCCCATACAGCCTTGCCATGCATGGATGGCAAATTTGCAGTTATGGGAACTTGTTTACCCAGCATGCCGAAGGCCTCACAAAGGCCCTCTCAGACAGGCATTACCCTTCTGATCTAGTTCATAAACAGATTTCCTGTGCTGTATCCCCACACACCACCAATCTTCCCTCAAACCCCAGTAACCAGTCACAATGGAGTGTCCCTGTCACCCAATACCACCCCAGACTGGAACAACTAAAGCACATCCTTCGTAAGGACTTTATCTGTCAACATGCCCTGAAATGAGAATCCTACCCAAGATCCTTTCAACCCCTTCTAAAGTGGTGTTCTGTCGCCCACCCAGCCTCCACAAGATACCAGTCCATCCATATGCCACTCACAACCCCAATGCTTTAGCACAGGGATCATATCCCTGTGGAAGAGCCCGAGGCAAAACCTGTCCACTCCACACACCCAGCACTTCCTATTCCAGTCCTGTCACAGGCTTATGCTACCCCATCAGAGGTTGGGGGCACCTGTGAAAGCAGCCATGTGATATACCAACATTGCACAGGATTTTATATTGTAATGATGATGAACAGGTTGTCCATCAGAATGAATGTTGACCGTCAAACTGTGGCAAAAAGGAAGATGGACCTCCGTGTGGCACAGCACGCATCTGAGCCAGGCACTCTTGATGTCAGTGGCTGCTTCACTGCCTGAGCCATCTGGATTCTCCCCTCCACCACCAGCTCTTCTGAACTGCACAGTTGGAAGTTGTCCCTCCAACATATTCTACAGTCCTGCAACCATCATGACTTCAACCTAAGATAACTTCCCATCCCTGAACCATATGCCTAACATCTCCCTCCCCTTCCTTCCCCACTCATTATCATGTATCTCATGTCTTCCTTGCAACTGTGTGTTGCCACCTACAATTCCCCTTAATTAATTACTTTTTATTTTTACTTATTTTTATTTTTCCTTATTATTCTTTTTCGTTTCAAATCCCCCCCCCCCACTCCTCTACACCTCCCTTTTGTCCTTCCCTTCACTGTATTCATTGCCGCAATTCAAATTCCTGCCTATCAGAGCTTTTACAATGCATCATGGAACATGGAACTTTCCATCCCCACCTTTATTTGGCATCCTTCCTCCTCCACTCCCCACCTAATTCACAGTCTAGATGCTTGTGGCACTGGGCATGATGGTTGCGTGCGTGTGTGTGTGCGTGCGTGTGTGTGTGTGTGTGTGTGTGTGTGTGTGTAGTTGTCTGAGTGATTGCGAGAATGTATGTGTGTCATTTTCAGACCAAGGCCGCGGCCGAAAATTTAAGTTGTGTGAATGTGATTATCTATTTTGTGTCTGTCAGCAGCCCAGTGATCCTCTTTATGGTGAGTTGTTATCTATCCTCCATTATGTACAACTCACCGTTGTGGACCAAAACCAGCAGCTGCTGTATTGTAGTAGTATATTAGCTTATCAAAGGCTAAGGGAGTTAACCCTGAAAGAAAATCCTTAGTTATATTAGGCCTAGCAAGCCAGTAAAAGAGCTTATTTGTAGTTGTTTTCAGGACAAATAAGAGCCTTGGAATGCGATCAACTCGATTAAGAAGCCAGCATGAGCAGACTTGTGTCAGGGATGATGGTTTATGGCCTGATGATAGACAGGGTTTTGCAAAAATTAAAAAATTCCACAAAAGACTTAGATGGATTGGGGTCATTAACTTACTCAGCCTCACAGAAGAATGTGGCCGTATGAAAAGGACGAAATAATGATAATGGGGGCAAGTGAAACAAAATGGAAAGGGAAAGGCATGAAGAAATTAAGGAAACGGTATACACTCTATTGGCATGGAAATAAGAGATAAAGAATGGTTCAGTTTCAGCATAAATAAAGATCTAGGAGGAGTCACAGTCATCCATTACATTAGTGAGACAAAAATAAAGTTGACTGTACATTTAGGGAAAGAAAAATTAACTTTAGTACAGGTGTATGCACCTCAAACTGGATGTTGTCAAGAGGATATGAACCAGTATTTGAAGTTTTGGAAAAAGTCAATGAGTAAAGAGAGAGTGGTCATTATAGGAGGCCTAAATGCACAGACTGGGACAGATAGAACAGGATATGAGAATATAATGGGAGCCCATGGATATGGTAGAAGAAATATAGAAAGTAAACATCTCCTTCTGTATGTGGAATAAGCTGGTGGTGTAAAGCAGTTGGTTTGAGAAGAACAGAGCCATAAGGTAACACTATACAGTTTGGTGGAGTTATGAAAGACTGTAATTGATTGTCATCACAGATGAAGAGAGAAGTAAAACGGTAACTGATGCCTGAGTAATCCCTAGCGAGAGCCGTGACAGTGATCACAGTCTATTAGTAGTGCACCTGAAAACCTGCATTTGCCAAAAGTACAGAACAAGAGAATGCCAAAAATCAAACAGATCAGATAGCTAACTATCAGAACCAGATAAAATCCCTGTTACCAAGAGATGAAAGGAAAAATTGAGAGGCAGAATGGATCCGTCTAAGGGACATATTGGTAAAAGAAACCACGGAAGTTTGTGGAAAGGCTAGTATGATGACAGGAGAGAAGGAAACACCTTGGTGGAATGAAAGTGTGAGAGCAGTAATAAGGGAAAGAAATCTCTTCAGGAAAAAGGGGGATTCAGGAGAACAATAAACCAGAACTTATTAGAGATAAGGCAAAGATCAAAAACATTTAACCAATGTACCGAATCAAGAAACAGGAAGTTAAAAGAACAGTTGCAGAAGATAAGACCAAGGCTTGGAAGATATTCACTCAGAAACTGGAGGAGGACAGTAGAGGCAATAAGAAACTGTTGTGTAAGGTTATCAGAGGTAAAAGGAAACCAATGAATACCATAGAAGCACTTGAAGTTGATGGAAATCTGGTTAAGACTGAAAGTGACATAAGTCCTGAAAAACAATTTTGATCACCGGTTAAATAGATCAGATGAAGAACTAAATATAAAACTAGAAATCCACACTTACAATGAGTAAACTCCCATTACCTGGACAGAAACAGAGACAGCTTTAAAATCTATGCCTAAAGGAAATTCTTCAGGCTCAGATGATAAAGGCAGCAGGTATCCAAGGCATATACTGGCAGCATCAATTTCTCAATGCCATATGGACAGATAAAATACTAGCAGATTGTAGCAAGGTTGTAATAATTTACCTGTTTAAGAAAGGTTATTTTTCAAAAGAGATAGATTGGCTGGCCAGTACTTACCTTTGTGCTGTACCGCTGATAGTGAGACAAATGAAGAAAAAAAAAAGGGATGAAAAAGGACAAGCTTTCGGAACACAGAGAAGGGAAGAAAGGAGGATGGGAACAGAAGAGAAAGGTAATTCACAACCTAGGTCATGAGGGTGGTGTTTGAGGACAGGTAAGTACTGGCCAGCCAATCTATCTCTTTTGAAAAATAATTTATCATCTCTGAGGAGAATTTTCATCAGTAATTGTTTAAGAAAGGTAGCAGACAGAAACCCACCAACTATAGAGGAATAATGCCATTGTCTCATGGGCTGAAAATACTTGAAGATGATAGAAAAAAAGACTGAGAACTGTCATAGAACTACTACAGGAGGAGGAACAATATGGCCTCAGAAGTAACAGATAAATAATATATCTAATTTTTAGCGCCCACATGTTGATGAGAGAAAGGTACCTGGCATTGTATTCCTGTATATAGAAAAAGCACATGGTAGAGTTATAAGAGATAAGACTGGGAATGCCTGAGGAAAAAGAATGTGCCTGAAGGACTAATGAAGAACATTCAGATGTACAAAGACTGTACGAGCTGTGTACAAATTGGGGAAGGATGATCATGGTTTGAGACAGAGTGGAGTGCACTAACCCCACTACTGTTCATCATTGTTATGGATACCATAATGAAGAATACCAAGGAGAAGTCAGGTAAATGGAATGCACTTGCCTTTGTTGATGATGTCATTATTTCGGGTGAAACTGAAAAGGAAGTACAGACTCAATAATGGAAATCTGTTCCAAAAATATAACCTCAACACCAACAAGACCAAGACAGTGGTGATGGTAGTCAAGTGGGCAGCTAGCAAGTGTAAAAATAGGAGACCACCAACTAGTGTGTGTGGACAGTTTTCCATACATTGGAAGTGTAATCTCCAGTGATAATTTGGTCAGAAATGAAATCACCAACAGAGTGCAAAAAGGATTTGAATTCTACCAACAGGAAAGATCACTTTTATGGGATTTCAAAACCAGCCAAACTGATGATGTTTAATAGCTATTCCATACCAATATTGACCTATGGTGTTGAAAAATGCATCCTCACAAAAAGATAATCATCAAGACTTTAAGCAGCAGAGATGAAATTTCTTATATCCACCATTCAGAAGACCAAGGTGGACAAGTTTATGAATGAGGTGGTGAGGAAAGAAGCCAGAGTAAAGACATCCCTATTAGGTCAAATTGGCACATGTAAACTTCGTTGGTACAGTCATGTGATGAGAATGGAGCCAACTGGAACAGCCAAAATAAATTTTGGAAAGACAGGTGAATGGGAAAAGACCTCAAGGAAGACCTCAAACCTGATGGATGGACTTAAGGCTGATCTAGTGACCAGAGGATGGACAGTGGATTATGATCTCCATGAACAAGTGTATTTGGACAGGATGAAGGCGCATACAGGTGTGAAAATTACAGAACTATCAGTTTGATAAGTCATGATTGTAAAATTTTAACACGAATTATCTACAGGAGAATGGAAAAGCTGCTAGAAGTTGACCTTGGAAGATCAGTTTGGATTCAGGAGGAACATAGGAACCTGGGAGGCAATACTCACTTTACATCTTATCTTAGAAGATAGATTAAGGAAAGGCAAACCTACCTTTTTGCTTTTGTAGATTTGGAGAAAACTTTAGACAATGTTGACTGGAATACACTCTTTCAAATTCTGAAGACAGCAGGGGTAAAATATGGGGAAAGGAGAGTTATTTACAACTTGTACAAAAGCCAGACCGCAGTTATTAGACTCGAAGGGCATGAAAGGGAAGCATCAGTTGGGAAGGGAGTAAGACAGGGTTGTAGCCTTTCTCCGATGTTATTCAACTTGTACATCAAGCAGGCGGTGAAAGAAAGCAAGGAAAAATTTGGAATAGGGATTAAAGTTCAGGGGGAAGAAATAAAAAAAAACATTGCGTTTTGCTGATGACATTATAATTCTGTCAGAGACAGCAAAGGACCTGGAAGAGCAGTTGAATGGAATGGACAGTGTGTTGAAGAGAGCATATAAAATGAACGTTAACAAGAGCAAAACAAAAATAATGGAATGCGGTCTTAGAAAATCAGCTGATGCTGAAGGAATTAGGTAACGAAACAATGAAGGTGGTAGATGAGTTTTGTTACTTGGGTAGTAAAATAACATGCGATGGTCGCAGTACAGAGGATATAAAATGCAGAATGGCAATGGGAAGAAAAGCATTTTTGAAAAAGAGAAATTTGCTAACAACAAATATTTACTTAAGTGTAAGGAAGTCCTTTCTGAAGGCATTTGTATGGAGTGTTGCCTTGTACGGGAGTGAAACATGGACGATAAGCAGTGTGGAAAGGAAGAGAATAGAGGCTTTTGAAATGTGGTGCTACAGAAGAATGATGAAGATTAGGTGGGTAGATCACATAACTAATGAAGAGGTATTGAACAGAATTGGTGAGAAAAGGAATTTTTGGCATACCCTGACTAAAAGAAGGGATCGCTTGGTAGTACACATTCTTAGACTTCAGGGAATCGTAAATTTAGCATTTGAGGGAAGTGTGTGGGGTAAAAATCGCAGAGGGAGACCAAGAGACGCGTATAGTAAGCAGATTCAAGTGGATGTGGGTTGCCGTTCTTATGAGGAGATGAAAAGGCTTGCTCAGGATAGAGTAGGGTGGAGAGCTGCATCAAACCAGTCTCCGGACTGAAGATCATAACAACAACGACGAAGTGGAAGAAGCTCATTACCACTACCCGGGAAACAGAAACTGTTAAATGATGATTAGAGGTTGAGTGATCTCTGTGAAAGGCACTCTGAAGCCAAATACTTCTGTGAGATACTGTTAGTAGCGCCTGACTGTGTGACGGGTCTCATCATGGATCACCCTTTGGCTGGTTGGTCAGATTGTGCAGTATGCAGTACTTGTGGGACATCCTGATGTGACAATGGCTCTGTATTGAGTGTATGGGAATGTAAAGGCAAATATACTGATAAAAGTCTGATCACCCACATCTAACCACCCGAAGGGAAGACTGATGACCACCCGAAGGGAAGACTGATGATGGATTGAGCACATCAAAACCCATTCGTACCTGAGAACAGGTAATAGTCAGCCTGTGACATTTTGCATAATTCTGAATCATCATTTGGAGATGAGCTGCATCCAGACTAGTGAATTACTGCCGTGTATGTTGGCTGCAATTAGTGCATCAGTGGTTGTGTTTGGAGTGGTGCTGTGAAAGAAAAGCATGGCCTGCAGTTGGTGTCACATCACATTGCGTTCAATAAAGAATTGCAGTTTTACACTACCTTGGGTGATCTTTATTGGGTAGTATGCTGGCAACTTGAGAGATTGGAAGACAGCAATGTTTTGGAAGGCCAAGGTGGTGTTACGTCTTATGCCATGGTATGGGAGCCATCGGATGCTGCTTTAGAGCACAGCTGGTAGCAATAAGTAGAGAGAATTCTAATAGCACAATGATAAGTCAGTGACATCTTGTGTGCTCACATGTGACAGTTGTCAACTGATCAGTATTTGTCCACTCATGTTCCATTTCTCTATAAACTATCTGTATGATGTTAAAGTACACAGACATAGCAAATGTTGTGAGATGATCATCTAATATGGCGTGTGGGCCTGCTCTGGTCATATAGGCTACATTGAGCCACCATTGAAGTAAGTCTGTGAGTCCCAAGTACACCTCTGGGCACAGCTAACACTGTACTTTTTGCAGAACAACAGCCAGTTGTCTGTTCATGGGTGCAGAATCTGTGGCAAGAAACCTGTATTCTATGACATTTCATACATGCATGATGGGGTTGAAATCTGGACTCCAGGATGGCTTTCTCAGTCTTTGGACTTTACAAGGTGTTCCTCGAACTGTTCCAGGGGAACTTGGGAACAATGTAGTGGCCAGTTAAATGTGTGAAGCAATTTTCCTGTAGCACTGTCAAAATAGAAATTTGCACCTATCGGGACCATACTCAGAATGGTGTCACCTCATGATGGCGTATGTTTTGCACAATTGCCTTTCAACTGGCTGAGGGGGAGTTTGATATGGCTAATGTCAAACAATGGCTCTACTACAGTATTTCATGACGTCTGCTTGGTTAGTATACAGTTGTGGCCAGCTTTATGCCTAGGTCTGTACCTGAAAGAATGTGTGTGAAACCAGGTTGAGTGTGACTAGTAGTGCAAGTATCCGGGATATCGAGAACAGTTATGACAGTTGCAGGGCAGCTCACCAGAGGAGAGGCTATAACGGCTTTGTGACAGCTTCCCAGCTGAAGGGCAAAGTTCATTACAACCAGAATGGGTGCACTTGTGAACAGATAAGTAGGCTTACAGAATTAGTGGTAGCATCTGTGATGAAAATGGCTGCACTATTTATCACTTCACTAATGATGGCACCCACTTATTTGGGAGCAGTACGCAAATGTGGTAGGTTGTGCAGCATCTACGTTTCTAGTGTAACATTAAGCACAAGACACCAAATTTTATTTTTTGTGGGTTTATAAATACAGGAAGACACTTCCTGTTCCAAGAAATCTGTTTACACAGGTTCTGTCCACTTGACAAGTACAAGATCCAGAGACTGTATTTACTCTCGTAGAAATGAAAACATAGAAGCAAGGAAGATCTTGGCTAAGAATACTTTAAGTGGAATGTTTATTTGTTTTTTAAATAAGTTATGTTCACTCTATGTTGAATGTTGAAGAGTCAAGTTTGGCTCTGTATTTTAAGAGAAATAAAACCCTTTGATAGTTAAATGAAGATTCTATGGCTATTTATTCAGTAGCTATTGCTAGTAATATTTAAAGGCAAACATGCAGTCATCCTTCAACAAGCAGCAATAACTTTGAAGTCTGATTTATAAGCAGACAAATTAATTACTTCTAATGGGCATTGCTTAGCTGGATCCATTAAAATGAGTTGTATTCATACAACATTTTACAGAACCTGCAAGAAGAATTCAAGATACATCAAAATAAAACAATTATGTGGTGTTTAGCAAAGGCTAAAATACACAGTCACACCACACAGTTTACTGGAGTTACAATTAATTTGAGTAGCTGACATTATGCTCCCAACATGTTCAACAAACATTTAAAAAAAATTAAATTGAGTGTTTTGTTAATCATGAAAGCAGGACTACTGAACATATCATTAATGTAATTCTGTCTTGAAAATGTTTTTTAGTAGAACACACAAGATAAAATTTTTTGTTGGAGAACTGGCCTTATGGCACAAAAATTATAAATTATGCTCTTACACATACACAACTATTTTATATGTATTAAATTATTTTTCATTCACCATCTTTCCTGTCACTTTTTATCATGAGTGTTACAGTGACTAATGAACGAACAATTATGATCATAAACATTATCTTGATAGTGATGGTAAATATTTGCATTGAACAGTAGTTCATTACCTGCAGGCAAAAAATGTTGACTGTTTGTGGGAGAATGTAACAGACTGCTATTTTCAGTGTCAAAAATCATAGTACACATTTCCCCAGTGCTATCTGTGGCATTCGTGACAGGACATTGTGTTGGTTGACGATGAAAATAGGTCTTAGGGTGATCTACTGTCAGAGGTGTTATTACTTCTGTGCATGGATAATTTATAATGTCAAAATAAATGCTTTGTTGAAATATTTAAGATGAGTAATTTACTATTCTGAGAAAACCATAAAATACACAACAAGAAGAAAAAACATTAACTGTGATTGCAATGATGATGATAAATACGTAAACTAAGGGAAGGGCAACAACTCGCCTAAAGTGGATGATGCATGGAGCACGGAAAATAGAATTCACACTAGCTTTGATCATTTCATTCTTCTTGCGGTACTTGAGCACACATTCAGACACATAATCACACAGACAGCCAGTCCTGCTCCATACATTAACTTGCTAAAAGTGAGACGTCACCTTTCTGTATTTCTTCATCCAACAAGTCCCACTATTGATAAATGAAGATAATGATAATTGATTGTATGTGTCTCAGTACTGCATAATAGTGTTGCCTCTTCTATTCAAGAATGAAGCATGAAAGTGAATTGTTCATAAATTCCCAGTACTTGACTACTCAAGGCAAAAGTTAGTATAGCTGGCATCATATAAGAAGGCACTTCCGTGCATGATCCTGCAGGAAAAACACTGCGTAACTCATGGTCAGCCACACGCCTACAAAATGAACATTATTGGCTGTTGTTATGCAATAGAAGAGGAGATTAGAGATTGCAAATATTGTCTTTGGTTAGCTTTTGAGTGAAAGAAACTGTACTCTTGTGTGATCACAAAGTGCCATTGTCTGACCATCCAAAAGAAACTAACTAGTTCTTGTAGTCTCTCATGAATATCATTCTTTCAGATTTAATAAGAAATGCTAGTGTTCTCATAACACTTTTTGGCACTGCTGATGACATACTCTTAAAATAAGAGTAGCTAAATACTTTCAAAGCTGCAGGAGTCAGTTTTCTGTTAACAGGAAAATGAAGGGGGAGGAGGTAGAAGAAAATTTCTTTCTATGTAGAGAGCTGGAATAGTTCTGACAATCACTTGGATTCAGTGACATTAAATTGGCTGTAGTTCTTTCCATGGGCTGTTATTCAAAAAGGAATGAGATGAAAAACAGCTACTGTTAACCTAGATAGCTTGAAATTATTATTTTTGTTTTAATTTCTCCCCCACCCCTCCCCAAAAAAAAAGTATAAATTACCTTGACTGCAAAAATATAAGTGTGTTTCTTTTTCATAATCACACCACCAGTTTGAAATATTGCCCATTCTTCTGGCTGGACACCAAAATTGATGTTTTAGAATTTTAATTTGATAAATCATTATTATTTTTTAAAAAAAAACACCATAAGCTGAAATATATGCATATAAATTCTGCAAAAATTGAAGAATGTTCAGGAAATAGATACCATTCTCCGAGGAAGTCTTCAATATTTTCTGTATGAGCATCAACTTCGCAGCCATAACCAAACACATCACAGTCAACAATACAATCTAAAATTGATCTGCAATGGAAGTGGGCAATTCAAAGAAATTAAATTCAACAGTGTGCGATTTCATAAGTACAAGAATGAAAACCAGCCTCTATTCTCGTTCTTCTGGAAGGACATCAATGCCATCTGTGTTAACAATGCCCTAAATGTCACTGGTTTAGTGGATAATACAGTAGAATGTTAAGTCACTGTTAAAGTTGAAATTACATGTTCTTATATAATGACAGTAAATGCTCCTGTCAATTGTGTGAATTACATGCAAACAAGGCTGGAGGTGGCTAGTACTTTCGCAGTTGCAGGGATTAAATGTGACTGGTTCTGAGAAAATGAAGTTTATACAGCCAATTTCTGAAAGAATTAAGTATAATCACAACATTTTATTATAGTTCTAATGGTTTCCTCTTTTTTATACTGTTTTATTTAAGGATAAAAACTTCTGGGAACAGAACTACACAGTAACCACAGTTATTACTAACAAAACAAAAGAAAATACTATATCTTGACCAGAAGCAGGTATAAAAATAGGTGTTTTTTTTATTTATTAGTGTACTACATATCAACAGAGCGTAGTTGTTCTCAACATTACCAGCAATTGAAATTTGCAGGACCAATGAAATATTTGTAATATAACAAGAACTAGAATAGATTGCCATCACAAAAAAAGCTTTTGTTCTTTGAATTCAACCCCTGAAAAGAGATGAAGCCAGCCATTGAAAGAGTATTAGTAAATGATTTGCTCACCCTTGAGATTTTTACACAGTGTGAAATATTCTTGAAAAGAGAGAGATGGGTTGGCCAGTACATATCTTGGTTTTGTACCACCAATAGTCACACAGACAAAAAAAACCTGAAAATGGAAATGAAAAATAGGATAAGTTTTGGGAAATATTTTCCTTCATCAGGTATGAGTGGAGGGAAGAGAAAGCATATTAGAGAGTTGGAATGAATTTAAAAACAGCTGAAATACAGTAAAACACCTATTTATAAAACTGAAAATAAAATGACCTTTCAACAGAGGACACAACTTTTTACGATTTCTAGCTTTCTGAAGAAACAACACATGGTTGACTGCACACAATGTTATCTGACAATGCATTTGTAACTGTGTGTGATTTTATCTGCATTGCAGTTGTTCTACAGAAAAAGTTAACTTTAATGCAATAACGAAAATTCAATACAAGCGGAGGCTGATGTTGTTCCAGATGGATTTACTGTGAATTTGCCATGGCAATGATACATTTTATCACCAATTCCTGTGTGTCAGTATTTGTGGTACTACAAATTTTTTGTCGATATTGTGATGATAATCTCCAACTAAGTGTAAAGACAATCTCTGAGCTATGGAAGGGACATAGAAAAGATAATCACTATTCAAAAGAGAGAGATTGGCTGGCCAGTACTTACCTTTTTGCTGTACTGCCAATAGTTACATTCAAAAAAGTAGGAAAATAATGAGCTTTTGGAATATGTTCCTTCTTCAGGTGGAGAGAAGGGAGAACAAAGAAAAAAAAAAAGGAATGGGAAAGGAAGAGAAAGGTAATTTACGACCTAGGTCATGAGGATTGTGGAAATCAGTAACCACCTATCGGCAGTACAGCAAAAAGGTAAGTACTGGCCATACTGGCCAGCCAATCTATCTCTTTTTGAATAATTATTTATCATCTCTGTGGAGAATTTCCATATTAATTGAAAAGATAATCACTCTCGCACAGCTGAAAGTTATAGCTGCAGCCTTCATCGGAAACAACAACAACAACAACAAAAATAACTATTGTTCTCTGCAGCTTTAGCTCCCAGGGTATTGCTTAAATTTGAGTGCAGTTTAGAGTGGGGAGGATAGTGGGAAGGGATAAGGTTTGGGAGGGACAAGATTGGAGGTAGAGAGATAAGCACTGCCGGACAAATCATGCAGGGACCAACCAAGAATGGCAGAGACAATTTTTACTTTTGGAAAGAATTTGGAGAAGGGGGGAAGTTGGTGCAGGTAAGGTGAAATAGTGACAAACTATGATAGTATGGGGGTGTAGAACAGAGGGTAAGGGAACTCATAGTTAGAGAGTGTAGTGTACGAGGAGCTTCTGAAAAGTCCGTGCAAAAATAAATACTACTAACAGTTTGGGGAAAACCATTTTTATTTTTTGGCATAGTATCCTTTTAGATTTGAACACTTTGTCCAATGCTGTTCTATTTTGCTGATCCCTTCTGAATAATAGGAATTGTCCAAGCCTGCAAAATAGCTATTAGTTTCTGCAATCACATTCTCGTTCAAAAGAAATCTTCGTCCCGCCACCCGTTTCTACAAATTGCGGAACAAATAGTAGTCCGAGGGAGCCAAGTCTGGAAAATAGGGGGGGGGGGGATGTGAAACAACTTGGAATCCAATTGCCAATAATTTTGTGACCACAACTGCTGAGGTGTGTGCTGGTGCATTGTCGTGATGGAAAAGGACTTTTTTGTGGGCCAATTGCCGGAGTTTTTCTTGCAGCAGAGTTTTCAAATGGTCCATTAACAATGAATAATATGCACCTGTAATAGTTTTACCCTGTTCCAGATAGTCGATGAGGATTATCCCTTGTGAATCCCAAAAGACCGTCACCATAACCTTTCCAGTAGATGGACCAGTCTTCGCCTTTTTTTGGTGCATATTCTCCCTTGGTAACCCATTGTTTACATTGTTCTTTGATCTAAGGAGTATAGTAATGTATACATGTTTCATCCACAGTGGTGAAATGTTGCTTAAAGTCCTGCGGACTCCTCCTGAACTGCTGCAGACCTTTCTTGCAACACTTCACATGCTTCGTTTTTTGGTCAAGCATGAGCAATTCCGGAACCCATCTTGCGGGTGTCGGAATGTTGATCCAAAATATTATGCACCCATTAATTTGAGATGCCCACAGCACTAGCAATCTCATACACCTTAACTCTTCTGTCATCCATCACCATATCATGGATTTTAGTAATGATTTCTGGAGTCGTAACCTCCACAGGGCGTCCAGAATGTTCAGTGTCGCTTTGGCCCATATGGCCTCTCCGAAAATTTCAAAAACGCTTATAAACTGTTCTAATCGAAGGTGCAGAGTCACCATAATGTTTATCAAGCTTCTCTTTAGTCTCCTGAGGCGTTTTTCCTTTCATAAAGTTATGTTTAATCACTACACAAAATTCTTTTTCGTCCATTCTTTGACTACCACTCTACTTCCTTGATGCATATGACTACCATACACAAAGAAATAGGCCAATTTGGCTGCATTCTTTTCAAAGATGCTACTAACTAAACATGACCTCGATATGTGCCGTTGGTACCAACAGTACCTCCCCTACAGTCTGGCAACCTGTGTGGTTAGCACGTTCGGAGTGCCGAATACACCAATCCCCATTATGCTGAAGGTTGCAGAAAGGCACTATCCCTCAGACCTAGTTCACAAACAGAATTCCTATGCCATATTCCCATACACATTCAATCCTCCTCCCAGCCCCTGTAACTAGCAACAAAGGAGTGCTCACTCAATAGCCGACACCATCATGGGTGAAACAATTGAACCACATCCCTTGTTAGGGTTTGATTATCTATTTTGATGTCCTGAAATAAGATACAGCCTACCGGTAAAATTTGGGCACACATTCGGAAGTGTACTGTACTTGCGTGTCACAGCACAGTGCTGTTGGGAGCAGTTGTACGGCATACTGGAACAAAGCAGAGTGAGTAAGTTGTTTGTTTCTGTGGCTCAAGTAAGACAACCATGCTCTAATGAAAAATATGATTAAATATTTAATTTTCACCACACACCAGTTGCCATTGCAAATAATCAATGTTTCAAGCAATTGGAATTTTTAACCTTTGAGCAGGTGCTCTGATTTTCTTTGCACAAGAAGGCCTATGGCGTATGATGTATCAGTGTTTATTGGTGCCACACTTGTTACATGATTGAGGCAGCCATTGTGTGATCTATCAACATCCATAGCTTCATGCAGCAGCTGCAAGAGGTTGCGAGATGGAGTCCCTGGTCATGGGACTTCTCAGATACTACTTGGCAAACAATCAGCAATATCGTGGGGAGCTATTAATATCAATGGGGATTACACTGGGAAGAAGGTAGAGCTGGCAGAGGCTGTAACTAAGATGGGTTTAGATGTTTTAGTTTTTAGTGACATTAGGGTAAGGGGAGAGAAAGAGGATGAAGCAGAAAATTCAAGGCCTACTTTGTAGTGTTACATTGAACACTACTATCTCTTTTACATCGACTTGAGGTATCTAAGTATTAATTAAGTTGATATTAGGCTTGCGCAGAGCAGAAGCTGCTGCCAGAATCAATGTCTGTTACAGATTCTGGGGGTGAAAGATGGCACAAAGTAGTATCAGATGACATATGAAGTAATTGAAGAAGTTTCTCCATGATCTAAGAGTAGGTGAAAAGGACAGAAAAATTATAAATTATGCTCTTATGCATACACAATTATTCTGTTGCCCTTACTTGGAGGTGTACATTATGTAGGAAAGTACTGCTCATCACATATGTTTTTGTAAGCAGGTTAGCATACAGTTAATGTTATTGATAAAATTCATGGGATTCCATTAGTGATTGCTATTCTATTACTGTAGCATATGTAAACTATAATAGCTGGTCTTAAACTGTTTCCCATCCGTAAAGATGTCTGTGATCTGTTGAACATAGATGAATGCAAAAAATAAACTCCCTCTTTTTTATATCTATTTCTTTTTCATTATTCAAAAATATAAGATCCAGTCTTATGAGTTTTGCCAGTTTGATCTTTTTCCCACAGAAAATTTCTAAAATTAACAGTTTCGAGCAAATTGGTAAATATTTTAAGCTTTGTAAGTGCCCCCAAGTAAATTTTAACCCAATAATAAAAAATTTTCCCTTTTATTTCAAGTGCTAAATGGTTGATTTCTCTAGGTATATGATTGAACCTCTGCCTCTGTTACTGCAGTATTTTCCAGAACATTTTATTTTTAAATATTCCGCATCAGATAATCTTGAAATGAATTTTTTGTGTATGAAATGGCCTGAAGGAGGTAAAATATTTTAGGTAGGAATGCCATTTCACATATGTGCCCAGAATGAATGTGAAATAGATTATCATTTGTACGATATACAAATTCCAGTTGAACATCACACTAATGACTTTAATCAGTCACAAATACTGGAGCCAGAAGGTTCCCAGATTGTGTAGTTATCCTTCTTTATCTGTGGCTATGGGATGTTGCAGAACATTTCCTCTGGCTTCCCGTGTTGTAAACTAAGATCTGACTTAATAATGGTGTTTTGATTGAATGGGGAGACTTAATAGTTTAGGCACTCGATTTGTGTATTTCTGATTGAAGGTTCAAATCCTTACCCAGCAATGCTAGTTTGGTTTTCTGATGCCGTACCAAAATCTTTTTAGTTCAGGTAGAAATCTCTTGATGATCTCATATGATCAAGTTAGTTCTGTAAGATTGGCACTGGGCAGAAATAAGTCATTATTGTGCCATTTTTTTCCCATCTGTCATTCTGAAAGGTATTTATTCTACAGATGGAGCCTTAGGCATTTGCTGCTGCTATGCCCCCCCCCCCCCACCTTTTTTTTATGTAACTGCTTCCTGCACCTCTCTCAACCTTTCTTCCCTTTTCTGCCTTCTCACCTTATATTCTTTGCCCTTTCTCCTCCTTTTTTATCCTCGTTTCTTCTTCCTTGTTTCTTTCTCTAGAGAGTGTTGACCTTTGGTGGAAATTCCCATGGTCTCACACCTTGGTATGTAATTCTGTTTGCTCACCTATTGCAGGTAGGAGGGTCTGATGACCTAGCATTATGGTCCCTTAAGTCATTAAACCAACCAGCCATATTACTATGTATTACTACACTCTAGGTACTTAAAGTACAAGGGTGGTTTGAAAAGTTATCGGAACAGAATTGGGGGGGGGGGGGATGAACAACTTGAGTCACTGAAAAACTTCTTTTAATTTTTCAGTATAGTCTCCTTGTAGATTAATGCACTTGGTTCAATGATATTGCAGTACCGTGATCCCATCTTGAAATTGACAATCCTCCAGGACTGCAAGAGAGTTGTCAACTCCTTCTATCAGATCTTTATTTGGAGTGAATCTTCGTCCACCAAGAAAAATTTTTCAGATTTGGGAATAGATGGAACCCTGATGGAGTCATATCAGGTGATTAAGGCAGGTGTGGTAACAATTCATACCTTAGTTCCTGTAATTTTGCCATGGCGGTGGTATGTGCATTGTCTTGCTGGAAGATGACTTTCTTCCTTGCTAAACCTGGCCTTTTTTCACGTATATTTTGTGCAAACACACCAAGACAGACATTTGTAGAAAGCAAAGAAGTTGGACAGAGATACCAGTTGAGGCAGAGGCTCTGTCCAGAGAACAGAGGCAAAGGATGTTATAGAATGGTGTGTGGGAATTTGAATTTAGCGGAGGTTGAGACCAGGTGGGTAACAGGGAGAAAGATTGGTGTCGGTGGGAAGTATCCAAATAACAAGTATGATGTAACACTGTGCCAAGATCTGCTGGCCGTGCACCAAGGCATGTTTAGCAACAGGGTGATCCTCATTACCAATAAACAGTGTCTGCCTGTGACCGTTCATGTGAATGGACAGTTTGTTGCTGATCATTGCCACTTAGAATGCTTCACAATGTAGGCATGTCAGTTGGTAAATCGTGGGTGCTATTGCAAGTGGCGCTGCCCTTGATCGTGTACACCTTCCAGGATATGGGACTTGAGTAAGTTGTGGTGGAAGGATGCATAGGGCAGGTTTTACAACACGGATGGGTAAGAGCTGGAGGGTAGGGAAGGTGGTTTGGGGATTTCATAGGGATGGACCTAGAGTGTCTTTCCACCACCCACCTAACCTTCGTAATCTCCTAGTCCATCCTTATGAAATCCCCAAACCACCTCCCTACCCTCCGGCTACTACCCACGTAATCACCCCCGATGTAAAACCTATCCTATGCATCCTTCCACCAGCACTTACTCCAGTCCCATAACCTGGAAGGTGTACACCATCAGGGGCAGGGCCACTTGTAATAGCACCCATGTGATTTACCAACTGACATGCCTACACTGTGAAGCGTTCTATGTGGCAATGACCAGCAACAAACTGTCCATTCACATGAACGGTCACAGGCATTGCCATTGTTGGTGATGAGAATCGCTCTGTGGCTTAACATGCCTTGGTGCACGGCCAGCAGATCTTGGCACAGTCTTACGCCGTACTGGTTATCTGGATACTTCCCACCAACATCAATCTTTCAAAACTCCGTAGATGGGAACTTGCCCTTCAACATATTCTCTCTACCCATTGGCCACCTCGTCTCAACCTCCGCTAAATTCAAATTCCCGCTCATCATTCTACAACATCCTTTGCTCGGTTTTCTGGACACAGTCTCTGCCTCAACTGATATCTTTGTCCAACTTCTTTGCTTTCTACAAATGTCTGTCTTGGTGTTTGCATGTGTATATGTGTGGGTGTGTGTACTTGTTTACCTTTCCTTCCCCCCCCCCCCCCCCCCCCAAGGCACGTCCTTCCAGTCCCGGGATTGGAATGATTCCACATCCACTCCCTTTAAACCCGCATCCTTTCACAATCTCTATTTTTATACATATTTATCCCACCAGGAAAGTTTCCTTTTTTAATTCATTATTTAAAATGTGATATACCCTTTCAGCTGACATCTGGCAAGCGTGAGCAATTTCATGCACTTTCAATCGACGATCCTCCATGACCCATTTTGTGCTCTTTTGCTATGATTTCTGGAGCAGTGACACTTCTTGGCTCATTTCTGTGCAGATCATCATCTGAGCTCTCCCAATCAAATTGAAATTGATTTGTTCACTTGGTAACTGTTGAATATGAAGAAGCAGAGTGCCCCAGTGTATTTTGGAAATCAGCATGAATGTATGTTACTTTCATACCTGTCTTGCCAGATCTCGATTTTTTTCCATCTTCGCAAATCCTATGCGGGAACAACAGAGCCATGTCACTGCCACAGCTCTCTTCCACGAGCACTGACATTGCATGCGTTTACAGGTAACAGCCCAATGGGATAGCACATGAACAACCCATTGTGCTCTCGTGATGATTCTGAGAACGTTTGAAGCCATCCTCGTGTTCAGCTTTTGGAAATATTTCAATATCAACTTCAGTTTCTAATATTTATTAGTCTTATCCCTGAAAAGTCCAGGTGTTTTATTTCTTGATTTTTCTTATGGCAACTTTAGGTCATATTTTTTATGTATTCTGCGCAACAAATAAATTCCCTTTTGTAGGTCATCTGTTGTGGCCAAAATAGTGGCATCCTTAGCATGAGACTGGTGAAACAGGGTGTTGTGCTATTTAAAAGTGCAGTCCCACTAGTTTATTCATTCATATATCTGTGAAGTTAACAAATTTGCAATTGAGGTTTTCCATTTTGTTCAATAGCGTACTGCTTTGTAGCTTTACAGAGAAGTAGCGAAGAGCGCGTAGGCTTACAGATGCACGCTCAGTGCTGCTTAAAGGCGGTGACACGTGTTGGGATGCCCGGCAGGGATGAACCTGCGTACGGCGAGCAATGCCGGGGCGCAGGGCTCCCCGACGAGCGACTACGTGGACGAGGGCAGTTGCTGCTCGACCGGAGAACCCCCCGCCAGCGACTCGAGTGGCTGCTCTTCCAGCGGGCGCTCGCCCGCCAGCCCCGGCTCCGCTGTTGCCGTAGCCGCCACCTCTACTCCTGTGGGCACCGCCTCCGGTGCTACACCTGTGACGGGTGCGGCTGCAGTTGCCGTCATGGCAGCCCGCGGCAAGCATCCTCAGCATGTCCCCTATGACCCTCTGGTGAGTGTGTGCAGTATTTACTCAGTTGTGTGTGTAATGGGGGAAGATGATAATTGGGAGTGCTGTCAGTACTACTGATAAAGCACAGTTATAAATTCGGTACTTGTATGTAGTTGCCCTTTATGGAACACAATTTTATTCAGTTCATTATATGTTTGTTAATGACATTGATTTCTGCATTTGTAACATAAAATTGTATACACACATTAAAAACAAGCATAAAAGTAGTTATTAAGTTGTCACAAATCTGACGAAAGTGTAAAGATTTGGTCTTGTTATATTGAAATGTACAGGTAAATTCGATATTTGAGATAAAATTAACAGCACTGTGCACCAACTAACTTAATTTGTCAAATTTGATAATGAAATCACCATTCACTTTCATCTCCTTGAACAGCAGTTGCAATTGTAGGTACTGAAATGATCTTTTTGTTGTGCCAGCTCTACAATTCTTACATAATTAAATTTGTACCTCATATCCAATAAGTTCAGCATATCATTTCTATTGTGATACCACAATCTGTTTACCTTTCTATGTTCTTTTATTAATGTGTTACGGGCTCATATTTAGCGGCATCCCTTCATCAAGGACTTTAGGATCACTGGTAGATAATCTTGAAGTGCAGGGTGTTCCATTTATGTGACGACTGCACACAGTGAGCACTAGATGCCTGGAGGCAAGTACTCTATTATGTGACAAATCAGGTACTATATCGCCCATCTACTGCCGCAGCATTTAAAATATGTTCGAATAAATGTTGTACTAACCCATGTCATACAAGAAGATGCTGAAACTCTGCCATTGTTATATGCACATTTCTGGCATCTACTCAAGAAATTATGATCACATGATGCAATTCTCTTTGAGAATTAAATTAATTGACTCGCAGATGTTATCCTTGAGTTCCTGAAAAGTATGTGGATTTGTTGTGTACTCTATATCCTTCAGTGCTGCCCACAAATAAAAATTACAGGGTGTTAAATTAGGAGTTAAAGTAGCCCAGATATTGTTGCTTATGACTCAGTCGTGGAGCAGTTCACTAATTATTGCAAAGAAATACTAGCCATTAACAGTTGCTAAATGCTGTAGAAAAAATGTGAATAATCATTCTCTTTCACTAAGTTAATTAAAAAACAGTACCAACATCTTTTACACACATCTTTCACTGGACAACCATTTCTTTTAAAAATTGGGCCTATTACTCATATCTGTGTAAATGGAACAAGGCCTCATCTGAAAACAGTATGAGGTAAGGATCCATTTTACCATCACACATTTGTTTCAACACCTATTTGCAAAATCTAAATCTGGAAAAGCAGAGATTAAACTCATTTGGATACCTCTTTCAAAATTTACAGGCAGCTATCATAAAACACATGGTGTAAACCGTCTCATTTGCAACACCCATAACACAAAAGCAAGTTGCCTTCCATGCTAGTGCATTGTTAAAATAGAATTTCAGACATCATAATAGCTATAGCCCCAACTTAGTTGACAACTTTCAGTCCAAGAAATAAAGAATTCTCTGTCCTAGGTAGAAGTGCAGCAACAAACTGATGCACTATATCATATTTAGGAAAGCCCTGCAACAAATTAACCATGCACTCATTCAGTACTCTACAATGGGACACCCGAGTTTTATATGCAGTCTATTGCACAAATGAACCACCAGTTCCTGAAACTATCTCAATAAATTGAAGTTGGTAGTATGCCTTTCCTATTAGTTCTTTTACATGCTCATTACATTTCAGATCACTTTCTAATGTTACACTCGGATGTTTACTCAATGTGACTGTGTCAAGCAGAGAACTACTAATGCAGAATTCACACATTACAGGATTGATTTTCCTACTCATCTGCATTAACTTAAATTTTTCTACATTTATAGAAATTGGTCTAAATCATCTTGTAGCCGCCTACAGACATTCAGTGATGGCGGATTTCTGTATACCACAGCATCATCTGAAAACATCCACATATTGCTACTCACCTTTTCCGTCATATCATCCATGTAAACATAAAACAACAACACCATTATTGTACTTACCTGAGCACTCCTGATTATACACTTGCCTCTAATGAGTATTCAACCGAAAATGGATTCTATATCTGGAGAAATCTTTGAGCAGCTTGCATGTCAGAAAAATTATTCTGTATGTGTGAACATTAATTGAGTCAAATGGTGTTCCAGGAATCTAGGAATGTCCTTCCTCCATAGTTAACCCTTTTCTCGCATGATATCCTACAAACTGAGTTTTATGTAGTTGATTATTTTTTTAATTCTTGCTGATTTGTAGACAGAAGATTTTCTGTCTGAAGGAAATACATTATGTTTGAACTGAGAATATGTTCAAGGATTCTGGAGCAAACCAATGTAAAGGTCACTGGTCTGTAAAATTGCAGCATCATTCTTTGATAACTGTTGTGTAAGGGAGTCACTTGTCAGTAACCTTAAATTGAGAGAAACATCTAGAGCAGAATTAAACCAGTTGAGCATATATCTGTTTGATACTTTACACTGGACAAAATTCAGATATATTTCGGAGACTAATTTATATCAATATATATGTAGATGACATTTGTGTGTCTGTGAATTGTGACTGTGTGAAAGGGTTGCCCCCCCCCCTTGATGAAGACTTAGTGGCCAATAGCTTAAGTGTTGTATCTGTGAGTGGCTTTTTTATGTGCCTGTCACAGCTCTTCATATGTCTCTGCCGTGATTTGAAAACTATCCTCATTATATTGCTGAATTCCAACCTGGACCTTCCATTATTAAATCAGATAAATCCCCTTTCCAGAGGCAGGTGTAGTCTCAAGATATCAAAGATATTTATTAAACGTGGAATCTCCTGCTTATTAGGCAATTGCTTTACCCCCACAACTACCATGGCCTTAAAGTGAATGTGTAGAATAACCCAAACACAAATTATGAAGTTTGTCTTGTGGAAGGAGACTTGCTTGAGTTATTGTGTGCTTTCATGTTATTCATAAGGCCTCAGTTGTTGAGTAGGTATAACAACTGCCTAGTAAGCAGCAGATCCTGGGTTCGAGTCCTGGCCATGGCACAAATTTTAATCCAATGCCTCACCTTATAGTAAGTATCTTTGATATGTTGACTCTACATCTCACTCTAAAAAGTGAATTTATTTGGATCCTCCAAATACTGCATAATTATTTTAGTTTCTTAATTGCACATTGTCTTCAATAAAATTAGTGATGAAAGTGTTGGTTGATGACTTGCCTTTTCCATAACACTTCCAGGTTGGTTTATCCCTCCATCCAGCATATTTCTCTTTCTCTTTTTAATGCCATAAAAAATTAACTACCAGAATATGAGAACTTGTAAGCCCATTAGTTGAATGTTTATCAGCAGCTTCTGTATATGTGCATTTGTCTTTTTTGCATTTTGCAGGTTCATGTAAATTCCAAGCCACCTTATTCCTTCTCCTGCCTCATCTTCATGGCGATTGAAGACTCTCCAGGCCACGCGCTGCCGGTAAAGGAGATCTATTCCTGGATACTGGATCACTTTCCGTACTTCAAGAATGCACCCACAGGGTGGAAGAACAGTGTGCGGCACAATCTCTCTCTCAACAAGTGTTTCCGGAAGGTTGAAAAGGCCCCAGTGAGTATTACTAATTGATTCTCATTCTGCAGTAGAATTTCAGATTTACAGTATTTGAGTACTGGAAAGACTTTGTTTTAAAAAATATAATCATTTAATATCCATCCAAATAATTACATGGATTTTTGACATATTTAATGAAAAATGAAGTATGATCACTTACTACATAAGATACAAGTAGAAATTGATGAATAAGATGTAAGTGTATGTAAGTGTACTGGAAGTTTGCTTACTGCTGGTGCCACCCAGTATAGAAAAATGGAACTAAAACATGTTGTGCACATTACCACAGTCCATCCATGATTGTGTGATGCAGGCCCGAACTTCCTAGCGTGAATCACAAAGAAATAAAGTGAGCAAAACCAGAACTGCACAGTTGTTCGTGCAGGGTCTGAAAGGAACATAATGTTATTTGTTATCAATAAAGAATAATAATGCACAGTTCAGGTTATAAATTAGTTTGTTTAGACAGATACTGCAGTACTAACTCAGTTCCAAAAAAGGGCTACAGGGACTGTTTTAAAAACTTATAAAACTATTTCAGCTGTGTAATGTTTCAGGAGCAGACTATTTTGAAGTAGTACAGTAGTCTTGATAATCAGAGTTTCACTTAAATCTAAGCCTCTTAAAATAAAAACAAAATAAAATAAATGTAGCAATATCCTACATTGTGTTTTGTTAGTGATATATTAAATAATTAGAAACAGTGAAAAAGGTATAGGAAAAGACAGACAAATAGAACAGATCAGTGACAAACCAGACGATTATGTAGTCAACACTAGCGAATAGCTCACTGCATAGTTGCACACACATCTGTAAATCAATACGGCACAAAATTCCCAGACTGCTACTCAGTTACTACCGAACAAAACTGGGTCCTCCACATGTTGGTATAGTTCCCATTCAGTTGTACCAGTGCAGTGTTGTGTTGTGATTTGTTTTGTTTGTTGACTGTGTGATTCATTGTACACCTTCCAAAAATGAGTGCCATAACAAAGAAAAGGAAATTTATGTAAAATTAGAAGCACCAACACAACACCTGTATTACTTTCGATATATTATTATTATTATTATTATTATTATTATTATTATTACCATATAAAATTCAATAATTCTAGGTAGTTCCAGTCCCTTTCACCCTGAACTAATGAGACCCTGTTGTACAGTAATTATGCAAATGTAATCATTTTCTTTCTTTAAATTTGTAGCTACATTCATAACAGAACTAGGACACATTGCATGTATCAGAATATGTACAATGGAAATTTCAGGAGGATTTCAACTTTTTTTTTTTTTTTTTTTTTTTTTTTTTTTTGGAAGGGTAGGTAGCTAGTCACCACAGAGACATCATGACTGCTGTCTCCAGCCACTGTGGTCAGACTGTGGGACTGTCCATTGTGAGAGCAGCAACTACTGGTGAGGCTGAGAGGAGACAGCATGGAGATGCAAGGTGGGGGATACACCAGCACTGTCTGGCAGACATGGAGGAAGGGAAAGGGAGACATGGAAGTGCATAGTGGAATGTAAGACGTATGTGAGGCTTAAGTTTGGTCAGGAAGGGTGGTGTGGGCAGGAACCAGCCAAGATTTAGGCTTTGAGGGTTGTGGGAATGTAGGATATATTTTATAGAGAGTTGCCATCAGTAAAATTTAGATGAGCTGGTCTTGTAGGGAGTATCCATATGACACAGGCTATGTAGCAGTCATCAAAGTAAGCTGCACCATGCAGGGCTGCATCTGCAACAGGATGGTCCTGCTGTCTCCTGACCGCAGTTTGATGATGGCAGACAGACAGCTTGTTATTGGTCGTGCCCACAAATGAGGCTGCACAGTGGCTGCAGCTCAGTTTGTAGATCACTTGAGTGCTTTCACAGGTCCCCCCTCTTTTTTATGGGATAGGAAATGTCTGTGATGGTACTAGAGCAGGTGGTGGTAGGATGATGGATAGAGCAGGTTTTGTACTTAGGTCTATTGCAGGGATATGAGCCATAGGGCAAGGGGTTGGGAGTGGGATGGGCAAGGTTATTGCTCAGGTTTCGTGGGCAACAGAATACCTCTGTAGGAGGGTGGGGAGGAAAGTGTGTAGGGTATTTCTCACTTTGCACAGGTGGGAACTCTCCCTGCAGTATATTCTTCACTTCTGCAATCCCCCAGGCTTAAACCTTTGCTAGTTCCTTCCCCCACCGCCTACTATACCCCTTCCCTGCTCACATTCTACCCTAATGTACGTCTTCCTTTCTGCCATGCACTCATTTCCCTCCCTTCCCTTCCTCCCTGTCCTACAGACAGTGCTGGCATATTTGCCCACCACTGCTTTGCATTCCTTCCCTTCTCTCCCCTCTCCATGATGCCACCTCAACACCACCACTGATTTCTGCTCTTGCATCAGACAGTTCTGCAGTCTGGCCACAGCTGCTGGAGGTAGCAGTCAGATTTTGGTATGTACGTGTATATTTTTGAAGATAAGCTAAGTACACTTGTAACCTTTTGTGTCTGTCTTTCTTCAAATCATTGAGACATCTCTTTGGTGATTAGCAGCATATCCTTTAAAAAATATTGTTCAATATATTCTCTGTGCAACTTTGGATAAGACACCAGCTTGGCAAAAGATACTGTTGAAATGTGAAGGGAGATTACAAATTGCACATCTGCTCTTCTGAAGAGATAAGAGCTGTACATGGCAGTTATTAATTGCAGAATTTTTTTCCTCTGGAATAATACTGTTAATTAATATTTAAGGTTAATTTCTTTAGTCATTTTATATGAACAACTAGCTTAATTCCTGCTGCTTCGCATGCATAGACTGGATGGTTCTTTCTACTTCTAAATATAAATTATCATAGACTTAGCTTCAGAATGCTTTCCTAATCAAGTATTTTGATACAACTTGCCACCCACCTATTGCACCATTGATGGAAGAATTCAAAACATCCCAAAACACATTTTAAATAAAATTCTAACTATGGTTCCAAATCCAAATTTTCGCATTTCTAGCATCAACATAGTCTTAGTAGCACCCTTAAAAGATTTTTCCTTATTTCACCCGCTTAATGGTTGAATTTGCAAAAATATTGAATCAAGTGTTATTAAAATTCCAATCAAAAATCTAAATCCAAAGTTTTGTATTTCTTGTTTCAAAATTGCCTTAATAGCAATGTATTTTCAAAAAACCATTCATCCCCTATTTCACTCCCTTAGGGATGGGTATATTGGAAATTCGCTGATGACTACAGTGTAAGATAACCAATGTGCACAAATTTCAAGTTTCTGTCGTCTGTAGATTCACTTTCCAGTGCTGTTTCCTGTTTTTTAGAAACGGACCGAGAATGCAAAATTCCGTTCTTACACTTTGGCTTATTTCCTGATGGTTTCACTTTTCAAACTGCAATATGCGATTATTTTTCTTTATTCGTATGCTTGTTGCAGAAAAACAACTGAAGAATGTGCATCACGTTTCACTGTATATAACCTCTTTGCTATTATAGTATCAAAAGTCATCGCTGGTCTTCACGCCGAATTTTATATAAGCTGACGACTTTAAACCACTATATTTTCCAGCCTGTTATGGCTATCAACGTGAAACTACTATGGTGTACAACAGGAGACTTTGTACTACAGTAACACAGAGAGATCAGTCGTCTCCATTGTGTAGTTTTTTGCTGAAGAGCAAAATATTGACTCCCACACATAGAATTTTATATAAGTCGGTAAATTTTGATTCCCATATCTTCCACCCCCTTATTGTTATGAAACCTCTACCACCATAGTGCACAATGGGAGACTGGTACCTACTACCACATACTAACATTATTCGTTTGTGATGTGTAGTTTTGGCTTCAGAGTGAAATATAGGCACGTACGCCTCAATTTTTATATATATTAAGATTACATTCGCCTGACAAGGTGTGAGCTGCCAGTTTTCAATTTTATGTCTTTGAAAGTTCAAGGCTGTACTTTCTAAACTACTGCACAAAAAAAGTAACATGCCAGTGTTGTATATACCAGAAGACTTAAATAAAGTGTGTTGGGCAACGGTGACACTATAGTTTTTGGTGATTTATTTTGTGGAAAAATATGCAACCTGCTGCTTGTATGGATATTTTTTATTCCATAACCACATTTCGAGCCACTGCTGGCTCATCTTTAGTGGATAAGTTACAGGAGCATTTCTTATCTTCCACCAAGTATTAAGTTCATGCTGTATGGTGGTTTGTGTTTTTATTATAGGTAATAGTATAACTATGTTGTACATTGGGCACTTAACAATTTTTACACATGACATAGCGTTGCGTCACAGTTTTCAGGAATGTAAACAGCTACAGCTGCAGTTCACAATCCAACAAGGATATTTTAAAAGTATAGTTTTCAGTATGGGCAAATCATTATATAACATTGGCATTGTGCTTTTCATGTACATTGATGTAGAAGGTAAAACATTGTGCTGTGGGCCACATAAAGTTGGAGACTGATTATACTGATAGTCATGTGGTTGTAATAATTAAACTCACTCACACACACACACACACCACACACACACACACACACACACACACACACATATTGAAGTAATCAATGAGAATTAAAGTTATCTCTAAAAGAAGAGTTTCCAGCTATTGATTGTACTACTTAATAACCATAATGGAAATTCCTGAATTACCTTATATTTTCGCAGATAAGATGATGGTTGAATCATAAAAATACACTCCAAAACACGAGGTCGTCTTATACGACGGTACAAAAAAAATTAGATTAAAATTGAGTCTGAAATTGTTAAATTCGCAGATGTGCTGCATAGCAAGGCTTCATCCTCCAAATTATATATATCTAAGCAGTTAATTATCGCATACATATCATTTCAAAATGTATTGATTCAATATATATTGTTTGAAGTGCGAAGCCTCGGTATAGCTGTGCTATGCAGCACATCTGCGAAATTATCCTGAAATTTACTTCGTGGAGGAAAGATTTATGAAAACAAAGTTTTGCACAATTTTTTTTAGAAAGATATTCGATTTTCGAGCTTTATTAATTTACTGAGTGGACAAGGGTACAAACGATAACCTATATGCCATAAAGCATGAATAGAATTAATTATTTGCAGTGCATCTTGATTTTACATTGTCGCTTGTCAAAAATAATTTCTCAATATATCCAGAGTTGCACTGAAATAATTACATTGACGTACGGAGCAGTGAAAGGGTTACAATATTTCGGAGCTATACACAACAATTGCGGCTTCCTTCTCCTGTATCTTCTATTCTCGGGCAATTCGTGTGTTTTCATCCACATAATATGTGCATTGACGCGTTTAAATGTCATATCGGCGAAATAAATTACTTCTTTTTTACATTTTGCAGTGGTTAAAAAAATATGCTTCTTCACGATCAGATACAAGGTATCACTAAACGCACGAAAGTTCAAAATCGGAACGCAAACACTGCAACAAAGGGTGAAATCCAGGTGTACCAATCACTAAACCTACTTTTATGGCAGCTTCTAACGGCATTTTTTTGGAACTTCCTGAAGCTTTGCCTCTGCAGGCATTGTTTTAGATCACGAAAACTGAATAAAAAATTGTGGCTGCATTGGGGTAAATATGGTAATTTGGGGGTTGTCTTATAGGCCATATATTTGCTTAAACTATAAAATTTTGATGAAAATTTGTACCTTGTCTTATCTGAAGGTTGTCTTATCTGTGGAAATTTACAGTACTTATTTCCTCTGAATAAAAAAAAAAAAAAAAAAATATAAAATTAAATTAAATTAAAAAAAATGATGTTGCAGTTAATAATAACAAAAGTTGTATAGTTTACATTTTCTCCACTTGTGTATGTCCTGAGATTGCCTTGACAATGTGTTTCTGGCTTCTAGCAGAACTTGGGTAAAGGTTCGCTGTGGATGGTTGACCCAATGTACCGGCCAAACCTCGTGCAGGCGCTTGCGAAGTCGCCCTTCCACCCGTACAGCACCATTGTCAGCAGAACTGCTTCTGTGAAGTAAGTATCCAGTGATGAACACTTCAACATTTCATTTTGTTCTTTCTTCTGTGTGTGTAACCTTTTTGTGTTGATTTTAATATCTGAAGAAAAAGTATCATTGAATATAAATAATCTCATTGTTTGGGCTATGGTTAAGAGATCTAGGGTATATCCAGTGGGGGCCTGTGGAGGGTTGCCAAATGTCTTCCCCCCCCCCTTTTTCTTCACTAGAAATTAAATAAATAAATAAAAAGTTTTCAAACCACTCTCTCGTCCTTCCCCACCAAAGAGTGATATATTGATGGTTTAATAGTACTATTGTATAACTAGCAATTTTATAAACATTACAGAATGACACTTAAAAGTTTCAGAATTTTCCAGAAATCACCATAGAAACATACAGTTCAAATGACACTGGAGTGTCATAGTGTTTCATTGTTATTAAGCGCTTTAAAGTTCCAAAAGTTTTTTGAGAGATATAATGCTTGATACAATTATTAATATCTGGAATTAATGTAGTTGTATTGTTCTGAACTATCAGTATTATGGCAGAACTAGTTAGGAATAAAGTCAATATGCAATGCATATTGACTAGTAGTGAATGTGCTTTCACCCAAATCTCCAGATGTCAGCCAGTCACCAAACATTCTTTATCAGTAGAATATTAATGAAAAGCTCTGATACAGTTTGTTCAATGCATTGTTGTCCAAGAGAATAGGCATAAATTGTAAGTAATAAGTACCATGTAACCTATGGAGCACAGGAAAAGCATAACTGTCTTCCATTTGCAGCTCCCACAGGAAAGTCAGCAAAGCATTAGTTTGTTGTGCTGAGATTCTACCAAATTCAAGCTCTTATCATGGCACATTTTGTACTATAGAACATTTGGAACTGTTATGTGTAACAAGATGTTTACACATAATAGGACTTTTCAAAATTTATTACAGTGTTTGGTTTATGTAGGTTCTTGCAGTCATGTCCTAGCTTATGAACCATGGGCAACATATGAGTGGCCAAGTAAGTGGTACTGATAGTTGGGTTACCAGTTACTTGGGAATAAGGTTGAGCTTCTCGGACATATTCTCGGTCATGGCCACCTTTGTGCTCAGACTACCAAAGCCACTGGTTAGTTCCTCAACTGTTTGGGGTAAAACCCAGTGGAGCCCTAGGCAAGTAAGCCTAGCAACCTGCTTCCCAGGTACTTCAGTATGATGCTAGCAACAATCAGAGTAAAATGCTTTGGACCTTTGGAGGTGACAAAGTCCCACCTCTAATTGACAAACCAAGGACTCCTCAGATACAACTTGGCAAATAATTTGGAATGAGATGGGGAGCTATTAATATCAGTGGGGATCATACTGGGAAGAAGACAGAACTGGAAGAGACTTCAAGTAAGATGGGGTTAGATGTTTTAGCTATTACTGACATTAGGGTAAGAGGGGAGAGAGAAGACGAGTTGAAGAATACAAGGTCTGCCTGTCAGGAATCAGCACAGGAAGAGCACAGTGGGGTGTAGAGCTGTACATCAGGAATGCAATTGAACCCAGCATAATTGCAATAAGCTATGTAAATGAATGACTGGTGTGCATAGATTTGGCCATATCCAGCAAGCAAATTAGGATTGTGTCAGTGTATTCGTCTGTGAAGGGACAGATCAAGATGAGATTGACAGATTTTACAATGTACTCAGTGATGTAGTTGTTAGAGTGAAGGACAAGGACAGTGTTGTGCTCGTGGGTTACTTCAATGCCAGGATAGAAAATCGAACAGAAGGGTATGAAAAGGTAATGGATAAGTTTGGAGAGGATATGGAGGCCAACAGAAATGGAAAACAATTCTGGATTCCAGTATGGGCTTTATAATAAACTCCTGTTTTAAGCCTAAGGACATTCACTGGTATACTTGGGAAGGCAGGGGAACCGTATCTGTCATTGCCTATATAACAGCAGATCAGGATTTTACTAAGGCAGTCAAGGACACAGATGTTTCCAAAGGGTTCTTTGATGATACTGATCATTATTTAATCTGCAGTGAAATTTGCTTGGTGAGGCCAAAAGTGCAGAAAGTCAGGTCCATATGTCGAAGAATAAGAGTGGAGAAGCTTCAGGAAATTAGGCACACATACATAACAGTGATCTCAGAAAGGTACCATTTAGTTGAATGTAGTTATTTACAGTCATTGGAAGAGGAATGGACAAGGTACAGGGACACACTAGTAGAAGTGGCTAGAGAATGTCTTGGAAAGTAGTGTGTAAAGGTTGGAAGAAGCAGACACCTTGATGGAATGACACAGTCAAGGCAGCCTGCAATAAGTAAAAGAAGGCATTTAAAAAATGGCTCCATACTGGAAATCAGGCAGACAGAGAAAATTATGTTGAAGAAAGAAACAAAGCCAAATTGATAATTGCACAATCCAAGCAGAAATCATAGGAAGGCTTTGGAAATAAGCTAGAAACTATGGGCCAAGCCACAGGAAATCCCTGGAGCAAAATTGGCAGCCTTCGAAAGGGAGGGAAGAAGGAATAACAAGAGTTTTGGACAGGCAGGAAAGTTGTTAGTGAATACTGTGGATGCCTTGAGCAGATGGAGGTAATATTTTTTAAGAATTTCTCAATGTATGTGAAGCCTTCAATGATGGTCAGATTTTGAGGTAGAATGGGATAGGAATAATGATGGAAACATTATCACATTTGAGGAAGTGGAGAGAGTGGTCATTAGATTGCAGTGCAATAAAGCGGCTGGGCGGATGAAATTAAGCTGGAATTCATCAAATACAGTGGTATGTCTCAAATGGTTACACAGGATAATTGAGAAGAAGTGGGAGTTGGGACAGGTTCTGTCTGACTGGACGTAAGTGGTAAACATGCCAATTTTCAAACATGGAAACAGAAAAGATTGTAACAACTATCAAGGCATTTCTTTAATTAGTGTTGTGGGGAAAATATGCTCAGGTATTTTAATTTCATTCATCATAACAATGTTTTTTGAAAGCCTGTAACTGTGTTATTCACAATTTAGATGAAGAAAACACTCCAGTTACTTGGTTTTAATAGTCAGTGTTGCACGTTTAGAGAATTTATTCCCATCTTGAGATGCTTTTTCGTGTCATATTTGTATTTATTGTGATGTTTTCATTTGCAGTGTTCTGTTTCTCCTGCCATGTGCTTTAGACATGATCCTGCAATTGCAGAATAGTTTGAACAATATATATTTAGGATGTTATTTCTACATTATTTTTATAAATGGTGTTTTTAAGCTTCTACTTACAGGTACTGTGCCTTCTTCATTGTACAGAATCTCACACATATAGAGAACAGCACTACACTGTTCTCGTAAACAAAATAAAATCGATGTAAGTCATTAAATCCAGTATCAAAATTTTCTAATAAAGCATGAAAACTGCAACAAATTCATCAGACTGTTTACACAATGTCTCCTTATCAAGATTGATTTCATTAGTAATTAGTAATGCAGTATTCAAAAAGTGCATGTATGGTCTTCCTGAGAGTTGCTCTATCCATCATAGGAAATTCAAAAGCCCGAAGATCAATAAGTAGGTGATGAGAAAACCAGCAAAGCTGTACTGAAGATATTCATTTGATTCGATAAGTCATTACAAATACAGAATCCAATATTAACGGCGGTCATCTTTTTCGTTTTGAAGATCAGAACTCCTCTTCAGCCACATTCTCTCCTATAATTTTGTTCTACCACAAGCTCCTGTGAGACTTCGTCATCGAGAACAGTAAGACCACAAACGAGGAAAGCTCAGTTTTTTGCTGTGCACCTCACTTGCGACGTTGGCAAAGTGGTGGAGGGGAAGCTGCCCGCGTAGGAGCGTTTGCCCACACCAAGCCTTTGTAGTTTTCTGTCCAGCTGACACATACTGTATGAAAAATGCAATTGTGAATTGCTCTTCAGACAAGAGAACTGACTAACAGAGTGTGTTCTCGCCTACAGCAGCAGCCCGGGCTCCGGATCGCTGCCGAGCACACCTGCGAAGGTGCCCCTGTCGCCCGGCCGTGCGGCCCGCCAGCAGTCTCCGCCGGCCTCGGCTGCGAGCGGCAGTGGGAACGGCAGCAGCGGCAGTAGCAGCAGCAACAGCAGCAGTGTCAGCACCGGCAGCAACAACAGCAACAACACCAGCACCAACAGCAACAGCAGCACCACCAGCAACACCAGCACCAGCGTCAGCCCGGGCAGTGCCGCCACACCGACCGCCGCCCCCAACAACAACAACAACAACGTCCCCGACCCGACGCTGTTTCCATTCCTCAGCCGCCGCCTCGCGCTGAGCACCACCCCGCAGTCGGGATCACCCCCGCCGTCGCAGCCCTCTAGCCAGCTGAGCCGCGATGACAGCCCCGAAGACGTAGAAGACGCGGCGGCAGCAATGCTGATTCTGAAGCACGCGCACCTCCGTATGCCGCGCAAAGGTGAGACCCAACAGACTTCTTAGGTAGAATTTGGCACTTCGATGATTGTCAGTCTAAAAAAAGTAATCTAACTTCTGCAGATAATTAATTATCGAGAATATATAAGCCAAGATCACTTGTTGAATAGTTTACTTTATTTTAGATGACATGTTTCGATAATCTTAGTTGTCGTCTTCAGATCTTTATATTTAAAAAAATAGCATGTCATATTACTTCCTTCTTTATGTCTAAGTTATAAAAGTCACATACATATTTTAAATGTACTGTGTTAAGTACATATAAACTAGATGCCATAGCTTGTCACTTAAAAATATCAAAGAACAAATTATTTATCACTTGTTCACACTGTTTGTAGAAGCAACAGTCTGTCAGTTGAGCTATGGCATATGATTTTAAATTTGTCACTTTTATATTTGGAACCATGAACGATGGCGGACGAGTTTAGCTTTGGTCTGCACATTTATGTACGCATTCTCCGACACCCAATGAGCGGTCATTGCTGATGATGCTGGCATGTAACAAGAGAGAGAGAGAGAGAGAGAGAGAGAGAGAGAGAGAGAGAGATCTGAAGATAACTAAGATTGGCGAAATTGGTTATGTAAAATAAAATAGGCAACAAGTGATCTTGGCATATATATTCCTACCAAATAATTTAGATCAGCCCCCTTGCTTGAAAAATGTCAAGCACATACAAAAGATAATTAATTGCTAATATTTTCAGGAACATTTTTATACAAAACTTTGCATAATTGTGACAGTTAATTGTTTAAATACATTAATTAATGAAAGTAAGGTAGTGGTAATTAGACTAAATTTATTTATTTTATGCATAGAACCTAATATGTAATGTATACATGTGGCATCTGTTCCAAAAGAACAGACGTCACTTCTGATCCTGCAGTTGTTATTATTTAATATTCACAGAATATATGACATTATGACATCAACTGCTATTGGGCAAAGCTTACGGGAATTAGTTTCATAACTACGAGTTTGAGTACTGTTGGCAGGGCGAAGCTGGGAATTTGTATCTGACGGGAGGTGTGCCTAGGTAGTCCTTGCAGGTGCGGTGACCACTGTGTCCCCAGTGGTGTAGGGGTCAGCGCAACTGCCTAGAAAGCGGGAGACCCGGGTTCGAATCCCAGCTTTGCACAATCGCAGTTGATGTCATATATTCTGTGAATATTAAATATGTAATGATTTAATAATTAAAAGATTCACATGATGATGATGGTTTGTCTTTCCGGTGGCTGGGATATCTGCATTAGTTTTTATTTACACCACTTCAACAAGTTGAGTATTGATGATAAGGAAAGTGATTATGATGACGACAATATAATGGGGATAGTTTTCAGCTCACAGAAAATACATATGACAACCTGAGACAGTCATCTAAAGAAGACACTCACACAGACAACACTTAAATATCTGCCACTAGCCTTCATCAGAAAAGAGAGTTTTCACACAAGTACACAACTGTCATGATGATTTTGTGTGTGTGTGTGTGTGTGTGTGTGTGTGTGTGTGTGTGTGTGTGTAAACACATATAAAAGGTGTCTTGTTTAGAAAGTGACTGACTGTACCAGGTGTTAACCAGACTGTTCAGAAACTTATTTTCAAAGAATATTGGTATTCATATTGTTTGATAATTAAATGAAAATAACTTCAGATACATATTTGTGTGTGTTTCAAACAATGGAAATTCCAGGAAGGATTCAACAATATTTTTGAGGAGGATAGGTTCTTACTCACCACAGAGATGTCCGATGAGCTGTGGAAAGGCAAAAATAATATAATACAAATTTAAAACCTTTTGGCCATTACGGCCTTCATAGGTTGGACACACACACACACACACACACACACACACACACACACACACACTAATTCACACAAACAAGACTGCCATCTCCTGCTGCTGCAACCGGATATCTGTGTAGCGAGTAGTAACCAAACCTTCTCAAAAATATTATTGTGTGTTTCTATTACAGGACAGTATAATAAGAGTGGCTGGCCATTTTATCGATTTCATTATTTTCATCTAATTGGTTGATGTTAGCATGTTCTTGAGATATTGATAAACATATTTTGATGTAAATAATTAACACACCTTACATGATAGTGTTCACAGGAATAAGAAATAATGTTTATCCCAAACTCTTCATGAACTTCAAATGATTTTGTATGTTTATTACAGTTGCAGAATCCATTAGTCTGTATTTTTGATGAATATTGCTGTTACAGGCATAGTTGGTATTGTTTAGACGACTAATTAAGTCTACCACAGTTACATTATTAAACACATTGTCCTCTTTTTTGTTTCTATAGAATCTAGATTTACGATGTTTGTGAAAGAAATTTCTCCAGCAACTGACAGATCAATTCCAGGTGGAATTTCGCTAGTGGTGTCTTCTGATTCTTTTGTATTTCAAAAATAGTTTTTTCATTGAGCATACCAAAATCAATTTAATGAAAGAATATATTCTTGTACTATTTTCATTGTTTTCATATATACTGTATGGAACTTAACACCATGTCTGTCCAATCAACGGTATCTCTGACGTCCACACTCCTGAAATACTACCTTCACGACCTAGGTCGTGAATTACCTTTCCCTTCCGTTCCCATTCTTTTTTCTTCACTTCTCTTCCATCTGAGGAAGGAACTGTGTTCCAAAAGCTTGTCCTTTTTCATCCCCTTTTTTCTGTTTCTTCATTTATGTAACTATCGGCGGTACAGCACAAAGGTAAGTACTGGCCAGCCAAACTATCTCTTTTGAAAAATATTTATCATCTCAGAGGAGAATTTTCATCTTTATCCAATCAACGGTACCCATTGACTTATTGTTAATAACTAAACAAGTGGGTTTCACTTTATTTTGTCCTGTTTTATGATACTTTTTTCAGTCTGAACAAACTCTGCTCCATTTACAGTGGAAAACATCAAGACTTCCTTACTGTTCCTTCACTGTAGTACAATGCTTGTATTTATTTCTCCTTTTTTCAATTTATCAGGTAAAGGTGGCAAATGATTCCTGTTTTGCATGTTGATGGCTTAGTGCACTTCTCATAGAGCTGTAAGAACAATTCAGGGCTCAAATACCAATTATCTAAATAAATGCTATGACCTTTGTTGAGGTATGGTAACAAAAAACAGTGACATCATCTTATTTGCCCCAGTTACCATTCCTGAATTCTATTTCAATAGCAGAAGAAAATATAACACAGAATGTGATTGGTCTGTATTTCACAAAGCACAAAAAAATTTAATTCCAAAATGGCTATGTTTGTTTGGTATATACTGTTTAAAGTTTAGTCTTCCATCAATTACTAAGTTTTCAAATGGGACTATAGCCTCCCATAATGTCTTTTTTGTGTTCTACAATCATGTGTATTATTACAAGACTATTTTGAGATGCATTTGAATTGTCAGGAGAGGTGGTTCATTCCCTGGCGCAACAGAGCAATGAACCGTCACTGAAATATTCACCTCTGAGAAAACTTTACAATATATAACAATGATAAACTTTCAGTAATATTTTGAGAAGGGCAGATTGCTTACTCACCACAGAGAAAGGCACCACAGAAAGTCACAAATAACAGACATTAACATTATAGCTTTCGGCGGTTTAGGCCTTCGTTGGTTAGAGACACAAACATACACGCACAATCGCACAGGACATGACCGCCATCTCTGGCTGCTGTGGCCAGGGACGGCGGTCTTGTCTGACTGTCTCTATAACTGACGAAGGCCTAAAACGGCTGAAAGCTATAATGTTGTCTGTTATTTGTGCCTTTCTGTAGCTCATTCACTTAAGTTGAACTAAAGTAGTTATTCACACAAATGACCATTTGGAATGTTGCAGATGACTGGTTCAAAAGGCTGCGTGAAGAAACCTCTGAAGCCTTAGGACTTCGTAAAAAAATGAGAGTATCTTCTAGACCTGGCCAGGTAAGAAATGTTGAGTTTCTGGAAAATATGCAAATTGTCAGTCAGAAAGTATTATTTTTTGTATGCTATCAAAAGGAAATTGATATTATCAAATGATTTAATTTATCCGAATGAAAGTTGTGGCTTGATTTAAGGGGGGATGGGAGAGAGAGAGAGTTTAAATCATTAAAATATTCAGTGTGGTTCAGATAATATCATTATGAAGAACTATATTGCAAAATGTGAAGGTTTGATTTCTTGTTATAATTTGTGTTTCACTTTGAAAAATGATGTAATTGTTTATAAGGAATCACAATCAATAAAATTTTTCAGGGTATGAGACCGCATTGTCAGTTGTTAAAACTGTCTGGTACTTTGGTCACTGTTGCAAGTGGCCCAACTCCAAGTATTTGTCTGTGGAATGTGCAAAGGCTTGGTTCTTAAATAACAGTACAGAACAGTGGTTTGAGGAAGAGGAAGGATGTTGTGCATTCTTATCCCTACACTAATGTATAACGAATCATGTTTGTTAGGTAAAAATAAGATAACAAAAGGAGTGGACCAACCATACAAATTTTCCCTTAATTAGTTCAAAATATTCCCAAGTAATCAGCCGTCAAATTAAAATCTTAAATAATAAATCATCTACCTGGTTTGTGCCTGTACAATGAGAGGCAGAAATATTGCCTGGCCCGAATAACTTGGAGTCCAAGAACAGAGCATTGCCCATCCCTGAGATCAGAAGAGGTAGTGATCCCAACTCGAGCAGCCTATGAAGCTTCAGCTTGGTGTGTATATTGCTAAATGGAAGCAATGTAACAGGATACAGTTTTTGTCAAGATCCATTTCAAATTACTATGATGACGAGTGTTTCTCATCTGTTTCATTGGCTTAGTGGTACATACATTTTAAATATTTCTACTACAACCATTTGTCTGTTTAAATATTGGACTGTTATAAAATTGAATCAACTTTAATATAACTTCTATTTGACAATATAATCTCCACAGACTGCTAGAGTTGGGAACTCTGGCACTTCTGAACTTATACCACTACAACTACTTTAAATGCCTTCATAACTTGTATGTTTCAAAATATATATTTTTCAGTGCTGAGTGAATTCAGAATGTTCAGCCCATTGTTTAATGTTAGGCTCTGAGGCCTGTTTTTGATTGACTCCATTTTGAAAGTGTCCTTTCATTGCTGTTTGTGATTGGTGTATTCTTAGAGCAATCTTGATATTAGGAAAACATATGACATTTTTTGGTTGCTAGATTAAAATGTGGGTTAAAGAACCCCTCAGCCAGTACTTGTCCAACAAATGAGTTCATAATTTTAAATTCCTTGGAGAAGGAAAGGGCGAATGTGTGAGGCAGAAATCAGAATGATGATCCTTGGCTTTTTAAATTTCACAGCCTTTCAAGGAATGTCAAATACCTGCTGTACAACATACTGTTCCAATATAGAACATGTCCAGAAAAACTCATTTTCAGGTAGAAAGTCTTTAAAAAAATTGATCTATGGTTCAGAACAATTTGGGTTTACTGGGAAATAATTGATCTGTCATAATTCTGAACTGGACGAGATCTGCCACTACCCATATATTGCAGGCCTGCTCAGAAATAAATGGCTCAGACACAGGTGTCACTTGGCTCAGTCAATGCCAGAGGCCTTCAAAATCTGTGGGTTTTACTCCCTGCAAAAGGAGACCACTGACTAGACCAAAGAAAATGTGGAGGAATGAATTGGTAAGAACTTGCTGCAAATTGACAGGAGAAACAAAGAAATAGAATCAAGCAGAAGAGAAGTGCTGTAACTGTGCAGGATCTTTTAGATCTGCTTGTGTAAATTAATATACAGTAAGTTAATTTTTAGCTAACACTGGAGTCCAAAATTAAAGCAACTATGAGAAATTTTGCAAAATTGCATATATTTTACTACAAAAATTGTATAAACAGGTGATAGAGTAGAGACAAGACCTCTCTGCCAAAACTGTCCTTTCAGCCACTATTTTTAGTAGATGAATCCTGACGATTATCACAATGATGATAACTCTCTACTAAACAGCTTCTAATTTACCATTATGATACCGAGTTGAATCCATTACAGATCTCCCTACCTCAGAAAAAATTGAGCAGGGGCCAGAAATCGAACAAGAGTTCTGCCATACTGAAGGCAATCACACTAACCATTTGGCTACATAGGGGGTTCACTTTGTAAGGTATGGAAGAAACTGACTTTTCAGAAACCCTCACTAATTTAAAACTACCAAACATCCATTAGCCATTCTTTTAAAAGTATTACCACATTTACAAACTGAAGTACCATGAGTTTGTGCTGGTGACACACTCAGTTTGACACTAAGGAAGTGCAAGGTTTGAGTGAAATACTCGTACTGACAAAATCATATCATTTGGTCACTGAAAAATTCATCCAAATATTCTTCTTAGAGAAGAGTGTCTGTTAGATTGTCTATATTGCAAACAAATCTACAGTTTAATTTGAATCTTGATACCTACGAAACATGATAAGATTTCATTTGGTGTGTTGCATAGGGTACCTTATGACAGGCCTCAATGCGATTTGACTAATTACGTTGAAAGTTGACCCATATTTTTAAAGGACAGAGAGAGAGGGGAGAGAAGGAGATTGACAGAGCAAGGGAAGCAAAGGATTAGTGAGAAGAGGAGATGAATGTAGCAAAGGGCAGGAGCAGATAAACATAGAAAGGGGGGAAGAGGCTAGGTGGAAATATTGACATACTGTAGGAAATGTTGTTATAAAATGTACCATCAGAAGGACATACACAGAGATATGGACTGGGTGGGGGGGGGGAGGGGGGTAGATACAACGGAAGGCAAAAGTGGACATAGATGGGTTAACAAAATATTAAAAATTAACTACCTGGGAAATTCAATGTTTACTTTCAGAAGACTTAATAAAGGTAACTCTTTACAGCTATCATATATCTGAAGTAAGTAATCATTAGCTTTCAGCTGTACATGTGCAACTATGTTTCTCAACCATTTTCAATTATTACAAGCATCCTCACTGGAAATAAAGTTGTACTACATAAAGGAATGTCATAATGAAGTGTCTACCAGCAAGAAACTGAATGTGTAGTGCATGAGACTGCCTCTATGACTGACATGATGATGATATAAATTTGTATGTATTTCTTTGTGACATTCCTTCAGTAGAGCATACAGTCATGTGATACTTGACATTAATATAATTTCAATTCTCCACTGTACAGCCCCCCCCCTTCTTAAAATTACTTGTAATAACCGAAAATGGGTGAGAAATGTAGTTGCACATTTACAGGTAAAAGCACTTTACTTCAATGAATAATTCCAAACAAAATAATCATGTTCAAATGTTTGACAAATGTAAGGCACCATAGGATTAAAACAGTGATATTGTAAATTTTTGTCTTTAGCTTCCCTTCTATGCTGCAACGTAGATAAACAGAGTGTCAAATCCCTGTTTATGTTAAACATCTGTGTACTTTTTCCATCCTAATGAGAAGTTGTATTCATTTGTAGCATTATATTGTCTTCATTTAATCTGTAGGAAATGCTCTGTAACTAGGGACAGGAAAAAGTCAGTGTTGTTTTATGGTCAAAATCGGTGTTATTTGTTGCACTTGTCGGTGTTATTTAATGGTGCTATTTTCTGTTAATCTTTTTCCATTTTTCAGTGCTATATTTTTGTAATATTTAACAATTTTTCAATGATATGTCAAAAATTACAATATTCATAAGATATGGTGGGTCAAATTTGATATAGATTATGAAAAAATAATTTTAACAAAAAATATTGATGCAAATATGTCTAAAAAAATTTTTATACATCAAGTATTCTAAATACTGTGAAAAAAATTGCCAATGATTGTATCCAGCTGGTTACCCCTTTTTTCAGGTCAAAAAACTTGTTTTTGACACAATTTCTTAGAGAATACCAATATTGAAAAATAGAAGAATATATTTTAATGTAAATAAAAGTCTTTGCCTTTGCAGCAGTATTGTAAATAAATAAAAAGTTTTTGCTACAAGAGAAATTTTTATATGAAAATAGCAAAAACATTGATGGGTGACTTATTTTTAATATTCCTCAGGAACAAAATATTTTTAAATATGTAGAAAAGATATATAACTCGAGGTTAAAATGTGACAAAAATGAATTTTTGTGATATTTTTTTTAATGTTTAGTCACATCTGGCTTTGAAAGTAATATTATAATATCTTTTGGTATAAGCTTGAGTTTTAAATTTTGTTTCCCATCAGTAATACAGACTTTTCATACAAAAAAAAAAAAATTCTTTTAAAGTTCCCTTATTTTTTACAAGTAGTAAGGATGATTTATGCTCTGCACTTTCTGGCGTTTTTCAGTGCCGGATCTTTGACTCCCGGACACAAACTTTCTCCTCCCCCGCCCCAGCCCCCCTGCTCGGCGTTCTTTTGTAGTGCCCACCTCCCTCAATAAATGCCACTTTTAAAAATATCTCGACAAGTGGCGTAATAATCCCTCTACAAACAAAAGAAATTTTACGTACGGCAGCAGCGGTGTTGCCGTAATGTTGGCAACAAAATGTTCATTTCCGAGGAAAATTGACTGATCGGACAAAAAATCCTGTTGTTCTCCTCATTCTATGTGATTGACTTTTCGAAGAGCATTCAAATATCGTTGCAAACATGATCACATTACACCAGTACTTTCATAAATAAAAGTTTACAGACTAGGTTAAAATGGACAAAGTCCAGAAGATGTTAAAATGAGCATCCACAATAGAAAGCATTTGTTTAAATCCAGTTGCAGTGATTATAAGCCTGAGATAAATCCAACATCAAGTCTGAAAATAGTAATCCATTTCGCCGTGAAACAGTAAAGATAACAATCAAGGCTAGCAATAACAGTGCAGTCAAAGAATGTAACGATAAAACTGCTTAACTTTGACGCTATACAAAAGCCTTGTGAAGTTGCAGTTCCGTTAACCAAAGTTCCGTTAACAAACTGCCAGATCAGCGTTCGATCACGGAAAATAATCTCAAATGGTTTCAAAGTGCTAGAAACATTTCGGCAAAGAAATCCATCGAAATGTGAAAACAATCATCTCAATATTAATTACTGTAATATCTTCGTAACTTAACACAGAGAGAGAAATAAGCTTGCCGACAATTATCAATCGGAAATTGTACTACTGTGAATATGCGCGTCTAACAATGTGTGGTGCTGTCTTATTACAGTATGCATTACAAAAGAAAAAAGTAGCCGCTCATTTGGATATGGAACATTTCTATCATTAAAAATCGCCGATTTTGTGTTAATTAAAAAAATTGACAAATTCTCGTTATTTTCTTAAAAACTGCCAAATTCGCATTATTTCTTTAAAAACTGCTGAATTCACGGTATTAGTCGCATTATCGTTAAAACAGATTTTTCCTGTTCCTATCTATAACTCATTTGTAAAATTAATACCTGCCGACTGTACACAGACGGAAGAGCGAATGGTGATCACGACGTCGCCGAGCGAGGACCACACGTACAGTGCAGCCCTCAACCTGTCGGCACGCTCCTCTGGCACTGTGGCTGTGTCAACGACACCCGCAGGCCCTCACGGACCCCATGCGCCTCCCTCAACGACTTCCTCACCGGATGAGGCTTTTGAGGAGGGTTCCGATTCAGATGATGGGTGAGTGACGAAATTGTAGTCACCGGACTTGGTGTGTCAAATTAATACATTTGAATACAGTTTACATTCTGCTGTGGATAGAACACTAATTAAAATGTTTTGACCGGCCGCAGTGGCCGAGAAATGAAATCAGAAAAATAATACATAGCCATTTCAGTTACCAATATCATGTTTAAAGTAGTCCATATTCAGATCCACCATCATTGTTTTTATTGTATTACACAATTCTGGTGACAGAGGGCAACATTATGAATGAAAATAAAAGCAACAATTGTTCAGTAAACAGGCTACTGGAAGTCAAAGTTGAACAAAATATTATAGTTTTATAAAATGCATAAAAAGTTAGTGTCCAATATATTCAACAACAGGTCTGAAAGGGCTAAAAAGTGTGTTTGTGTGCACACGCGCAAACACACACACACACACACACACACACACACACACACACACACACACACACACACACATACACCATTTTAGAGTGCTGTTGTGAAAGCTGTGAGTGTTTGGTTTGCTGTATGATTAATATTTCTTATGCTTTTAGTTCTAAACCTGAAATGTCTCCTTCGGTATGTATTGAATCCATGATATCAACCTCCACAGAAGTTTTTTCTATAAAGAGGTCTCACATTCAAATTTAAACATATTGGACTTGTCAAATACCACCTCTCCTTCTGCCAATCCCTACAGTGGAAAACCTACTTTGTTACCAATCCCTCCAACCAAAACCAATCTCATTCCAACATTAGGGTCGTGTCTGAGTGGTTCAGTCAAATACATTATTCACTGAATCTAGCACACTTGCTTCGGATTCGAAGCATAATGGCCGAATACTACAGAATCCAAAGAGTCTCATGGAAACTTTCAGTTTAGAATGTTGTAGTTTACTTTGCATAACAGTGTGCTTTTGTGTGTGTTATTTACTTTATTTTCCATAGACCTGCTGAAAGTCGTGACGTCATAAAACAATCTCACTTTGAATTTATTCAAGTAAAACCACTACAAAACTTACTCAGTTGCATGTCTATTATGAGAACAATCTAGCGTTTTAAGCAGCATCGCCTGCAGTAAATCAAGTTAGTTCTGCAAAATGGCACTAGGAGCTGGCACAACTAACTTTTCCCAACTAATATAAGCAGTGCACACAGGCTTGCTTTGCAGACACAAATATAAATACTGGCGCTAAGACTTTTCTGCACATAAAAATAAAATAAAAATAAAGGGAGACGAGTCCAATTTCCTTTTTATTTTCGACTATGGATTTTTAATACACCATCCACAGAAGGAAATAGAACGTTAGTATTGCTCGACTTCAAATGTAGCAGCCTTTCAAATATTAGTAGCAACAAAAATAAATTTCTTTATGCAAATACCAATAATACGTAAGGCTTTAGCATTCTTGCATGAGTTGCCTCATTCTGATTTTACGTATTGTTTCGTCAAATTTTGTGAAGTGCTGGGTTGTGTGAACTTCAATGAAGCACTAGAGTTTCAGTGTGAAAGTTATTTATTATGTGGGGGGGGGAAAAAAGTTCTAATTGTGCGCCATCCAGGCGGGAGCAACCACTTGACCTTTGTTTCAAGAAATCATTTAAGGTCGAGCTTAAACACATGTCTACCTACTGCCTTTCAAAAAGTGACAGACAACTAACACCAACGGGTCGTGTAAAACATGAAAGTGGGTTCCAAATCAGATTGCGTAACAGGTATTTTAAAATGTTGGGTATCGAATGTACTAGATTGTATGAGGGATGATGCTCTCTAGTACAAAGGAACTGAATAACAAGGAATCAAGTTATGGTGATCCAGAATTACTGTACCGATATCTAATTTCTATTATAAGCATTTTGTAACATTTGTTTTATGTCTGATAAAATTGTTTTATATTTCCGCATTTAGTTTCATAGTTATTTTCATTCTCATTTAGTAAGTGTTTAGTGTTGCTACAGTAGCTGTACATTACGTGTTTTCCTGTTATGGACAAGGGGTTGTTCCTATGAATTGTGATTCATAAATTCCACACTCTCCTCGCCATAAGAGTAATACAAATGTAAACATTTCATCATGTAATCTTCTGTGTTAGCTGTTACCATATTTAAATTCCATCCACCTAACAAACCGGAAAGAGAATGGCAAACGTGCGAGAATATACATATCAAGTTAATGTTTACATTTGTATTATTCTTATGATGAACGGGTATAGTTAGAAATGAAGCACGACAACTGACTTATAGTACTGATTTTTAAATCTTCTACGAATATAGATTCTGTGCAGGCAATTTCCGTGATCTTACATGTTTGAAAGGATAAATAAATTTACAGAATACCCTTACTTAACCCTCCGGAATGCGCAATCAGCCCGTTAAGTACTTTTCACAGTTCTGAAATGTCTTCCTGGCAATAAGAAGTACACACACGTCGAACTAATGTGAATTTCTCTGTGTCTGATTGTCCTGTCTGTCACTCATAGAATGCCTGATATGTCACTATCAAATTATTTAGCATTTACACACCCTATATTTTTTTTTTTTTTTTTTTTTTTTTTTTTTTAAGAATCTGCTTTTTCCAACTTCAAAAATATCTACTCATCTTTTCAACGTTTTATTTTTGACACTTCCCCTTCAAAAAAACAATACAAACATAATCCTTTCCTTTCTAAAACTCCATTATGGAATTATTTTTTATTTCATCAAAATGAAACAGTTTGTAACAGTGGAGAAAGTTTCTTATTATCTTTTAGAGCATCTAAACATAATATATCTCAAAATGTTTCATACAAATTCTTTTATGGGTAGGGGGTATTAAAAAATCCTTAAGGTTTAAAATGAAAATCTGAATGAAATTTTAATTTCTTAAATTTTACTGTAATATTGTCATTTGGGATCCATCCCAGGAGGCTTTATCTTCATCACTGGCTGTAATAGAATAGTAATTCTTTTTAAATACATTTATGTGTTGTACTGTGGGTAATTATTTTTTTTTTTTTTTTTATTTTATTTTTATCGTAGGTGATGGTTATATGATGTGCAAGGCTTTCGTTGTCATCGGTGTATTGGTTTACTAGGCTCTCAAAATTTTAGTTGTCGTACATTAGGAATTTAGGTTGGTAAGCCTGCCAATTCTTAGTATATTCAAATACGGCTTTTTGTTTTTAACGTAAGTACAAACTGAACCAGTTGTTTTAATTTCTTCTACTTCCGATCTTAAATTCCGTGATTAGATGATTTGTTATTCGATCACGGCGCGTGTCTCGTTGTTCGATTTCCGTCTTAAGGTCAGAGGTTGTGTTGTGTAATTCTTATTTAAGCTGTTCATGTTGCTTAATCTGTCATTCCAAGTGCTGCTTTAAAAGGTCGTAATTCTTACAATTTTCCTTCCGGATTTCATTAATAGTATTTTCTTCCTTTTTAAACTGTTCGTTTATTTGCCTGCAGTGTTCGTCTAGTTTTTTATTTTGTTCCTAACGACAATTTTGTATTTGTTTAGCGTGTTCCTCATGACAATTTTGTATTGGTTTAGTTTGTTTCGCTAATTTTTGTAAAATTAATGCAAATGGATCTCAAAGGGAAGCTCTTCAAATCGGACGACAAACTGAAAGACTTAGTAGACGACTGGCTCTTGTCACAGTGACAGGGAACCCTTCAGCTCATTGAACTGCGGGATAGTTTTTCTTAGGTCTTTGTTGATTACTTTTGAATAAATACTTCAATTATACCCACAGTGTCGTTTCGTATATGAATCTTCTTTGGCCATATTCTTTAGCATGTTCATACAATGGAAACTAGCTCTCATGAATTTATGGATGAGGTCACTTTTGGGATGGATTCAGTCAATAACAACACTTTACCTCAGTTAACATTGTGCTGATTAACTACTAGGAGTCTTCCCTAGTACATAAAAATTGTATTTTGTTGTTAATCATAATATAACACAATCATATCTTATAGTGATATTATCATATTGTGTTTGAAAACAATTTAACTTATTTATTAATGTGTTTCTTTGAAAGTGAGGGTCTTTCTTAATATGGTTTTAAGAAACTTTGATCACGTGGTACGCAGATTTTCCAGTTGAGTTTGCATAAATATACACTGACAACAATCATACTGTTAGTTGGAAATGTATTGATTTGATGTGTCTTGTTCTGACCATTCTAAATAAATCGGAGTTCTCCAATTTTACTTTTTTCTCAATTTCAGCGCCATGTGTCAATGGTTTTAAAAAAGTTTCAGGCAAAACTTGATTATGTTTAATGAAGAATCTGAATCTGCAATTTGTGGCGGGGGGGGGGGGGGTCCATTTAAAAGTTTCCCCCACACCCCACCCAATGGGGTGGGGGCTGGAGGTCATGTGTAGTATCATTTGATGCCGCCCTTTGAGCTTATGAACTTGTCTTACCCTATATTTTTACCCATGTATAGCTTCCGAGATAATCTCATCTGAAAAACTTCAGAGGGACCATCCTGTAAGAAGCTGAACATTGTAGCTCAATTAAACCATTATTTATTTGCCAATCTTGTGGTGAACACTTTCCTTTTGCAGTATACAGTTACCTATTCTCTTACAACTATTTATATCACACCTAAGAGACTTCTGCTACATTTATTCGTTACAGAACTGACGGAAAAACTACTCGACTGGGTCGTGGAGCGACCATCGACACCGTACCGTGCGTGATGTCTGCCCATCGCATCCTCTACAACCACCATGACCGAGGGGACACTTCTGACGAGGAACGGCGTAAGATCGCGGAAGGTGCCGACGCCCTCCTCAACTTGGCCGGGATTCGCACCGACGGAGGGCCACTTTCCCCTCCACCCTCACTGGTGACGCCGAGCCCCGCACCGCCGCCGCACGACCCGCCTCCGGCCCCGAAGGCGTCTCAGCCCTCCCCGTCCTCAGTGTACTCGGGTCCGAGGAGCAGGCGCCGCAAGAAACCGCCGCCACCTTCGTCTCGGGCCGTGGTGACCCACAAGTACCAGCATCACCGCTCCTCGTCAGGGCACGGGAGTGGCTCGCATGCAGAGAAGAGGGGTAGTGGCTCCTCTACAAGTTCACGGAGGTAGGGCCACTCCCACTCTGGGTACTGTGCGGTAGTGGCCGCTCAGAGTGGCATGTCGGCTCCCCAAGCATTTTGAGAAAGTTCGCATGTAGTGAGTCGGAATCACCTGGATCGTATACAGTTCAAGGGAGACAAAAATGTGTCCACTTTCTTTTGGTTGTGTGGGGGCTTGACCGGTCTTTATAATTTTGTTTTAATACATGCCTTTTCTTAATCAGCCATCTTTTCTTTCTCAAAATAATGTTGCCTATTGGCTCACATTACTCTGCACACGACCCTCGCAGAGTAAAGCAATCTGTAGTATTGTAACTTAATGGAACTTACTCATTCTGTTCACTCTTAACCAAAGAACTCAGTAGACCTGGGTAAAATTTGGCTTTCTGTAAGCCATCTGAAGTCTTCCTTACCTCACAACTCTTGCATGCTGCATTTATCTGATGCATTCAAATTGGCAATAAAATTGTCATTCCATTGAATGTACAAGGAATATAATGGTTTCTGCCAAAAAAATTGGATGCTGCCAAGTGTGGTTTTTGTCTCAGTTGTTTGCAGAACATACTTCCATTTGGTTCAATGCGTTTCTTGTACACATACAATTTACATTTATGCATTTTGCTTATGTTGCCAAGAAAGCTGTTGTTCACATTTTTAAACTACAGAACCTTTTTAAAAGGTAAATATTAGGAATACCAACAATAACCTTAACGGAAAACAGTGTTGATAAAGTTTTGAGGGTCTTTCTTTAAAAGTGACTTACTGGCCAATACTATTTTGCCATCAATTAAAAATTGTGGGATTACCTTTCTCATATTTTTCCTTACATAGTTTGTTTGTAACACATACCTGTAACACTGCGAAATAGTAATTTGCAGATGTGAACACTTGTAAATGACAGATTTCTTCTGGTTACATCGTGAGTAATATTTATATGGGAAAGAAGGAATAAACTTATTTATGACATTGGGACAAATTCTCAATTAATTAATGAAATATAATATCTCACATTGTTTTTCTAATTGTTTGCCAGAAAACATTGCTTGTTGTCTGGCTTGGTAAGGCAGTTATGTAGTTGAAGTTGCAAAATTTTGTCTAGAGGGATGAAGGCTGTTGGACAGAATTTGAGGCAATCTATAAGTGCCCCATGCTTTTTGTGGTATAATTTGTTAGCCTGTGAACTTTCTCAAAAAGCTTTGAGTTCCCTCTCCTCTCCTCTAAACTGTGAATGCTTTGGGGTATTGTTTGGAAAAGATGAGAACTAAATCTTGAATCCAATGCTAAAGCTGTACTCGACATATATCTGTACAGTGCACGTAAACTTCTAGGATAAACAGTGTTTAACTAAAGTGGGACCACAAAAAATTGAACCCAGCATGTGATAAAATTATAAAACTACAAATTTATTCAAGCTTGTTTGTTTAAAAAAAGAAGATGGCAGTGTTGTTACTCTAAAGCAATGTACTTTATGTAATACCACTTTATGGATGACCTGTTGAATCCTCTTAGCGAGATTGAATTAATTTCACGATGCCTTTTCCAAACATATGTCTTTTGTTAATATGTCAAGAAAAATGAAATAAGCTCCAATATTAATTTTTGAAGAATATGTTTGACTTTTAAAATCATACCTTTTTAAATTTTAATGTACATCATTTCTGGGTTGCTCTTCACAACTGTACATACTATTATTTTTCCAATCACGAATACGTCGGTGACAGTGTTTGTGGTGGATATTCTGATCAAAGTACTGCTTGTATTTTTTTAAGCAATCATGTTTCAACAGTGTGGATGTTATTTATTCTTTCCAACATACTGCATGGGAAATTTGCAATTGTATTACGCAACTGAAAATGTGACAAAAACCAGACTTTACACACAGAGCAATATTTTAATGAAAACTTGTATCTCGTTATGAATTTCCAAACCTTAGTATGATTATTTATAGAAGTCAAGAACTTATGTTTCTTATTATTGTAATTATATTATTATTATTATTATTGCATCATTATATTATGGTTATTACTATATAATTGTTGTTTAGCAGGGTACCTTAACAACATTTTGGAGGCATTTTCCTCCTGGTAATGATTCAGTTCTTGTTAAGACTATATTATACTGGCAAATATTGATGAGCTCGATTTAATATATTTTATCAAAATAATGGAAGCAAAACTAGGTATTTGTTGTTTTTGGAACATAGACTTACAGGTGAATATTGGGATTAGAAATTACTGAATCAAATTATCAGATACACCACTTTTATAGCATCATTTGTTCCATAATAGGGGTAATAGTGATGTTTCACCAGGTGTTTAAATTTTACATTTCACAGAGTTTTAAAAGTTTTTTTTTTTTTTTTTTTTTTTTTTTTTTCTGTTTCATATGAAGAATAAGTTTAAAGATCTGGGTTGTGGTTATCTACAGAATATTGCTAGTATGTTTTAAGATATTATATACACCATCTGCTGTTTTTTTACAGTCTTCTTTTAGTTGGATGTTCTGTTTAATTGTAGTATTATTATTATTGTTGTTGTTTTTGTTGTTGTTGTTATTATTATTATTTGTGTTTAATACTTTTCTCATTCAACATCACTTCAGAAATCATCATTATACTGTTTTATAGATTTTTAGCTGCATGACACTAGCTTCCATCTGTCATATGACAAGTATAGGTAGATCCAACTTGCTTGCTCCAAAGTTGTCATCTTTTAATGCGTTTTCCATTGCTCGTAGTTCTCGCAGAGGTCCTGCCAGCATTCTGCAATAATTTAATTTGAGCATATTAGTTTCCAATTATGGAGGGAAGAAACCCAGACATGGGGTAGCAATGAATTGACGCTTTTTATTAGATATCAGTATAAACCTTACTGATGGAGGGGTAGCTTAAAAGTTTCAGTGAATACCTCTGAGGTTTGATAATTAACATTTTTTATTTATTGTTCTGGATGTTTTGCAGCACAAAACACGGGACACCAACTTTAAACAGCATAAACTGGCATAAACTGCTTTTGGTTTTCATTCTTATAAAATACTTATATCAAAATCACATGGACTATGACTCATTGATGCCCCCCCCCCCCTCTCCCCAAATCTTTAGAACAAATTAAGGAATTTATGGACTCCTAAACAAAGGAAATAAAAGTAAAAAAGTTTGATGCCCCTTCAGATTTAGTTACAAAAGCATTCAATTTTCAATCTATGGTGTCAGTGGCGCATCAGTCAACGGTTGAGTGTTTGTTACTTTGCTGTGAATTGATTACTATAAGAAGGCTCTGTGTTTAAGTGCATCAAATCACTCCAAATTCTGTTCAGTAATATTACACAGATGTTCTACAAATTAGACTTTTTGGTACTGTGCAAAATTGACATTGTGGGTTTTTGGGCAACTGCTTAGTCTATATGTTCAGCATATCATAAGTGTGTCTGTTTCTTGCATATTTTAGTGATAACCTTGTACAGTTAAAATTATGTGCAAGTAATTATTTCTTACTTAGAGGTGTTCAGTATCTAATGGTTAAAATTCCATGGATAGTACACAGTATGGGTTTACCTTTCATTAATCCTTATCCCCCCATTCCTTCTGTTTATCTTGAGAGATAGTTCAATATCCCCACCAGGATAACATTTGTTAATTACAATGGCTGTTATCTTTCCTTAACTGTTTAATACACTTCTGATTAATGATGGAAATTCTCCTCAGATTTCACTCTCCTACAGTTTCTAATTGAGCAGTCCTTAGCTGTCACCCATTTTGTCCTTCAACAGTCTGTTGCCTCTCTCTAAAATACTTCTCCTCTCAGCACCTGGCTCAGTTATTGCACTCAAATCCATAATACAACAAGCAAACTGTAAACTTAATTTGTATGCCACACTACACCGTAGAAAACTATCCACCTTACTTGTCCATCATCTAAGAAGTGGTGGCTTTCCTACTGAATCTTCCAATCCCAGCACACAGCCCACCCAAAACCTATCACAACCATCACCACATGCAAACACCAACCAATACCAATCCCAATTCAGTCCTTAACCTGTCATCCAAATCCCTCTCCATTCTAGAAATATCTGCCCTGTCAACAGTCTTAACCTTCTGTCCCACACCAAAATCCAATCACTCTGCCCTGGTCAAGGATCTCCTCTCATTCAGCCATAACCTTAACTGGAAATACCACTTCACTAGCATGTCACAACCCCCAGGCAGCAGAGCCGTTGTTGAACCCTGTCTTGAACAATTCCGACCTCCCTCCCAAAGAGATCCTCTTGCTCTTCCCCAAAACCATCCCTTGTAGGCATTCCACAATTCCTCACATCCAGCATTGCTTCCCAGTCCTTCCTGAATAACATATCAACCACTCCTAACATCAGCCCAGCTGAATGCAATGCCGTCTGAGAGCTGAAGGCAGACTGATCCATTGTAATTCTCCCAGCGGACATGGGTTCCACAACAAGTCCAGGGACCTGGGCACGTGTTACACCACACGTGCCATTTGGATACTGCCACTTAACAAAAATCCCTCAGAGATATGGAGATGGGACCCAGCTCTCCCCCCTCCCCCCCCATCCTCAACTCGTCTATCCATTACTCATTTCTCACCCTCCCCAACCTTACCTTCCTCTCTCTCTCTCTCTCTCTCTCTCTCTCTCTCTCTCTCTCTCTCTCTCTCTCTCTCTCACACACACACACACCTCTATATCTTTCCCTGCTAATCAAAACCGTTTAGCAACCCCCCCCCTCTCCACCACTCAGCATCATTCGGTTCACTCATCTTTTCTTCTCTCTGGCTTGGCTTAGTACTAATATACAGTATCCCTGACTTCCACATTCCTTAACCACCATCTTCAAGACCTAGGTCGTGAATTATCTTCCCCTTCCATTCCCATCCTTTTTTCTTCCTTCCTCTCCCACCTGAGGAAGGAACTGTGTTCCAAAAGCTTGTCCTTTTTCTTTTTTCTTCATTTGTGTCCACTACAGCACAAAGGTAAGTACTGGCCAGCCAATCTATCTTTTGAAAAATAATTCACTTTTGAATTATGCAAGATACATAAGAATATCGTCTTGGGTGCTGAATATGTGTGTTCATTTGAAAGTCATTGGTTTACGTTGAGTCTTCTCCTCTTTCATTTATGTGTGTGCTAGCAGCACAGATTATTGCTAAGAGAAAAGGGAAATGGAATGTACTGTTTAAGCAAGCACTTCTATGGCACCAAGTAAAGAGCTGTGATATTGTATTTGTCTGAGAAGACAAGTGATGAGAGATTTTATGTGACAGTACATTCACTTACTTGTAATTGCTACTTTTAATGTTATAAACAAAGCCAAAGAATCACTCTGGGATGCTGGTGTGCTGAGAGGTGCTTGTTTGAGGCAGTGTCCTGGAAAGAAAAAGAAGAGAAATTAGCTTGAAGCACAATACACATATTCTGATGTTACTGAGCTATGTTAGTGACTTTGTCATATATTTGTTAAGGCTATGATTGCAATTGATTTCTCTGGATGCTAAGTTTTTTGTGTGTGTGTCAGTGCCAGAATTCTCTCCTTAGTTGCTCCTTATCTGCTCAAAGTACTCCTACTCGTGGCCTTCATAAATTCTTTAGTGTTCAGCATAGCTTTGGTTGTGGTGATCTTTTGTCAAACAGTTGAACTTCCAATTGACCATGGCAGGTATTACAATGCCAACATTAAACACTGCTTATGCACAATAGAAATTTACTTGCTATGTGTCAGTTTGAAAGTGTTTCTTGTATTAGTGCCACCATTGAAATTGCTGTCTACTTTAGTCATATTATAATGGAGACTCAAACAATTTGCAAACTATAAATATGAAACTTTAAGGAAATGATTACAAAATTTTGTAGCATTTATGTTTGCTAAACTTTGCATTAGATGAATTTTGATTACACGATGCTAAAACTTCATGTAACTGGTAATTTTTGTTTTGATGATCTTGTCTGCATCTTTGACCCCGTAAACTATTTGCTTTTCTATAAAAATAATTGTCATAAAGGATATGAGTTTTAACAAGCACGGAGTGTAAAGCCATAGCAAACAAACTGTCTGCCGTTTCATGGATCATCCTCATGGACTACCAGCTCAATTTGAACACTGAGGTTAAAGGCCCATTTCATCTTGCCTTTACACAATGAGCTGATTATTTTGGTGTCTGTAATTGAAAATATCAATCTAAGGACAAATATTTTACCAAAATAGTTTCTGTTGCAATATTGTTCCATTGTTCCACCTACACTTGTAAAATGTCATATTAGTTTTTGTCTGAAAACAGAACATTTGTTTTAAATGTTACATCACATTTCTCCATGTCTGTTTCCTCCCCTCATCTCACCATAACTTTCTCTTTTTAAATATTCACAGTTGTCATGTTCTGTTACTTTCTTTATTCTGCAGTACCAGATGCATCAAAAGGCCACTGTTGCAACCATTATTATTCATTTAGTCTTTGTAAAAGAACATTAAAGTAACTTCAAATTTGTTTACTTCTCCTTGTAAATTTAACAGTGATTAAGGTTTAAAATATAAATATCATATATTTAGAATTTTTGAAGTAGGTTACTCTTGAAAGACTATTAACACAATTTGCTGAATACACAGTGTACAGAATTAGATTTAAGTTCAAATAGAACTGAACAAGAGGTCAGAATATTTAATTGATGGAAAAGCCTTAAGCAAAATACACTTTTGATTTATAATGTAGCTATTCTGAAGTTGCAAGCTTTATACGGATGTGTTGCAAGTAGCAGTGTCCCATTTGTAAATATATCAACAGACAGTGCTGTACATCAGCACTATGTCTTTGTTTTTCAAAATACTCTGTAACTGAAACTGTAACAATTACAATATAAGCAAGCAAGTTATAGGAATTTTTTCTGCAATGAGAGTATTGCACAATATACCAACCATATACATGTATAAAATATATGAAAAATATATATGATATATATATACATATATATAAATATATATATTAGCTATAACAGAATACTAAGAGAAATGAAACTATACTTATGGTACAACTATATATTGAATCAACAAACATGTATATTTTTTCAAAATGTACTATTCTCAGTGATATGCAAGCTCTTCCTATAACAATCATGTGTAATTCTGAAGTACTCATCTATTTGTCATCATCGTTTCGTCTGCCATCACTGAGTAGGTGCATGAATCTTCCACGTAGGTCCCATTTCCATAGATTTTTATATATGTATATATACATAGTCTGTCATGCTGCCTCGTTTTCTTTTCCTATTACGTTGTCACTAGAAGTAATGTGAATAACTGAGGCCAAAACATGGGAAAATACAAAAAAAAGACTGTAGTCATTTAATATCAGCAGTTTCGGATTACGGGTGAGGACAGTTATGGTGGTCTGTACTGGGAGCACCATTTCACTTGAACAGTGTTCTTCTGAGATTTGTGAAGTGACAAAGGCACAGCTTATTGAACAGGTAGAGTTGCTTGTTACCAAAAGAAACCTCAGTTTGCATTAATAGTAATTTTATATAGAGCAAGAGCTTCTTTATACAATTAATTTATTACAAGGGGGCATACAATATAAATTTACGTAAGTCTAAATTTTCCATTTCATATAGGTAAGTGTTTTGTTTTGTGTAGTTACAGATCAATTACAGCCTTAATCTAATTGTATGGCACTGCATTTTCATACTTCACCTTAAGGCATTGTTCTACTGACATGGGCTACTGAGGTAGATTTAAGCTTTATACAGTCTCACACACATACAATGGTGTCAGCATTTTTGATGATGTACACCAAAAGCCATTTAATTTAATCTGAAAGCAAAATCCATTGTTTTTGGCACACTTTGCAGCCAGTGCTTAAGATATGTGGCAGGTGTCCCGAGCTCACAGAGGTAATAAAATGTTAAAGTATAATTTTTCAGTTTTGTATAGAGCTGCGTGGTACGGTTGTAGCAGATATTACATCTGCGAGTCTCTTGTGAATGCCTTACTATGTTCCTCCTCTAGAAATAAATGATTATAACTTTTCGACCAAAATCTCTGCATCAGATGATGGACTTTGGTAACTATGATGCAGTAGTTTTATTTTTTGCAAACTTAAACTTCCAGTGCTAGCCACATAAGAAGTATATAAACTTCTCATAGTGTGAAGGCAATCATCTCACTTTTATGAAATAATAAAGTAATGCAAATTATGTGTGTGCGAGTAGTGACTAAAATGTATATTTTACTTTGGTAACAATTATATTTATTTTTAGATTGTAATTAGAGTTTCTGATGAAATGGTAAGCTTTGAATGGACCTACATTCCTCAATTTTTCATGCAGCAGTAAACAGCTGCAGTGTGAGAATACGTGTATGAAATACATGTAAGCTCCCAGTACAGGTTGCTGCTTGTAGTGTTACCACATTCAACTGTGTAACTTTAGATGGGGAGGGGGGAGGAAGGTTCCTGATAATAATAGACTTTAAAAATGTAATTCTAAACATATGTCAGCAATAGGAATGAAAATTCAATCACGGAGGACCCAATCCTGTGTCTTGTATTTCGTTTGATGCATCCAGAAAGTTTGTGTGTAATTTTACATGTGAACTCTGAAAGTTCTGGTACACTGACAGCAGTTTGGGAATTTTGTGCCATTTTTGTGTGTCATGTATTCTGCATAGTAATGTAAACATTGTGTTTGGGTTGTAGAAGGGTCACGTGAATTCAGAATGAAAACTGCACTTGAGTAGACTCAGTCTTTTGTCTTTTCAAATAGGACTGATGTGTGTGTTGCCATGCTTATCCCTATTGTACTAAATTATTTGCAGGCACAATAGAGAGAGAACTCTGCAGCACTCAACATTTTTGAAGTGTTTTACTCGTTTTCTCCTGTTGACATTTTAAATCGTACTGAGGGAATAGTTAAGGTTGGATGTAAATGAGATTAAATCATAATAAATAATTAACCAAAAGGCTGCTATTTAATAATATTTATTTTAACCCAACAGTCCTGTTTCAGCTTACATTGCCATTTTCAAGTGATGGTTACGTCTAGCTGACCTGACGTACATAAGACATCTAGGCATCTGTATATAGACTGTCAAATTTGGTTGCTACTTTTAATTCGGATTTTGTATTTTGACAGTTACAGCCACAATGTTGTATCGTGGCTGTAAGATTAAATCACTTCTTGTGCAAATCTTTTGTCTCTAATGAAAATAATTCATGCCACATATTCATCAGCCTTGCAGTTGTTCCCACAAAGACCCTATTTCTTATTTTTATGATTGTACCACTTTTATTTTTCCTCTCTTCCTCTGGATTACTATTACTATTGTGCTGTGTAGAAGATAAGTTGCCTGTGGCTGATACTTAGGCTGAAATCATGTTTGCAGTACTTTTGAAAGCTAGTAATATTAATTACGTGTTTGGATGAACATAAACATTCTCCCTTAAACCAAATGCATAACACACAATGAAATTGCAGATTGATTTTATATTTTGTATCCTCTAAGAGTTAATGACTGACCTAAAGGGGCCTCACTAATTGTCCCCATTTTTTCTGGGTGATTTTTCTACTTCATGGTCTTCACCTCAATATGACAATAAAAAAAAATAGTCTTTTGCCTTATCCCTCTGTATGCCTGGTTCTGAGGGTTTTTCTTAGTTGTCTTGTGTGTTCTGCTGATATCTAGGTAACACACATTGTCTACTTTTTCTTCTCCTTCCTTTCCTCTTCTCACAGCTTTTTGCTGTCTGTTTCACTGTAGAGGGAAAGGTTTTAATTGAATGGAAGGAAGAGGTTCCACCTTCTTTAATTTTTCATAGTCATAATATATTTTGATATAAAACTTTTGAAGTTTGTGTGCTTTGCTCTCTTTTTGTGGGTAATATGCAGCGTAGCACTAACAGAAACAGTATAAGTACCTCACTAGCAGGTGGTTTATGCAATATAGAATTATGATGTAGAACATATGAAACACTACATTTGCTAGTAATTTACCTTTGTAGCAGTTTTGATAGGTCTTACGGCAGATTGCCATGTTCTTTTGATTAATACAGGCCTATTTTTTATGCATGGCAACATGATGAAAAACTAGTTGTTTTCTTCTCATAATCATTCGAATAATCACCATTTTTATGTGACATGTAGTAGTGACTCAAACTCGCTGTTCTTTTAAGTGAACCAGAACTTTTTATCCAATTGTATTTTTGTGATTCTGTGGTAGGGAAAATTAAGTTGACACAATTGATTAGCAAGTGTAAACAAGATGGACAAGCAAGTAGTGTACAGTGGAAGGTTATGCTGATAGGAAGTACAGTGAGCAGAAACCTGAAAGAGTATTGTCTGTGCCAAACTTGTTAACATCTTGTTATTTTAAATTTGAGAGATATTAAAATATTTAAATGACTTGCTGTTAATACAATATATATAATAGATTTTTATGTGTAATATAATTATTGTGATTCTTTCTTGTGAGGGTGATGACAGTATTGGCCTTCTAAAGGATTTTAACAGCTGAATGGTCTGACACTATGGTAGTGTCATGTTAGTGGAGGTCTGTTTAGGACTCAACTTTGTTTAATGACTGTTGAAGATTCTGCTGAAATTGGTTGTTGAATTTTTGATATCATCCTTAATAGTCTTGAAATTGTTGATTTGTCAAAGAAGGAAGCTGTAAAACTTTCATTTATTGTTTGTTATTACTTTAAAATTAAATTTTAAAAGTACTGCTTTGTGTCAGTGAGTGACATTATGCTTGTGACATAGAAACATTGCCAAATATCATTCTGTAATTTTGGCACAGTGTTTCATTCAGTTTTGAAGAAAAAACTACTTTGTACTACAGAAGTGAAGCAGTGCATTGAGATAACATATGTAACATCAGATTCTTATTTATTCCATGTGATAATATTTATAAGAGTGCGGGTAAAGTGAGTGTTTATATGTATAGAAAAGGCTGACATAACTTCGGTGTTTTAAGATGTAAACACTTTTTAATTTGCTGGTATTAGTTTTATAATGCAGTTAGCAAAGCAATTTGTTGCACAGAATCATGTTTTTTGGGTTGGTTGAAAAATGTACATATTTTTTCCTGTTCTTTGATGAGTTAATTTATTTAATTAAAGTGGAAACAATGAGAATAAAGGCCTGAAGACTGACACTCTTTGTCTTCCACACTTTCATCATAATTCCTTGTTGAATTTAATTCAATGCCTCTCTCCTTATGCCCTGCAAATAATCTGCAACTGGTATTTTGATATTTACTAATTTCCTTTTCCAGTTGTAAAATATCATTAACTTTTTCTTTAGTCAATAGATGGAAAAAGTATCAGATGGCATTTTATGCACCATCTGCATTTGTTTAAACTGCTGTGCCCAAAAATGTTGCACAATTATAGGGTTTACGTAATCTTTGTTGTGTCAGTCTTACTGATTTTGGTATTCTTTGCAAATTCTCGTTTAATTTTTCCCCATTCTTAATTAAATATAAGCTGCTAAATAGTGAGAGAGTTTTTCCTTCTAATGCAGATGTGTGTAAACCACACCTTTCTCCTTAGTGTGTGTAACTAGATAACTGGGCACAGAAGTGTAAAAATTTTCCTTTCCCTTTTGTATCATTTTCTGCTTAAAATTCCATAGATAGTGAACAGATAATTTGTGGGCATTGAATATGTTATTCTTCTGTACTGATTCACATATATATCCAATTTTATATTTGATAATTGTAATCAGTAACATCATTTCAATAATATAAACACACACACACATACATACATATATATATATATTTGTATAATTGAATAGTAACTGTGCTCTGAAATTCTAAATTTATGGCAGAAAAATCTGATTTGTATACTCTGTAGAGATCAGTGTTCAGTTTCTTTCTTGATGTATTTCTTGGGACAAGTAATAATGAAAAAGATTGATATGGGTAATTTTTTCCCATCTGTTGTTAAAGAACAGCAAATTTATAGCAATAATAAACTTTTTAAATGATGTTTCATGTAACAACTATTGCAGTTTCATAGAGATAATTTTTAAATACTGTTAGTTGCTAGAAATATATCGATAAACACTCATTCTAAAGTAATGTTTTCTTTTGTCTCGTATTCATCATATTTGTTTCAGAGACAAAGTAGAGAAAAATTTCCAAGCTGTTATTTTTCATCTGTGCTTAGTATAATAAATTATTTTTTAGAGCCATATATACATATAAATATATATATACAGATATATATTGATTTCTGTTTTTTCTTGTTGGCTTTGTACAGATGTACATATCAAGCTGATAGTTATTGAGTGGAAAAAATAATAAAAAAAGGTTACAACTAGTCACATTGTTGCTTATTTATTTTCTAACTAATCTCACTTTGTAACAATAAAAAAGAAAAAGTGTGAAAAGATTCCCAATAATAAAAAATGACCACGTTAACCTTCCAGATTCTGGCAATAGAGACATGTTCATTCTATTCTTTTTGGACATTTATATAAGACTTGCAATTGTTGTGTTGAATGAAATTTCTGTGCTGTTTGAGCATCTGACACTTTTCTGTCTAGTGTTTTCCTGTTGCTCTGGAGCAACAGAATATGCTATTTTCTTGTCAAATATCTTTTCTGTTGCTCTCGAACTTCGGAAGTCACTATTTTCATACCCAATTGTTTTATTTTGACTTGAAGAAGTGGAAGTTGCATTTTATGTTCCGCCAAGTCTGTTAAAAATATTCATTCTCATGCCTGAAATTCATAAATCATTTTTGTGATCTCATTTATGGGATCTTGCATCAAGAATAGAATAAGGACAATTTACAACTCATCACACAGACGTAATGACAAGCTGCTACAGGCACGTAAAAAGAGCTATCGGTCATGGTCTTCTTCAGAATAAAGAACATTCACACCAGCATACTATCAGTCATGCAACCATCATCTCTGCCTGCTGTATGATTGTGTGAATGTTCTTTATTATGAAGGAGGTCTTGGCTGATAGCTTAAGTGTTGTATGTGTGTGTCTTTTCTTGTGCCTGTTGCAGCCCATCGTTACGTCTTTGCTTTGAGTTGTAAACTGTCCTTAATATATTGTTGAATCCAAACTTGGGGGGTTTCCATTATTAGTGTGCACCTTGCTTCAAGCTTTACCACACACATAAAAAATATAACAAGTTTTTTCTATGTTTACAGTGTTGAATGAGAGTTTCACATTTTCTGCATTGGGGATGAGTATATTGAATGAAAATAAAAACATAGTCGGATACCTGGATGTTCCTTTTGGTAATGAGGTCATTAGAGACATAACAGAACCCCAGTTTTTGATTTTCAAATGTAGAATTCATCCCATACCACTCCAACATTTATGAATAGATAGAGACTTTCCTGTTATAGAAAAGATAGAACACCGTCTTCAATACTGAGCCATTGACAGATTTTACAGAGGTAGATATAAAATTTTAATTTCATCTTAAGGATTATCTGAAATTTTTTTCTCCCCCTCCCCCCTTCTCCACCAATCTTTTGCTTGTTTGTTGGGACATGTATGCAGTTATGGTAGAACACCGAAATCATTGTTGCACAGTAACATAGTACATTGCTAGAGGTGCAGCTCTTTGATAAAGTGGAGTATTGTGTTAAAATTTGTTTTTAGTAGTCCTGAGAATGTTGCAGCTGTTAAGAGGGTGTAGGAAATCATCGACATAGCAGCAGAATTCCCTGTGGTACCTAAAATAAATTACAGCATGATGCTCTATTTCACTGATGAGATGCGATATTCTCTTTTAGTTTCTTTTGTGACATGTTACACTATGTTAGCATGAGGATTCCAATGTAGAACAGGTCTGCAGATTTGTGATTGCAAACAAACAGTAAATTAATTATGTAAATACTGTATTTGCGCGAATATAGGCTGTGCGCGAATATAGGCCACACTTAAACTTTTGACACGAGATTACAGAAAAGAATAAATCTCGAGTATAGACCGCATGATTTTTTTTTAATTTATTTATTTACTTTTTTGTCTAACCAAACTCTCTTGTAATCAGAAACACAATGATAATGAAATCATGTTATCTTTTCAACAAATTCAAAACAAATGTGGAAAAATGTAAATCAACGAATAAGAAAGAGAGATGACAGGCTGATTGCCATGCAGCACTCATAGTGAGGGGAGGACGCACCAAGGCATGTTACCGGGCATTTCAAGTGTTGCATAGCGTAGACGTTTGCTGCGAAAATATCGAGCTTTTCGGAGTGTGTGTGTGTGTGTGTGTGTGTGTGTGTGTGTGTGTGTCACAATGTTTTGGCTTATAAGTGGTAGGGGGAAAGGAATGCACGAGTTAAACTGCCAGCTGTAAGTTTCAGGTTGCTCAGTCACAGTAAGGAACATGGAAAGTGGGAATCTGAAAGTAAATTTGACATTGATGAAAAAAATTTTGTCGCTAGTGTGTAAAGGAGGGCAAAGTACTAAAATGTTTTAAGACTTGTGCATTTCGAGGGCAAAATTGTAAATATCCCAAAGTAGAAAAAGACTTGCTGGATTTCATAATTCAAAACAGGAACTGTGGTTGTGCTATTACAACAGAAATGATTCAGTTGTGAAGCTACAAAATATCCTCAAGTTCCATGTACGTCGTTTCATGGAAATTACCGCAACAAATGTCAAAGCAGTGAATCTGGTCGTGGTAAAATGAGTTACTTTAAAATGTAGCATTTGAACTCAATATCGGTATTAGCTACACAAATCAATTATTCTGCTATCTTAACCTCCCATCACCACTCGCGGTAGGCATTACCGACGCGAACATCACGGTAAGAACGCCCATGACACACACTAAACTTTTATCGTGAAGATTAGCTTCATTAAGGACATCAAATTAAAATTATTTCTGAGCTAAGGAACTGTGTGGGTTGTGTACTGCTTTTGTTTAAGGCCACACAGACGTGTTAAAAACAGTTGTCTGCTGTGGTTGGTTGCAGTACAGAATGACTCCATTTGATTTATATTACATCGATTTTAATGAATTGCTGCACCGTTTCCATGAACACGTACAAAAACATAGATGCAGTTCTGCGAAACAGTTACTGCACCATTATTTTAAGACTATGTAGTTTATTGTGTTTCTCAAACCAAAATTAACAGGAGCATGTAAATTTTGAAACATGACTTGCGGGAAAGGGGAGGGGAAATGGACTCTCGATTATAGGCCGCATCACGATTTTGCAAGCCAAAATTTGGAAAAAAAGTGCAGCCTATATTCAAGCAAATACGGTATTTGTTAGAGGCGCAGATTATGCAGTTACCTGAAAGTGAAGTACATGGAATTAGGAAATGTAGTGGGATAGAGGGGCACAGATGGTGGATAAATTGTTTGCACTAGGGATGGGCTATGAACACACTCGAGAATTGCTAAGAAATTCTTGTGCACTCTCGAGAAGTTCTCAACAGTGCTGTGCCCTCTTATGGTTGAGCTAAACTACTCTACAAGGAAGCACTGAATTAGAGTAGTCATAATAGTTGTCTTCCATGGAAGAATTTGTATTTTACACATTGGAGCCAAGTATATAGCTCTCTCTTTATTTGTACTGAATTAGTAGTCGTATTAGTATGTTCCAGAAGACAAAAGCCTTAGGACCATTATTAATTAAAATGCATATCTCACGTGAAACAAAAACATTTAGAAAGCAGTAGTGGACTGTTCCTCATGAAAGGCAGAATATTTAAACTGCTGCCAGTCTGCCCACACCTGACTTGGAAGTACAATAAAGAAAAAAACAAAAGTTTCTCAGAAGAAGGAGAAAACTCCTCTTCTCTTCTTGTTTTATGTACATATCTATTAATTGATCAGCTCATAGGTCAATTAAAGGAACTGGAAGTTGTGCAGTCCTTCACCTGTCTTGGGTCAACCATCTGCAGCACAGGTAGTTGTGAAGAGGAGATAAGAAGGCGGATCACGCTAGGATGAGTGGCTATGAAGAAGCTCACGAAGATCTGGAAGAGCAGAGCAATAACAAATAGCACAAAGACCTGGCTAGTTGATATGGCTGTGAATCATGGATACTCAAGGCCAGAATCAAACTACGCATTGATGCATTTGAGCTTTGGTGCTGTCGTAGGATGCTACGCATAAAATGGACCGAAAGAACAACAAATGTGTCCATTATTGAACAACTGAACATCTCCAGATGCCTTTCTTCTCGAGTCGACGAAAAAATTCTCCAGTTCTTTGGCCATATTATGAGAAGAGACGGAGAAAACTTAGAAAAAATAATCTTACAAGGAAAGATCGAAGGCAGAAGACCAAGACAAAGAGCAGCGAGTAGATGGATAGACCAAATCAAGAAAATCTCCAGTCTACCTCTTCAGCAGGTACTGAGAGAAGCTGACAACCGTCCGGGATGGAGACGCTTGGTTCACGGGGTCACGACACTCAGCAATGAGCACAACAACTTATGATGATGATTATTAATAAAACCCTTGGCTGAAGAGCAGTCATCCCGCCCTCCAATAGGAGGAATTAAAATTATTACTAAAAGGGGAAAAAAACCTCGCAGAAAACAAACATCATAGAACTGTTAAAAAGTGCGTGTCTCATTCAAAACAAAAACTTCATTTTTACAGAAAACGTGCATTCCACATGTATTTATACTTAAATGAGTGAGAAATGCTACTACATATTACACCAAAAAACTCCTTACGTAGATTTACTTATTGTAGAAAAGAAATTTGGCAGAGATTACAGTATCTTCAGTTTTAGCCACCATTAGGTACCTACAAAGATTTTCAGTTTCCATCCTTAGGATTTCAGCTTAAAGCTCTGGTACTTTCTAAACATAGCTACCACAATTCACAACTACAATACTAATTGTTCATTATTTTTTCCTCATACTGACCAAAAGTTTTATATTGTTAATTTTGATGCATGTTCTTTTTGTAGGATACAGATTAAAAATTAAAGTTTTCCGATACTGGCGGACTGTTTCTGGTACTATATAATATTTTTACTGAACTTCCTTCTGATTTAGTTCGAATGGATAACACACATACATGGTTAAGTATTTTTTTTTTTCTCACTTGCATTAACAGAAGACTCCACTTCTGTATCCATGGACGTATCTGTTTGATTAATAGATATATATTGTGTAACTTTAAATATCTTATCATATTACTTGTAATTTCTGGTACATTACGGAGCTTTTCAAGACAATGTTGCAACAGACGTTATCCCTATCCTCCACAAAGGACTGCCAGCTTCATGAATTTCTTTTTCGTGTGTTTGTATTTGAAAGAGAATCACTGTGAACTGCGAGCATTGCCTGTCAGCATTAGCAGTCAGTTTAAACAATGGCAGTGCATGGTGTGGCATCCTGCCCCAGTCAGACGGTGCACTGCGTCATGCGGTGCAGCACTTTTTCTCATGAGCTTCTCGAGAACTGCTCAAACACCAGCAGTTCGAGAAATTCTCGGTGCGCCTCACAGACCCATCTCTAGTTTGCACACTACACTCACTATGTGCCAGCTGCAGTTGTGTACAAGAGATGTGGGTGTGCAATTGATTTGTGTAACATGTAACATCATTATGAGCTGATACCAGCTGATCAGTGCTGGGTATATCAATTTCAGCAGTGCTGTAGGAATTCGACATACACATTTTGAATGGTTGTATGAGGGTGTCACAGTGCACATCAGTGTAACTACTGGTCCACCCACCCTTGATGACCAAAACTATTGACATTTGAGGTGGCTCATCAATAGTGAAATGGTGGCAATAGTGCAACAAATCACAGCACAAATTAAGGCAGGATGTCCTAGACGTATCTTCCATTGAACATTCTGTAGGATCATTGGATTGGAATCGTGATTTCTGTTCATAAAGAACACAATGTGTAGTAACTAATGAAAAGTCAATAATATTTATGAGGATAGGATAGGTTGCTTATTCACCACAGAGGCCCGATGAGCCGCAGGTAGGTACAAATAATAGACAACAACATACAGCTTTTGAGCTTTTAGGCCTTCGTCAGTTAGACACACACACACACACACGGGTTGTGTGTGTGTGTGTGTGTGTGTGTGTGTGTGTGTCTGTCTGTCTAACTGACAAAGGCCTAAAAGGTCAAAAGCTGTATGTTGTTGTCTATTATTTGTCCCTACCTGCAGCTCATCAGGCCTCTGTGGTGAATAAGCAACCTATCCTTCTCATAAATATTACTGAATCCTTCCTGAATTTGCATTGTTTAATGAAAAGTCATTGATTAAAATGTAAGTAATATCTGGCATTTTCCAGGGAAGTACTGTAGGGCCCCGGCGGTTCCTTGTCTTTATAAATGATATAGGAGACTATCTGAGCAGGTGTCTTAGGGTGTGTTTATGCTGCCACCTCACTGCATGCCGATGTGGCAAGGTGATGGCAAGTTGAGCCCACTGCCTCTCACGGGTGCAGATATCCTGCTCCATCACAGCTTGCCACACTACTCGCTATAATCCTCGCCAGGTGATGATATCAAACTGGTTTGTTTTGTGCTGCGACCATTACCATATGGCCTGAAACTTGAGCTGTGAGAGGTCACTGCTTTGAGGTCACTCTTAGCCATGCTGTATTTGACTGCAGCTCTCTGCATGCTGTTTCTCCTTGCTATACGCCAAAGTAATTATTTGTACTCTGAATTCTCCTGCTCAGTTTGCATACAACTTCCCAGTTGCCAAGAACCTGAAATTTTTTTTAAGTTTGTTACTTTCTCATATCTGTCCATCTCTGCTAATGCCTTAGCTACTTGATAGAATGGGTTTTTCTATAATATTTTTACAGAGATATTTTTCTGCTAATTTCAACAGAATGCAATGTTAAGAAAAAAATGATAAACTCTTGATAATAGTTCATAGAGAGATTGAACAAGCACCCTAAATAGATGTCAGGTGATCCTGCTTACATAGGTATAGTACTGTGGCTGCTGTATTTTGATTCTATGTTCTATGTTGTTTCTAAAGGAAGCGCTCAATATTTTTGAGTTTTTGGTAGACCTGGTGAAAGTTTTCATACTTTGGACATTTAAAATTCATATGTCGCACACCATACGTCCTCTTTTTTTGTCCTGCATCTTTGCAGCAAATTAATACTTTCACTGTCACCAGGCAGTGCAGGGAAGATTTTTATGCTTCACACCACTGCAATCAATATGAACAGGTGCTGATTAACTGTGCTGGCTGGAAGTGAATAGGGATGTGCCGGCAATGAGGATCAGAGTAAACGCACCAGAATCCTCGGCGGGCTGCAAACTGCGATGTGCCAGCAGCCGCATAGTGAGGAGCGAGCTACAAGGTGGCTGCATTAATGCACCCTTAGACTGTTTGCAGATGATGATGATGATGATATTTATTGGTGAAGTAAAGTCACCGGAACATCAAAAGAACCTGTAAAATTATTAAGATAAGATACTTGCATGGTGTGAAAATTGGCAATTGACCCTAAGTAATGTAAAGTATGAAGTCCTCCCATATGAGCACTGCAATAAATCCATTGAATATCATTCACGTAACAAACCAGTCAAATCTACAAGCCATAAATTCAGCCAAATACCATGGAATTACAGTTACAAACAACTTTACTTAAAAAGTACACACACACACACACACACACACAGTATTGCGAGGAAGGTGAATGAAAGGCTATATTTCATTTGCAGAATACTTAAAAGATGCAATGGTTCTACTAAAGAAACTGCCTACACTACACTTCTGTCTTGTTTTGGAGTACTGCTGTGAATTGTGGGACCGTCGCCAGATGGGACTGATGGAAGATATAGAAAAAGTTCAGAGAAGGGCTGCTAATTCTGTATTATTGCGATACAGGAGACAAGAGTGTCACAAAAATGATGAACAAGTTGGGATGGAAATTATTAAAAGAAAGATGTTATTTGTTGTGGTGTTATCTATTTATGAAATTCCTTACACCAACTTCCTCCTTTAAACACACACACATTTTGTGAGCACCTACGTACAAAGGGAGATACAACTATCATAATAGAATAATGTAAATCACATAGAAAGAGAAAAGATTTAAGTGTCTGTTTCCTACATGTGCTACTAGAGAAGAGAATGGCAGAGAAATAATATGAAAGCAGTTTGATAAACCTTCTGCCAGGCACTTGAATGTGATCCAATTTTTTGGTTAGGTGACTGTTAAGCCTTTCATTCCCACGTTATGAAATCCATTTTGGGAAAAATGATATTTAGTATTTTATGTTTTAATACAATGCCCTAAACATAAAAGAGTGTTCTTTAATATTTTTGCCCAAATAATTAAAATGTTTATGTCATGTTTTTCATGCACAATACACATTTGTATCAAGTTATATTACTAATTTGGAAGTTATTTTATTGACTTTTAGCACTGTCAGATTAATAATGCTAGCATAATCTTCACCACAGCACCAAAATGAAGATAATTCTCTACTGAAATAAAATAACACACACACACACACACACACACACACACACACACACACTCATGGCCAAATACAGACTGCAGCGTAACATGACTCACAAGTCGGAGAGATTAATGCCTCTGAAGTTGTTACTCTCTCCACCAACCCCATCAGGGTTTCGAATCCTCCCTCGAGCATGGATGTTAGTGCTGTCTTTAGTATAAGCTTGTTTATAAGTAGTTTGTAAGTTTAGGGACTGATGACCCTGCAGTTAAGTCCCATAGCTTCACAAACTTTGAACTCTCCACAAAGCAGCAAAATGTTGTTCTAGAAGCATGTTTTTCCTCAATAACAATGTGACTTTAAGGATGGGTACTCATAATAGTATGTAAAGCACTTTTAATTTGATGTTGTCTAGGAACTACACTGGGAATGAAAGGGTTAATAGCTATCAACTACTTTATAAAATGCATCTTAAAACCATCCACTGTTTTAAATATATTCAGCTATAGACATTGCGAAAAAAAACTTATTAAGACAAATTAGGAAAATGCATTTAAATAAAATTAAATCTGGCTGATAACAGCATAAGTCAGTCCCACTAAAAACACCAAACTGTATCGGATTTAACTATCCTATAAGTCAAGCATGCATAACAGAGGAGAATGATATGTAAATGACAACAAAAGCAAAGACCTGATTCAATTAGGACTTTGCACTTATTATCCACATTTCATTCTTCTCTGTTATGAATGCTCTTCACTTATAAGACTGTTAAATATTATAGAGTTTGGTGTTTTTAGTGAAACTGACTTGTGGTATTATCAGCCAGATTTAATTTTATGAATGCATTTTCCCAATCTGTAATAATAATAATTATGCATGATTATGGTCTACAACTAAAACTAGTCATTTTTTATGAATTTAATAAACTACTGGTGGTTTTAAGAAGCATTTTATAAACTTAATTGTGATTTGCAAATTAAATATGTAATTGTGAATGTAGATAAAGATGGTTTCTATGGGGTTTGGGGGACAGCACTATATGTGTACCATTGTTAACATAAAATCATTGGGCACAACAGCATGCATTTGCTGCCAATCACCAGAGATGGACAATGAAACAATGGTGGGACGGCATTAGCCAGATGAATTATGATTTCAGCTGTACTGTGGTGATGGGAGGCACCTCTTTTGGTGCAGACCAAATGAATAGAAGGTGTGGTCTGAGGTAGCAGCCTCTGTTAAGGTCTCGGGTACATTTTCCTAGTGTGTAATGGACCCTCCAGTTGTTCTGGATGGGATTTTGAATTGTCAGTGGTATATTGAGCTGTTAGGAGATACAATAGTCGGGCCTGGTAGTCTAGGGTAAGGTTCTTGACTGGAAACCGAAGAATAGTGGCTTCAAAACCCAGTCAGATTACAGAATGTTTCAGTCTGCATTTTAACCCAACCTTCACCACTCAACATTGTATGAAGTCACTGAAAATGACATGTGATTTAGACTCCATGTTAATTTGTAGGTCCCCTCTTCCCAGTTGGATAACTGGAGTAGGTTAGAGGTACGCAAATCACCAAAGTGGCATCTAGTTGAAAGACTTGCAGCAGGCCACTGAGCCACACAAAATTATTATTATAGGCATTATAATGTTCCTCGGTTCTTCACTTACTATACTTAGCTTGTTGTGATGGGGACTGTATTGGACTGAACTACCTGCTTCCACAAACAAAATGGAGCACCCACAGAATCAAACTGCTGCTGTTACTCTTGCTACTGTTATTGTCACACTCAAATGCTTTGTGCTACTATGTGGCCTAGTTACCTCCAACGAGTCATGGAGCTACATTTTAAAAATATTATTTTATCAGACAATGATCAAGATTAAATTTTAATGATCATGTGGTACAAGTGCAAGACACAGTCAGTCAATACTTTTAATCTGCAATGCCTGATTTTAGTTTTTGTTCTCCATAAAAAGGTTTTAGACATCATGTGTGTTATATATGTGCTACAGTCAATGTAGTTATTTTCAAGTGTTGTACTGCCTTTGTTATATTAGTAATTCTTAATTTTGTAATTGGATGATTACACTGCCTGTTTGCAGACACTATTTAGGCCTACTGACCAACATATATTTGATCTGAAGATGTCCAGAAATGAGTTAAAACTCTTTATTAATAAAATATGTGGTAAAGATGTAAATATTATATCTACTCAATTGAAAAATATTTAGACCGCTTACAAAACAACATGTCAAATAACAGTTCCCATACTGTTATAAACAATTAATGTTTTAAGTTACAATTACAAATCACCGAATTAAATTGAATGGAGGCTACAGAAAATTCATGAATATTTACAACAAACAAATGAAATGTTGCTTTTATACAATATTATTGTAAAAGTTGGAAATAGTCTGTGAGAGGTGTTACAAACAGTATGTACAGTTATTTGATTAATTACATAGAAAATAGTGAGATTCCGATTTAGCTACCATTTTCCAAGGTTTGGAATAACAGCCATCATTTTTCCAGGTCATAGTTATTTAATGTATTTGTAATTCATAGTGCGAAACTGATAAATGTGAAGTGTCTAATTGCATCGAATATTTTCTTAATAATTGAATTTGTTAAATAAAGTTTCTGATTACATACATATTTGATCATACTTATGTAGGTCTAAAAAAGTGATTTACATTCACAAGTGGTTTGCTAAAAGATGTGACAAATTGACAAAATATGAATAATTATAGTGAACATTCTAGAATCTTAATAATTTGATTGCTTACAACATATTCTGATATGATACATATTTCATTGTGCTTCTATAGGTCTATAAATGTTTGCAATATCACCAAAGTTGTGTGACTGGATTTGTGATTTCCTGATTGAAAGGACACAGTACATTGTAATTTACAAAAGTCATTCAGTTAAGTGATATATCTCATTCCGCGGGAAAATGTTATATGGCAACTACTGTTCCTTATTTTTATAAACAATTTAAGGGACAATTTGAGTAGCTCTCTTAGACTGTTCACAAATGATACTGTCATTTATTGGTTAGTAAAGTCACCAGTCTTTGAAAATCAGGCGATGCTGAAGGAATTATATTAGGTAACGAAACAGTGAAGGTGGTTGATGAGTTTTGTTACTAGTTACTAGTAAAATAACATATGACGTTCTCAGTACAGAGGATATAAAATGCAGAATGGCAATGGGGAAGAAAAGAATTTTGAAAAAGAGAAATTTGCTAACGTCGAATATTAATTTTAGTCTAAGGAAGTCTTTTCTGAAGGCATTTGTGTGGAGTGTTGCCTTGTACGGATGTGAAACATGGACAATAAACAGTGCGGACAGGAAGAGGATTGAGGCTTTTGTAATGTGGTGCTACAGAAGAATGCTGAAGATTAGGTGGGTAGATCGCATAACCAATGAAGAAGTACTGAACAGAATTGGTGAGAAAAGGAATTTTTGGCATGCCCTGGCTAAAAGAAGGGATCGCTTGGTAGGATACATTCTTAGACATCGAGGAATCATAAATTTAGCATTGGAGGGAAGTGTGTGGGGTAAAAATCACAGAGGGAGATCAAGAGATGCATATAGTAAGCAAATTCAAATGGATGTGGGTTGCCGTTCTTATGAGGAGATGAAGAGGCTCGCTCAGGATAGAGTAGGGTGACGAGCTGCATCAGACCAGTCTCCGGACTGAAGACCATAACACAAAGTCACCAGAAGATCAAAAGCATCTGCAAAATGATTTAGATAAGATACCTGCATGGTGCAAAAAATGGCAATTGATCCTTAATAATGAGAAATGTGAAGTCATCCATATGACCATTAAAAGAAATCTGTTAAACTTCATTTACACAATAAATCAGTCAAATCTACAGGCTGTAAATTCAACTAAATACATAGAAGTATTACACATAACTTAATGTATAATTAACTAATAGGCTTCAATAACAATATAATTTTCAGTCACAAATTTTCTTGTATATACGAGCATGTAGTCGATAAACATTTGTAATGTTATTTAGAGATGCTTTAGATGATTTCAGGTGAAGTGCATACATTAGTTTCAACTGTCTTTCAGTTTAATTAACCTGCGAGGACTCACGCATGAGCATTTTGCTCAAGTATATTTAAAACAATCACCATTTAACCAATTTTAAATAGTCAAATATGTGTATTTTCTTATAAATGCAACTAGAAATACTTATTTAAACACATTAAGTACATTATAAAATGTTCTTTGACTATCAGAAAAATGCTAGGTATGCAATAGATCGCGTAACTTTTAAAGGCTAGAGTTCTCGTGGGTTAATAACAGTGTTAACTTTACTCGTGTATACAAAGATTAATTGTCACAGAATGTCTGCAACACACAATAAGTCAATGCAAATGGTGTTCCCCGGAGGGCCGTACTGGGATTGTAAAGTTCATAAAATGTTTCTGGTGGTTTTGGGCGCTTCATTATCACTTATCTGGGTCTGATTCAATTATAGGGTCCATCTTTACTCATTTTTTGCCTTTCAATGTCCTGACACTTCTTCAGTGTGTTTCAAGATGCTAACATGCCCCCACATCACTCCCAAACAAACCAGTAATGATTTCAAAAACATACAGGTCCAGATACTGAGCCAAAATTTGAACCTTGTAGAGAATAGCATGATGTCATGGAATGCAGGCTCCATGACAGGGATCCTGCACCTTATATTGTCCATATTGGACTGTGATAAAGAACTGCGACTGTTAATGACAATAAAAGTTCAAATAAAAACAAGTATCTGCATCAGTTAATTATTTCTCCCATGATGTGTTTTGAGAGTTTACACTCTCGTTTTCAGCTCGAACAATTGTTTTTTGCTTGCATTGATCCTGCCAGGATACAGTCAGTTATTATTTTGGGTTTCATTTTGCTAGAAAATGCATACAAACTTAATGTAATTAGGTACAGAGATTATAAATTTAAGTATTGATTTAGTTACTGACAATTTGTTCCATTGTGTACAACTATGTATTAATGTGTGAAAAATTACAGAGTTATATACACGGGAACAAATTGTAAGTAACCAAATCAATACTTAAATTTACAATCTCTGTACCTACCTACATTAAGAAGAGTTTGTATGCATTTTGTAGCAAAATGAAACCCAAAATAATAACTAGCTGGATCCTGTCAGGATCAATGCAAGCAAAACACCATTGTTCCACCTGATGGTAAGAGAGTAAACTCTTGAAACACATCACAGGAGAAATAAAAATAAGTGACTGATGCAGATAATTGTTTTTATTTGAACTTTTATAGGGATCCTGCACCCACAACCAAACCAGAAATGGCTGCAAATGATTTGTTAGCAGCTGTGTGCAGAGCAATCCAAGCCACTTGTAGACTCACTTTCTCAGCATCTCTGAGGAGTGCCTACAGAATATTAGGTGCCTACATCGTGACATTTGCTAAGTCAGAGTACAACTGAAAGTATCTGTGCATCTATACAGTCAGATTTTGATATGATTTCAAAGTGGTGCAATAATTGTTAACACAGTTTAAATGTTTAAAACTATAAAATTTTGCACATCACACAATGAAGGAATGTAGCAGTATCCTATGAGTCAGTGAGTCACCATAAAAATCAATCATCTCATTAAATCATCTATATTCCTTAATTAAAGAACCATCTTGTTTGCAGATTGTTTTATTCTTTAATTAATTATGTGTTTCATTCTTTAGCAGCACATCTTCAGATTATATGTACGACAGAAGTTACTCAAAATTACTAGGTGGAATTACAAAATTGGAGTAATGGGACATGGCCTTATTTTGTGCTGAGTAGATAGTATAAATGGTAAACAAAGCTTACGAGGCACTCTCTGTGGTGTGACACCGTAAATTGTTTTGCGGGGTTTCTATGTTTTGAATAAGTATCAACACCAACTATTAACTTCCGTCCAGCTTAATAACATCCCTTTTGTAAAGGAAATTATTTTGTCTGTTGCAGTTGCACAATTTTGAAGTCAGTGACTAGTTTTGGACTCTACCGTCCACTATCAAACCATTAGCCTTTTTCAAACCATGATAATTCAAAGCATGTGATTTTGCAACATGCATTGGATTATCACAGTTTGAAAAAGGATAATGGTTTGATAATGTACAGTAAAGTCCAAAACTAGTCACTGACTTCAAAATTGTGCAACTGGTACAGACAGAATAAATTGTTTTACAAAATATTCCACTCCCATGAACCACAGGGATATCTGTGGAGAGGCCAGACAAACGTGTGGTTCCTGAAGAGGGGCAGCAGCCTTTTCAGTAGTTACAGGGGCAACAGTCTGGATGATTGACTGAGCTGGCCTTGTAACATCAGCTAATATGGCTTTGCCACACAGCTACTGCGAACGGCTGAAAGCAAGGGGAAACTACAGCCATTACCTTTCCCGAGGACATGCAGCTCTACTGTATGAACATATGATGATGGCATCCTCTCGGGTAAAATATTCCGAAGGTAAAATAGTCCCCCATTTGGATCTCCGGCGGGGACTACTCAGGAGGATGTGATCATCAGGAAAGACAATACTGGCGTTCTACGGGTCGGAGCGTGGAATGTTAGATCCCTTAATAGAGTAGGAAAATTAGAAAATTTAAAAAGGGAAATGGATAGGTTGAAGTTAGATATAGTGGGGATTAGTGAAGTTCGGTGGCAGGGTGAACAGGATTTCTGGTCAGGTGAGTAAAGGATTATAAATACAAAATCAATTGGGGGTATCACAGGAGTAGGATTGATAATGAATAAGAAAACAGGAATGCGGGTAAACTACTATGACCAGCACAGTGATCGCATTATCATTGTCAAGATAGATACGAAGCCAACACCGACAACAGTAGTACAGGTTTATATGCCAACTAGCTCTGCCGATGATGAGGAAATCGAAGAAATATATGAGGAGCTACAGGAAATTATCCAGACAATTAAGGGAGAGGAAAACTTAATTGTTATGGGAGACTGGAATTCGGTAGTAGGACAAGGAAGGGAAGGGAAGATAGTAGGTGAATATGGTCTGGGCAAAAGGAATGAAAGAGGAAGCCGCCTGATAGCATTTTGCACATAACATAATTTAGTTATAACAAACACCTGGTTCAAGAATCACAAAAGAAGGTTGTATACGTGGAAGAGACCAGGAGACACGGGGAGATACCAGATAGATTTTATAATGGTAAGACATAGATTTCGGAACCAGGTTTTATAGTGTAAGACATACCCAGGGGCAGATATAGACTCTGACCATAACAGTAGAGGAGGAATGGGTAAAATTGAGAGATGAAATAGTGAAGGTAGCAGAGGACAAAATAGGTAGGAAGGAAAGACCTGCAAAAAATCCTTGGATATCACAGGAGATACTAAATTTAATCGATGAAAGGAGAAAATATAAAAATGCAGTAAATGAAACAGGCAAAATGGAGTACAGACGACTAAGAAATGAGATTGTCAGGAAGTGCAAAATGGCTAAGCAGGAGTGGCTAGAAGGCAAATGCAAGGATGTAGAAGAATGTATAAATAGGGGAAAAATAGATACAGCCTACAGGAAAATAAAAGAAACATTTGGAGATAAGAAAAACAGCTCTATGAATATCAAGGACACTGATGGAAAAACAGTTCTCAGCAAAGAAGGGAAAGCTGAAAGGTGGAAAGAGTATATAGAGGGGCTCTACAAAGGAAGTGAACTTCGAGACAATATTGTAGGAAGGGAAGAGGATGTAGATGAAGATGAAATAGGAGATACTGTACTGAGAGAAGAATTTGACAGAGGCCTGAAAGACCTAAGTCGAAACAAGGCCCCTGGAGTAGATGATATTCCCACAGAGCTACTGAAGTCTCTGGGAGAACCAGCCATGACAAAATTGTTTCAACTGGTGTGTAAGATGTATGAGACAGGTGAAATACCCTCTGACTTTAAGAAAAATGTTATAATCCCCATCCCTAAGAAAGCAGGTGCAGACAGGTGTGAAAACTACAGAACCATCAGTTTAATAAGTCATGGTTGCAAAATATTAACGCGAATTATCTACAGGAGAATGGAAAAGCTGGTAGAAGCTGACCTCGGGGAAGATCAGTTTGGGTTTAGGAGAAATGTAGGAACTCGGGAGGCAATACTCGCTTTACGGCTTATCCTAGAAGATAGATTAAGAAAAGGCAAACCTACATTTCTAGCTTTTGTAGATTTGGAGAAGGCTTTTGACAATGTTGATTGGAATAAACTCTTTCAAGTTCTGAAGCAAGCAGGAGTAAAATATAGGGAACGTAAGGTTATTTACAACTTGTACAAAAACCAGACAGCGGTTGTCAGAGTTGAAGGGCATGAAAGGGATGCAGTGGTTGGAAAGGGAGTAAGACAGGGTTGTAGCCTTTCTCCGATGTTATTCAATTTGTACATTGAGCAAGCTATAAAGGAAAGCAAGGAGAAATTTGGAGAAGGAATTAAAGTTCAGGGGGAAGAATTAAAAACATTGTGTTTTGCCGACGACATTGTAATTCTGTCAGATACAGCAAAGGACCTGGAAGAGCAATTGAATGGAATGGACAGTGTGCTGAAAGGTGCATATAAGATGAACATTAACAAGAGCAAAACTAGGGTAATGGAGTGCAGTGTAAGAAAATCAGGTGATGCTGAAGGAATTAGATTGGGAAATGAGGCAATAAAGGAGGTAGATGAGTTTTGTTACTTGGGCAGTAAAATAACAAATGATGGTCGCAGTACAGAGGATATAACATGCAGAATGGCAATGAGTAGAAAAGCGTTCTTGAAAAAGAGAAATTTGTTAACATCGAATATTGATTTAAGTCTAAGGAAGTCCTTTCTGAAGGCATTTGTATGGAGTGTTGCCTTGTGTGGGAGTGAGACGTGGACAATAAACAGTGCGGACAGGAAGAGGATTGAGGCTTTTGAAATATGGTGCTACAGAAGAATGCTGAAGATTAGGTGGGTGGATCACGTAACTAATGAGGAGGTACTGAACAGAATTGGGGAGAAAAGGAATTTCTGGTATACCTTGACTAAAAGAAGGGATAGATTGGTAGGACACATTCTTAGACATCGAGGAATTGTGAATGGACAGTTTGTTGCTGGTTCTATGTGGGAATGACCAGCAACAAACTGTCCATTCGCATGAACGGTCACAGGCAGACAGTGTTTGTTGGTAATGAGGATCACCCTGTGGCTAAACATGCCTTGGTGCACGGCCAGCACATCTTGGCGCAGTGTTACACCGTCCGGGTTATCTGGATACTTCCCACCAACACCAACCTTTCAGAACTCCGGAGATGGGAACTTGCCCTTCAGCTTATTCTTTCGTCCCGTTGCCCACCTGGTCTCAATCTCCGCTAACTCAAATTCCCGCCCACTATCTTTAGCATCTTTGCCTGGGTTCTGTGGACAGAGCCTCTGCCTCAATTGGTATCTCTGTCCAACTTCTTTGCTTTTCACAAATGTCTGTCTAGGTGTGTTTGCGTTTCGATATGTCTGAGTGTGTGTGTATTTGTTTACCTTCCTTTTTTCCCCCTAAGGTAAGTCCTTCCACTCCTGGGATTGGAATGACTCCTTTTCCACTTCCTTAAAACCCATATCCTTCCCTTTTCCTCCCCTTTTTTCCTCTTTTTCCTGAAGAAGCTGCCAGTGGTGGCGAAAGCTTGTATGTGTGTTTGTGTGTGATTTTATTTGTTTCTCTCGACGAGCCGATCCTTTTGGTAAGTCATCTCTTTTCTATTTTTATTTTTATTTATCCCACCGGGAAAGTTTCCCTCTATAATTTTGATTAAATAGTTTTATATTTTATAAATGAAGTGAATCCTATTGTTTGGCTGAAGTTAAATAATCTGCTTTACAATGAACTACAATGTCTGACAATTAACCATAATGATAAATTGGATGTAACAACAACTTTAAATTACAATTTGTACTGGAATTTGGTCAAGCCAAAAATATTATGAAAATGAATCTAATCTTAATAAAGGAAATGAAAGGAAATAAATGCTGCAAAATAAATACTACAAAATTACTGGGGTTTAATAATGGGAACAATGGTAATAGAGCATTACGAAATTAATGAGGTTTGATAATGGGAAAATATGGTAATAGTAATTATGAAGTTATAGAAATTCAGTAATGGGCATAAAAGCTGTAATTACTATGAAATTAATGGATTTTATTAATGGGAATGAAATGAGGTAAATACTTAGTGACATGTAGTTGTTATGATGTAGAAATGAATACGGGTGGTATCACAAACTTTACTACAGGATAGAAAGGTTTAAAGGTGGTATCATAAACTTTACTACAGGAAGGAAAGGCATCCGGAGCTTCAGTATATAGGAAATGGTATGCTAAACTACACTATAAGGAAAGAAGGGTATCCTGGGTTTCAGTAAAGATAGGTATCGTATACTACATTAGAGGGAGGCTCATGATGTTACATTACATTATGCTGAATGACGAATTACACCTGTCATAACAAATTATCCATAACTTGTTACCTAAAAAGGATATTAAAAAAGGGACTTCACCATTGTGTTTGTCATCAAATTCTACCCTGAAAACATGTATTACATTATCCCCATCCCAATGAAGAAATTTGAGCTGAATCTAATATGGTGGATACCAAGGTGGCGGATGGCTCTCGCAGGCCACACACAAACACTGAACATGCTAAAAGCCAAGAAGTAAGTTTTGGTGTTGTACGTCTCAGACTCACCCTGGGATGCTCTGTGTGTGAGGCATCTCTATGAGTTACTACAAATTATTTTTGGTTGATATAGGAAGCACCATTCTACCGTTCATATGGTGTGATGAATGATGCGTGAAGGCATCACTGTGGTAGACAGTCATATTTCACTGTCCTGTTGATGGGACTGTCTAACTTATCTTTACATCAATCTTGTCCCTGCCCCCTTCAAAAATAAGTGCTATATTTGCCACTGAAAACAATGGAAAATGTAGTCCTGGATGGCAGAACAAGTATTTTAATCCCATTCTACTGCCCCCTACCAATCAATAGAAAAAAATGGTAGCTTGGGTAAAAAGGTGAAGTATGTTAAAGATGAGATGGGATGGAATTCATTGAGCACATTCTCGGACAAACAGTGAAAATTGTAACAGTAAGTAATTTTCTTTGTAGAACTGTCAGTTTCTCCAAATAAAATAATACAAACATCTTAGAGGTTTCAGAATGTGGACATGTATTTCACTAAGGCAAACACAGAGTTTCGAGCTGCTCAGGTCATTTCCACCAAATTTTGGTTTTCCAGCAGCCTGTCAGTTCTGCAGTGTTTTGAGATGATAATGTGCTACCAAATCAGTCCTAGCCAATGAGAAATGGTTCTAGGAACATGCAGAGTAGATCCAAAAACTGAGATGGCCATCCCAAAGCCCAGATTTGAACACCACTGGAACTCATGGACTGCAGCCTCTGTCTGAAGGATCGTGCACTCACAAACATGCCAGAACTGGCAGCAGCTCTGCAAACAACATGGTGTTTACTGCTGTCATCCGGAGGAGCAACCAGGACTTGTAGACTCACTTCCATGGTATCTCACTGCAGTCTGTGGGGATAGAGGAGAAGGCCTCTCACAGCACTGGATTCTTATCATTATTATTGTTATTATCATTATTACTATTATTCAGCATCAAATAATCAAATACAGTCCCTTGACCTCATACACATTATTTTTCTGAATATGTCAAATTTATAAATTATAAACTAAAGAGTATTGTTTAACAGTAACATTACATTTTTCTGAATTTTACTTTAAAAATTACACAATTTAAGTCTTACCATTTTTACTTCATTTGACCATTTAACAGATACCTAAAAGTATATGCTTGATATAATTATGAAACATTGTTCACATACTATAGTAGTAAGGACAGTTTACAACTGACTGCCAAGATGCGGCAAAGAGCTGCAACAGGCACATAAAAAAGACATACACCTACAACACTTTCAGCTATCGGCATGGCCTTCTTCAGCAAATCACGCAATCACACAGGCACACAACACAGTCACACAACCATCATCTATGGCTGCCACACTCTGAATCACACTCTTCTTTGCATTTAGAGAGCAAATTGCAGATATGATTTACACACTGAGGCATTTTCAATTATGGCTGACATTATAAAGAAGCACTACGAAGCACACATCAGCAGCAGCTCAAAAGATGATATAAAACTAGTGGCTTTTGTTGACCCTAAGATTCTTATAATTCAGTGTGGAGAGAAGTAATCTTTTACAGACTCACAAGTGCTATACACTGCTAAACCATAATTGGACTTCTAATCAAAGGTTGATCAACGGTGTTTCCAAGTGGTCCTCAGCAATCAATTAAGCAATATTTGTTGTCGTTGTTTAGAGGGGACTAGACTTCTTGGTCATCAGTCAAGCAATGTTTCATCCTGGAGCTTAGTTTTGCCTCCTACTCCTTTGATTTCTTTGTAACAGAGTCAAGGAAATAAATTTATGCAAACAATCTAGGTTTGGACACTCAATAGAGAAATCTTAGAGCTAATGGGGAAATACTAATAGTAAGGTGACCACTTGTAAAAAGTGAGTATCCCAGGTTCGAGTCTTGATCTGGTATACATTTTTGTATGTCACTCTTAGGTAGTACATCTATTCCTTATGGGTTAGCTAAGGGGTTGGAGCCCCAATAAGATCACACATGCTTTATCTTGTGCACTTTATTACAAACTCAACAACAAGTAAAACAAGACAGAGAGAATAAAATGGCCAGCAGAGCTCAGAGAGGCTGGCTCCCAAAGAAGGCTGGTGTAAAGATATTTCACACTTCAACTATCAAAGCGAAGGTCGAGCAGTCACCACAACCTTATTCAGTGGAGCTGCAATAAATTTGCTATTGCAAATAAATTTTGAAAAAAGTGTTTTAATCATTGTAATTTGTCACACTTGAAGAAAAAATTATTACTATACCTAGGAATAAAGAAGACAGTAACTGAACCTTCAACAGCCTTACACAAAAAGAACACAAGATTAATGAGCCATACAGCCCTCTCCCCCCCCCCCCCTTCCACAGCATGGAGTACATCTACATCTACATGGGATACTCTGCAAATCACATTTATGACCCTGGCAGAGGGTTCATTGAACCACCATTACACTATTTATCTCCCATTCCATTCTCGAATAGTGCGTGGGAAGAAAGAACATCTGAATCTCTCTGATTTCTCGTATTTTATTCTGATGATAATTTCTACCTATGTAGCTGGGAGTCAACAATATATTTTTGCATTCAGATGTTGGTGATTGGAGTTTCCTAAGTAGACCATGTCGCAGCGATAACCGCTGTTGTTGTAATGATTCCCATCCCAGATCCTGTATCATTTCCGTAATGCTGTCTCCCCTGTATCGTGACAATACGAAACGAGCTGCCCTTCTTTAGACTCTTTCAATGTCCTCCATCAAACCCACCTGATAAGGATCCTACACTGGGCTGCAATACTCCAAAAATGGACAGACAAGTGTAGTGTATGCAGTTTCTTTTGTAGTTCTGTTGCATGTTTTAAGGGTTCTGCCAATAAAACGCAGTCTCTGGTTCGCCTTTCCCACGATATTACCTACGTGTTCTTTCCAATTTAAGTCTGAAGTAATGGTAATTCCTAGGTATTTTGTGGAGTTTACGGCCTTCACATTTGATTGGTTTATCTTGTAAACAAAGTTTAATGGATTTCTTTTCGTACTCATGTGGACGACTTCACTCTTCTCATTATTTAGAATCAATTGCCAATTTTTACACCATACTGATATCTTATTCAGATCTTTCTGCAGTTGGTTTTGATCTTCAGATGATTTTACTAGATGGTAAATGACAAAGTACATCTTGAGAGGCTGGGAAGGGGGGGGGGGGGGAGATGAAGGTGTTTGGTGGCACTTGCCTTGGCATCTGGGTGACAGTTAGCTTGACAGTGTCTGGAGGCAGTGGTGTGTTTGAGCGGTGGCAAGTTGCTGGTGTGTTGCTGGAGGCAGGAGCAAGGCGTGTACAGCTGAGATGACCTTTGCACATTGGGGGATGTATTCCAGCAGCTGCCACTCAATGGAGGAAGGGAAGAAGATGCAGAAGAAATCAGGCAAAGAGTGAACACTGAAAGATCACTAAGGGGAGAGTAAGAAACCATGGAAAGGCAACGGGGGAGGGGTGGGAGGAGGAGTAACAAGAGGAGAGGTGGAGGGAAAGAATGGTGGTGGAGGGTGGAGTGGCTGAGTCTAACAGAGGTGGAGGAGAAACAGTGTTGATGTAAACGGGTTTGACAGTGACACGTGCATTGTTCATAGAAATTATGAAGGTTTTGTCACCCCTCTTCAGGTCCTGGTGAGGGCCAGAATACGGGGGCTGAAGAGAGGGACGGACAGTGTCGTGATGGAGAAAGACATGTGTGCTTGTTGCCAGTGCATTTGGAACTTGAGGAGAGGGAGGGGACTGACTAAGATTGAGGAGTGGGAGAAAATTTTGAGCTGTAAATGTGGACTCGGTCAATGAAGGATAGGAGGTCAGAGGGAGGAGGAGGGGAGAGGTGGACAAGCTCGCCAGGGAGAGACGGAGTTTGTCCTTAGACAAACTCTGTGATGGTGTTCTTCAGGTATGGTTTGTAAGTGGAGAGAAGACCAAGGAGGACCAAGAGGAGAGCAGGGGAGAACCTCGAGCTGCAGTGTGTCATGGCAATGAGGGCCGCTTGGAGAGTAGGGTGGCAATGTTTGACTAATTCATTTCCTTGTAGATGATAGGCTGTGGTGTGGATGTGTTTAATTCTGAACAGGTTGCACAGGTTTTGGAATAGAGCAGACTCGAACTGTCAACTCTGGTCAGTGGTGATGACAGCCAGACAGCTGAAACGGGAAATCCAAGAGGACACAAATGCACGTGTGACAGTTTCTGCAGAGATATTCAGAAGTGGTATAGCTTCAGGCCAGCAGGTGGTGATATCAATCAAAGTAAGGGGATAATGAAAACCTTCGACCAGGGGAAGGGGGCCAAGTAGATCAATATGAATGTGCTGGAAGCGGCCAGCAGAGACTGGAAAAGAGCCCAGGGGAGGGGAGGTGTGACTCTGAACTTCAATTTTTGGCAGGGAACACAGGCACAAGCCCAGGCTTGGCAATTGTGCCTCATGTCTCGCTAGACAAATCGATCTGTGACTACCAGAATTTGGTGGAGGCCTTGACACCAGGATGAGCAAGATTATGCTGTTTACTGAAGATCTCGCACCTGAGGTAGTGACGAATTAGGGGCGGAGATCGCTTGTGGACTCATCGCACCGAACCTCATCCGATACACCAAGAAAGATGGTGCGATAGGTCGCAAAGAAGAGGAAGATTCCTGAATGTGTTGCATTGTGTCGTCTTCAGCTGCCTGAAGAGTGGCAAGCTGAGAGAGCTCTAAGAGAGACGAGATGGCATTAAATATGCGAGTGGAAATCAGTCACTACATTGCCCATGCCCTTGATGTAGTGGATGTTGGAGGTGAATTGTGAAATATAATCAAAATAGCAGAACCTGCACGGAGGGGAGTCTGCCAGAGGGTTAGTGATGGTGGCTGCCAGATGCTTTGGTCAGTATGAATGTAAAAAGAATGACTGTCTATGGCAGAGTGGAAATGTTTGATAGCCTCATAGATGGCCAACAGTTCTCAGTTGAAGGAAGGGTATTTCTTTTGAGCATTGAGTTTCTTTGGGAGTAATTGCAGACGGGATGTGATAACGTTGAGGGATTGGCTCGGAACTGCACCAATGGCGGTATCGCTCACATCTATGGTAATAAAAAGTTCGGGACTGATGACCTAGCTGTTTAGTCGCCTCAAAACCAACAATAACAACAACAACAATAAAAAGTTCAGGATCTGGATGAGGGTGAGTGATAGTGACAGATGGAGAAAGTAGGTCTTTGAGAGAAGACATAGCATCCGTCCAGTGAACAGGTTGATTGCTAGAGGTGTGTTTGTCAGCCAAGGCATTGGTGAGTGGGCCTTGAAGCTCAGCAGCACTGGGTAAGTGTCATCAATAATAATTAATGGTTCCAAGGAAGCAATGTAATTCCTTGAAGGTTGAAGGAGGTCGCAGGTTCATGACATAATCAATCTTTCTAGAGGGAAGGAGGGTGTTATCCCATTGCCAGAAATCAATGAAGTCAAGGAAAAGCACCAAGCACTGATGTAGTTGGTGTTTGCTGTCATTGAGTTTGATGGCTACTGCAGCCAAGGTGTCAAGACGGATTTGTAAATGTTTCTTATTCTCCTCGATAGAATCGATGAATACTAATATGTTATTGAAGTATGAAAAGCAAAACTTAATGGGGAATAAAATCTCATTGATGAAATGCTGGCAAGTTTGCATGGTGTTTTTAAGGCCGAAAGGTGTGACTGGGTAGTTAGAATAAACCTATGGGAATAGTAATTGCAGTCTTTTCCTCAGGAGCCATAGGAATCTAGTGGTAATAGTGATTGCAGTCCACAACCAAGAAAACTTTTGCGCCTGCCAGAGTTTGTGTGAAATCTGCAACGTTAGGAATAGGATAATTGTCCATGAGGGTGAGACCACTGAGCATATGGTAATCTCCACACATTCACCAAGAGCCATCTTGCTTAGGCACCAAATGAATGGGAGATGACCAGCTGCTGGATGGGGGCTCAATGACACCTGACTTTGAAAGGTCTGCAATTTGCTCTTTGATGGCCGCCAATTTCTCTGGGCTAAGACAGAGTGGTTTACTAGAGATGAGAAGCCCATGGAGTTTATTAACCATGCCATTAGTGACCACTGAGACACCAAGGGAGGCAACGGGAAAGCTTTTTTTGCATGCGTGGTTGCCATTTGTTGTGATGGGGCAAGGGGGTGCCGGGGAAGGGGGGCGCACTTTGGCGCTAACCATGTGGAGTCTGTGAGGAGGAGGGGGGCTTGGCAGCATTCGTGGTTGTGGAGTGTGCCAAGGCACCCAGGAAGTTACAGTTCTGGCCGGTCTCACAAAAGAACCTCTCAGGCAGAAATTACTCCAAAGACCTAGTCCGCAAACAGATCTCCGGTACCATATCCCCACACACCCCAAATCTTCCCTCTATCAACAGTAACCATCCCAAAGGAATGCTCCCCTTGTGACCCAATACTACCATGGACTTGGACAAATAAACTGCATCCTTTTCCAAGGTTTTGATTTTCTGTCCTTATGCCCAGTAATTAGACACATCCTGCCCAAGATCCTTCCCACCCCTCCTAAAGTGGTGCTCCGTTACCCTCCCAATCTCCATAACATCCTAGTCCATCTCTATGCCACCCAAAACCCAGCCCACTACCACAGGGATCATATCCCTTTGGAAGACCCCGCTGCAAGACCTGTCCAATCCATACACCCAGCACTTCCTATCACAGTCCTATCCCAGGCTTATCCTACCCTGTCAGAGGCCAGGCCACCTGTGAAAGTAGTCAAGTAATTTACCAACTGTGCTGCAATTACTGTGCATATTTCTATATTGGTATGACCACTAACCAGAAGTCCATTTGGATGAATGGCCACTGCCAAACTGTGGTGAAAAACAATATGGACCACCCGGTGGCATGACATGCAGCGGAGCATATGCTTGGTTTCAATAGCTGCTTTACAACCCAGGGCATATGGATGCTCCTACCCACTGCCATCTTTTCTGAACTGCACAGATGGGAGTTATCCTTAGAGTACAATCTCTAATCTCAAAATTATCCAGGCCTCAAACTACATTAACTCCCTTTTTTTCCACACCCAACAGTTCCTAATCCCTCTACTCTACATATCTCCTACTCATGCGCGCATGTGTGTGTGTGTGTGTGTGTGTTTGTGTTTGTGTGTGTGTGTGTGTGTGTGTGTGTGTGTGTGTGTGTGTGTGCAGACACATTTGTTTGTTTTGTTTTGCTTTTCTCCCCTCACCCACCTCCTCACTCCACCCCTCAGCTGCATCTCATTCCAACCAACTAATTTGTGCATGCTCTGTAATACCATGCTGTATCCATCCCCACCACCATGATGCAACCATCCTCTCTGTCCCTCCCCTCCCTTATTTCCTCACTGCAGAGCATTATTCAGAGTGCGACAACAAGTGATAGTTGTGTGATTTTGAAGTGTGTCCATGTGAGTGTATGAACGTTCTTTATTCTGTAGAAGTCCATAGCTGATAGCGTAAGTGTTGTATGTGTATGTCTTTTTTATGTGCCTGTCGCAGCTCGTCGTTACATCTCTGTGGTGAGTTGTAAACTGTTATTATTATATTGCCATGTTGAGAACTGCAGGAGGTTCAGAATTCAAAGGCTGGTCATTAATACACTTATAACAGGTTTATTGCTAACATAAGAATAAACTTAGTACAGACTGACTCTTGCTTGGAGTGCTCTACTATTTGTACATAGAAAGAATTTTCTGGAAGTTACAAGTACATCAAACATAAGAAACATGTAGAACATTCTAGAAATAGTCAATACAAAGGAATAAAAAATTTTCTGCCCATGGTGGGATTTGAACTGGGGACCGAAAGCATAGCAATCTGAGATGCTAACCACTGTACCATACATTCTGTCTGAAGACTCATGGCGATATTGTTAAATAAAATGTGTATTATGATATGCTTGAATTGTACAATGTGACATGTCTTCTGAAACAAATCAAATTAATTAAAAATTGTATTAACGAAATGAATAAATCACATTTTACATAACACTCCTGCACCATCTGGCCATCTGTGAACAATGCAACTTGCCTCTCACTCACTTGTCACTTTAGGTCTCCTTCATTGGTTCCACATGCTGCAACAATGCTCAGAAGACCCAGTATTTTATTTGAAATGAAACAGCTTATAAGTTGAGAAGATTTTATTCAGCCATGCCACCATGAAAGTCTTCAAGGCCAAATAAATGATAACTTTTCCTTTTTATACAACTGATCATTACATGAGTAGACTTAAGGTCATCGCTGGTGCATATTAACCACATGAACATGCCATTTTGATCCCAGGCATTCAGATGGAAGAACACTTACAACTGGAGTGATACTGCTGTGGAATACTATAACTCTGCAGAAGCTTAGCACAGTCTAAGAGTCTCGTCAATGTTGTAAGACCCTGCAGACTTCTATACCTATAATGGGATTGCTAGATGGAGGAAACTACTTTGCCTCTTGCTACACAAGCAGCTGGCATGGATGATATCTGCACTGAGAAAAGCAAACAGCTTGGGTGTAAAGCAGAAATGTTAACGATAAGCTATGAGAACAAGGAACCATGCACTTATAGGCAATCCAACAGTGCTCATTCTTGGCTTTCATCAACAAAGTGTGGTGTGGGCACAGCTGAATAGATACGAGACTGAAGAAAGTATGTGCAAATATAACATGCACAAATAGGGCTTTTCCAAAACAGTATGTGTGATTGTGGTGTTATACATTGAGACATTTCCCTGGTGGAGTTAAGAAGTTATATAAAGCATCTCATGAGGCACTCTACTGGATTGAGTCTACCAACATCCTTGTTTAGTCTGGGCCTTTATAGTGTAATGAAAATATTTGTAATAAATATACATTAAGGTAGATGTTTACTTACCAGGAGAAAGAGCACAGGTATGTAGATACAAACACAAATATACAAATGCTGAGCTTTTGCAACCCTGGGTTGGTTCTTCAGAAAAAGAGCAAGGAAGGAGAGGGAATAGAAAAGGATGCTGGTTTTAAGGGAGTGAATGAGGAGTCATTCCAATTCTGGGAGAGGGAAGACTTACCTTGGGGGGAAAAGGATGGGTAAACAAACACACACCCACACCCATACACGCACACCAAGGCAGACATATGTAAAAAGCAAAGAAGTTGGACAGAGATGCCAGCTGAGGCAGAGGCTCTGTCCAGAGATCAGGGGCAAAGATGTTGTTGAATGGTGGGCAGGAATTTGAAATTAGCGGAGGTTGAGATCAGATGGGCAACGGAAGGAGAGAATATGCTGAAGGGCAAATTCCCATCTCCAGAGTTCTGAAAGGTTCGTGTCAGTGGGAAGTATCCAGATAACCCAGATGGTGTGACACTGTGCCAAGAAGTGCTGGCCGTGCACCAAGGCATCCTTAGCCACAGGGTGATCCTCATTACCAACAAACACAGTTTGTTGCTGGTCATTCCCACATAGAGTACTTCACAGTGCAGGCATGTCAGTTGGTAAATCACATGGGTGCTATCGCAAGTGGCTCTGCCCTTAACCGTGTACAACTTCTGGGTTACAGGACTGGAGTAAGTGCTGGTGGGAGGGTGCATACAGCAGGTTTTACACTGGGGTGGTTACATGGGTAGGAGCCGGAGGGTAGGGAAGGTGATTTGGGAATTTCATAAGGATGAACTAGGAGGTTATGAAGGTTAGGTGGGCAGCAGAAAGACACTGTAGGTGGAGTGGGAAGGATCTCATGAAGGATGGATCTCATTTTGGGGCAGAATTTAAGGAAGTCGTATCCCTGCTGGAGAGCCACATTCAGAGTCTGATCCAGTCCCAGAAACTATTCGGTGACAAAAGGGGCACTTTTGAGGGTTTTCTGTGGAAGGTTCTGGGTTTAGGAGGATGAGGAAGTGGCCCTGTCAATTTGCTTCTGTGCCATATCAGGAAGGTAGCTGTGGGATGTGAAAGCTGTTATCAGGTAATTGGTGTACTGGTTCAGGGATTCAGGACTGGAGCAGACTTGTTTGCCATGAAGACCTAAACTTTAAGGAAGGGGCTGTTTGATATGGAATGGATGGCACCTGTCATAATGGAGGTACTGTTCTTTGTCAGTGGATTTGTTGTGGATGGATGTGTGAAGCTGGCCATTGGATAGATGGAAGTCAACATTGAGGAATTGGAATAGGACCAGGTGAATTTGATGGTACCAAAGGAGTTGAGGTTGGAGAGGAAATTATGGAGTTCTTCTTCACTGTGAGTCCAGATTATGATGATGTCATCAATGAATCTATACCAAAGTTTGGGTTGACAAGCTTTGGTATCCAAGAAAGCTTCCTATAAATGTCTCATAAATTAGTTGGTATATGAGAGGGCCATCCTGGTTCCCATGGCCATTCTCTTTAGTTGTTGGTATGTCTGGCCCTCAAAAGTGAAGAAATTGTGGGTTAGGATGAAGCTGGCTAGGGTAATAAGGAAAGAAGTTTTAGGTTGGGTTGCAGGTGGTCAGCATGAAAGGAAATACTCCATTGCAGTGAGGCTCTGGGCATGAGGGATATTTGTGTACAAGGAAGTGGCATCAATGGTTACAAGGATGGTTTCCAAAGGTAACAGATTGGGCAAGGATTTCAGGCGACCAAGAAAGTGGTTGGTGTCTTTGATGAAGGATGGGAGACTGCACATAATGGGTTGAAGGTGTTGGTCTATGTAGGCAGAGCTTTGCTTGGTAACCGGCCACAATGGGGTAGCGTGGATGATTAGGTTTGCGAATTTTAGAAAGTAGGTAGAAGATGGACTCAGGTGGAAGGTTTTGTAGGGGGCCTAGGGCTCTGACGAATCCATGAAGCTCTGCCTGGACATCAGGAATGGGATTGCCTTCACAAACTTTGTATGTAGTGTTGTCTGGAAGCTGACGAAGTCCCTCAGCTACATACTTCCACTGATCAAGTACCACGGCCGTGGATACCTTGTCAGCCGGGAGAGTGATGATGGAATTGTCATCTTTCAGTTCGTGGATAGCCCAGGCTTCAGCTGCAGTGATGTTGGGAGTTGGATAAAGGTTTTTCAGGAAAGATTGAGAGGCAAAGTTGGAAGTGAGAAATTCCTGGAAGGTTTGAAGATGGTGATTTTGAGGCAGAGGAGGTGGGTCTCGCTGTGATGGAGGATGGAACTGTTCCAGGCAGGGTTTAATTTGAATGGGTTCTTGGGGAGCTGGATCATTAGGAGTAGGATTATTTTTCTTAGCGGCAAAGTGATATCTCTAGCAAATACTACGCGTATAGGACAGTAAATCTTTAACAAGGCTGTTTGGTTGAATTTGGGAGTAGGGCTAAAGGTGAGGCCTTTGTGGGATGTTGTGGTTCAGGATTGTGTGGATTAGAATTTTGAGGTTGGGGGGGGGGAGGAGTGGAGCTGGGAGTGGGAGATTGAGTAGGTGGGAGATACTGGGTTTGTGTGCAACAAGAGGAGGTTGAGGTTTGTTGGAGAGGTCATTGAGGTGGGTAACCAGGAGATTGGATAGTTTTTTGAGGTGGAGGGTGGCATGCTGTTCTAATTTGCAGTTGGCCTGAAGGAGGATGTTCTGAACTGTAGGTGTGGATGTAGGAGAGGAAAGGTTGAGGATTTTGATTAGGGATAGGAGTCGACTGGTGTGTTCATTCACAGAGTTGATGTGTAGGATAAGGATTAGGTGGATGAGGGCTGTGGATTGTTCAGTTTGGAATTGGTATAAGCCATGATGAAAGAATGCGTTACAGCCAAAGATTGGAACTTTTAGAGTGAGGCCATTGGAGATAATGCCAAATGTCAGAAAAGACTGAGTAAATAAAATGTGGCAATGTAATCTGGCTAGGGAAAAAGCAAGTTTATGAAGGGAATGTAAATAAAACTTGATGGAGCCATTGTAGGGATGTTTTGAGGGAGACACAGTATATGGAAGATGGAAAAGTGAGAAATATGTGCTATGTAACAGACCGCAATAATATATAATGTTAGAAATGATGATCACCCACTGCTGAGCATGCCTTGGTGCACAGCCAGCACATCCTGGCACAGTGTCACACCATTCGGGTTATCTGGATACTTCCCACTAACTCCAACCTTTCAGAACTCCGGAGATGGGAACTTGCCCTTCAGCATATTCTCTCTTCCCGTTGCCAACCTGGTCTCAACCTCCGGTAATTTCAAATTCCTGCCCACCATTCAACAACATCTTTGCCCCTGATCTCTGGACAGAGCCTCTGCCTCAACTGGCATCTCTGTCCAACTTCTTTGCTGTTACATATTTTTACCTTGGTGTGTGTGTGTGTGTATGTGTGGGTTTGTTTACCTTTCCTTTTCCCCCGAAGGTAAAGTCTTCCCTCTCCTGGGATTGGAATTACTCCTCACCCACTCCCTTTAAACCTGCACCCTTTTGTTTTCCCCTCTCCTACCCTGCACTTTTTCTGAAGTCGCAACCCAGGGTTGCAAAAGTTCAACATTTTTGTGTGTGTGTTTTTATTTGTGTTTGTATCTACATACCTGTGCTCTTTCACCTGGTAAGTAAACCACATCTACTTCTATGTTGGATTACTGTTGTAATGGATGCATAGAATAGTAATAATAAACGAAGCCAAAATTGTGGAGAAAACCAAAGTTATATTGCCCTTCTAAAGCCTTCTAAAGGCCTAGTTCTGTCAGCTAGCAATCAGCCAATCTTCCTTCTTTGCCATCTGTGTTGACTCTACCTAATGAATTACACAGGCAGTTGGGTTCCAATAGTGTAGTGAGCAAATGTGCAATTAACAACAATGTGAATTAAAAGAAGCTAACGCACGGAGACCCATAGAAAGGTCGGGAGCAGGACAGATGCAGATGGAGGTGCCTGCTGCTATTGGAAAGTACCAAAGTGTGATTTCCAGAAAGTGCATGTGATTTCAGACAATGGAACCATTAAGAGAAGGCAAGGCCAAGGTCATACATGAGTAACATCAGCGAAATATGACTGTTATATACGGTTAACTGCATGTTGAGACAGGAGACTGAATGCAACTCAGCTGCAATGCAATATCAACACAAACAGTGCAAAATCACCTTTGGGAATGTGTCCTCTACAAACGAAGGCCGATGGTGTGTGTCTTATTAAAACCACAACACCATTTATCCTGCAGAAACTGGGCATAGGAAAATCAGAATTGAAGCTATAACGAATGGCACCGGGTTCTGTTTACAGACGAGTCAAGATTTTATGTTCAACTGGACAGTTGTCATTCCATCATTTGGAGAGAACATGGAACTCGGAACAATCCTGCTTATGTGCAGGAAACATCACCATATCATGGGGGTGAATGAATGGTGTGGGCAGGAGACAGTATTGGTGGACGTACAGTCCTCTATGTTGTTAAGAATGGCACTTTACTGCACAAAGGTATAGAGACGAGATCCTTCAATCTTTTGTTGTGCCCTACACTGGTGCCATAGGAGATATGATCCTTCTGATGGATGATAACACTTGTCCCTACAGAGCTGCGCTATTGGACAACTTGCTTGAAGCTGAAGGAATTGAATGAATGGAGAGACTGGCTTGTTCACCAGACTTAAACCTGATTGAGAATGTTTGGGATGCACTTGGCATTGCAGCCAGACCAGCACCTCCGACAATCGTTGCAGATCTGGATATTGTACTCATGGAAGAATTGCTAAATATCGATCAAGAGCTGATTGATAACTTCATACTATCCATGCCAAGCAGCTGTGCAACTGTACTGGCCATCCAAAGTGATAACGCACCAAATTAGTGAGCAATACGAATTACTTTTTGATATAGTGGTAGCCCCTTGGTGCCTCACCCTAAGTAAACACTACATATATCTTAAGTAAAGACTTGGGGCAGCAAAATATTGTACTGTACCACACACAAATTATTTTGTAATCAATATTTGAATAAAATATGTTACCATGTGTATATTGTGTATGATATCACACCTGATCCCCTAAGTGTTTTGAGCAGTGCATGTGCTTTTCACCTACATACTAAAAAAACAAGAATACAGTGTATATTATATGGGATGCTAATGTTCTACTGCATGAAAGCCATCCAAAGTTTCTAGGCATCATCCTGGCAAATCACTGACTTGCAAGTATCAATGTCATAGGACCAGGTAGAAAGTTATGGCAAGAAATCTTCCCTGGAGATAGAGTGGTAGGTTTGGGGGCAAGCCCAAAAACTATAAGAACTATTGCACAAGCTCTCCTTTTTGCCACTGGAGAATTTGCACCCCCGTGTGGTGCAAGTATGTCCACCCCAAATGGGTTGACACTGTTCTAAATGAAACATACAGAATTAATGCATGAAAGACACACCCTTAGATAAACTGTATGAAGCAGCAAGTCTAGATACCCTGGCAAAACTATGATATGAACTTGAATATATTGAAAAGTCCAGACAAAGTTTTGATGACAGGCATCCACTTTTTGGAGCAGAAACACCAGCCAGTCACCTCAAGTCCTGAGCTTTCTGAAAACGGTGAGTATTGAGCCACCAGAAAATTTCATTCTTCTCTGAGAACCAACAGGAGTGCATCTGGAATAGAAAATTTGGAGATTGCTGAACAGGATTAGAACTGATGTGCCTACCATCAAGTCAAATCCAGCAAAATTGGGCATTATCAACAATGTGGTTGTATTCTGTGATGGAGCACATGACAAACTACTTTAATTGTGCTTCTACATGCAATTTGGAGGGTTTATAGCTCACAAGAGAAAATACTACCAATTTAGGCTGAAAAGCTTTAGTTTTGAATTTGAATCCTACTCATGAGAAGGTAAAGTAAGTTCTCATCCTGCCCCCCTCCCCCTCCCTGTCCATCTCCTCATCCCATTTTGTCCTTCTCCTACTCTCCTCTCTACTTGTTCATTTCCTCCTCCACTTTGTCCTTCTTTTACTCTCTCCTCTAACTGTCCCTCTCTCACTGGCTTCCTCTGCTACTACCCCACTCCTCTGTGTTTGTAAGTAAAATTTGCATCAAATTTGGTTGAAATTTTAACAATGGAAAATCTGATAGGACTGTCAGTAATGGAGGATAGGTAACTGTGGTGTCGCACAAGTACAAAGTGCGCACCACCTACTTTCGCCGCGTGCCGCCATGCACGCACGGCGCGGCGATCTTACGACGACAGCCACGAGCGCCCTCTGCGGCAACTCCGCTCGTGGCCACCACTGAATGACATCGTCACTTGCCACTTCGGACTGAGATAGCAACGAGTTAGGACCTTCGTTATCAGATAGGCACCAGTGAAGACTTTGCTATTGTACAGGCACTAGGCAGGCCTCTAACAACTATGTATCAACATTCTGCAGTACTATGTAAAAGTTAAGTATTGTTACATTCTGTGCAATATATATCTCTTTCTAATTTACTCGAGTGTTTATAGTTTCTGGCTGCTCCCCTCCGTACCTGCACCAGCGTGTCGGTCTCATTCCACTCGGCCACCGACACCTACGACGAGGCTGGTACACAAAAGTGGCGACGAGGAGTGATAGACGAACCTTGGACCAGCAGCCAGACAGCAGCAGTCGGAGCACGCAGAAATTGCTCCCGCCCACCCACCCTTATTGTAAGAATTTTGGGGAAAGATATTTTGTTACGTGTTTTGTGGACTTTTTTGTTGCAGAGCGAGCCCTCCTTTCATATTGCATTTGTGTTTTGTACTAATTTTCTTGTATGCGCGGCGCGTAATCGGTCAGCATGGCCACTACCCCGAACCCAAACTTAATGGAAATTATTCAGTTACAGACGGCGCAAATCACTCAACTACTGCAGGCCGTGTCGCAGTTGACGACACAGGCTGCTCACCAACAACAACAGCCATCACATCAGCAGCCCACACCTGCCGCTGTACCGCTCCCTACGTTCCGCCAGTACAACGAACGTGAGGAAGAATGGAGCGACTACTTCGCACAGTTTCAAGAACTTGTCGCGGCTCATCAAATTACAGGTCAGAGAGTGAAGAACCTTTTCTTATCGATTGTGGGCCCCCGGACCTTTGTATTATTGCAAAAACTTTTCCCTCACGCCTCTCCTCGTGATGTAGACTTTGAACAAATTGTAGATGCACTGAATGCTCATTACGAGAGGAAAGTTCTCATAGCCGCTGCGCGGTACCGATTTTTCAGACTTAAAAAATTACCGCAGCAGTCACACCAAGAGTGGATCACCGAGTTGAAGGGCTTAACCCGCCAATGTAAATTTACTTGCTCTTGTGGACTTTCTTATAGTGACATGATGTTGAGGGATGCGATTACACAGAATATTCAGGACCCCAGAATTAGAGCAGCAATTCTGAAACAGTCTGACCCTTCATTAGACAGTGTACTGCAGCTTATTGAAGCACATGATACTTTTGACTTAGCAGATGTAGAAATGCAAAGCCACAGTGTTAATTCAGTGCGCCGCAACGGACGCTTTCCTAGCCGTAGTTCTCAGTGTAGCACTAGTGATTCTTACAATAGTACAGGCCGTGCTGAACAGACAGTGAACAGTAGCCAGTGTAAAAGTGCGACACAAAGGTCGCCCCGTCATGTTAGAAACAGTAATTTGAATAACGGGCGCCAACGCTCATTTCAGAAAAATGTACGTAAATCTTGCCCCCAGTGTGTGTCTCGCCACAAGCGTGCTCATTGCCCTAGTCGCAACGCAACCTGTTATCAATGTGGCAAAGCAGGACATGTACAGTCTGTGTGTATGCAAATTAAAAACTCAAAGAACGGTACCGTTAGGAACAGGGCTTCGCAGAGTGCGAGGACAGTTAATTCTGTAAATGTTATACGGGCTGTGGAATTGAACAGTGCTTTCCTTGGATCTCAATTGCAAGAAAGTAGTTCTGCGCCTATGGCAAAACTATATAGTGCACCACGTAGCAAGCGCCGACGAGCGCGTAACACAGTGCAACGGAAAAGGGTTCGGGACAAGCCAAATGACTATGTACAGTGCAATCCTGTAGTGAACCGAGTGCCTTCTACAACTTCTCCTTGTGATAGTGCCCAGTACTGTGTAGATAGAGACAGTAGACTTGTTGTAGCTACTCAAAAGTTTAGTGCAGTAGTTAGTAAATCTGTAGTAGCTTCGCAAGCTTGCGAGGACGCCGATCCGGCGGTAGTGCCATCTAGTGGCAGTGTTGTTAATCCGCCGCGTGCCGAGTCTGCACCGCTTCCTTCACTACGCGGCCCGTGCAAGTGCAGCAAACAAACCGTAGCAGACGTTGCCCACATTCGCGCACCTGTCGTGCGCCAGAAGCGCAAACTGTTTGTGACTCTTTCGATCGAAAATAAGTCTGTGCAATTTCAGCTTGACACTGGTTCCGCTGTTACCTTAATAAATAAAGATACTTATGAACTTCTGGGTTTGCCAAAATTGTCGCCGTCACAGCAAGTGTTAACAGCTTATACAGGTCAAAATATCCCCGTGCTAGGAACGTGTAGCCTGCCCGCCTCTTTTCAAGGTGTAACAAAAACAGTTGCTTTTGTAGTTCTTCAGGCCAAATCGACACAGAACATTTTTGGACTAGATGCTTTTGACTTGTTTGGTTTATCAATTCAAAGAGATGTGCTTAAAATTTCGTCAGTAGTGCCTCAGGACAAAATCAATGCTTTATGTGACAAATATAGTGACTTGTTTTCGCCGGAACTAGGTTGTGCAAAAGACTTTGTGGCACATGTAACTTTAAAAGAATCTGCAGTTCCAAAACTTAAACGTTGGCAAGATAGTGGGGTGATTTCTCCTGTTTCTGCGAGTCAGTGGGCCTCGCCTATAGTAATTATACCCAAGCCGTCAGGAAAACTTCGTCTCTGTGCGGACTTCAAATCAACAGTGAACAGTCAAACAATTGTAGACACTTATCCCTTGCCCAGACCTGACGAACTAATGGACAAATTAGGACAGTCTCGTTTCTTTTTTAAGATTGATTTAGCAGAGGCATACTTACAACTTCCACTTGATGACGAGTCAAAAAAATTTTTCGTCATTAATACTCACATGGGCCTTTTTCAATTTCAACGCTTACCCTTTGGCAGTTCTTCCGCCCCCGCTATTTTTCAGCGTTTTTTGGAACAGCTGACAGTTTCTGTACCATGTTGTTCGAACTATTTAGATGATATTGTGGTATCCGGACGTACAGTTGAAGAACATTTAGCAAACCTGGAGTACCTTTTCAAAGTTTTGACTGCAGCAGGTCTACGTTGCAATAAAGCAAAGTGTTCGTTTTTTCAAACTGAAATAGAGTACCTAGGCCATGTGATTAATGACCAAGGAATCCATCCCTTACAGTCAGATAGAAAAGGAGGCCTTAGCAATCATTTACGGCGTCACAAAGTTTCATCATTATCTCTATGGCAGAAAAGTCTATTTGTTGACAGACCACAAGCCTCTCACGTCGTTGTTCTCACCCACAAAGCCAATTCCGCCACGAACGGCACAAAAGGTTCAGAGATGGTCCTTAATACTGTCAAATTATCAGTATGAGATTTTGTACCGGCCTACCACTAAACCCGCCAACGCGGACACACTTTCTCGGCTTCCGGTTGGCCAGGATGTGTCGTTTGATTCTTCAGAAATGGCATGTTGTCAGATAGGCTCCAGAAATGCTTCCGCTGTCGCAGACTTTCCTTTGAACTCTCGTCGGGTTGCACAGGAAACAACTGCGGATGCAGACCTAAGTGTGGTAGCACGTTTTGTTCGCTCAGGGTGGCCTGCCAGAGCCAAAGACATTGATCGGCCTCTGGTTCGACGTTATTTTGCACAACGTCATGCATTATCTTTAAGTCAGGGTGTACTGTTGTTGCATACCGACAACGACCAAGCAAGAGTGATTGTTCCTCGTTCCCTGCAACGAGAAGTGTTACGCCTCCTGCATCAAGGACATTGGGGCATTGTTAGGACAAAGCAACTGGCCAGACGACATTGTACCTGGGTTGGTATGGACACTCAGATAGAGAGCATGACATCACAGTGTACAGTTTGTGCGGAGCATCAGGTGGCTCCTCCACAGTGTTTCTCAGATTGGCCACGCCCCAAGGGACCATGGCAATGTTTACATATTGACTTTGCCAGACCTTTCTGGAATACGCGCTGGTTAATTGTTGTAGACGCTTTCAGCAAGTTTCCTTTTGTGATTGCCATGAACTCAACGACAGCTTCTAGTACAATCAGTGCCTTAACATCAGTGTTTTGCATCGAAGGCTTGCCTGAAACTATCGTCAGTGACAATGGACCTCAGTTTGTTAGTGCGGAATTTCAACAGTTTTGTCGTGTGAACGGCATTCAGCATATCACCACTACACCTTTTCACCCTCAGTCCAATGGTGAAGCAGAATGTTTCGTTCGAACATTCAAGTCTCACATGGAGAAGATGAAAGGTCAGCACTCCAGGCAGTAAGCTCTTCAAATTTTCCTGTTTACGTATCGGTGCATGCCACGTGACGGCCCGTCTCCTGCCGAGGTGCTACACGGCCGCCGTCACCGCACTCTCCTTCACCTGCTGCAGCCTCCCACGCACCGAGTCGGTTCGTATGGCGCTACGCGTTTTCAGGTTTCTACACCGGTGCTGTAGAGGGTGTTTGCTGGGAACAAGAAGACATGGATGCCGGGCACCATTCAGCGCGTGCTCGGTCGCAATATGTATGTTGTACGTTCTTCCACAGGGTTGGAGCTGCGGCGCCACGCAAACCAATTGCGCTTGCACAGGCCGCGCGATCCTGTCTCGGGTTTCTTGATTCCAGACCCAGTTCACCGCCAGGGAGCACAACCACATCGTTCGTCCCCGGACTACGAGATCCCTATGGAGGTGGACGCGCCTCCTATGCAGTCTGCCTCCGTCGCCACCGCAGCTGACAGCATCACCGAGAGGGACTCCGGGACCGTGCGGGCCCCCCCAGCTTGGGCCACGCACCTCAGAAGAAGATGACCTGCTCAATCTGGGCGGCAGGGTGCGCCCTTCCCCAGGTTTCGGCGGGTTCCCTGGAGGATCGCAAGGCGGATGCCGGGGCGCGGACGGCGTCTCGATCCCAGCCTCAGCTACGACGCCCGTCCCATCAGTAACGCCCCCGCCCAGGCCCTCCTCCCAGTGCCGTCGCCGTGGCCCTCAGCCCTACGCCACGACGGCGCGGCGGTTTGGGGGGGAGGGGTGTGGTGTCGCACAAGTACAAAGTGCGCGCCACCTACTTTCGCCGCGCGCCGCCATGCACGCACGGCGCGGCGTTCTTACGACGACAGCCACGAGCGCCCTCTGCGGCAACTCCGCTCGTGGCCACCACTGAACGACATCGTCACTTGCCACTTTGGACTGAGATAGCAACGAGTTAGGACCTTCGTAATTAGATAGGCACCAGTGAAGACTTTGCTATTGTACAGGCACTAGGCAGGCCTCTAACAACTATGTATCAACATTCTGCAGTACTATGTAAAAGTTAAGTATTGTTACATTCTGTGCAATATATATCTCTTTCTAATTTACTCGAGTGTTTATAGTTTCTGGCTGCTCCCCTCCGTACCTGCACCAGCGTGTCGGTCTCATTCCACTCGGCCACCGACACCTACGACGAGGCTGGAACACAAAAGTAACAATGCACTGTAAAGAGACTTGCTGAGTTGTTAATAGACACGAAAATAGATAATCACATTCACACTACTTAAATTTTCGGCCACGACCTTCATCAGAAAAAGAAACACATACATTCACACAATCACTCAGACAACTATACACACACAACCATCATGTCTGGCCACCCCAGCAACACAAGCTAGACTGTGAGGGAGGTGGGGAGTGGAGGGGGGAGGATGCTGGGTAAAGGTGGGGATGCTTCCGCATTGCATGATAGGTGGGAATTTGAATTGTAGCAATGAATACAGTGAAGGGGAGGGGCAGAAAGGATGAAAGGGAGGAGTAGAGAAGTGTAGGGAGGGAGTGGGGGGATTTGAAATGATAAGAATAATAAGGGAAAATAAAAATACGAAAAAGGGAAAAAATGAAGTTAGGAAAAAATAAGTAACAATAAAAGTAATTAATTAAGGGGATATTGTAAGTGCTGACACACAATTGCAAGGAAAACATGAGACACAGGACAATGAGTGGGAAATGAAGAGAGGGGAGGGAGTATGTTAGGCATAGGGTGCAGGGATGGGAAGTTATCTTAGGTTGAAGCCAGGATGGTCGTGGGACTGTAAATGTGAAGCAGCAATTGAAATCCAGAGTGCTGTGCTCAACTGCATGCTGTGCCACAGAGTGGTCCATTTTGCTTTTTGCTACAGTTTGTGGGTGGTCATTCATCCTGATGCACAGCTACTTCATCGCCATACCAATATAAAATGCTGTGCAACGATTGCAGCAGAGTAGCTATATCACATGGTTGCTTTCACAGGTGGTCCAACATCTGATGGGGTAGGATAAGCTTGTGTCAGAGTGGAATATGAAGTGCTGGGTGGGTGGATTGGGGCAGGTTTGGCATTGGGGTCTTCCACAGAGATATGATCCCCGTGCTTTGGCGTTGAGGTTGAGATTGACATGGGGATGGACTTGGATGTTGTGGAGGTTGGGTGGGCAACGGAACACCACGTTAGCAGGGGTTGGAAGGACCTTGAGTAGGATGTCTCTCATTTCAGGGCATGATGACAGATAACCAAAGCCCTGATAGGATGTCATTAGGTTGTTCCAGTCTGGGATGGTATTGGGTGACAAGGAGGGCACTCCGTTGTGACTGGTTACTGGGTTGGAGGGAGGATTAGTGGTGTGTGGGATATGGCACATGAAATCTGTTTGTAGACTACGTCAGGAGGGTAATGTCTGTCTGTGAAGGCATTTGTGAAGCCTTTGGCATAATGGGAAGGAACTTTTCCTCACTGCAAATTGGCCATCGACGGATTCCAAGGCTGTATGGGAGGGATTTTTTGATGTGGAATGGATGGCAGCTATCAAAGTTGGTTTAATGTGGATGGTGCCATCAGTGAGGTGGAAGTTAACATCCAAGATGGTGACTTGCCTGGTTGAGAAGAACCAAGTGAAACTGGTGGGGGAGAAGGAATTGAGGTTGTTAAGGAACGAGAATAGGGCATCCTGACCCTGAGTCCAAATCACGAAAATATCGTCAATGGATTTGAACCAGACCAGGGGTTCATTAATGATTGTTACCTATCCTCCATTATTGACCATTTTTGTAGAAATCAATCCAGGGCTTATAAGGAGATGAAAACCCTCATATATCGCATCTGATGCGCAAGCGCATGCGCGTGCATGCTTCTGCTGCAAAGGCACATGCCGAGTGGGCATGCTTGTGCATGTTCACACACACACACACACACACACACACACACACACACACACACATACACACACACACACAGGGTGCTCCTAAAATATATGTCAAAAATGAAATGGCCAATAGTGGGGACCAAAAAAATAGATTTTGTATAGGAATATGTGGTCAGTAATGCTGCATTGAGCCAGAAGAGAGTGCTGTTTACAAGCACTTCACTATCTGTATTCATTATTTACCACACTAATATTGAGCAGCATGTATTGTTTCACCAATGAGTTTCATCTATGACACTTTACAAGAAAATGGATTGGCTGCTCAAAGGATGTACATGGAGTGATTCCTAGATAGGCATCAGCCGGATCATCGAACATAGACAATGATGCACATCCTTTGAGCAACCAATCAATTTCCTTGTGGAGCTCCATTCATAAAATGCATGTCAGCCAGCATTGGTGAAACTATGCATACTGCTCGAGATCCGTGCGGGAAATAATGAATTCAGCTAATGATGTGCTTGTAATCAGCACACTCTTGGTGCTCTCTACTGACTCAAGGCATTGTTAGCAAGCACACATTTCTATACAAAGTTTGCTCATTTCAGTCCCCTTTGATGGCAGTTTAATTTTTGATGCATATTTTAGGACCACCCTGTATGTATACAAAGAGATTAAATGGCCTCAAGAAACTTCAAAATGGATTTTCTCAGAAGGGCCAAAGTAACTGGTATAGGCATAAGTATGCAAATACAAATATGCATAAACACTCATAGGATGGCACTGTGGTTGGATAACACCTGTAAGAGACAAAAGGTATCTAGCACAGGCCTTAAATTGGCTACTGCTGCTACAATGCCAGGTTAACACGTTTGGGACAATTGACTGGTGATTAATTTTCATTTGGGCCTGACTTCTTTTGTGAAATAAATTTAACATTACTTGCCCAACAATATGGTATATACCAAGTTAAAAATTTTGATACCACGATATGTGTATAATTTTGACGTCATGCCACAGTGGCGTGCACAGGCAGCTGGGATAGATAGTGATGTTATGGTAGGCAAACCCGCATAACAAATAACCAGCAATGAACCTCCATCTATATCACAAATATTATTGTTGTTTTCCAGTTTGAATTCATATTTTGCAGTATATTTCATATTCTGATCTATTTTGTAATGTTACAAATTTTTATTTTTACCTTTCATGGCATACTTCCCATTCAAATTTAGACACATGAGTTTCAAAAAGTTGGGGACAAGCAATAATCGATGTAAAGAATCTATTTATTATACAGGAAAATAATTATATATAAGAACAATTGTAAATACATGAAGAAAGATACAGTAATTAAAAGAAAATCACTTCCACTTATGTGTATACATCTGTATTCAAAACAAACCTACATTTCAAATCTCCTGAGTATCCTTCTTCTGAATGTATCCACTGATTCAGCATCTTTTGCTGTCAGAGCTCAGGTTTCAGAGGCATACATAAGCACTGGTCTGATTAGTGCCTTATAGATTGTCAGTTTTGTTTCTAGTTAGGAGCCATGGAGATAGAAGTTTGATTAAGGTGGAATAAACTCTGTCAGCTGTAATTAGCTTCTGCTTTATTACATAGTTGGTATCTTTTTGACTGGTGACAGATGAGCCCAGGTACTTAAGTGATCATGTCTTTCAAAGGTGTAACTTCCCATTGTTATTTCAGCTGGCATGTTCTCCCTGTGCACTTTCCCAACAACAAGGTATTTTGTTTTCTGTTCATTAATAGTTGGTCCTATATTCAGGCCTGTTCAAATGTAGCAAATGCCGCTTCCATTGCCATCTGAGTTCTTGTGACTATGTTGATGTCATCCACATAGGCAAGTATTTACACAGATTTATGGTAAACCATTCTCCTATTCAAGATGTTAGCTTCTTGCATCATCTTCTCCAAGGTGGTGTTAAATAGGAGGCATGGCCTTGCATCACCTTACCTTACCCTGTTTCTTATTTCCAATGTGCTGGACAACATCCCTCCAGTTTTTTATCCTGCTCTGTGTTCGACTCATTGTCATTCTTATTAACCTTATTAAACTCTTTGGAATGCCCAGTTCATTTACAACTTGATAGAAAGCTCTCTGTCTATACTATGGTATGATGTTTTGAAATTAATAAAGATATTCTTTTGTTTTTTCTAGAATTTGTCTTAGTGTAAATATCTGATTAATAGTTGACTTACCAGGGATAAATCCACATTGGTACAGCCCTGTTTCCCTCTGCATTATTGGGAGGAGGTAGTCATACAGTATATTAGAATTTTATATCCCAGATTAAGTAGTGTGATCCCTCTATAGTTACTGTATTCCAGCTGGTCTTCTTTTCTATATATGGGGCATGTAATTTCCTCTTTCAATGTTTGAGGCATTTCTTCTTCTTTCTATGTCAGATTAACCAGTTTCCAAATGATTCTATCCAATTCAGAGCCTCCTTGTTTGATAAGTTCTGCTGGAATACCGTATGTTGCTGCCAACTTGTTGCTCTTTAATTTCCTCATTGCAGATCTCATCTCTTCTAAGTTAAGTGGGTCCTAGTTCTATTTGCTGATGACACATCAGTTTTAATTGAAAATGAGGTGCCTGAAATAATTCCAGAAAGTGTGCAAAAAGCTCTAGAAAAACTGGAAACCTGGTTCCATCAAAATGGGCTAAAATTAAATGTAACAAAAACAAAAATGACTCAGTTTGAAATGAAAATAACTTGCAATAATCAAGAAATGACAGAATCAAATGATGTAAAGTTCTTAGTCCTACATCTCGATAAAAATCTAAATTGGAAGGTACACATTGATTACCTAGCAAATAAATTAAATAGCTTGGCATTTGCAATGAATATTCTCTCGGGCACCACAAACACAGAAACCAGAAAGACTGTTTACCACAGCTACTTTGAATCAGTTATCCGTTATGGTATAATCTTTTGGGGAAATTCAACAAATGTTAAAAGAATCCTCATATTGCAAAAGAAAATAATTAGGAACATGTATATGGTCAAACCAATGGAGTCTTGTCGGCCACTATTATAAAATTTAAAAATTCTGTCTGCTCCATCCCTCTATATATATGAGGTGTTGATTTTCTTGTATAAACACCAAAATACATTAGACATATTCCGATTCAACCACAATTATAGCACTCAAAACAAAGAAAATTTTAAACTCCCAACACACCAGCTAAAACTTTATGCACAAATGTGGGACTAAAAATATACAACAAAATAAAGGGGAGCAAATTATTTAACATGGAGCTTGGTTCACTGAAGCAACTGTTTTTCAATATTCTGGCGGAAAAGTGCTACTACTCTGTCGAGGAATTTTTTGATGACAAATTCACTTTTTGAGACCGAGCATTACATATTTATAATATTTTATGCATTAAGAAGTATAATGAATACCTTTGTATAAAGAAGTATAATATCCTTGTATTGATATATATTTATGGATAATATCTATGTATTATGAACTATAGTGTAACTGCAATTTATATGTATATAAAATATAAACTAAGTGAATCATAAATCATATTGTAAATTTTGACATGTCTCCAGTACAACAAATCAAATGATTTGAAAACTGTATGTTACGAGATAAATAAATCTCTGTATTTCTGTTGTGTTCCTTGGTACAACTGGTCTTGGATTAAGAAGTTTGTCAAAGTAGTGATGCCACCTATGGCATATTTCATTCTCTTAAACGTGTTCTGCCCTGACAGGTTTCTGTGTCTTACTCACTTCTCTATAAAATTTCATTGGCATGTTTGAACTTTTCAGAAGCTCCATTTGTTCAATGTTAGCCTTCAACCATTCCCTCTTTTTCCTTTGATAGGTCCTTTTTTCAACTCTTCATTTTTCTTTGTAGTCTTCAATTATCCTCCTAGTACAATGTGGTTGTAATGACCTTTTATATGCATCATTAAAAAAAAAAAAAAAAAATGTTGTTTCATATACGGTATCAAACCATGAGGTTCTCATATTCCTTACACTGTTCCCAAGTAACTCACTTGCTGTTGTCTGCACTATAATTTTAATCTTTTCTCAATGACCTAGGCTATATCATTATATTCTCTGTCATTTTCAAGGGCCTCATTTATTCAGTCCTGGTATTGTTTCCTTGTATTCTCTGATGCTTATGATGCGATGTTATATTTCTGTACCCTAGGCCATGTTACTTTCTTGCCCTCACATGAGCCCATACTACAAAGTGATCTGTGTCCATATATGGACCTCTTAAGCTCGTTACATTGAGTAAGTTTGACTTAACGCTTTCTATCAATTAATACATGGTCAATCTGGTAAAATGTGTTATAATCTGGTGATGTGCAAGTTCCCTTATGAATTTCCTTGTGTCAGATTAATGTGGATCCTACCATGATGGTTTTAAACGTTGCAAATTGCATCAACCTTGTCCCATTGCCATTACTTAGTGCATGCTATCTATGGGTACCGATTGTTGCTCTATAGATATGTTGTCTTCCCATCTAGCCATTTAGGTCTCTAGTTGGTATTTTTATATCATACACTGGCATTAAAAAACAAAAATACACACACACATTCTTTCTCCTCGTGCTACAATTCTTCAGTAGGTGTGTGAGCATTGTTTATGGAATAACTGAATATTTCCCCCTTTATCCTAAGTGTCAATAGTAGTGGGTATGCAGGGTGACTCCTATGACCAAGTGCTTTAATGGGTGATCACCACAAATTCTTTCACTACAGCTATAAAATATATATTTACGTCTTTCTTTTATAAGATTCCATTCCTTGTGCGCCTTATTTCTTGTAATGCTAGGATGCTCTGCTTCTGGTTCATTATTTGATCCAGCAACACTTTCTCGACCCTGGGGTGGTATATTGTCTTGATCTTACATTCCAAGTACTGATGATTATATCTGTTTGTAGGCTATATTTATTTCGATCGCTTGGTAATCCATCCTCTGTATCCATGCCAGATGGATCACCTGTTTGAATACAGCGCCCGAATTTGCCATTCGAACTGATGTAGTACCGTACCGATAGTGTCTTCCAGAAACGTTTTACTGAATACTCATCTTCCATTTCAGTATCATATTTATATTATTACTTTGTGTTTTTGCGGAAGAAGACGTCCTTTCACTCACAATTTCTTTGCTTTATCAGAGATTCGTTTCTCTTTGTTACCCTGTGGCTTGTACTTCAGTGAGGAAGCAAACGTTGACGATGGTCTGAATGTTCCACATGCGTAAACAAAAATAGACATCTAATGCACTATCGATATCCTGGTTTTTTTCACCTACTATAAAATCAGGCTCCTGTAATGGGGCGATATCGACGTTTAAAACTAGATGCGTGTATTGTTTCCTCGTTCATTTACAAGAAAGGACACTCCCACGTCCAGCCAATCCATGCTCATACAGTATACCATAGCTTAAGCGTTTCCTTTCAGAGTCATATAAATAATGAAACAACTTTTTCGGTGTTCCGAAAAACAGGTCATATTGCATTTAATGCGGACATCGGTGTCTTGCGTACAGTAGCCGATAACACATAAATATGTAAGAAATACTCCAACAATATGCTCATGAATTGATAAATAGCGAGTAGAACACATTTTATAACTCAACATTAGCAGATTTTGGATTGTATAAATGAGGAGCTACGAACGCAAGATCTTTGAAAATCTGTTTTCTGGGATTCTGGCACTTCAAGGAGATCCCTCGCTCTGTAAACGGCGAATAAATATGCTTATGTCTTAAAGATTACATACAAAATTGCGTTTCGGAAGTGCTAAGCAACTCTGAGGAGAACAGCAGTATCCTATTATACATATAAATAAAAAGAAAACCGTTTTAGAATGATATGCAGAATTATTCTTCGATTAATTTTCGCAGTCAGTGACTGAGTTTCAGCCGAAATAACAAGGTGCCCAATAATGAAGAGGCCAAAAACTCAGAATGCGGGTTGTACTAGTTCAGAGTCTTCTTCTACATTATTGAAACACTAAATTTAAGAAATACGAGTAATTTAAGTAAAACTGAGATCATTCCTTTGATGCGTAGTTTATGAGGATCACGCGTCCCGTTTTAATCCCCCGGCCTGCGCGACTACGCCTATTTGTGACGTCACCTGCATTCCATCGACGAGCGAACTGGCCGCTAGAGGCTCTGCGTGTGTTAAATACTCAACATGGTGTTTGAATGTTGTATGGTGTTAAAATGTGTACAAACTCGTTGGTGAAATACTAACATAAACTTACTAATTTGATTATGTTTGTACAAGGAAAATTATCATTGGAAAGTGATTTCCGTAAAGTCGCTTTCTTATTAGATTAAGGTCTTCTATAGTGGCGAAGAAGTAAACTGTCATTTCCGAGCGAAGTGTCGGTCTTAACAGCGATGTGAGTGCTAGAGTGAATGCCCTTTGACGCCCAGTGCTTCGAGGAACCACCCCCGTTTCCATGACGGAGGATTATAACAGTTGTTGGCATAAACTTTAAAAAATGAAAGTGTCACTGTGCGGCGAAGTTCAAAGAATGCGTCGACAGGCTATGGGCATTTCCTGACACACTCTTCTGAACAACGGTAGTACGCTGCTGGATTTCTTACCGAAGTTGTTATTGAATTATGTTTGCCAAGAAGAAAAAGAAACCACAAATTTCCTCTCCCACGAACTTTGAACACCGTGTACATACGGGGTTCGACAAGAGGGAGGGGCGGTATGTGGGGCTTCCACTACAGTGGGCGAGCATCGTTGGAAACAATCAAATCCTGAAGAGTACAAACAGACCACTTCCTTTGGTCGACCCTTCTGAAATAACACCAACGGAGATTTTGGACTTAAAAGTAAGTAAAATGCATTATTTTCCGTTTTTACAGCATATACGCTAATATTTTGTTTGGAGCTTGTAATTGGCTGTTTTGCCCATCATTTACATTGTAGATATGTTAGTTGTTTATGAATTGGAAATATGAACCCGAAAAGACTATACCAGTTCAGTGATATGAAAGTATGAGATGTGGTCTGCATAAACCACCTCGGTTTTTACCAGATTCGAGTCAGCAGATTACTGAATTCCTTACATATATGTTACAGATAAAACAATAAGAACAGTGGATACAAGCTTATGTTAAACGCACAGTAATGACATTGCACTCCAAAGTATTAGGCTACTCTTATTCCCCTTTTCGTAAATGGTAATGCATTGTATATTGTTTAAATGTGGCAATAATTATATAGTGTAAATTGTTTCACTGTGGCCTTTATGCCTTTACCTGTAGAATACTTGTACACACTGCTATTAGAAACCACCTACATGTGCTTGTATCATAGTCTTTACTTTCCCGCATTTGTCAAGACGTACTTGTGTATCAGTACCTATGTAAGGTACCGGTACAGCAAATAAGCACAATTTGTGAAGAGCAGCTTAGGCCTAGTCTTTCTGCAGACGCAGTGCAAGCATGTAACTAACATTTAATTACCACTTTTCTGTCTAGTACAACTGCTATTCTGAGATGATTGATGCAAGAAAGGTAATCAAGGGAGGTATCATCAAACCAGCAGTGAGACAAGAACATCACCACTTTATTTATTACTTTATTACTATTTCTGTGTCGTTTACCAGTCATGACTGGACAGACTGCGTCAAGATTATATACATACATACATATACACATATAAAAGAAGAAGAAAAAGAGAAAAAAGGTTTACAATTTGGACATATACAACACAAATATTATCATTTTGTCCAGTCACTTTCATCACTGTTGAAAAATTCACCAATTGAGTACAGTAGGTGCTCTTTCAGGTCCTGTGCAATTTTCTTTTTGAATGGTTCTGGTGGCAGGGATTGCACTTCTTTTGGCAGTGAGTTAAACATTTTCAGTGCAACCATAGGAAAACTGTCTTGTGTTCCAGTCAGACGACAGCTTGGTATTTCAATGCTCCTCTTGTTACGAGTGTCATGGTTATGTATATCTTGCCTCATGCTGAACTCGCCTTGGTTTTCTTTAATGCTCATGAGGCATAAAAACACATACTGGCCGAAGATCGTCATAATACCTAACCGTTTGAATATTGGCTTGCAGTGGTCCAATCTTTTGCTTGATGTAATTATTCTGACAGTCTTTTTTTGTAGCATTAACACATCTTTACAACCTGTAGCATGTCCCCATAGCAGTAGGCCATAATTAATATGGCTATGAAATAGCGCATAATACACTGTTACAAGGTATTGGTCAGTTAATGTACCTTTAAGCCTTCTCAGAAGGAATATTACACGGGAAAGCTTGGAGCATACATACACTGTGTGTTCATTCATTGTAAGTTTGCTGTCAGTCATGAAGCCTAGAAGTCTAACAGCTTCCATATTCTCGTGACAGCCAATTTTGCTAAGGCTGCATATAAGATGTTGTGTTTTTCCTTCATTCAGTTTCATTTTATTTTTGATGAACCATTCTTTTGTGTATTCGAAGAGGTCGTCTGTTGCTTGAAGAGCTTGTGCTGCAGTTTTTCCTTTGGCAAAAAGAGTGGTGTCATCAGCAAACTGTAACATGTGGTTGTTACAGCCCATATCATTAACATATATTAGGAACAGGAGAGGACCTATGACGGACCCTTGGGGTACGCCATGTTCCAACTTTTGTTCTTGTGATAAGGCTCCATGTACTGACACCACCTGCTTTCAGTTTCCAGATAAGATTGGAGAGTTGCCAGAACAGCACCTCCAACACCATAACAGTTTAATTTATTGAGGAGTATCTTGTGTGAGATGCAGTCAAATGCCTTGCTTAGGTCACGGAGTGTCAGTGCCACACTTTCTCTATCTTCAAATACCTGTCTTATCTTTTTAGTCAAGTCCAGTGCTGCCGTAAATGTCGACTTTCCCTTGCGAAAACCATGCTGTGTGTCCTGGAAGAGCCTATTTTCTTCGAAATAATTTTGCAACTGATGGTTCATTACAGACTCCATAACTTTGGCTAGGATGGGGATTATTGAAATGGGTCTGTAGCTGGCCACTTCACATGGATCACCTTTTTTGTAGACTGGTACTGTCCTTGCCAATTTCAGGAATTCTGGATGACACCTGAGGATAAACATCTGTTAATTACTATGGCTAGTGGTTGGGCAAGCTCTGGAGTTATTTTCTTTAGCACTGCGCAAGACATGCCATAGATATCTGCACTCTCTGAATGCTTATATGATCTCACTATTTTTATTATGTCATTGGGGTGCACTTCCTTCCAGTTTACAATTCTGTTACAGCGTTCATTTTTTATATCACTTGTGAGAAGTAAGCTTGAGTCTGGAATTTCACTGACAGTATCCTTCACTAACCTAATGAAGTACTGATTGAAGGCATCGGGACTACAGGAATTTAAGGCTGAAGTAGGCTTCTTCCTGTGCTCATTTACTAGACTCCAAGCTGCTTTACATGGGTTGTGAGCCTCTTTGATGAACTTCTCATTATATTTCTTTTTTGCTTCCACTACTTCCTTTCTGTAAATTCTCTTAGCTATTGAGTATTTACAGTGAAGCAGATCTTTAGTTGGAAGATCTTTAGCTGTCTTCATACAGTCCCTGAACATTACTACAATGCCTTTTAACCTGTCTAGCGTAGGAGTATACCACATTTTCATTGTTATAGGTTTGTCCTTTCCTTTTAATTTGCCTGCAGGATCCTTCTTGTGGATTATTGGAAGCAAACCATCAAATTTTGTTTTTAATGTTTGGAACAGACATTCAAATGAGTCACTAGCTCCCAGTTCTGCAAGTTTTTGCTGCCAGTTCACACCAGATAGGACGGTTTTTAGGTCATTTAATCTGTCTTCTTTGATAACCCTTCTACTGAATGTGTAGCTTGAGTGCCATGTGCTTGGTTGTAGTTTATTGTTGCCATTCATACTGATTTCCAGTACCAATGCACTGTGGTCTGCAATCGTTGGTTCAACTACATTGATATTATAATCCCAGGTATTTAGGTTGGTGATAACTGTATCTAGACAGGCATCACCTCTTGTTGGGAGTCGGTTTGCTACAAATAGTCCATAGCTGTTTATTAAGTTCATGAAGACTCTCTCTTTGATACTTGTCCCTCCCCCTCCCGAAACACACATTATTTTAAACAACGATACATCCTACTGCAAATACCATTCCATAAGTGACAGGTGTTGTACTACCTGTCCCAGTGGCTTCGCTTGATAAGTTTGCATCAAGTATGCAGATTGCCAGCAATCCTGACTTTCACATTATCCAGTCATGTGACAATGCAGATTTGTCATGAAATCATTGTTGTACGAAGGCAATTACTTTCATTGAGTGGACAAGAGTACATACAAGAACTTGTCAGTCGTAGAGCAGGAACGTTATTTATTTACTTCATGAAGCACCAATCCAAGCATTGTTATGGCAAAGATTTTCTATGCTGATGCTGCCAACATATTCATGCAAGACCACTGGGATGGAAAGTAAAATTTTAGCACCATGAGCAACTAGATAAAGCCACTGTGTTGGAATTATGTTCCGACTACTTTTGTGGTGTAAAGTATGAGAGGTAAGAAAAGGGGCAATACATTTTTAGCATCAAAATTTAAAGCATGTAGGGTACTTCTTTATGGTGAAGTTTTAATTGTATGGCAGTGTAGTGTACTGATGTTGGCAACAACTGTTGAAAGCTATTGGGAAATGCAGTCTCTTAGAATGAGGAAAGTGTCTTTTATGTTGGCCATGGTGCTTGTTCTGTGGTTTCCAGGTTTTTTTTTTCCTATATGTCCTTTATCCAGTTCATAAATTAATTATCCTTGTGAAGGAAACCTTTCATTTCCAACATTAGCACACTATGCCACGGGTCAGTTGAAGACTGGGATACTATTCTTTGGCTTTGATGAATGGTGTCATATGTTAGTCACAGTCAGGTTCATAGAATTTATTTGGGAATACAAATTGCTATGAAATCGTGATTCAGATAAGTATATCGAGAACCAGTCACTACATGCTTGTAACAGATTGCTGTAGGTAATGTAAATGGGTCAAATGTAGTCTCCGATACCACTTTTACCAATGACGTCATGTTTTATGTCATTTTGTCCCACTTGTGGTTTCAGTACTCACTATTTACATGAGTGATATTTTTTAAACACCTACCGTAGGTGGCGCTGTATTATCCTTTTGGTGTTATTCTGTTTTTGCAAGGTTTAGGTCTTGTTTGGCCTATACCTAACCTAACTTTCAATTAAAAAAAAAAAAAAAAAAAAGTTTTCTGTAGCGAAACCCTAAGAAGGTTAGGTATAGGTTAAACAAGAAGTTTTCTTTTTAGTACATGAGGGCGCATAGCACCCGAATATCGTGTTCAGAAATATTCAATCGATTTACAGTTGTATGTTTGACATAAATATTCATTTCAGGCCATACAACTTAAAGAGTGCAAGCTTTCTTTAAAATTACCTAATTATTATACGTACGGTATTTTGATGAGGTGCTATCATTAAGTAGATTTGACCTATTTAGGTGAAATATAACTAACAATACCATGTTGTGGTAAACATGTGTTCGTAGTATCTCTATTATGTATGACGTCATTGGTCAAAACGGTATCGGAGACTAGAGTGTATCCATGTAAATTGACCTCATTTATTCAGTAGGCCTAATAACTCACATTCCCATGCTGTCATTGGTCAAACCAGATGGTTGGTATCTTCATCTTCAATTACGCCCTACGCCTTTGCTGCTGTAAGTAAAATTTAACCATTCTCACATATATTTGATTGTTTCTTTTGAGTATATTATTAATTTCAATGTCGTCGTTATGTTGAGACCAAATAGTACTGGTTAAATTAAATGGTGACACTGAAGTCAAAGATACCAGACGCCTGGTCTAACTCATGATGTGACGGGTGGGCAATGCTGAATGTAAAAAAATGGGCAGGAAACAACATTCCAAATTGCAAAACAAAACTCATCAGATAAAACGGCTCACCTGAAGACGGGGGTAGTGCCTGTCAGCTTTGGTCCGTGATGTCATTGCAGCATGATAGTTTTGAGGTGCACGGGTGTTTGTAGAAGGCATAAGTAATTATGTGGTGGCTGAGTTAAAGACGATAGTTTCCTCTGATGGTAAGGTATAGGTTAGGTTAAAGAGTTTTTATTGATGAAATAAAAATTATAGAAGGAAACTTTTCTGGTGGGATAAACAAATATAAAAAATAGAAAACGGATGACTTACCCAAATGACAGGCTTGTCGACAGACACAAATAAAATCACACACAAAAACACATACAAGCTTTCGCAACCGTTGGTCGCTTCTTCAGGAAAAGAGGAAGAAAGGAGAGGAGAAAGGGAAGGATATTTATTTGTGTCTGCCGACGAGCCTGTCCTTTGGGTAAGTCATCTGTTTTCTATTTTATATATAAGGTAAAGCAGTCAACAATCCTAAGATTGGTTTGAACACCACAGTGCTTTACTAGGCATGGTCCTGTTTGGAGGTGGTATGCCATTGCCTTCCTCTGACCTTCGAACTGACTTACCCAGCCAGTTATAGGGGGACCTACAGTTTAACGTGGTTTCCGAACCACGGTGCTACTCGGTATTTTTCACATTCGCAATACTGCCAGAGGTGAAAGAAGTGGAAAGTGACAGATAAAAATCCTAGGACCTGGCGGGGATCGAACCCGCGAACTTTGGATTTTTAGTCTGGCACTCTATATCACTGTGCAACCGAGGCGCATAATTATTATTATTTTGTCTCCAGTGCTTATGTTGACAACAGATGAATAATGAAATGTAGAATTGCGTTAATAATTTTTGCGAGCAACAGAGTAAATGTTATTGTTGCTTGTTTGACTCGCAGCAAAATTAATACTGCACCTGCTCTATGGTTGACAGGTTCTGGTATGTACTCTTGTCCATTCACAAAAAATAATTTTAATTGAAGTTGTCATCTTAGTTGCCGCCGTTACCATTGGTGCCAACATAACAATTGGAGCCTGGCGAGAAGCATCGTACAATTTAACCTTTGGTCTGAGACCTGTGATCGATGGTACATTCTGTTATCTGTAATTTACGAGGTTAACTACAAATTATTTTTTATGTACAATACAGAAACATTAAGATATCCCTTGTACGGATTTTCCGACTTGCTGATGACGTCATGGGTCAAAGCTGACGAGAGGTATCCCAGTCTTCAGTTATGCCATAATCTGAGATAAACCTGATAAATTACAGATTACCACAACATAATGGACTGTCAGTCATAGGTCTCAGCCCAAAAATTCCCCCGCACTCACTTTCCAAAAAGAAACCTCTCTGTTTAACATATACATCACTATCATCGACGTCACGGGTCAAAACCAGCAGGACGTATCCTGGACTTCAATTGATCTAGCAAATATGCGACAATTTCCTTGTACTCCTTTATTTCACCTACAATCAATATCTCCCTCTTAATCCTGTTCGATATTAGTCTCTCACATTTGGGCAGTATAAGTTGCTCAACTCTACTGGAAGCTCCCCTCAGGGACTCGGCATTAATTTTGCTGAGTACAGGCTTGGCGAACCCAGGGTCCTGAGCTGGGGACTGGTAAGTGCCGCCAGTTCTTTAGACACCATAACCTCTCGGCACACTTCAGCGACCACCGTTGGCAGGGCGGTGGAACGTTGTGTGTACCAGGGAATGGGGATCTTGGCTTGAACACCAGAGTTGCGAAGAGGGTATAAGCCTCTATAAAAAACCCTTCAATTCCAAGATGTGCTATGTGCTGATGGGATGTGTGGCTGTTGAAGTGGAACAGTTGCTAGCGAGCAACGTCTGGGGATACTGCCGCACCTCAGTGCTATAAGGCTTACCTAGGTACGCAGGGCTCTGTGTAGGCGGACACGTACTTCCTTAGCTACTCCTGGGACCAAGATGAACAATTCCAATTTGTCCCTCGAACCTTCCAGTGGGATGGGTGTATCACTGGGGGATACCAACACCCAATCCAAGATATCCAGTCCTCCTGATTCGGGAAGTAAGACAAAGAGTTTTGTGAATAGTAACAGAACACAGGCTGTTGTGCAGAATTTGTTTATTGTTGTGAAACAAAAGGACGGCTACTTTCTATATTCAAAAAGGCCTTGAGGGAATTGCTGGCAGTTTGAAATCTGTGAAACATTTGCGAAATGGGACATTACGTACTGATCGAAACATGGATTTCCCAGCAGACAACCAACCTGCAGAAGGCGAAATTCGTGGGTGAATATGCCATAAAGGCAGAGGTCCATAACACCTTGAACTATAGCAAAGACATAGTGACCTGTAGAGATCTAGTAAACATCCCTTTGGAAGAACTGAAATCTGACGGGCACATTTGGGTATTTTGGATGTACAAAATATTATGAAAAGGGTGGATGGTGAGTTGGTGAAATCGGACTCGTTCATCCTCACTTTCAATAATCCTCAACTTCCAGACCATGTCAAAGCAGGTTTCCTTCGTCCGAAAGTTCGACCTTATGTCCCCAACCCAATGCGCTGCTTTAAATGCCAGCGCTTTGAGCATACCACCCTGGGGTGCAAAGTTGAGGCCACCTGTGACAAATATGGCAAGGAGCCGAGTGTACACCACCTGCCACGTGTGTAAACTGCTCTGGGTATCACCCTGTCTGTAGTCATGAGTGTAAGGTCTTCCTGGAGGAAAAAAAAAAAAAAAAAAGTGCAGGAAATTAAAACTACAAAGTGCATCTCGTATGCTGAGGCCAAGAAAATCTTCCTGGCCATGCAACCACCAGCCTTTGCCACATCTTTTGCTTCTGATGTCCAAAAACTGGTTGCCAAATGTGATGCTGTCACGCAAACTGAGTCTGTTTGTGTTAGTACTAACACTTGCACTTGCCAGTGCACCTGCCAGGCGGCTGCTGCAGATGTAGAAGCTTCCAGTCCGGTTGACCACCAAACATCGGAAAAAGGCACTGATCCGCCTACTGTAGAGATGATGCCGCCTCCCCCTCCTCCCCCTCCTCTTCGTGTAGCAGAGGTTGGCCAAAAATTCACCACAGCCACTGGGCACTGATCCGCCTACTGTAGAGATGATGTGCCTCCCCCCCAGGGTAGAAAAGGTTGGCCACTTCGTCTGCAACAGGCGTCCATCCGAAGCCACCTAAGGCCAAAAAAGCAGCCGAGAAGTCTCTGTGACTGGATTTACCAGAAATGACACTGACTGAACTTGTTCATTTACGTGTAACAGATGCTCCATCCGACTCTGCCTCCAGAGCCAATGGACCTTGATGTGCGTTTGGGGCCACCAAACCGCCCCAAGTCGGACTCTCTACCCCATAGTGTCTTGCCGCCTTGGTGGAGAGAGAAGGTGAGGGTGAAACCTCCGTAAGTGATGGCGCCCATACTACAATGGAATATGCAGGGCTTTAGGACCCATGTGGAGGAACTTCGCCTCTTATCTAGGGGTTGACCTCTGTATATGTGTCTCCAGAAGACAAATTTTAAGCCTTCCGACTCCCCTGAGATACGTGGTTACACTCTACGTAGAAAGGATGACATACGTGGGGAGAGAGCTAAGGGTGGAGTGGCATTTTTGTTTGTATAGCCTACCACTCAGAACCCATCTCCCTCACCACAAGCCTCCAAGCAGTCACAGTATCTGTATATGTGCGTCATCAACTGACTGTTTGCTCCCTCTATCTGCCCCGTCTTGATACACTTGATGAAGAGAACCTCAAGGACCTTCTTACCCAGCTTCCCCAGCCATTTCTCCTCTGTGGAGACTTTAATGCACATAATGTGCTTTGGGGCTGTGTCACTACTTGCCCCAGGGGTAGAGCCATTGAGCAGCTCCTCTTGACGTCGAACGCAGATATACTTCATACTGGTCAGCCCACACACTTTTGTACTATGACAGGTGACAGGGTCATTATCTGCCATAGCCCTCACTCTTTGCTCTCCCTCCCTTGCCCACACTATACAATGGGACGTGGTCGATGATCTCCATGGAATCGATCACTTTCCAATCTCCATTTCCCAACCGTATGGAATCGAACCTGAAAGACACCCACCGCGATGGATGCTCAGTAGAGCGGATTGGGCACTTTGCAGCCAATTTGCTCACCTTGAACATTGTGACAGTGTCACAGAATGGGTGCACCATATTACTGCTGTGATGCACTTTGCCGCTGATGCATCCATTCCACAGTATTCGGGATGTCCAAAACTGCAGCAAGGAATGACGAATGCCAATCTGTCTTCAGGACCAGGTGGGCGGCTATGCATTGGTTCAAGTGTCGTCCGACTTTAAAGAACCTCACTGCTTTTCGGGTTGCGAGGGCCAAGTGTCATCAGGTTATTAGAGAGAGCAAACGGAGGTCATGGCAGCAGTTCCTGAGTTCCATTAACCATTCTACAACCAGCACGAAAGTATGGGAGTCCATCAGGAGGATTTCTGGAAGAGGAGGAAGGTGCCCCATAGCTGCTGTAATGGGTAACGGCACTTTACAAACACGCCCAGCAGACATTGCCCAGACCATGGCTACTTACTTCACTACCGTTACTGCCACTGCTAGTCAGGATCCAGAATTCCAGCGCCACAGAGTGGCTGTTGAGAGGGGGCCCCCTGGAATTCAGGTCGGGGATTACTGAGGAGTACAACCGCCCTTTCTCCCTGTGGTAATTGGATTCTGCATTGTGTGTAGCTCGAGACGCTTCACCTGGTCACAATGGGATCCACTATGCTATATTATGGCACCTTACATAGCGAAACAAAGTTATCCTCCTTAAGTTTTAATGCCATTTGGATGTCAGGACACTTTCCTGACTCATGGAGAGAGGCTGTTTTAATTACCCTTTTAAAACCTGGTAAAGATTCCACATGCCCCAGCAGTTACTGCCCTCACTAGTTGCATTGGAAAGACCCTGGAGTGGATGGTCAAACACTGCCTTATCTGGATGTTGAAATCAAAGCAACTCCTTAGTCGCTTCCAGTGTGGGTTCAGGAGATAGTGTTCCACCTTCGATAACCGGGCCTCTCTGGAGGTGGCTATACAACAGGCTTTCCTGCACAGTCATCACTTTCTGGGTGTATTTTTTGATATCGAGAAGGCCTACGATACTACTTGGCGGCATTTTATACTTAGGCAGCTTAATGAATGGGGATTTCGTGATTGCGTTCGAAATTTTATTCCTTTCTTCGCGCTTCTTTAGATACTGAGTTGGTGGCGTGCTCTCTGACCGCTTTGAGCAGGAAAACTGTGTCCCTCAGGGTAGTGTTTTAAGTGTGACGTTGTTTGCTGTAGCCATTAACAGTATCACTTCTGTTGTGAAAAGTCCTTTCCAGTGTTCACTGTTTGTTGATGACTTCTCTGTCTTCTGTTCTTCTTCCAGCCTTGCAACGACAACTCGTCAGTTGCAGCTCACTCTGACGGCTCAACAAATGGGAACAGAAGACCGATTTTAAATTTTCAACAGAAAAATCTGTGTGTGTTCGTTTTAACCATTCACGTTCTATTTTTAACTTGCCTGCACTGTTGATGAGGGACACTGTTCTAAATTTTAAAGGCACTGTGTGTTTCTGGGTCTGATATTTGACTCTAAATTTACCTGGTTGCTACATCGTAAAGATTTGAAGAGACGGTGCCTCAAGGTACTAAGTATTTTACAGTGTCTTAGCCACTCTTCGTGGGGCGCCAACAGGACCTGGCTGCTACGGTTTTATAGAGCATTTGTGCGTATTCGACTTGATTACGGGTGCACTGTGTTTGGGTCAGCAAGACCTTCTTATTTAAAGATGCTGGACATGGTGCATCATGAGGGGATTCGGCTCGCGACTGGGGCATTCCGCACGAGTCCCATACCAAGTCTCTGCGCTGAGGCTGGTGAGCCACCACTTCACATGCGGCGGAAGTTCCTTGTGGCACGCCAGGCATAAACGACTTTGTCCACGCCAAATACACCAGCATATCCTATCGTTGCTCACCCTCCTATGGTATGGCTTTTTCGTACCATGCTACGGGCAACGTGGCCTTTCTCAGGATTGTCTTTTGGATATGGATGTGTCTGGTTTAAATGTTTTACGGAGAGGTTGGAGTAAATGTCCACCCTGGCTCCTCCAGTGGCCGAGATGCCTAGAGGTTTTTCATGTGTGCAGTATGGCTGGCTCATCCTGTTTTATCTTTGTGATCAGCCAGCCATGGTACTCTGCTGTCCAGTTTTAGTTGAGTTCCTGACCTAGTTTTACCTCTTGTGTGTCTTTGTTTTGTGTTGTCAGTGACATATCCATTGTCAGCCTGTCCCTTTTGTGTGTTTTATTTTCAGAGCTTTGTTTTCTTTTTTACGCTCTTGACAGTGGACCCTTAGCTAGGAACAGGGGACTGATGACCTAGCTGTTTAGTCCCCTAAAAACCAACAACTACTCCATGACTAAAACTGTTAGAATGTTATGTCGTACGACACTAGTTGTTGTTGTGTGACCGTTAGAACATTGGCGACGAGGTGCATTGAATTTACGCGAGTATCTTGCCGGCTATGTGGGCTACAGTTTCCCAGCCATGTCTGTCGACGAGGACTTGCATCTTCCTCCTTGGGTGCAATTTCTGGATGATTCCCTTCAAAATCTGGTCACAATCATGACGTCTCTCGCAGAATGTTGCTATTCCGCTCTGTCGGGTTCTATTGCAGCGACTTTGCCGGTTGGCGTGTCGTTGTCTGTTCCTACTCAGAGCGTTGTTTCTTTTCCACCGCTGTTCTTGGCATTTGATGAAAGCCTGGAGGATAGTTATTCATATGTAAAACGCTTACACCGAAGACAATGAAATGTTGGTGTATCAGATCCAGCGTTGTGTAAAGCTCTGTTCTCTCTTGCGTATCACCACGTCTCTATCAGTTGTTGGGTCAACTGGCCCCACTAGAGAAAGTCGCGGCATTATCCTCAGATGACATGTGCCGTCTCCTGTCTTCATACTGTCAACTTTGGACACATGTAATAGCGGCCAGGATCGAGTTCTATCGATCGCGAAAAAAACCAAACCAGTCTCACAGCGCTTGGGCGGCAGAGTTACATGGACTTAGCCACCATTGCTTGTTTGTCATGGCTACACACTAGGAATCCTATGCAGATCACGTGGTTCGGGACGCAGTTCATGCGTTTCACTCCGGACAGGGGGGTGAGTCAGTGGGCTCTGCAGTTCAACAACCCGACCTTAGCAGACGTTCTCAGTATTGCACATGGAGGAATGGAGATTGTTTGGGGATGGTGTTGTCACAGCAGTGCAGGATCGCCCAACCCGACTTGCGCACGGCCGCCACCTGTCACAGGGTAAACAGTGGCAGTGGTCCACTCCATGTAGTCAAGTCATTTCACTCTCCTCCTGCCAGCACTGTTTCATCGATCTTGACAGGGCATCTTACCCCCTATGCTGCATAACAGGCAACAAATGCCGATAAAAGGGCATATGACTTCAGTACGTCGTTCACAGTAGTCTTCTACAGATATGGATGTGGAGATTAACCTCGTACAAGGGTTGCAGTCTTCTCTCTCCAAACTATTGGTCAAGGTGCTAATTTTTGACAAATTGTGTGTTTATAAGTGGACACGGGGGCCTCAGTTTCTTTGCTAAATTTTCACACCTATACGTGGTTGGGATCATTCCCATTATCTCCGGTGGCACAGGCATTGTGCAGTTATAGTCACCAACATAGTCATGGCCTACAAATCTGTGGTGTGTTCAATTCATCTTCTTAGTGGTGTATCATACGGTGTCAGTAAATATTTTGGCTTGGATGCGTTTACTTCGTTTTGGCTTTGCTGTTTTTGATTCTGGCAATCTTGTGTCGAAGATGGTGCCTTTTCAAGAGCTGCAATCCTTGGCCCATATTACAATGGAGCCTACAGCGTGACCAAGATCTTTTTCATGCCTGCTAGGTTCCTATGGTCTTGCTTGATCAATTGAAAGCTGAGGTGGACCGTCTTCAACCTCTGCAGGTTTTGTGCCCCATTTCTTCTAGTGAATGGGCCACACTGCTGGTCATTGTTAAGAAACCCACGGGCTCCTTACGAATCTGCGGTGTCTTCAATTTGTCAATTTGCAGCCGGTAATTGACTCCTATCCTTTGCCCCACACAGGTGAGTTGTTGGCGGTACTGTCATTCTCCCAGGCTTTTTCTCAGGTGGATTTAGTGGAGGTGTACCTTCAACTTCCTCTGGATGTGGAATACAGACACCTGTTGGTTGTTAAAACATACCTTTTGCCCTTTACCATTACCAGCGGTTACCATTTGGTATAGCCAGTGCGCCAGCAATCTTCCATTGTTTCCTGGAGCAACTGCTGCAACTCGTACCAGTCTGTGTAAATTACCTTGATGACATAGTGGTCATGGAGCAACTACCGCTAAGCATTTTCACAACCTGCGAGCCCTTTTTCAAGTCTTACAGGCCGCTGAACTCCACTGCAATGTGGCAAAGTCTGGTTTTTTGCAGTCATCAATTCCCTATATTGGGTTAGAGATCTTGTCACTGGGGGTTTGCCCCTTGCCGGACGTGTGGCAGCTGTTACTTCATTGACACATCTCGCACTCGCCAAGGATTTGCAGGTGTTTCTAGGCAAGATCTACTACCATCATTTTCTACCATGTGCAGCTAATATTGCGCAACCGCTTCACCACCTGATCCATAAAGGCGTATCCTTTTGGTGTTCAGACGACTGCGAACGTGCATATAGTCAGCACAAGCAGCTTCTAGTGACGGCTCCTTGCTTGGCCCCCTACAGTCCGGGGCAGCACCTGGTCCTCACTACTGATGCATTGCAATAAGGTGTTGGAGTAGTGCTAGCACATAAGTACTCGGATGGTTCTGAACACCCCATCACGTATGCTTCTAAAATGTTGACTCAGACTTAGCAACACTATTCTCAAGTTGAAAAAGAGGCGTTGGCTATTGTTCATGGTCTTAAATAGTGTGTACCTCTATGGTGTCAAGTTCCACCTCATCACGGACCACAAACCGTATGTCACGCTTTTTCAGCTTGCAGGATAAGGCTGTGCATCATCTTCAGTGCTAGGCACTCTTCCTGTCTCGATACAATCGTGAAATTCACTTCCAGCCCACCACCCAGCATTACAATGCTGTCGCATCTCCCCTGTTTTCTGGACCCGATTTTGATCGGGAAGGGCTTCTATGTTTTTATGTGGATGACGAAGCAAAGGCTTTGGTCGAGGGGTTCCCTATCACGCTTTTTGAATTATTGGTGGCTGCCTCTTGTGATCTAATGCTGCACACAGTCTTGGGATACACTTGATATTCCCCCGTGCCAGGCTTTTGATCCCTTACAGATTTTTTTTTTTTTTTTTTTTTTTTTTTTTTTTTTTTTTTTTTTTTTTTTTTTTTGCACTGGTGCTTGTCCAAATACGAGGGGGTTCTCTTATTGGCTACTGAGGATCGCCAGCGTCGCATGTTCATGTCTTCTGCCCTGCGCTCAAGAGTTCTATCGTTGCAGCTTGAGGGACACTGAGGGCTTCGACAGTGCGTGTTTTGGCAAGTTATGGATGGGGATATCATACGCTCGGTGGTGGCTTGATCGTCTTGCGCCTCTCACAGGCAGCTCCACAGACATTTCATTCCATTTGGCCTCTGCCAAACGCGCCATGGTAGCATGTCCATGTGGATTATGCTGGTCCCTTCATCTGCTCTTATTGGTTTTTTGTAATCGATCCATACACGAACTTTCCTTATGTCGTACGCTGCCATCTGCTGTCCATGGCCGTGCCCACTCAGTCGCTTTCCAAAGTGTTTGCTATTGAAGGCCTACCATGTATCTTGGTTTCAGACAATGGACCACAATTTACCTCTATGGCTTTTCGGTATTTTTCTGCACAGTTGAGGGTCCCCCACGTCCCGACCCAATCCCCGTTTGTCCAATGGCGAAACAGAACAGTTAGTCTTGTCATTAAGAATCCAAATGCGCAAATATGTTGCAACTGCTTTGGTGGACAAGGCTCACTTCTGGTTCCTCTCTTTGTATCGGTTCACCCCAATGGGTGATCACAGGCACGCCAGCCGTGCACATTACTCTATCTCCTCTTGCGACAAGCCCATGCACACTCTGCACAGCTGCCGAACCGTTAGTGCCTGGGCTCCACCGTCTGGGCACTGGGGTTTGGCCGCAGCCCCCACTGGCTGTCGGGTATTGTCACAACCTGCCAGGCCATCACATCTGTTCTGTGTGCACATCGGGGAGTGTGGTACGCTGCCACTGGTATCAGTTGCGCCCAGTGGCCTCTTCAACGCCTCCTCCGGCGCCACGGGTGTGTGTCTGGTACCCTGCAGGGGGCTCCGTGCCGTGTCAGACGGAGCAGCATGGCGCACATCCCCCCCACCTTCCTGGTGGCGATGCCTGCGAGCAGGGAGGGCATCTCCACACGTGGGGATTCTTTCTCCAGCTCTGAAGGGACAGCAAGGGTGACGCCCAGCACAGTACAGGCTGACTCTGTGGTGACCCAAGGGCTGACCCCATCATCCGAGATGGGGGCTCCGCCCTCTCCAATATTGGGACATTCCTACACCCCAAGCTCGTCCATCATTGCTGGCTATATTCCACCGCTGATGGGCTACCTTTGTCTGTCACATCATAATCAGTATCGGCTGTATAGCCAGGTGCCAGTTTGCCGGCTCACTTACGACTCCAATGCAGCTACTACTGAGGAAATATTGATGGGCGTCGCCTGGCTACATTCGGAACCCATCGACATCTCCTGAGGGGGGAGGAGTGTTATAATGTTGCGGCATATGACACTCCAAATAATGTGCGCCACACCCTATGATGCGCCGCCGGTGGCGAGAAAGCGACACTGGTGGTAGCCGACACACCACCTAGCGACCACCGGTACCTGAAAAGAGGAGACCGCTCTCCGCTCAGGCAGTTGCTGTTTATCACTGTGAGTGGGTGGTTTGCAGCATCAGTAGTACCAGGTCTAGTTGTTGTTGTTGTTGTGTGACCCTTAGAACAAATATAAACATCAAACAACAATGCTCACCACACAAAAGTTATCAGGCTACTAATGGGGGAAGATCGCGCATAACAAATATTAAGAAACCGCGGCTGCCAAGTCGTGTGACAAAATGACGCAAAATTCAAATTAGTCCGTACTTCCCGGACACCCTCTATTTAGGTGTCTATTTATATGTATACATATGTCTGTTTGTGTGTGTTTGTCTTTTTTTACTTGGAAAATTTACATCTACATACATACTCTGCAATCCACCCAAAGGTACATGGCGGATAGTACTGAGTACCACTACTAGACTGGGTCTCACCCTTTTTGTGAACATAGATAGCCAGCATAGAAAAGGTGGGCATGTGCTATACTAAGGCACTGAACTTGAAAATTAGATATTTCAGTGGATTTATGGTCTTTCATATTGTTAATTACTTGTTACTTAGCTGTTTTCCCCCTTCTCTCTGACTTTCATTTTCTGTTGCCACAGTGATTTCTCTCTTTCTTACTTTACCTTATTTCAACATACAACTTATCAGCATTTGTTTATCTATGTTATCTAATTACAATCACTTTTGATCTGCAGACTATAGTTCGTGGGGATCCTCGGCTCAGTGGCATTCCAAAAACGTCAAATGTCGCCCGCTCAAACTCGCTGCGGTCTTCGAGCCCGCCGCGGCTTTCGAGGCGCGGGGAGTACCGCCAGGCTGCTGCCGGGGTGCCTCCACCGGTGCCGGAGGGGGAGGTGATGCCTCCGCTGCCCCACCAGCAGCAGCTCTACAGCGGGGGTGGCGGGGGTGGGACTCCGGTTGGGCCTCCTGGCAGCTCTGTGAAGCACCAGCCTTATGTAAGATGTGCTACACTACCTGTCTACTATTTGGCCAGTCTAAAAATGTTTCCAGTGTATTTTAGGTTACACCAGCTTCTTTCAAACTATCCATGTTGGACACGAACTGCAGCTGTAGCGTGAATTGAAGGATTATTTTCGTAAACAGAATTGCAACCAGCTGCCTTTTTGGAAGTTTTTTATTTACTCCAGAACTAGTTTTCGAGCCACTGCAGGCTCATCATCAGTGGATAACTTTACAGGAACATTTCCGCTAAGTGTAGGTTAAGCTGTCATGTAGGTTCTGGTGACATAACTGAGCTTTAGTAAGGGAGAACACAATAAACCAGAATTAAACGTATTGTAATTTTATGTACTTACTGTGTTCTTATTGTAGGTGTAACCAAGATGTGCATTGGGCACTTCCGTTTTACAATACATGAGAGCATTTTTCCTACACTTAGCGTTACACATTACAAATATAAACACTGAATGTGGTGCAAAGAGAATGGCAGTGGTAGATGTTGCACTTCAGTAATTAATGTTCTTTGCTTTGCGACATTTTGAATGTATAAAGAGTATGTAACGGATTAAAATTATATTTTACACATTATATTGAATTTTGCTAGTATCTAGTTACATTCATATTGAAACAAGTGAGATACTTTAAACAAATATAAAATAAATATGAAAGAGTGAAATATTTACAATGTGTGTGGACAATAACTAATGTGGCTATGCCAATATAAACAGATTAAACAAGGACTTTTATTATTTTGCTGGTTGACATTACTAAAGGTGCATGACATATGAATGGATATGGGGTTAGAAGTCAGTAGCAGTGCACTGGACATTCCCCCCCCCCCCCACCTCTACCTCGCCTCACATCCCTCTCTGCTATTTCCTTGTCCCAACCATCGACTTAAGCTTCCACAGGGTGTCTGCACATCCCAATTGGGCCACAGCAGTCGGAGATAGCAGTCATTTTTGTGTGAGAAAATGTTTCTGTTTCTGACGAAGGCTCTATGGGCCTAATCTGAGAATAACAAACAGCATTTTAAATGTATATATATATAATAATGGAAAGTCCAGGTTGGAATAAATAATATAGTGAGGACAGTTTACTACTCACCGCAAAGACGTGGCGACGAGCTGCGACAGGCACATACAAAAGACACACACATACAACACATTCTAAATGTGCCTTTTTGAAGAAATAAATGGATTAAACTAAGTGATGAAACTTGTCTGGGAACAAATCTTATATATAAAAATAAATGTGTGTACATGTTTTATGTCCCTCCATACCATTCATCTGATTGTGATGAAACTTTATCAACATATCGCTCAGTTTTTTAAAAGTTATAGGTACATATCTGAGCTGCACTTGAATCTAAGTTGCACCCAAAAAATGATACTCAAATGTCAAGAAAAAAATAAAGTATCCAAATCTAAGCTGCACGTGAAAAATGAGACTCAAAATTCAAGTGGGGAAAAAGTTGTAGGCATTTTGCAATTGAAATGAAGAACTTTGATTCATTCTAACATGTGATACAAATTAAGTAGAATGGATGAAGGTAACAACTACATTAATTAAGTTTGAGTCGAAAGCTTATCAGTCAAGCTTAAGCGAGGATCTTTTGGTGAAATTTTTTATTTTCATTTTTTATGTGTTGGTGGTGGTTGTTGGTATCAGCGTGAAGAATATGGGAAGCATGCATGGCCAATCATGTGGCATTGCAAGCAGCTGTCGAAGTCTTTTTGGATGTAGACAGAATTGTGTTGCCATCTTACTTTCTCTGTGCCATTTTGTTTAACCTAATCATAAACTCTAAAACTGTGAAATATACTTAGAAAAACTTCAATATATTTCTGATAAGCAAGTGTGTGCATGCGTCGACTGTCTTAAGCTCAGAACGAGACAGGAGCCAGATAGTGCATTCTGGAGAAAAATACGATTAAAATTGAGATTTTGATTAAGCACAAAGAAAACTTTGCATCACCACAATATTCTGCCAAGCACTCTTAAATGTCTAATAATCATTGTTTCAAATGATTGTTTTGTAATTAAATCATGGGGCCAGTTAGACTGGCAGTGGATCAGTTTGGATTGTCAGCATAATCACAAGGAATCGCTAATATGCACTGCATTAAACACCAAACTGAACAATTGATTTAATTTTGCCTATAAATTCGCTGCAACTTTCATCACCCCTCATTGATTATGTGACATATGTAGTAACACATGCAAATGCTTCTGAGTTGCAAAACTGTGTATTTTAAAGATGTGGTGCTAGAGTCCTACATAACTACATATTCGAAAATTATGACAGCCCCAGCAACCAACTTGTGCAAAATATTCTAATGCATTGTACATTGTTAGTATTGTTCTAAAGAAATTTATTTTTTGTTGCTATAGCTATTTGAAATGCTGCAGCATTTGAGCCGAGGGTACTGAGGTGCTCCTGTCACGGTCTGCACGGCCACTACGGTCGGGGGTTCGAATCCTCCCTCGGGCATGGATATTTGTGCCGTCCTTAGTGTTAGCTAGTTCATAAGTAGTTTGTAAGTTTAGGGACTGATGACCCCATAGTTAAGTCCCATAAGCTGTACAAACATTTGAACATTTTGCTGCATTTGAAGATGGTCAGAACTGAATTTCTCTTTCCTTGATTGTATTGATTCAGTTGCATTGCATTGATTCAGTGCTCGAAACTCAGGAAAAAATTAGATTTATCTTTACTATATATGTCTGTCTAGGTGTGTTTGCGTTTGGAATGACTCCTTTTCCACTTCCTTAAAACCCATATCCTTCCCTTTCTCCTCTCCTTTCTTCCTCTTTTCCTGAAGAAGCGTCACAACTGTTAGTCGGTTCTTCAGGAAAAGAGGAAGGAAGGAGAGGAGAAAGGGAAGGATATGGGTTTTAAGGAAGTGGAAAAGGAGTCATTCCAATCCCAGGAGTGGAAGGACTTACCTTAGGGGGGGAAAAGGAAGGTAAACAAATACACACACACTCACACATATCCAAATGCAAACACACTTAGACAGACATTCGTATAAAGTAAAGAAGTTGGATAGAGATACCACTTAAGGCAGAGGCTCTGTCAACAGAACCGAGGCAAAATTGCTAAAGATGGTGGACAGGAATTTGAATTTAGCGGATGTTGAGACCAGGTGGGCAAAAGGAGGAGACAATAAGCTAAAGGGCAAGTTGCCATCTCCGGAGTTCTGAAAGATTGGTGTCAGTGGGAAGTATGGATCCCGAAAACAGGAAAAAAAGTGCAGCTTAGATTTTTGTAAATATGGTAGTTCAGGAGATATGACATCATGAATGCAATGTTAATGATATTTAAATTTACTACTTGTTTACTACTAAATATATTTTCAATATATTTTGCAAACAGAGTAGCCATTAATGCCAATGAATGAACCTACAAAATTATTTTATTGTTTGATCTATGGTTTATGAGATATGAAGTCATAAACATTGAAAAGTATGGGAAACTACTGCACCTCGTTTGTTCATACTTTATGTGCTGTTCATCCAATCGTGATGAAACTTTGGACCTTGGTCTTTAAAACAAGAGGACTATCACAATCTTTGTAAGATTTGATATATTGCATTGGTTGAGGATACCTTGGAGAGACAACTACACTGAAGACTGTGAAAGTTAAGTTAGGCCTACATATTTTTTCACAAATGGAGGAGGTAGTAGACTGGCTAGTGGTGAAGCAGTTCATCATAGAGATGAGGAGAAAGGGGAGATGGAGATGGGCAGAGAGGGGTGGAAGAGATGAATAGAAAGATGGGAGATGAAAAGATGGGGGGGGGGGGGAGAGAGAGAGAGAGAGAGAGAGCGAGAGAGAGAGAGAGAGAGAGAGAGGATGGTGGTCAGAGAGAAAAGGGAATAAAGGCTCACTGTAACCTCTGGGCACACTTCAGCGACCACCGTGTGGTGTGGCGGTGGAACATTGTGGCTACCAGGGAATGAGGATCTTGGCTTGACCGCCCGGGTCACAAGGAAGGAAATACTTCTTAAAAAAAAAAAAACCTCAATCCCAAGGTGTGCTACGTGCTGATGGGATGCATGGCTGTTGAGGTGAAACAGGTCGTTAGCGAGCAACCTCTGAGTATAATGCTGCACCTCAGTTATATAAGGCTTACCTAGGCATGAGGATCTGTGTCTAGGTAGACATTTCAATCCCTAGCTGCTTGTGAGACCGATACGGATCCTTTGAGAAATTTTAAGCCTTATGGTGGGATGGGTGTATCACTGGGGGGTTACAACACTCAACCTAATAAGAGGACTCGGGTAGCCAATCTTTCTGATTTAGGACCTCATTCTAAACGATGTGGGGATAATTATGGAACACAAAATGTATATTTGATTATCAAACGAAAAGAGGGTATTGCTGGCAACTTAAAATCTGTTATGGTAGTTTCACTGCGAAACCACAATAATGCTAGGGATTTTTCAATGTCTTTCATGGAGTCCACTAATTTTTAATTTTTAACATTTATTATTACACTAATGCTACATTTCCTTTCATATTTAATGTTTTTTCAAACTACATTCAAAACAATTTTTTTTTTGTTTTCACAAAATTTCTAAGTACATTTCATAGAGCACTTCTTTTTGTTTCTCATGATGTTCCAAAAATCAGTTTTTTTGTCAGTTAGGCAAAATGCGACATGATCTCGTCATATGTGGCTTCTCATTTGAACTACAATTTGGACATCATTTTGATTTGCTCTGAATAGGCGAAGATACTAGTCATCGCACCATATTGAAATTTGTAAACTCCTTGATCCATTGTCTTTCAAAGATGACACTTTCCTGTTCACTGTGACAAACTGTTGCATATTGAAAAGTTTTGGTAAGGCGAGTGGTAACAGCCATCATGTATTTAATTAAATGCATTTTTAACCATCAGCTGTTTATTAAATCCTTAAAATTGACTATCTGATTGTTAAAGATGCATTTTATTGTGACATATTGCTGTCACCTTACCTGTCTGATGTTTGAGAACAAGAGTAGTTCAACAAGTCTTTAATGGTGGACTCCTGGTGATAGTCCTATCTCTGAATAATACTCACCATACAGCATTGTATAACTATGAAAACTCTTTGATCCAGTTGCATATGTGAGAACCTATTGTGAGATTACCACCTATTAGAAATATTGGTAATTAATAGCATTTGTAATTAAACAGTATGAAGTTCACTGCAAACATTGACCATGCTAATGCACCAAATGTTACACAATTGTAATCTTAATAATTATGGTAGCAATGTATGTACGCAGTTGGGTGACAACATTTATAGTTAGGCCATAGGCAGAAATTCTCCACGTTGAGATTTGCTGTGCGCTTGTAGCTTAGGGGAGGCGGCGAGGAGGCCGACGTTGGTGGCTTGTTCCCGCTTAGGATTTTCCAGGCTAGTTTCCAGTGAGGGGAGAAAGGGACAATGGCAAGTGCCAGGCACAGTGCAGTGCACAGCGTGAAATAAAATATTCTAATACTACTGGCATTTGAAGTAATACGATGCAGTTAGGAACCTTTAAGGCCCATATTACAAAATAGCCTGTTGACAAATAAACAATACATTAGCTGATATAGTCATATCTGGCGTAATATGTTTAATTGTCAATGAAAAGTAATAAATTACCAATGAATACAAGACAGTTACACAACTAGCATGGCAATGTTTGTTTATAAAAATAATATATTAACTATTTCTCATTTTATTTTTAATTAATCTTGTGTATTTTATCTTGAAGTATTCAGTTAAATCACTTATCTGTGATTTAAGAATTGCACGATTATAATAAATAGTACCAAGGATGTTTATACCAATATAAAAACTAAGAAGATATTTAACGTGTAGTGTAATTATTTTGATTTTAAGTAAAGTTTTAGAAATGTATTGGCTGAGCGCTGTACGTTGGCAAGTCAATTAGAACAGCTCACATGGGGAAGTTGATGACGCAGGGAAAAAACCCGGCAGTTGGGCTTTTGGCATGCGCACGTGGGCGCCCCAGGAAGTGAGGAGTCGGGAGCGAGTGGTGTAGCTGGCCGGGCGGCGTCGCTCTGCTCAGTCGGCATGTGGATCTCCAGGTGGAGACTGTATATTTTTGTGTGGCAATTGCCATGTGTGGTTGCTCGTCGTATACTGCACCAAGTTGAATCGAGTGCTACTGTGTGTTGTGATTATTTAGCCGGTGGAACAAGGTGTGCATCGCACTGAATTAAAGTGACTGTGATTTGTTAATGTAACACGTGTCGTCGCATAGGCATGAACATAAACGGTGTTTGAGACAGCCACATGGTGTGAAAACAATTTGCGACAAATATTCATTTTGTCTGGGGGCTCACGAGCTATAACTTTATTTGATAAATGTGTTGACGTACAGACGTATCAGCCACAGGGTCTTAATATGGTGTAATAAACAACATAAAGTGAACTTTCACGTGTTTTCAAAAATAGTAGTTAGTACACTCTTTTCTCAAATGAACTTACTTTATTATGAATGTTCTTGTTAATCATATGCAGGGAAGGAAAACTGCGGACGTGTGATATCATCCCCTAGAAAACGAGTTAAACAGTAGCAATCACAGTTCCAGTGTTTTTGCAAGTTTAGGAATTTGGTTCGCAGTTGGTGGTTGTGAGTTTTAAAAATTAATGTTTCCCTATTTAAACTCTCACCCCGATCTTTCACCCTCGCACTATCCATACGCTTTGGCCTCTGTACTGTGACACTGTATCAAATGTTTTCCAGAGATCTAGGAATATTCAATTTGCCTTTTTCCCTTCATCTACAGTTTGCAGGATACTGGTTGAGAAAAGGCAAAGTTGAGTTTTAGAAGTGATGCTTTATAATCGCTGTTAAACAAACAAACAGAAAGCAGTCAACAATCTGGATATCCCAGGAAAGGTATTTTAATATATTGCACCAAAGCTGCTTTTTTATTGAAATGCTGACCAATTTTGAACTTTTCCCATTTTCTTAAGCCATGTTGGTTTATATTTGGACTCTGTGTAGATCACTGTTTATTTCAAATACTTCGGTGTAATTTTGCAAGCTGTTGGATCAATGGTTTGTTGAAATGTAAACAAATGTGGCTTAATGAAAATGGGCAAAGCCTGAAACAAGTCAGTATTTCAATTTCAATAAAAATATAGCTTTTGTGCAATATATAAAAATGTCTTTCCTGGAATATTTTAAGGCCTTCAAAACGCAACATATAAAAAACTTTCGAATCTGAAGATTGGTTTGAACACACGGTCCTTTTTGGAGATGGAATGTTGTTGCTGTCCTCTGATCTTTGGACTGACTTACCCAAAACAAGTTATAGGGGGCATAAAGTTTAACGTGGATTCTGAACCAAATGCAACTTAGCACTGTGTTCCATATGAATAAGATTGAAGTGCTCGAAACTGGTAAATTAAAGGGAGAAAAAATTAAAAATAAGTGCAACTGGTTGCTGCTATTTTGAAAACTAATTGAATTACAGACAAAATACTGCATTTTTCACATTAATGTAATTGCAAGTGGCGAAAGAAGTGAAAAGTGACAGATAAAAATCCGTTCTGGGTTGTAATTGAACCTGTGACCTTTGCACTTTGTCATTGAGCTGCAGAAACTTTGTTCAATTGTTGTGAATATAGTAATTTCTCCCTCAAGAAATTGATGATATTATAAGAATACACTTTGGAATTCTGGTGGAAACTGATATCAATTTCAGTTTTGATGACAATCTTTCATAATGTGAATTTTTTGATTGTAAAGGATTAAGACACCCATTATGCAGATGGTACTTTGATGCGTGCCTCTACGGTTGCTTGACTGATGACGACCCCTTGCCTTTACAGCAGCTGAAGCAGCCTTCGCCAGACGGCGGAGACTGGCTGACCGGCAGCTCCCGCACCACCGACCCCGGCAGCGACTACCGCGCCGCGCCGGGGACCGCGTACCACCAGAACCTGGCGAACGGCAACCTGGCTCCCGCAGCCCCCTCTCCCGCCGTGGGGCCCGTGACGGGGGCTTACCGGCCTCCGATGTCGCAGTCGCCCGCCACACCGGGGCCGCAGCAGCCGCAGTGGCACCAGCAGACGCCGCACCAGCACCCGCCACACTCCCACAACATAAACGCCAAGGTGGGTGGCGCCTCACATTGCCATAGCATGTACTTTGTTCATTGTAGGAATAAACCTAATGTAAAGAATTGGTAAGCAACCAAAGCAACACACACGCTCGCACATGCACATGCACATGCACATGCACATGCACACTCGCACTCTCACATGCAGATGCACACTCACACTCACTGGTGTTATTGTGCTCTTGGAAGTAGGGCCCAGTGGGCGTTATCTATATTAAACTATGTTAATATTTGATTAATGATGAAAATTCTCCTCAGAGATGATAAATATTGTTCAAACGAGATAGATAGGCTGGCCAGTACTTCCTTTTGTGCTGTACCGCCGATAGTAACACAAATGAAGAAACAGAAAAAAAGGGGACAAAAAGGACAAGCTTTTGGAACACAGTTCCTTCATCAGGTGGGAGAGAAGGGAAGAAGAAAGGATGGGAACGGAAGGGAAAGGTAATTCAGGACCTAGGTCATGAAGGTGGTGTTTCGGGATTGTGGACTTCAGAGATACTGCATGTTCGTACTGAGCCAAGCCAGAGAGGATATATATAACCAAAGAGGAAAGACCAAGTAGTAAAGAGAAGAGAATATGAGTGAACTGAATGATGCTGAGGGGTGTAGGAGGGGCGGGGGTTTGTCTAAAACGTTTTTCATTAACAGGGAACACACACACACACACACACACACACACACACACACACACACACACACACGCGGAGGGGGGGGGGGGGAGAGAGAGGGGGGGGGTAAGGAAGGGATAATGAATAGGTGAGCTGAGGATGGAGGAAGGGTAGGGGTTAGCATATATTTAGGCCAGGGGGGTGGCGGGAGGAGAGGATATGTTGGAGAGCAAGTTGCCACCTCCGTAGCTCTGAGGGACTGGTATTTGTTGGTAGTATCCAAATGGCACGTGTGGTGTAACACGTGCCCAGGTCCCTGGAGTTATGCTGGAGGGCATGTTCTGCCACAGGATATTGGGTGTCCCACAGGCGAACAGTCCGTCTGTGCCCGTTCATCTGCTCAGCCAATTTGTTAGTAGTCACACCAACATAAAAGGCTGAACAATGGACACATGTCAGCTGATATACGACGTGTGTTGTCTCGCATGTGGCCCTGCCTTGAATCGGGTATGTTTTTCCTATGGTGGGGCTGGAGTATTTGGTAGTGGGAGGATGCATTGGACAGGTTTTGCAGCGGGATCGGTTGCAGGGATAGGAACCATTAGGTAGGGAGGGTGGTTTTTGGATGTTGTAAGGTCGGACGAGGATGTTGCAGAGGTTGGGAGGACGGCGGAAGGCTACTCTGGGTGGTGTGGGAAGAACAGTTTTGAGTGATGATCTCATCTCAGGGCATGACTTGAGAAAGTCATAGTCCTGTTTGAGGAATTTTTTGAGGCATTCCAGGCCAGGATGGTACTAGGTGACTAAGGGCGTGCTTCTGGGAGTTCTGGGGCTAGGAACATTATTGTTGGAGGGAGAGAAATGGACAGCTCGGGAGCTCTGTTTGTGGACGAGGTCTGTAGGGTAGTTGCGGGAGAGGAAAGCATTGCATAGATCTACACTGTTAGTGCATCATCAGACAAGAAACAGACAAATGTTTTATTACAGTCCGTGTACCTGGCATGCAGCGAATCTAATTTGGCTAAAGTGAGTAAATTTTGAAAAGTCAGAACTTACTTTGGTGGAGATGGAACCACTGAACTATTTAAAGCTGTGGTGTAAGTAGCTTAACAATTTGAGTTCTGTCATTGGGCCCCTGCAAAGAGGTAAACGTACTAAGTACAGAATGGCTATTTGAAGTAGAATTACTAGGGACTAAAGGGGTACAATATGGAAATTAATAGAATGCTTTTTAAATGATGAAACTCACCATAGCAGCAGAGGAGTTTTCAATTCCTGAGATTGTTCTTGCTTTCTGCATTCATGTTGCATTTCAGTTTTGACTTTGAAAATAGCTGCTGTTTTGAGATGCGAGTGTTTGAAATTCGTCTGTAGGTCGACTAGTAATAATGTTGATAATACCTTTTAGCAGAATATCACTGTGCTTTTCTCATAAACTCTATGTATTTGAATCGAGACCGATGAAAGTTGATAGAATGTGCTATCGAAAAATCAGATCTCACTTTTTGTGGTTTGATTGCATGTTATTGGGAAAGCTTTGTTTATGCTTGCCTTTAAGTGGTGTAAATTGTGTTCTTCCTTTCGTGCAATTGTGTGACGAATTTTTGTGTAATTTAGGGTTTTTGTGATAAGTCCAACAAAGAAACGATATCATCAGTACTCCAGAAATGCATATTGTGAATTTCCATGTATTATGTGATTATTGAAAGGTGAAACATTCGCATTCTGTTCTGTGTGTTCAAGTGATATAAACATTGCTTAAGAAGAAAAACTGGATTTAATAAATCATATTAAATTTGTTATACATGTCTTCAAAATGAAAATGAGGGATAGCACTAGGAAAATGGATTCATTTTTATCACTTTTGGAGCTGACCTTGGTGTAATGAAAGTAGTTTATTTGTTCACTACGTTTTTAATTGAAGATAATATTCCGTTAGGTGCTGATGATCATGTTGGTGCCATGTTTGAAGACCTTGTGACATATTCACATGTTAATTAATTGTGATTTGGGATCTTCTGGATTTCTGTTTTAGAAAGTTGGCAGGTATGTCAACATAATTTGCAGTGGATGCTTCGAACATTGCCCCACGACACTGTAGTGTCACGGGTCAAATGCCAGCTAGAAACTAATTTTAATCGCACTGTAGTTCATATTTCAAAAATCATTCAGTTGCAACTTTTGCTAAGGTCAGTTGTGCTGCAATTGTCTGCTTTTAATATGCATTTTTAAAATGGATAAAGCTACTTCCTTCTCTGTAGTAAAACATGCATGTGGAAACCATTGAAAAATTTCTTCATGGATTTGGATTCTGTTGTTGATTGCGTCATTGCCAGTGTAACACAATACAGTTACAGTACTGAGATGTATTCTTTGGATTCTGATAGGATAATTTTATGACTCGATTCCAACTGTCTGCTTTGGCCCATGGCATCATGACCATGTCGGAATACCCGTATTTCAGTCATTAGCAACTGCTCATAATCAATGTTTCACTTTAATCATGGGCATCATTAAAAATTTACTGGTAATTTGGAGAAAGCATTGTGTATCGCAGTTGCAGCATACTATCAGTTCATTTTGAACACGCAAGCATCTCAGTGCCGTAATTGCTTTTCACTTGCATAAGCTGTACTCTTATGTCCCTGCCTAACCACATCTTTCAAAAGTGACATATCCGTAATAGTACTTTTGTCAATCATAATAGACCTCTACAGTCTAGCTTGTCAAAAGTATTTTGCCTGCTACACAATATTCTAATGCCATGGGTCGAAGGCAACAGGTTGAATTGTATTATATAAATGACCTACTTAGATATGAAAGGTGTTAAACAGACTGAAACAAGATTGAGTAATACTTTCAGTGGCTTCAATAGTTAATGGTATGGTAAAATCCCTACAATACACTTTTATTTCACTCGTAGCTTGTGCAGAAAAATTATCAGTCAGAGGACCTATAAATTTCATCCAATGCAATGCTGTATTTGTATTTTTTGTTTGTTCCACCTCCATAATTAGAAAAAAATACTGAGAGACAAAATCTGGGCATGGTGTAGTGTCAGTTTTCTGTTCCTGTGAAATGTTATTTCCATTTTCTACTTTGGTCATGTTATCTTGCATTTATGGGCTAAAACGAGCTGTGTAACTAGTCATGCTCTTCTATAACTTTTTTATTGTGCTGTATATGACTTTAATAATTAACATTGAGTACTCTGGATTGCACTTCAACAAGTGAATGTGACTTCTGCACAAACGAGCTTAAGTACATGACTGCTCAACTATATCCACAGACACACAGAGTCTTTGTGCTCTAGTCAAGTTTACTCGTAGACTTAAAAAACTAATTAGACCACTCTTCTGCGCTAGTGTAGCAGTCTCATATCGAAAGCCGCCATTTGGAGGGCAACTGCGTGTTTGCACTCAGTAAACGATGTTAAATATCTGATTAAACTTTGCGTACACAATGACTTGAGTAATACAAACAAGTTTCTTAAGGATTCTGTATTTCGAAAAAGTGTGTCTGGAAATTACTGTTATCCAAATTCAAAGTAGTCAAAGAAAATAATACAATAAAATTGTGGTATGGAAATAAAGGTAGATAAATTACCCTAATCAAAAATAAAGACTGGAAAATAAGAGCATAATGCACATGCAAAGTATGCCAGGAATACCTAAAACTGAAAGTGAAAATACGAGTTGACTGATAAAATAGTCTCACTATCTGCTACCTTCAAAATTTAATGCAACTATCTTGCATCAGCGACTTGACACATTTTCGCTTCTACTTATAAGAAAGGAACACAACATTCTTGAACAGATAAGGTATTTATAATTCCCCGTCTTTTTGATGAAGACTCCTACGGATAATTAGGGAACTTTCTTAATTTATGGCAAATTTGATTACTGAGTACAAATTGTAAGTCATTTCATTTTGTAGTTCGGTTTCCTTTCATTGTCTTTCATACCATTCAAATCTTAGGCCTTTACTCATACTGTATTTGTCTCTGCAAATGGCGACCTTATTCTGAAACAGTTGGCCCGGCTCACCACTACAGCAAAACACGTGCAGAGGGCAAGTTATGATATAGCATTATAGGACTCATTTGTGGGGTTTAATATGAGTATAAAAAGAGTTCATTTCAGGTCTCTAGTGTGTATTATTTCTCACAACTTCTTTGCTTTTTCCACCTCTGGCATTAAGTTGTCAATGTAAATGCTGCCAAATTTGACTCGGAGTCCACATAAAATTTTTGGTCCTCCTATAATTGACCAGATAGATAAGAGGTGTGGAGGCAGTGAGATTATACCATTTCCACTTGATTCATAGCTAGTAAAAGACTGTGGGGTTTAAATTAAAATACAGTAGAAACCAATTTTTAGGTTTTTCAGGGGGCGTAAAGAAAATGGTGTAAAATGCAGGAAATAACATTTTAAATGGTAAAATATGTTTTCTGGATCACGCTTGCATTTTATAGTTTATTTGCGATTTATGTACGTAATAGGTATCAAAATACTTCCCAGGAAGTTTATTTGTTGTGTAATAAAGGTTATCCAAATTTTGTACTACTTTAAGCGGTAGAGGGAACTGGATTTGGTAACTTTATAGGGAGTAGAAATTTTTGACATAATTTTGTTATCATAATAGACTTTCCAGAATGAAACTTTCACTCTGCAGCGGAGTGTGCGCTGATATGAAACTTCCTGGCAGATTAAAATTGTGTGCCGGAACCGGGACTCGAATCTGGGACCTTTGCCTTTCGCGGGCAAGCGCACTACCGACTGTGCTATCCCGACACAACTCACGATGCCGCCTCACAACTTTACTTCCGCCAGTACCTCGCCTCCTACTTTCCAAACTTCACAGAAGCTCTCTTGCAAACACGCAAGACTAGCACTCCTGGAAGAAAGGATATGGTGGAGACATGGCTTAGCCACAGCCTAAGGGATGTTTCCAGAATGAAACTTTCACTCTGCAGCGGAGTGTGCGCTGATATGAAACTTCCTGGCAGCGCACACTCCGCTGCAGAGTGAAAGTTTCATTCTGGAAACATCCCTTAGGCTGTGGCTAAGCCATGTCTCCACCATATCCTTTCTTCCAGGAGTGCTAGTCTTGCGTGTTTGCAAGAGAGCTTCTGTGAAGTTTGGAAAGTAGGAGGCGAGGTACTGGCGGAAGTAAAGTTGTGAGGCGGCATCGTGAGTTGTGTCGGGATAGCACAGTCGGTAGTGCGCTTGCCCGCGAAAGGCAAAGGTCCCAGATTCGAGTCCCGGTTCCGGCACACAATTTTAATCTGCCAGGAAGTTTCATAATTGACTTTGTCAGCAAGCCTTTAAGTGGCATGTGTTATTTATGCAGTGAAACTGCACACGTTCCATACTTATGTATTTTTAATACTTTGCACAACAATATTTGTCTTCTCCAGTGCAAATATATGCATAAAGTATTTTTGTGACATTTGCACAGGGTGCACATATCATACTTCAATCGTATTTTTGAGGTTATAATATACCATACCCCCTTTAATTTTTTAGAAAAACATTCACAAGCAAACCACCATCTCACTGTTTATGAAATAAATAAAGAATAGAAAAAAAGAGAAAGTGAAATAAATATTTGCGTTTCACAATAAGAATAAATTCTCGAAACACTTGATGCAAAGCATGAAAAACTATCAGTTGCGTAAACAAAGCTAAACTGACAATCGGCGTGGTGGCTGATGGAACAGGGGACTCCCATCAGCTGCCGCCTCGTGAGTCAAATAGGCGCATATTGCAAACAATGAAACACATAACATATGTTTGTGTTTATTCAAAATGTCAAGAAACTTGATTGTGTAATACAGTAGAACCTCGTTTTTATGCAGGGACTTCGGTGAAATGGTGTAAAATGCAGGAAATAATATTTTAAATGATAAAATATGCTTACTGGATCAGCCTTGCATTTTCGAAGTTTATGTGTGATATATGTACATAATAGACATCTAAATACTCGCCAGGGAGTTGATTATACAATAAAGGTTATCCAAATTTTTACTATTTTAAGTGCCAGGCAAAACTGGTAATTTTATGGGAAGTAGAAATTGTTGACATAATTTCATTCATTATAATCGAGGACACTGCTATTTTAAGCGCCAGGCAGAACTGGTAATTTTATGGGAAGTGGAAATTTTTGACGTAATTTCATTCATTATAATCGAGGACGCCACTGCTGGGCTATAACACAATTTCAAAATTACCTGAACCGCTTCGATAGATATCGTTTGGATGCCGCTGTCAGGCTATGTAACACATCTTCAAAATTACTGCCTTTTACCGGAATTACTTATTTACATAGTAAAACTCCTACAGTTCTGTTCGTTTTGTATTTTTTGATATTTCACACAACAATATTCGAGAATTTATTCGCGTCCTCGAGTACAAACATATGCATAAGTATTTTTGTGACGTTTGCATAGGATCGGCATCCCTCACTACTATTGCTTTTTTGAGGTTGTGGGTATTATGATACCCAACTGTGACAGATAAAGTTCTTTATTAATCAGAAATATGTATCACAAAAACAACGCAACTATCTATTCTCACTTCAACAAAGCAACTAGTTCTGATTGTTTGAGTACTCGCCAGCCGCTCTGGCAAAGAAGCTAGCGGAAAGACGAACTACACCGCCACAACTCAGCGTTATTCTCTCGTTAACAAACATGCCAGGCGCTCTGCCAAAGAAGCTGGTGAACAGAAGAACTACATTGCCACAAATAGGCGCGTCTTTAAGTCAACAACGAAACGTGAAATATAAGTTTGAATAAACGCAAAGTGTCAAGAAACTCGAATGCAAATAATTTTTAAGCTCTATACTTTAAGGGGAAAGCCATGCTAGTGTCAATTTATGTACATTACGTCATTTTTCTTCAAGAACATGCTTTCAAAAGGTGTAAAAGGCGGGAAAAGCATAAATATGTTAATGCAAAAACGAGGGCGAATTAACATTGTAAACATAGAAAATTTGACGGGACCGACAAAAAAATGGTGTAAATGGCGGGAAAACCGAGAATGTAAAAATGAGGTTTTACTGTATTTATAAACACTATACGTGAAGGCGAAAGCCTTGCCATCATCAATTTGTGTCAATTATGTCATTTTTAAATGTTTTTTTTTTTTTTGTTTATTTATTAATTTTTTTCACGAATATGGTTACAAAAAGTGTAAAACACGAGGAAAGTGTGAATATGTTAACGCCAAAAGGGCGGTGAATTACCATTGTGAACAAAGGAAATTTGACAGGACTGACAAAAAGTGTTGTAAATTGCTGGAAAATGTAAAATCCGTGAACATGAAAGCAGTGTTTTACTGTATCTATGGAGCAGTTTTATCTTACTACATAGCCTCTTGGGGGCAATGGTGGAGGATTCTGTATTTTTCTTCTCTCTCAAATGACATCACAGTGCCCTCCTACACTGTTGTGGTATGAATGGAACATTTCTATGTTCTAGGTCAGTCACTTGCCTCCCACAGACAGCCGGACACCGCACCACGCCTCCACCACCAACGTGGGCGAGCTGCAACCGCACGTGGTGGCAGACCGTGACAGGAACCACAACCACAGCCACGGTCACGGGCACGCGCGACCCGCAGTGGGGGGCAGCCGGGACCACTCGCCGCTCGGGCCGTCGCCCCAGCAGCACCCGCCCCCGCCCCACCAGCCGCCCCCGCAGCAACACCTGCCGCCGGCCCAGGTGCAGCTGCCACCCACCGCCGCCACGCCGCAGCCGCCGTCTGGCGCCGCCCCCCAGTCTGCCACTGCCGGCAGTGGGGGAGGAGCCAAGCCGCCCCAGCACGAGCAGCAGAGGCTCACCCACGAGCAGGTAAGAACCAGAACCTGAACTCGTACAACACTGTCGCTCTGGCTACCTTTATCCATCACTTTGAAATAAAGTACAACTTCTCTGCTCGCCTCAAATGCCACCTACCAAAGCTTCAAAACGTTGTAGTCTTTGTGCTGCAGTTATGTGTAAACTCTTGTATCTTTCCCTGTACAGGGTGAAAAGTAGTTAAACCAAAAAACTCTGAGGTCGTAGGGGACATCAAAGGAAATATTTTTCCCTAATGTCTTTTTTTCCTATGAGGAGTCTTTAAACCAGTAGAGGAAGATTTCTCTGACAGTAAATTAATTACACCAACAAACAATTTTCCATTTTTTTATTACCAAGAGACAACACATTAACACAACAAAATTTCAGTTACAGTAGATTTTCAAAAATGCTTCCATTGATACATAAACAAAAGTTACACCGTCATATGTTCTGTCTGACACGGGCAAAAACCCCAGGAGTATCTTGAATTGTTCCTGCTGCTGGTACTATCTGATCAACCAGATCCTCTTATGATAGAACAGGAGTTACGGAAAGAAGACTGCGCATCTCTCCCCACACAAAAAAGTCCAGAGGTTACAAATTTGGGGATCGAGCAGGCCGTGGCACAGGACAACCTCTGCCAATCTACGTTTATGGGAACCGTCGGTCCAGGAATTGAAGCACACAACAAATGAAATGTGCTGGTGGACCATCATGTTAGAACATGTGTGTTGTCTTGTAGGGAGCAGGACGTCTTCCAACAATTGTGACATTGCTCTGGCAAGAAAATTGTAATAGTGCCTGCTAATTAATTGCCTAGGTAGCAGATACAGCCCAGTTAAACAGTCCCCAACAACGCTGACTCTCGCATTAATGAGGAACCGCTCTCAATGTGCACTAGTAACTGTTCCTTCATTGGCGAACAACACAGAGGATGGAATGTAGGATGCATTTTACACTGTTCCAGATACCACTGCAACTACACTAAGGGGATGTTTATGGTTGGTCTGGGGTTGCAAATGTTGCTACTGGAAGGGGAGAAATGGACTGCTCAGGACATCTACTTGTGGACAGGGTTTGTTGGGTAATTGTGGGAGAGGAAAGCATTGTAGATTGTTGTTGGTGGTGAGTGATTCGTCACTGGAGCAGATACGTTTCCCATGGATGCATAAGCTGCAGGGAAGGGATTGTTTAGTATAGAAGTGATGGCAGCTATCAAAGTGGAGGTACTGTTGTTTGTTTGTTTTTGTTTAATATGGATTAAAGTGTGGATGTAGGACTCAACAAGGTGAAAGTCAACACCCAGGAAGGTGGCTTCAGTTCTAGAGAAGGACCAGGCAAATTTTAGATCGGAGAAGGAGTTAAGGTCATGTAGGAAGTTCAGGAATGTTTCTTCACCATGAGTGCAGAGCAAAAAAATGTCATCTATGAATCCATACCAAAAAGGGGATGCAACTGCTGTGTCTTAAGGACTGCCTCTTCCATCCATGCGACACATGAAGCGGTTGGCATGGGAAGGGGCCATTGTGGTTCCCATAGCAGTCTCCTTGATTTGTTTGTGGGTCTTGCCCTCAAAGGTGAATTAATTTTGGGTGAGGGTGAAATTAGTAAGTGTGGCAAGGAATGAAGTTTTAGGGATGCTTTCAAGCTTTGGGAAAGGTAGTGTTCTAGGGTTGATAAAACATGAATGTGGTGGATGTAGGTGTAGAGGGATGTGGCTTCTATGGTGGGAGGTGAAAATCTTTCAAGGTGGGAGGGGCATATAGATGGATTTTAGGCATTCCAGAAAGTGGTTTTTGTCTTTGATGCAGGGTGCACATCTGCAGGTTATAGTTTGGAGGTGTTGGTCTATTAGAGCTGAGATACGTTGTTGTGGCTTTGAAGTGAGCCACAATGGGACAGCCAGGATGGCTCTCTTTATGGATTTTAGGGAGTAGGAAGTAGGTTGGGATGCATGGTTCAGGTGGAGAGAGTTCTATGAAGGCAGGAAGCTAAGGTTTTTAGGATTTTCTGTAATTCAGCCTGGATTGAGGGAATAGGGTCATGAGGAACACGTTGGTAGTTAGAGGTGTCTGAGAGTTTACACAGTCTCTGTACCACATACTCCCTTTGAGAAAGTGCCACATTGTGGAGCCCTTGTCTGCTGTGAGAATTACAATGGTGCATTCTGCTTTCAGCTCTCGGTTGGTATTGGATTCTGCTGGGCTGATATTGGGAGTAGTTGGTATGTTGTTAAGGAAGGATTGGGAGGCAATGCTGGATGTGAGGAATTCCTGGAATGCCCGCAAGGGATGGTTTTGGGGAGGAGCAGAAGGAGCCCTTTGGGAGGATGATCGGAATTGTCAAGACAGTGACTCTGTTGCCTGGGGCTTGTGACTGGGGGATGAAGTGGTATTTCCAGTTGAGGTCACCAGTGAACAAGAGGAGATCCTTGAGCAGGGCCGTGTGGTTGAATTTAGATGTGGGACTGAATGTTAAGCCTTTTGATAGGACAGATATCTCTGGCATAAAGAGGGTTTGAATGGCAGGTTAAGGACTGAATTTAAATCTTCTCTATGTATAAAAATCTCCTGTTGTGGTGTTTTTGATCATACTCCTCTGAAACAGCTCTAACAATTTTTATCAAATTTTGTGTGTGTTTGTGGTAAATATCAGAATAGGTCGTAAGGTATATTTCATACTGCTAAGTGATACGGGTGTCACTATCCAGAATATTTTTTTTATTGTGTTTTGACTTGACGTAGTTGGAAACCTGAGAATGTTTTATTGAATGTTATTACCTCGAGACTGTGTTCTTACAAAAGAAATGTTTCTCCATTTAATTTCTGGAATGTAGCCTCATAAAATTAACTTCTTCCAATATTTCAGCTATATAACCTTCAGCGCTCACTATGTCTTTTTAAGCTCATGCTCCACACCTACGTGCATACAGCTACAGATTACTTGCCAGAGAGGTTGATTGGAGACAGAAGTCACTTGACATTTCATTCAGCATTTTGTTTGTATCACAACACAATGAAGTTATAAGAAATATACAGCATGTATAAAAAAGGATGGCGCAAACTTACACAGTACATAATAAAAGCAAAAATGTCCCAGTTAACATGCTGCAAACCAAACCATTTGAGAGATAATTACAAATGTACGGTTACAAGCCACCACTAATGTCATTGTAAACATTGTGCTAGTTAGTACACATTAATTTGAAATTTAGACTTTACTGTTAGGTTTTACATAACATTTAGTTCAGATTTCACGTATGAATTAACTGTTAAAGGAAGTATTCAAAGTGTCTTTTTTACATCTGGATACAATATTGTGCTCGTCTCTGCAATGAATTATGAATTCTTTTGAAAACCACAGGATAATTTTGGAATTCTTGACAAGCTTGTATAACTCTCCACTTCAGTCCTTCAACTGTGTTAACGGATGTGCTGTATACTTCGCTTTTGAGGTGACCTCAGACACAAAAATCCAAAGGATTTAGATCAGGGCATTTGGTGGCCAAGGTACAGGTCTGCCTTAACCTATCCATCTTTGACTGTATCTGCACGTTAAATGCCTTCTCATAGCAGCAGTAAAATATGCCGGCCTAAGGTACCTCTGTCCGTTGAGTTTTGGTGGAAGAATGTGTGGCCCAGTGAGTTGATCACCTAGTACCCCTAACCCCACATTCAGTAAGAAACTCGGCTGATGTGATTCATGACCAGCATGTGGGTTTATTTCACACCACACATGTGTATTATGATAATTAAAAACTCCATCATGTGTGAATCCTCCTCTATCTGTAAATAAAAATGTTACATGCGAAACAAGTGTTGGAACCATACATTTGTAGTTATCTTGCAAATGGCTTGTTTGCAGATCCATGTTTACTGGGACATATTTGTTTGTATTATCATTTACTTTCAACTGTGTAAGTGTGTGTCATCCTTTTTGATACACCCTGTATAAGTTTTTTATGATTGTAAAAACAAATACATTATTGATATACCGTTTTTAAAAAGGTAAAGCAGTCAACAATCCGAAGATTGGTTTGAACACCACAGTGCTTTACTAGGCATGGTCCTGTTTGGAGGTGGTATGCCGTTGCCTTCCTCCGACCTTCGAACTGACTTACCCAGCCAGTTATAGGGGGACCTACAGTTTAACGTGGGTTCCGAACCAATACCATTTTTATCAGTACAAAATATTTGTCTTTTTGTGTTATTACAGTAAATAATGCCAACAAGATGAAAGGGAGACCATTTGAGCCGTCATACAAATAATGCAAGTAAACGTGAAATAGTAAGAGTAGAAAGAACAGATGAACAAATCCGACAACATAATGAAAATGTGGGAGTGCGCTTGTCGCAGTTGCATGTATCTCAATCACAAGAGAGACGAGGTGAATGAAATAGATGACAATCAGAAGAGAGACAAGACAAACAGCTCATTCAGAATTTAAGGCACCTCTTAGCATTCAAAATAAACCATACACAGTTAAACACAAACAAACAATTGTCTTTGGCTACAGTACTGAACCAATGCAAAATTATCATATGGGATGAATGCAATTTGGCACATAAACGTTCTCTTGAGGCATTGAACAAGACATTCAAAGATATATACATATAAATAAAAATAGAAGACAGATGACTTACCAAAAGAACCGGCTCGTCGATAGAAACAAATAAAATAAATAAAATCACACACAAACACACATACAAGCTTTCGCAGCCTAGCTGCTTCGTCAGGCAGAAGGGAAGGAGAGGGAAAAGGAAATGATGAGGGTTTCAAGGGAGTGGATAAGGAGTCATTCCAATCCCGGGACAGGAAAGACTTACCTTGGGGGGAAAAAAAGAGGGTAAACAGAAACACACACACCCACACATTTACACAGACGCAAGTACACTTAGCATATATTTTTTACCTTGGGGGGAAAAAAAGAGGGTAAACAAAAACACACACACCCACACATTTACACAGACGCAAGTACACTTAGCATATATATATTCTTTGCTTTCTACAGTATGTCTGCCTAGGTGTACTTGTGTCTGTGTGAATGTGTGGGCATGTGTGCATTTGTTTACCCTCCATTTCTTCCCCCAAGGTAAGTCTTTCCTCTCCCGGGATTGGAATGGCTCCTTACCCCCTTCCTTAAAACCCTCATCATTTCCTTTTCCCTCTCCTTCCCTACTGCCTGAAGACGCAACTGGGTTGCGAAAGCTTGCGATTGTGTGTGTGTGTGTGTGTGTGTGTATTCATTTATTTATTTGTGATGCTGTCACACCTGTGCTCCTTCGCCTGGTGAGTAATCTTCGTCTATTTTTTATATTTTATATATATATATATATATATATATATATATATATATATATATATATATATATATATATATATATATATATATATTATAGAAGGAGACCTTCCAGGTAGGAAAATTGTATAAAATAAAGATTTTTGACTTACCTAAAGTACAGGCTGGTCGATAGGAACACTAAACACACACAAAAACACACAACCATTCGAGCTTTCGCCACCAGTGGTGGCTTCTTCGGGAAAAAGAGGGAGGAAGGAGAGGAGAAAGGAAAGGATACGGGTTTTAAGGAAGTGGAAAAGGAGCCATTCCAATCCCAGGAGTGGAAGGACTTACCTTAGGGGACAAAAAGGAAGGTAAACAAATACACACACACTCACACATATCCACATCCAAACACATGTCTGCCTAAGTGTGTTTGGATGTGGATATGTGTGAGTGTGTGTGTATTTGTTTACCTTCCTTTTTGTCCCCTAAGGTAAGTCCTTCCACTCCTGGGATTGGAATGGCTCCTTTTCCACTTCCTTAAAACCCGTATCCTTTCCTTTCTCCTCTCCTTCCTCCCTCTTTTTCCCGAAGAAGCCACCACTGGTGGCGAAAGCTCGAATGGTTGTGTGTTTTTGTGTGTGTTTAGTGTTACTATCGACCAGCCTGTACTTTAGGTAAGTCAAAAATCTTTATTTTATACAATTTTTATATATATATATATATATATATATATATATATATATATATATATATATATAAAAATAGAAAAGAGATGACTTACCAAAAGGACCGGCTCGTCGAGAGAAACAAATAAAAAACAAATAAAATCACACACAAACACACATACAAGCTTTCGCCACCACTGGCAGCTTCTTCAGGAAAAAGAGGGAAAAAGGGGAGGAAAAGGGAAGGATATGGGTTTTAAGGAAGTGGAAAAGGAGTCATTCCAATCCCAGGAGTGGAAGGACTTACCTTAGGGGAAAAAAAGGAAGGTAAACAAATACACACACACTCAGACATATCGAAACGCAAACACACCTAGACAGACATTTGTGAAAAGCAAAGAAGTTGGACAGAGATACCAATTGAGGCAGAGGCTCTGTCCACAGAACCAAGGCAAAGATGCTAAAGATAGTGGGCGGGAATTTGAGTTAGCGGAGATTGAGACCAGGTGGGCAACGGGAGGAGAGAATAAGCTGAAGGGCAAGTTCCCATCTCCGGAGTTCTGAAAGGTTGGTGTCAGTGGGAAGTATCCAGATAACCCGGACGGTGTAACACCGCGCCAAGATGTGCTGGCCGTGCACCAAGGCATGTTTAGCCACAGGGTGATCCTCATTACCAACAAACACTGTCTGCCTGTGACCGTTCATGCGAATGGACAGTTTGTTGCTGGTCATTCCCACATAGAACGCTTCACAGTGCAGGCATGTTAGTTGGTAAATCACGTGGGTGCTATCGCAAGTGGCTCTGCCCCTGATCGTGTACACCTTCCGGGTTACTGGACTGGAGTAAGTGGTGGTGGAAGGGTGCATAGGGCAGGTTTTACAACGGGGGCGGTTGCATGGGTAGGAGCCAGAGGGTAGGGAAGGTGGTTTGGGGGTTTCATAGGGATGGACTAGGAGGTTACGAAGGTTAGGTGGGCGGCGGAAAGACACTCTCGGAGGAGTGGGGAGGATGTCATTAAGGATGGATCTCATTTCGGGGCAGGATTTAAGGAAGTCGTATCCCTGTTGGAGAGCCACATTCAGAGTCCGCTCCAGTCCCGGAAAGTATCCGGTGACAAAAGGGGCGCTTCTGGGATTCTTCGCTGGAAGGTTCTGGATTTGGAGGAATGAGGAGGTGGCTCTGGTAATTTGCTTCTGAACCAGATCAGGAGGATAGCTGCGGGATGTGAAAGCTGTTATTAGGTTATTGGTGTACTGGTTCAGGGATTCGGGACTGGAGCAGACTCTTTTGCCACGAAGACCTAAGCTGTAGGGAAGGGAACGTTTGATATGGAATGGATGGCAGCTGTCATAATGGAGGTACTGTTGTTTGTTGGTAGGTTTGATGTGGACGGATGTGTGAAGTTGGCCGTTGGACAGATGGAGGTCGACATCAAGGAAAGTGGCATGGGATTTGGAGTAGGACCAGGTGAATTTGATGGGACCAAAGGAGTTGAGGTTGGAGAGGAAATTCTGGAGTTCTTCTTCACTGTTGGTCCAGATCATGAAGATGTCGTCAATGAATCTGTACCAAACTTTGGGTTGACAGGCTTGGGTTTCCAGGAAGGCTTCCTCTAAGCGTCCCATAAATAAGTTTGCATACGAGGGGGCCATCCTGGTTCCCATGGCTGTTCCCTTTAGTTGTTGGTATGTCCGGCCCTCAAAGGTGAAGAAGTTGTGGGTTAGGATGAAGCTGGCTAGGGTATTAAGGAAAGAGGTTTTAGGTAGGGAAGTGGGTGGTCGGCGTGAAAGGAAATACTCCATCGCAGCGAGGCCCTGGGCATGTGGGATATTTGTGTATAAGGAGGTGGCATCAATGGTTACAAGGATAGTTTCAGGAGGTAACAGGCTGGGTAAGGATTTCAGGCGATCAAGGAAGTGGTTGGTGTCTTTGATGAAGGATGGGAGACTGCACATGATGGGTTGAAGGTGTTGGTCTATGTAGGCAGAGATTCGTTCTGTGGGGGCTTGGTAACCGGCCACAATTGGCCGGCCTGGATGATTAGGTTTGTGAATCTTAGGAAGTAGGTAGAAGGTAGGGGTGCGGGGTGTCAGTGGGGTCATGAGTTTGATGGACTCGGGTGAAAGGTTTTGTAGGGGGCCTAAGGATCTGAGAATTCCCTGAATCTCTGCCTGGACATCAGGAATGGGGTCTTCTTGACAGACTTTGTAGGTAGTATTGTCTGAAAGCTGGCGCAGTCCCTCAGCCACATACTCCCGCCGATCAAGTACCACGGTCGTGGATCCCTTGTCGGCAGGGAGAATGACGATGGAATGGTCAGCCTAAGTGTGTTTGGATGTGGATATGTGTGAGTGTGTGTGTATTTGTTTACCTTCCTTTTTGTCCCCTAAGGTAAGTCCTTCCACTCCTGGGATTGGAATGGCTCCTTTTCCACTTCCTTAAAACCCGTATCCTTCCCTTTCTCCTCTCCTTCCTCCCTCTTTTTCCCGAAGAAGCCACCACTGGTGGCGAAAGCTCGAATGGTTGTGTGTTTTTGTGTGTGTTTAGTGTTCCTATCGACCAGCCTGTACTTCAGGTAAGTCAAAAATCTTTATTTTATATATATATATATATATATATATATATATATATATAGATGAAGAACACTTACCAGGCGAAGGGGCACAGGCAGTAATAGCAACAAATAAACACACAGACACACACACACTCAAAAATGCTAGCTTTCGCAGCCTAGCTGCTTCATCAGGCAGAAGGGAAGGAGAGGGAAAAGGAAATGATGAGGGATTTAAGGAAGGGGGTAAGGAGCCATTCCAATCCCGGGACAGGAAAGACTTACCTTGGGGGAAAAAATGGAAGGTAAATAAATGCACATACACCCACACATTTACACAGACACAAGTACACTTAGGCAGACATACTGTAGAACTGTAGAAAGCAAAGAAGTTAGAAGTTAGACAGAGATGCCACTTGAGGCAGAGGCTCTGTCCAGAGAACCAAGGCAAAGATGTTAAGATGGTGGGTGGGAATTCGAATTTAGCGGAGGTTGAGACCAGGTGGGCAACGGGAAGAGAGAATATGCTGAAGGGCTAGTTCCCATCTCCGGAGTTCTGAAGGATTGGTGTCAGTGGGAAGTATCCAGATAACCCGGACGGTGTAGCACTGTGCCAAGATGTGCTGGCCATGCACCAAGGCATGTTTAGCCACAGGGTGATCCTCGTTACCAACAAACACTGTCTGCCTGTGTCCATTCATGCGAATGGACAGTTTGTTGCTGGTCATTCCCACATAGAACGCTTCACAGTGCAGGCATGTCAGTTGGTAGATCACGTGGGTACTATCACAAGTGGCTCTGCCTTTGATCGTGTACACCTTCCGGGTTACGGGACTGGAGTAAGTGGTGGTGGAAGGGTGCATAGGGCAGGTTTTACAACGGGGGCGGTTACAAGGGTAGGAGCCAGAAGGTAGGGAAGGTGGTTTGGGGATTTCATAGGGGTGGACTAGGAGGTTACGGAGGTTAGGTGGGCGGCGGAAAGACACTCTCGGTGGAGTAGGAAGGATGTCATGAAGGACGGATCTCATTTCGGGGCAGGATTTTAGGAAGTCGTATCCTTGCTGGAGAGCCACATTCAGAGTCCGCTCCAGTCCCGGAAAGTATCCGGTGACAAGAGGGGCACTTCTGGGGTTTTGTGGAAAATTCTTAAATTGGGGAGATGAGGAAGTGGCTCTGGCAATTTGCTTCTGTACCAGACCGGGAGGATAGCTGCGGGATGTGAAGGCTGTTATCCTCCCGGTCTGGTACAGAAGCAAATTGCCAGAGCCACTTCCTCATCTCCCCAATTTAAGAATTTTCCACAAAACCCCAGAAGTGCCCCTCTTGTCACCGGATACTTTCCGGGACTGGAGCGGACTCTGAATGTGGCTCTCCAGCAAGGATACGACTTCCTAAAATCCTGCCCCGAAATGAGATCCATCCTTCATGACATCCTTCCTACTCCACCGAGAGTGTCTTTCCGCCGCCCACCTAACCTCCGTAACCTCCTAGTCCACCCCTATGAAATCCCCAAACCACCTTCCCTACCTTCTGGCTCCTACCCTTGTAACCGCCCCCGTTGTAAAACCTGCCCTATGCACCCTTCCACCACCACTTACTCCAGTCCCGTAACCCGGAAGGTGTACACGATCAAAGGCAGAGCCACTTGTGATAGTACCCACGTGATCTACCAACTGACATGCCTGCACTGTGAAGCGTTCTATGTGGGAATGACCAGCAACAAACTGTCCATTCGCATGAATGGACACAGGCAGACAGTGTTTGTTGGTAACGAGGATCACCCTGTGGCTAAACATGCCTTGGTGCATGGCCAGCACATCTTGGCACAGTGCTACACCGTCCGGGTTATCTGGATACTTCCCACTGACACCAATCCTTCAGAACTCCGGAGATGGGAACTAGCCCTTCAGCATATTCTCTCTTCCCGTTGCCCACCTGGTCTCAACCTCCGCTAAATTCGAATTCCCACCCACCATCTTAACATCTTTGCCTTGGTTCTCTGGACAGAGCCTCTGCCTCAAGTGGCATCTCTGTCTAACTTCTAACTTCTTTGCTTTCTACAGTTCTACAGTATGTCTGCCTAAGTGTACTTGTGTCTGTGTAAATGTGTGGGTGTATGTGCATTTATTTACCTTCCATTTTTTCCCCCAAGGTAAGTCTTCCTGTCCCGGGATTGGAATGGCTCCTTACCCCCTTCCTTAAATCCCTCATCATTTCCTTTTCCCTCTCCTTCCCTTCTGCCTGATGAAGCAGCTAGGCTGCGAAAGCTAGCATTTTTGAGTGTGTGTGTGTCTGTGTGTTTATTTGTTGCTATTACTGCCTGTGCCCCTTCGCCTGGTAAGTGTTCATCTATTTTATATATATAAAATGAACAAACTATTCTACAGCACTGTTATTCCTTTCCACTGATTTCAGACAAGCACTTCACCTTATTGAATTTTCAATGTACGTTTACGAGATTTAATGCGTGCTAGAAATCATCGCCACTGTGACCTCATGATGAAAACGTGCAGCTAAAAATAAACATGCATGTCCAAATGTTACAAGATCCATGTGGTGACACATTCTCGAACCAACTGTTAGATATCAGTGATGGAAGAGTCTTTCTGTGAAAATACTGGATGCATAAAATTGTCCACTAATTTCTGCACTATCATTGAATTGTAAAATGCTCTCATTGATCACATATTTCAATATATATGCACAGATTACATAAATAATGCATGGCTAACACAAAGAGCTATTTTGGCAGCAAAAAATGTGGATGTCAATGATTTAAACTTAAGATACAGCAATCATTTTCAGGCAACTTGGTATCGTACAAATCGATCAATGCAATTTGCAATGCTAACAAAGTTGTAAATTGTCCAACAGAGTTTTATTTAACTCACTGTATTTGCTATGTATGTCACCACATCTTCTGTGACTGAAAGTTGGATCTCTGGTTATTTTACTTCGGAATTTTAACCCAGCAGAACTGTACTGTGGCACACAATTGGTCATTAAAAATTGATGTTATTCAAGCCACCATTTTGAATGCAAATTCTGGCTGACATTTTTTTGCTGTCATGAATTCCAATGTTGCCGATTGAATTCAAACAAGTTCAGTTTGCTTTTAGATGAGCATTCACAATGACAATAAGTCACAAGGCCAAATGATGTCTGCCTGTGGCTTAGATTTAAGCGCACAATGTTTTTCATATGGACAATTATACATGTCATGTTCTTGCAAGGGCAGACTATGGAGATTATTCGGGTTGGTTAAAGTCTTACTAACAAAAGAGTACATGCAATTGCTCTTTGAAATTAATATTAATTTTCTTTGTTTTTATGCTTTGGCATAAAAATATAATCCTTATTTTAATTTATGTGTAACAATTAATCTGTACATTACATTAATTAAATACATTGTATTGACAAAACTAATGTTTGTAGTTTTTTGGTTTTATCAGCTATCAGTGTCTACAGTGAGTGCTCCATTCCTTTCTTTGTCATAGATCTCATTCCCACACATTGACAATGCATTAGTTATTTTTTAATCAACAACCAAAATATTTTCTAGAAATAATACGTTTTGCAGAACAATGTTTGCCGTTCAGCTAGTTTATTATATAACAATGCTATAGCAATTACTTGCATAAAATATATGGGGTTAGACACAAGCAGCAATTTGAATTAGACTGGCCACATTAAGGTAAGTGTGGGCAAGGGAGATGGCAGACTGAGACTAATCAGAAAGTGAAGTCCATCAACAAAGGAGGTTTTTTATGTCTCTTGCATAAGGCACTGGGGATGGGCTGCGGCTAACAAGGATGTGTGCAATTAAAAAAAGTGATTAGTTCACTTATACATTTTTTACAGATGAAGAAAATAGTCTACTTTGGTGCTATGCTCTTGGGACATTTTCTTCCTAGGTAAAAAACAGTTCTGCAATGATCTATTCTACATCAGGCAATAGTAGAGTTCTGGCTTATGCTAACATAGACTTCTGGCTAGTTGTAGATGGATCTCCTTGAACTGTAGCACTCCTAGATCTGCCTTGTACTATGTCGTAATCCTGTACTGACTGCTATGCTGACTGGTGCTATGCTAGCTATGGAGGGGCCAGCATATCTTGGTGAGCCCCTGTCTTCAGATTGGCCAGCTCGCGAAACATTCTCACCGTCATTGTGTAGTGAGCATAATGTCGGTAGGGGGAAGGTGCGACCATGGCTGCAGTTGAGGGACCAGTGTACAAATCTGTGTCCGGCACTGAATCTCAGATCACGACCTGCCATCCGGCCTGCGCTTGGCACGAAATTTTGGGCGTAAATGCACCAAAGTTTGCACTCCCGTGGACATGGCTGCAGAAGGGTCAGATGCAGGTGCAGGATCGACGACTCGGCGACTGGTGTGAAGGCGTCCCCTTCGTGGACCGGTGTGTCAGAAGGATCGTCGATGCAGGAAAACAAACCCATAATGATGAATTTCAACCAGTAGGAAACTGTCTCCTATGACACCAGCTAGGGCACAACAAAAGATCGAAGGATCTCATCTTTATACCTCTGAGAATCAAAGCGCCTTTCTGAACGATGTGTATACGACCGCAAATACCAACTGCTGCCCACACCATTTGTCCACTAGCATGATATGGTGATGTTTCCTGCACATAATCAGGATTGTTCAGAGTTCCACAGTCTCTCCAGATAAGTGAAAAATGATTGTCCAGCTGAACACACAATCTTGACTCATCTGTAAACAGAACCCAGAGCCATTTATTAAAATTCCAGTCCTGGTATGCCTCTGCCCAATTATTGTGGGCTAAACAATCAATATCGTAGTTTTAATGGGATATCTAGTGTAGGCTTTTGTGCATAGAGGCTGCATTCCCATAGACAATTTCAGACTGTTTGTGTTGATATTGCACATCCTGCTGCTGCCTAAATGGAGCGTTGCAGCTGAGTTGCAGTCAGCCTCCTGTCTCAATGGGCTCTTAAACAGAGGTGATGGTCAACTCTTGTTGATTTTACCTGTGGATGATGTTGGCCTTGCCTTCTTTTAATGGGTACTGTCGCCTTCTTTTAACGGGTACTGTCGTCTGAAGTCGCGTCCAGGTCAAGGAAATTACACTTTGGAACACTCCAATAGCTGCAGCCACCTCCCCCTGTGCCTGTCCCACTTGCAACCTTTCTGTGGCTCTCCATACCATAGCTTTGTGTAAGTCAATTGTTCTCTCATTGCACTATCTGCTCACTACACTATCTGAAACCAACTGCTTGTGTATTTCATGTGGAAGAGTAAACACAAGCCACAACCAACCCCCTCTGCAGCAATTTTCTGTTATTAGCACTATCTTGGCTACTATAATGTTGTCTCCACTATATATTACCGACAGAAAGACGTCGCACCATTTTAGTTCATTCTGCCGATCACAGTAGTTCAGAACGTAGATATCTCAACTGATCCCCTAATTGCTTTGAAGAGTAATAATTTTCTTACTTTGTTGTTGTGTATTTCGTACAAAAACAGTATATTTGACTGCTATCCAACATTGTATCTAGCTTCTTATTTAAAAAATAAATAAATCTATAGAACTTTGTAATTGACATTATTTTCTCGTCTTTGTAGCTATCTTATTTGTAAGTTTGTCTTGTAGTCCAGTCTCATTGCCACATCATCACATGTTAAAATTGAAAGGCCGTTTTGCACACGTAAAGTGGTAAATAAATATATGTATTTCTGCTACTAGACTGGTGGTAGAAATACAAATATTTATTGCTTCACACAGTCACAGTTTCTAAACTTACCATCATGACTACAATGAAGTAAAGCGGTGTTATCATCAGTGAGCTGTGGGCAAAGCATGTTTTAAAATGTAAACAACAATTATACCAAACAAGTGTACTTCATGTATCCACACATATGAAAGAATGATACTTATATTTCTGTCACAAATGTGGGTATAAATTTGTATTGCCATCATTTTTAAAATTATTATTTTCAACATTGTTATTGCTTTATATAAATTGTTACTAATATGTGGTAGGAGAAAAGTAATTTACTATTTGAATGCTTATGTCATTCTGTGTTTTGTTTGTATCACAGTTCAGAGCCGCTCTTCAAATGGTGGTGAGCCCAGGTGATCCACGTGAAAATTTGGAGCAATTCACAAAAATTGGTGAAGGCTCTACAGGAACTGTGTGCATCGCCGTGGAAAAGTCGACGGGCCGCCAGGTTGCGGTCAAGAAGATGGATCTCAGGAAGCAGCAGCGGCGGGAGCTTCTGTTCAATGAGGCAAGACTTTGTCTAGCTAGTTTGTGTGATGCTTTATGTCTATCATCATCCTGATCAATATAAGCAGCAGTAATTAAAAATCTACTACTGGATAAAGGCCTCCTGCAGACATCAGTCCTCAGACAGGTTGCTCCAGCATGTTCTCCATTCACCTTCCATTGGGTCATTGCTTTGGATTTTTCTTAATTCTTTTTTTTTTTTTTTGCCATCTTTAGTGCATGTTCAGATTCTTAGCTCATAAGATTTGCTTTCTGGAATATAGCAATCAAATCCCCTTTCATCCAGAATTGGAATTTTCCATGTTGGGATGCAATCAACTTCCTTCCACAATCTGAACTTCTGCTTAGTTTCTAATGATCTCGTGATCAGCGGTGCATTAAATTCTTCAATTTTCCTTCCTTACTCTCACTTCAATTTTCTGACATTAATAACTGTGATGTACACTCCAGTTTGTTGCTGTTGGATCTCTCATTTGTTTTCCTGACATTACTATTAATTCAAACCAGGAATTCCTCCATTTGCATTATAAATGTTGTAACATTGAGACAGAAATTGTTGTTTTCTTGTGTCTTTTGGTTGAATGTTGGAGCAGAGAGGTAACAAAATTTACACAGTGGATAACAAGGACTACACATTTTTTTTTCTTGGGGGGGGGGGGGGGGGATCATTTACATTTAGAAGAACATTAAACCTGTTACCAAATATTAAATTATTTCAATCCATGATGTGGCTAGTACAACAACCAGTGAAATTTTATTTTGAAATAAAAGGCGTCTTGGGTTTCAGCAGAGTTGCTTATTAACACTTAACAACATGATTCTTTCTAGCAGCAGGGGTATCATCACATTATCTGCATGGCATTGTGTTGGATTTTGTCACATAGATAATCTGATGATGCCCTGGTGTTAGGGGGGTAAAAACCATTAAACATTAATAAGCAATTCCACAATGAAGAGTTTATATCAGAATATTAAATACTCAATATCCTTAGTTGCGTTTGATAATTCTTAGGCTATTGAAGCCACACATCAGCATAATAAAATAACAATTAAAAAAAATTACAACACTTATTTACAATAATCACATTATTACACCAGGTCTGTTCATAAGTCAAATAGTACCTGAACAATATTCACATTACGTGATACTATTAGTTTCATACATGTATACATCATTCATCTATGAAGGAGGAGGAGTTGGCTACCAATAAGCCCCTTATTCTCTTCTCAAATTGAACTTTTTTATGGCTGCTGGCATGTTATTGAAAATGTGTGCTGCTGAGTAGTGGACACCTTCCTAGACCAAAGAGTCTTATTTTAAATATTTGTGCAAGTTATTCTTGTATCTAGTATTGATTCTATGAACTAAGCTGTTGGTTTCATTAAAAATATACAATAGAACCCCATTTTTACATTTTTTATGCTGTGCAATGTTCATAAGCATTATACTTGAAGGCAAAAACCATGCCAGCATCAATTTAGGTCAATTCATCATTTTTTTTCCTCCATTAATCTGGTTCCATAAAACATAAAATGTGGGGAAAATTGTAAATATGTTAATGCAAAAATGAAGGTGAATCAACATTGTTAACATAGAAAATTTGACGGGACCGACTAAAATTGATGTAAAAAGTGGGATAACAAATAATCCAGGAACGTAAAAGTGGGGTGATACTGCATATTTAAATTTCATCAAGGAATAAACATATTAAGAAGCAGTAGTTAGTGTCCACAGTATATGGAGACAGCATAGTTCAGCTCAACCACACGGTGACGTTATGGCACTTTTACTTATGACTTTGGGCATGCATCAATGGTGCTTTCTTTTATTTATGTTTTTCAATGTTTTTACGAATATTATAGAAGGAGACTTTCCTGGTGGGAAAAATATGTATAAAAATAAAGATTGACTTACCCAAAGCACAGGCTCGCCGATAGAGACAAATAAAAACACACACAAATATTCAAGCTTTCACAACCGTTGGTCGCTTCTTTAGGAAAAGAGGAAGGAAGGAGAGGAGAAAGGGAAGGATACGGGTCTTAAGGAAGTGGAAAAGGAGTCATTCCAATCCCAGGAGTGGAAGGACTTACTTTAGGGGAAAAAAAGGAAGGTAAACAAATACACACACACTCACACATATCCACATGCAAACACACCTAGGCAGACATTTGCAGGAAAGACAAAGCTGCCCGGGTTTGTTTGCATGTGTGTGTGTGTGTGTGTGTGTGTGTGTGTATTTGTTTACCTTCCTTTTTCCCCTAAGGTAAGTCCTACCACTCCTGGGATTGGAATGACACCTTTCCCACTTCCTTAAAGCCCGTATCCTTCGCTTTCTCCTCTCCTTCCTTCCTCTTTTCCTGAAGAAGCGATTAACAGTTGCGAAAGCTTGAATGTTTGTGTGTGTTTTTATTTGTGTTCTTTGCGTCTATCGGCGAGCTTGTGCTTTGGGTAAGTCAAACAATCTTTATTTTTATACATATTTTCAATGTTTTTATTGAGAGTGAAAAACTTGGGCCCTGAGCCTTTTTTTAGTTAGTGTGGGGAGAGAGAGAGAGAGAGAGAGAGAGAGAGAGAGAGAGAGAGAGAGAGATAGATGATAATAACATTGCTCGCTGAAACTGGTAATCCATGATTAATTAGCATTATAGCGAACTTGGTTACGAAGTGTTTTCCTTCTTTTATCAAATTATAATTCTCCAAGAACATTTATTTAAAGCAAAAATTAGCACTTTTCATAACATTTGAGTGATGCAGTGCTTTCCTCTCAAACAGCTACGTTTAGTGGGCCAATTAAAGTAAACCTCTATTCCCGTGTCGCAGGTGGTGATAATGCGCGACTACCACCACCCGAACATCGTGGAGATGTATGACAGCTTCCTGGTGCAGGACGAGCTGTGGGTGGTGATGGAGTTCCTGGAGGGGGGCGCCCTGACTGACATCGTGACGCACGAGCGCATGGACGAGCAGCAGATCGCGACGGTGTGCCGGCAGTGCCTGCGTGCCCTCTCCTACCTGCACTCGCAGGGCGTCATCCACCGAGACATCAAGTCCGACTCCATCCTGCTGGCTGCCGACGGGAGGGTGAGTTGTGTTACACATAACTGGAGGTCTGCGCAGATAAGAAAAGTGTTATCCATATCCACAATGCCCATATCTGCAACTGCATCTGCATCCGTGGCACTTTATCCGCATCCGCAAGTTTATCTGCATCTACAGATATTAAAGTTTTTAATGGGTAATAATAATAGATAGCAGTATTTGAAACCATGGTAAGTAATGATATACTTATTGTTAGAGTTTCATACCTGCGGCAACTTAACTACTTTTGACGTCTTGAATCACGGAAACTGTTCTATACCTACTCCAAAATAGGTTATTTCAAACAAAAACATTGGCACTCCGAACGCACACAGTAGCACTTAGGAGTCCGTGTGGTCGGAGCACTACATCTGCTGTTTAATACAGGCATCGTCTTAAATTTCAGTGGTTAAAACTAATTGACATAGAAGAGATTTACTGTGTTTACATAAAAAAAGGGGGGGGCGGTTCTTTTGGAGTTTTACAAAAGGGACACTATTTTCTCCATATTAAAGCACAAGAGATTATGTAACGCAAAGCAAAGCATATCATTTCAAATGTTAAAACTGCCATCTATTTCTCAATTGGTAACCGTCAGCAAAAAGAAACAATGTCGGCTACAGCTATGGCCAGCCTATACCATCTAACATTGTGTACTTTCATAATTACGTTACTTTCACTGTACACATTTGATTATGAAAGTTGCTAGAAAATGCTATTGTCATTCTTATTACTTCCGTAACCATTTATCTAATACATAAACATGAATGTATGTTTGTTCATATTTTGTGCGCGGCTGTGCCATTCATTCGGTTGCAAAGAAACTTTGCCAACATATTGCTTGCACTTTCATGACGGTTATTGACGTGATTAAATGACAGTAAGACACATAGTTCAGGAGATATGCTCCAACATCAATAAGAAACTGTGCCGTCTCAAGAAACCCAGATCCAAACTCAACTTTGGGATTTCGTGTTCATTTTAAGAAAGAACTGTCACTGTATTCACTATGACATGCGTTGTCACTCGTGTCACTACAAAGTGCCAACTGAAGGCAGCGGAATTTGGCATGGCACCTCTGGTGGGCCGGTGGGCCACCCAGAAAGCAATTGACAGACCGCAGATAAGAAATGGTTGTCTAAACGGATTAGGCACAGGTCCCTCGGGTACAGCTATGGCTGCTGTGGCCAGGGAATGAGGACAATAGACTTACGCTCTACCTGGGCCCTGCAGGGATTCTAAGAATGCCCAAAGGCTTGAAGTTTTCAGCTAACATTTCGACAGACGTACTGGGCAAATACCTCGCTCTTTATCTGCCTATTATACGCAGGTATCCGCGTCGCTCACAATTTTATCCGCAAAGTAAGAAATACCGCAGTTATCCACATTCACGCAGACCTCTACATATAACTGTATCTGTGATGATAATTGTTATACAGACATTTTTTACTCGTACCATTTTGCCTCGTTATGCTGGAGACATTAGTACATATAAGTAGGTGCAAACAATAAATCTCTGGAAGACCAAGTTTTTATCCATTGTTTTCTGTGTTTATTCTGTGACTGTGTACTTCTGTAAAATGAAGAAAATTTTCCTTAAGTCATAGTCGTGATTAATTTAATGACACAATGATTTCGATCTTGGAGGCTCATCTTCAGGTATCTCTCCAGGTATTTGAATAATTCTGCTCCTGTTAAGACCAAATATGAAAGGTAACAAAGTGTATGGACTAAAACAAGGAAAAAATTTCAAGTAAACATGGACTCAAAAATGTTTACTTCAAGAAATATGAGCTCTTGACCAGTAGAAGAGATGTATTCACAGTATTGAAGTTGAAGACGTGCTAAAGACATTTTGTGATCCTTTTGGTCCATATGTGTCTGCCTAAGTGTACTTGCGTCTGTGTAAATGTGTGGGTGTGTGTGTTTTTGTTTACCTTCCTTTTTTTCCCCTAAGGTAAGTCCTTCCACTCCTGGGATTGGAATGACTCCTTTTCCACTTCCTTAAAACCCATATCCTTCCCTTTTCCTCCCCTTTTTTCCTCTTTTTCCTGAAGAAGCTGCCAGTGGTGGCGAAAGCTTGTATGTGTGTTTGTGTGTGATTTTATTTATTTTATTTGTTTCTATCGACGATCCGGTCCTTTTGGTAAGTCATCTATTTTCTATTTTTATTTTATATATATATATATATATATATATATATATATATATATATATATATATATATATATATATTATAGAGGAAAAATTCCTAACAGGAAAAAAATATACGTAAAAAATAGATGAAGAACACTTACCAGGCGAAGGGGCACAGGCAGTAATAGCAACAAATAAACACACAGACACACACACACTCAAAAATGCTAGCTTTCGCAGCCTAGCTGCTTCATCAGGCAGAAGGGAAGGAGAGGGAAAAGGAAATGATGAGGGATTTAAGGAAGGGGGTAAGGAGCCATTCCAATCCCGGGACAGGAAAGACTTACCTTGGGGGAAAAAATGGAAGGTAAATAAATGCACATACACCCACACATTTACACAGACACAAGTACACTTAGGCAGACATACTGTAGAACTGTAGAAAGCAAAGAAGTTAGAAGTTAGACAGAGATGCCACTTGAGGCAGAGGCTCTGTCCAGAGAACCAAGGCAAAGATGTTAAGATGGTGGGTGGGAATTCGAATTTAGCGGAGGTTGAGACCAGGTGGGCAACGGGAAGAGAGAATATGCTGAAGGGCTAGTTCCCATCTCCGGAGTTCTGAAGGATTGGTGTCAGTGGGAAGTATCCAGATAACCCGGACGGTGCAGCACTGTGCCAAGATGTGCTGGCCATGCACCAAGGCATGTTTAGCCACAGGGTGATCCTCGTTACCAACAAACACTGTCTGCCTGTGTCCATTCATGCGAATGGACAGTTTGTTGCTGGTCATTCCCACATAGAACGCTTCACAGTGCAGGCATGTCAGTTGGTAGATCACGTGGGTACTATTGCAAGTGGCTCTGCCTTTGATCGTGTACACCTTCCGGGTTACGGGACTGGAGTAAGTGGTGGTGGAAGGGTGCATAGGGCAGGTTTTACGCCGCCCACCTAACCTCCGTAACCTCCTAGTCCACCCCTATGAAATCCCCAAACCACCTTCCCTACCTTCTGGCTCCTACCCTTGTAACCGCCCCCGTTGTAAAACCTGCCCTATGCACCCTTCCACCACCACTTACTCCAGTCCCGTAACCCGGAAGGTGTACACGATCAAAGGCAGAGCCACTTGCGATAGTACCCACGTGATCTACCAACTGACATGCCTGCACTGTGAAGCGTTCTATGTGGGAATGACCAGCAACAAACTGTCCATTCGCATGAATGGACACAGGCAGACAGTGTTTGTTGGTAACGAGGATCACCCTGTGGCTAAACACGCATTGGTGCACGGCCAGCACATCTTGGCACAGTGTTACACCGTCCGGGTTATCTGGATACTTCCCACTGACACCAATCCTTCAGAGCTCCGGAGATGGGAACTAGCCCTTCAGCATATTCTCTCTTCCCGTTGCCCACATGGTCTCAACCTCCGCTAAATTTGAATTCCCACCCACCTTCTTAACATCTTTGCATCAGTTCTCTGGACAGAGCTTCTGCCTCAAGTGGTATCTCTGTCTAACTTCTTAACTTCTATAACTTAACTTCTTTGCTTTCTACAGTATGTCTGCCTAGGTGTACTTGTGTCTGTGTGAATGTGTGGGCATGTGTGCATTTGTTTACCCTCCATTTTTCCCCCAAGGTAAGTCTTTCCTCTCCCGGGATTGGAATGGCTCCTTACCCCCTTCCTTAAAACCCTCATCATTTCCTTTTCCCTCTCCTTCCCTACTGCCTGAAGACGCAACTGGGTTGTGAAAGCTTGCGATTGTGTGTGTGTGTGTGTGTGTGTGTGTGTGTGTGTGTGTGTGTGTGTGTGTGTATTCATTTATTTATTTGTGATGCTGTCACACCTGTGCTCCTTCGCCTGGTGAGTAATCTTCGTCTATTTTTTATATTTTATTTTTCCTGCTAGGAATTTTTCGTCTTAATATATATATATATATATATATATATATATATATATATATATATATATATATATATATACGAATATTATAGAGGAAAAATTCCTAACAGGAAAAAAATATACGTAAAAAATAGACGAAGAACACTTACCAGGCGAAGGGGCACAGGCAGTAATAGCAACAAATAAACACACAGACACACACACATTGAGTGTGTGTGTGTCTGTGTGTTTATTTGTTGCTATTACTGCCTGTGCCCCTTCGCCTGGTAAGTGTTCTTCGTCTATTTTTATATATATTCCATCCCTATGAAATCCCCAAACCACCTTCCCTACCTTCTGGCTCCTACCCTTGTAACCGCCCCCGTTGTAAAACCTGCCCTATGCACCCTTCCACCACCACATACTCCAGTCCCGTAACCCGGAGGGTGTACACAATCAAGGGCAGAGCCACTTGTGACAGCACCCACGTGATTTACCAACTGACATGCCTGCACTGTGAAGCGTTCTATGTGGGAATGACCAGCAACAAACTGTCCATTCGCATGAATGGTCACAGGCAGACAGTGTTTGTTGGTAATGAGGATCACCCTGTGGCTAAACACGCCTTGGTGCATGGCCAGCACATCTTGGCACAGTGTTACACCGTCCGGGTTATCTGGATACTTCCCACCGACACCAATCCTTCAGAACTCCGGAGATGGGAACTAGCCCTTCAACATATTCTCTCTTCCCGTTACCCACCTGGTCTCAACCTCCGCTAAATTTGAATTCCCACCCACCATCTTAACATCTTTGCCTTGGTTCTCTGGACAGAGCCTCTGCCTCAAGTGGCATCTCTGTCTAACTTCTAACTTCTTTGCTTTCTACAGTTCTACAGTGTGTCTGCTTAAGTGTACTTGCGTCTGTGTAAATGTGTGGGTGTGTGTGTTTTTGTTCACCTTCCTTTTTTTCCCCTAAGGTAAGTCCTTCCACTCCTGGGATTGGAATGACTCCTTTTCCACTTCCTTAAAACCCATATCCTTCCCTTTTCCTCCCCTTTTTTCCTCTTTTTCCTGAAGAAGCTGCCAGTGGTGGCGAAAGCTTGTATGTGTGTTTGTGTGTGATTTTATTTATTTTATTTGTTTCTATCGACGAGCCGGTCCTTTTGGTAAGTCATCTGTTTTCTATTTTTATTTATTTATATATATATATATATATATATATATATATATATATATATATATATATATAAAAATAGAAAAGAGATGACTTACCAAAAGGACCGGCTCGTCGAGAGAAACAAATAAAATCACACACAAACACACATACAAGCTTTCGCCACCACTGGCAGCTTCTTCAGGAAAAAGAGGAAAAAAGGGGAGGAAAAGGGAAGGATATGGGTTTTAAGGAAGTGGAAAAGGAGTCATTCCAATCCCAGGAGTGGAAGGACTTACCTTAGGGGAAAAAAAGGAAGGTAAACAAATACACACACACTCAGACATATCGAAACGCAAGCACACCTAGACAGACCAGATATATATATATATATATATATATATATATATATATATATAAATAGATGAAGAACACTTACCAGGCGAAGGGGCACAGGCAGTAATAGCAACAAATAAACACACAGACACACACACACTCAAAAATGCTAGCTTTCGCAGCCTAGCTGCTTCATCAGGCAGAAGGGAAGGAGAGGGAAAAGGAAATGATGAGGGATTTAAGGAAGGGGGTAAGGAGCCATTCCAATCCCGGGACAGGAAAGACTTACCTTGGGGGAAAAAATGGAAGGTAAATAAATGCACATACACCCACACATTTACACAGACACAAGTACACTTAGGCAGACATACTGTAGAACTGTCTATATATATATATATATATATATATATATATATATATATATATATATATATATATGCAAGCAAAGAGCCTGCAATTAAAGAGATTCATCTCACAGTGTTAAGTTCTCATAGCATCACTGGATGACATTTATGGACATGGGTTCCTTATCAAAATATTATGTACTCACTGCCTCCTCAGAAGTTTGCAACAGGAGTTTCTGAGCTTCTTGTATAGTTGAAGAATTGAAACATCCACTTGTACACTCTTGTCAAGATTTATGATATTATTTGGATGGTTGCTTACTACAGAGAAGAGTGAAGTATTATCTCAAAATGTTTCATTATACAGGATCCTGCAGTAAGTGTACTTAATTGGTCATATTTGCTATTAAAGTATGCTTTGGCCAAAATTTGAGCCCATTGAGATAAGAACTTTGTTGAAATATTTACATGTCAAATTTTTTACTAACTAGCACTATATTCCATACTGACATCAGTGATGGCTTGCTTGCAGACCCATGTTTATGGGAAAGTTTTCATGACTAATTGTGATAGATTTTGTGTATGAATTTTGCACTTCATTGCCTCCAGTGCAACTTCCAGCTTGATGCCCCAAGAAGCCACAAATATTGCACCGGCCTTAAACTGACTCTGGTTTATACAAATCAAGCAATGATCAGGGAGTGACATCATCAGGTTGCTTCTGAAGATTATTGGGTCATACTAATGATACAGAGCTTTTAGTATCAAAGATTGGCATTTATGCATTGCCCACTGAAAACCCAGCATTGCCCTGTATTTCTTGATTAGAATATTCTATTAGTCTGTCTCTTCTCCCCTCTTTCTTGGCCCATCTCCTCCTCCCTCCCCTTATCTGCCTCACCTTTTTTGTGTGTCTGAAAAAATATATTTCATTCTGTAGTTTTTTCTTAGATTTTTGGGACCCTCTGAAATGCACCATAGGGTAGTTTATAGAGTAGAAAAAACCACCTCCATGTACAACTACTTATTTCTGCCAACTTTCTTGGCAGTTGATCGAACAATGTTAAACTCTGTTGCAAGGTATCCTCACCATGCACTGTTTGATGGTTTGTGGAGGATAAAAACCTTCTCCATCAAAATATATGTACATGTTCCAATTTTTAAGGGCATTAGTGAAAGACTGTTCATCACAAACATATCAACATCATTAATAAATGACACAAGAACTTTTCAAAATTTTTGGTAACAGCATTAAACAATGTCTTGTCTTTACATTGTACTGTAGATTTAGTACTAAGTCCCACAAGCTTCTCTAACCACACCAACTCCTCAGCTTCCAAGGCATTTCTTTTGGGGGGGATACTAAAAGACCACACACACAGCTGCAAATGGCCTCACCTCTGAGGTGAACCGCACATAGCGGTGATGGTCCAGTGAGGCAGCACTGAATCTGTCGGCTCAGTTAAGCAAGCTGACAGTTGTGCAGTGTGAGGCAATTATTTTTTTACCTCTGAGGCTAGGTGAATGGGGAGGGGCAGCGAGAAGTGGGTAAAATTTGTTAGGTTTCATCTCGATAGGCTCTGGCATTAGCCTCAGTGGAGGCCAAAGCAGCTGTCGAAGGAAGGATGATGGAGGGAATGAACAATAGTGGCTATGTAGATACCTGCCCAAAGGTCAGTGTCACAGTCATACCTACTTTGTATGACTGACTGGAAAGCCACTGTCGTGATAAACCCACAGGGTGCCAGTACATAACTGATTTTAATAATGGGTCAGCTGTTCCCAGCCAATGTTCACCACAAACTGTTGACCCCTATGACACCTGGGAACCATCTATGCTGCTGGCTGAAAGATTGGACCCAGTCAGTCATTGTAATGGGAAAATAATTGGGTGAAGAACCTCAACAACTTGGTCCATCCCAATGCCGTTCTCAAGCCCAGTTCATTGCCACTAGGCTCACATCCTAGTGGAAAACCCAGGTACAAGACCTGTCCAATCAACTCTACCTAGAGACAAGGGCTCACAATAGCTCGTGACACATTACAGCGACCAGGCCAGCTGAATGGCTGGCTGCTGGGGCACTGCCACTGCCTCAAAGTGGCCAGCCAGTAAGCTGGAGGTCACGGTCTGGTTGTAGTGAATGGACTGTTGTGGAGCCTTGACGCCAGGTATGATGGTCCTATCCACCCACCCAGCACTTCCTATTCCAGTCCTGTCACAGTCTTATGCTTTGAAAGCTTTGCTGCAAGCATTACACAGTATGACAACCAACTGACAGTTCACCAGGATGAATGGCCAATACCAAACTATAGTCAAAAAGGGCACAACATGCTATCTGGATCCATTGGTGCATCAAGGGTTTCTCTGTATTTCACAGATGGGAATTATCCTTGCGACACTGTCATCTCCAGAATTATCCTGGCCTCAACCTATGATAACCTTCTCTCTCCCCAATCCTCCAGACAACAGTTTCTGACCCCTTCTCCTCCACACAGCTCATGTATCTTAACACATTTTGTTTCCCCTCCCCCTTTCAACTGTGTTCCAAAGCTGAACCCCACATCCTTATCCACCATACTAGTCCATACACACTCCAGCAGGCAGTGCTGGCATGTTTACCCCCACTCGTTCCTTGTATCCATTTGTGTGTGTGTGTGTGTGTGTGTGTGTGTGTGTGTGTGTGTCTGTGCAGTTTGTAACTCTTTGCAGCGAGTTACAGTCTGTCCACTTAATTTGATCAGCAGCATCAAAATGTGTGGGAAGTGAGGCTTATCATTCAGTACAATTGTTTTATTTTCAGGTAAAGCTGTCAGACTTCGGTTTCTGTGCCCAAGTTTCACAGGAACTTCCAAAACGGAAGTCACTTGTTGGAACACCGTATTGGATGTCACCAGAAGTTATCTCCAGGCTTCCATATGGGCCAGAAGTGGACATTTGGTCACTTGGTAAGTTATTTTGCTACTGTAGTAACGCTGCTTGTTTTGATTGTTATTTGTGAGTCATCTGCTCTGCCTGAGTGGTCTATTGAAACACATATCAGTTGTATTTGCTGTACAATACAATAATGATACATCTGAAACATGTTCTGGTGTAATCTGTGACACTATTTAAGGGCATTAAGTTTTGTAGGATTGAAAGGTCAGTACCCAGACATCAGTTTTATGAAGCAATGTAATGCAATTCTAAAATCCCCTCTGAAAATTAAATGATATACAGTTGCTGTTTTTTTTCACTTACCTATGTAATAACATATTATGTACCATAGAAGTGTAATAATCATTGGTTTGTATGTCTTTGGTAACTACTTTTGTTTTACTTACATTTAAATTTTCTATTTATTGGCAGATGAAAATGTTAATTAACAAATATTATTAATTTATTTTTAATTACTAATCCCATGAAATGATAAGTGTGTGAAATGTCTTATTATGGAATGAAAAAGTTGTGGGTGTCTGTAATACTTTTGAAGAGGATAGGTTGCTCACTGCTCACTCACCACAAAGACATCCAATGAGCCGCAGAAAGGCACAAATAATAAAATACAACATTAGAGCTTTCGCTGGTAGGCCTTTGTCAGTTTGAGAGACACAAACATACACACTCACACATACACGACCGCTGTCTCTGGTTGCTGGGGCCATTCTGCGGTATCCAGCACAGTCGAGGTGAGAGCATTCAGTAGTGGGGGTGAGGAAGTGGCAAGGAGAGGGGAGCAGGAGAGGGGACGTGTGCGGCATGGTTAGGGGAATACGCCAGTCCGGTCTGACGGACAGTGCAAAAGTAAGGGAAGGGACTGAAATGTGTGGTGGGATGGGAGATGAATCTAAAGATAGAGTATGGGCAGGAAAAGGGGGGGGGGGGGGGGGGGAAGGATGGTAGTGGCAGGAACTAGTGAAGGTTTAGGCCTGGGTTATTGTGGGAGTGTAGGATATATTGTAGGCATAGTTCCCACCTGCGCAATTCAGAAATGCTGGTATTTGTGGGAAGGATCCATATGGCACAGGCTGCGTAACAGTCATTGAAGTGAGCAACATTATGCAGTGCTACATGCTCAAACTGGGCTGCAACCACTGCGCAGCTTCCTACCTGGGCATCGCCAGCACGAACGAATGGCCATTGTCAAACTGTTGCCAGGAGACAGCTAGACCATCCTGTTGCAGAGCATGCAATGGTGCATAATGTGGCTCATTTCAGTGACTGCTACGCAGCCTGTGCCATATGGATCGTCCCCATAAACACCAGCTTTTCTGAATTGCACAGATGGGAACTCTCCCTACAATATATCCTACACTCCCGCAATACACTAGGTCTAAACCTTCTAGTTCTTGCCTCTTACCATCCGTTCCCCCCTTTCCCTGTCCACACTCTATCCTTACATTCGTCTCCCATCCCACCACACACATTTCAGTCCCTTCCCTTCCTTTTGCACTGTTCCCCCAGTGGGCCCACAGCTCTTTTGTGGGTACATGTGTGGCACGCACGAGTCCCTGAGCCATTGCAGCCTTTATTCTTACTTCCTGGGCTGCATTACCTCCCCGTCCCTCTCATCTCCATCTTAATTCCTCTCCGTCCCTCTCATCTCCCCCTCTCTAGGTGGTTTCCTTCAAAACGGCACGGCTATTCCTATGGTTCCGATGATGGTTGTAGCAATTTTGATCTTTGTTGTTTTCCCTCTGTATTCGGCACAGTTTAGTCCCCCTCAGGGTTTGACCTCCACAAAAATTTACAGTTACCAGTGTGAGCCATTCGGGGATGAACTCTCGACCTAGCCCCTATGGTGTGGATCCCGATCCATTCCTTTCCCATTTCCATTCCAGTCATAGCCCCCTCCCCCGCTAGGTCCCCAGCATGTGTAGCCAGCCTGTGGGGGGGGGGGGGGGCTATTGTGTACCCTTATGGCTGAGATCCCTGACAACGCAGTGATCACACTGCTTGTACCAGAGCTACAACCTCCCCAGGCAGGCCAAGGAGTCGATACCCGTCCTTGTGGGGTATCAGGGCTACTGGCAATGGCCATCGTGCAGGTGGCTGTTGGTGTGGCTGGGTGGCACCCATGGGGAGAGCCCCTGATCGGAGTGGGTACTGGATCATTGCTCATTAAAACAGTCTCTGCTGCCCAATCTGCATCTCTGTGTGGCTGCAACCATCTTGGCAACGTTCCAGTGTCAGTAACCCCCCAGCAGTCATTAAACATGGTTCAGGGAGTTATCTTCCACCATGACCACCACCTCAAAATTGATGAGGAACGCTGGGCCAACCTCAAATGGCAAGCTTTTCATTTTGTTCGTCATGTGCAGCGAGGCCCTAAGGATCATCGTGTGGATACCGGCGCATTTATTTTGGCCTTAAAGGCCTCCCAGAGATACTCTCATTGCACAGCGGTCCCTGTATGTGGTGGTTGTGGACAGCCACTCCATGAGGGGAACCCCTGTGTTCCACCTCCTGTATGTGTTAACTGTCATGAGCACCACTCTTCTCATTGTTCAGATTGCCCTGTCTATAAAAAGGAGATGATGATTCAAGAGTACAAGTCCATTGATCACCTTACTTACCAGAAGGCCCACCGAAAATTTGAGTGCTCCCCTTCTCTGGCACTTGCCGGTGAAGGTCCCCACTCCCTTGGTTCCTCTTCCCTGCATCCACCAGATAGGAGGTCCTCTGACTCAAGCCGCCAGCCGGACAACCAGTCCGATAATGCCAGGGTCACCCAATCCTCGTTGGTGCCAGACCTTCCTGACACCAGTTCTTTCTCTGGAACCTGTCCTTCCTGTCCTGCAAGAGAGAAAGAGAAGGAGAAGAGGAAAAAGAAGCAAAAGTCACAGGACAAGGCCCTTCTGGCAGTCCTGGAGGCGCCACCTTTGTCCTTACAGACAGCCAAATAACAACACTCAACTTGTGTCTGATGCACTGTTCATGGATGTCGTTGCTCCCTCATCGGTGACGAATGTTGACCCAGCTTCATTCATCAGTCCGTTCGCCTTCCATATGGATCCTCGATCTGTTCTCATCCAGTGGAACTGTAACGGCTACTACCGTTGCCTCGTGGAGTTGAAACATCTTATTGCCTCTTACTTAGCGGCTTGTGTTGGTTTGCAGGAATCACATTTCACTGATGGCTATTCACCAACACTCTGTGGGTTCCGTGCTTTCTGTCGGAACCGTGTTCGCCTCCTACAAGCATCTGGTGGAGTCTGCACCCTAGTTCATACGGACATTGTTAGTTCATGGATCCCTCTCCATACCACACTGGAAGTGGTTGCTGTTAGGGTCCACTTACATACTCCATTAACAGTTTGTAATCTGTATCTCCCTCCTGACAGGCCACCTACATCTGCTGCCCTCATAGCACTCCTTCAGCAACTCCCTCCTCCTTTCCTCATTCTTGGGAATTCAATGCCCATCATCTTTCATGGGGTAGTGCTTATACAACTAGCCAGGGCTGCCTTGTTGACCAATTCATTGCCAATCACGACCTGTGCCTCCTCAATGATGACTCCCCAACCCATTTTAGTGTCGCTCACGGCACCTTTTCCTCCATAGACTTTTCACTCACTTCTCCTCCCCCCCCTCCTCCCCTTTTTCCTTTATTTCATTGGTCACCGCATGACGACGTTCGCGACAGTGAACACTTATCGTTGATTCTTTCACTTTCCTCGGAGGGACAGGATATCTTGTTGGGTTTTCCGCCATGCTGATTGGCCTTTGTATACATCACAGGTGGTTTTCACACCATCCCCGTCTGACTGTACAGATGATGTCATCAGTGATATGTCTCATGTGATTACTTGAGCTGATAGCATTGCTGTCCCCCAGTCGACAGGCCCTCCTCACCACCGCCCAGGTCCGTGCTGGAACGCAACCATTGCTTAGGCGATTTGTGAACACCGTTGAGCCTTGAATCATCTTAAGCGCCACCTGTCCCGCACTGCCCTTGTCAACTTCAAACATCTTCATGCAAAGGCTCATTATATAAACAGACATAGCAAGTGGGTGTGCTGGGAGCATTTTCTCTCATCCTTGGGATCTTCTGTACCCTTGTTCCGGGTGTGGGCGATGCTCCGCTCCATCCAAGGTTGCCAGCGGCTGTCTTCAATCCCTGGGCTTGCCTTATCAGATGGGGTCTGTACTGATCCATCGGTTCTTGCAGAGCACCTTGCAACTCACTTTGTGAAGGCATCGACGACGGCTTCCTACCCAGTGGCTTTTCTTCTCAATAAACAACAGGCTGAATCCTCAAATTTATGCTTCACCACTCACTGGGAGGAACGTTATAACAAACCCTTCATGGAACACGAATTACGTCTGGCCCTTTCCTCTTTTCATGATTCTGCACCTGGGCCTGATTCCATCCATAATAAACTTCTGAAACATCTCAGCCCCCCGCAACGGCAATATCTTCTCCAGGTATTTAACCACATTTTGCTCCAAGGGGTTTTCCCCTTGCAGTGTAGGGACAGTATAGTGGTTCCTGTTATTAAGCCTGGTAAGGATCCGTCATTCCTGGACAGTTACCGGCAAATTAGCCTGACAAATGTGCCATGTAAACTGCTCGAACAGATGGTTGCCCATAGACTATCCTGGGTACTCGAGTCATGTGGACTTCTGTCACCTTATCAGTGTGGGTTCCGGGAGGGCAGGTCTACTATTGACCATCTACTTCAACTGGAAACAGCAATCAGGAAGGCCTTTTCCAAACGTCAACATCTTGTTGCTGTTTTCTTTGATTTACAAAAGGCATATGACACCGCTTGGTGTCATCATTTTTTATGTACCCTCCATGATTGGGGCCTACGAGGCTCCCTACCAATTTTTATCAGTCAGTTTTTATCCCTCCACCATGTTCTGTATGAGGTTTGGCTTTTCCTTCAGCTCTCCACAGATCCAGGAGAACAGCGTTCCACAGGGTTCTGTGTTAAGTGTTACACTCTTCTTAATTGCCATTAATGGAGTGGTGAGCTCTGTTGAGTCACTTGTCACCCCTGCATTGTACGTAGACGATTTTTGCATATGGTACAGCTACTACTCGGTAGCCTCGGCTGAATGCCAGCTCCAAGGTGCCATTCAGTGGGCTTCCACATGGGCTCTCTCACATGGTTTTAAGTTTTCCCCCTTCTAAAATGTGAGTAATGCATTTCTGCTGTAGTACTACATTCCACCCTGACTCAGAACTCTTCTTGGGTACTCAATGCCTAGAAGTTGTGGCACAGCACCGCTTTATGAGCCTCCTTATTCATAAAAAACTGACTTGGCTGCCCCATATACGGCAGCTGAAGATAAGCTGCATGCGGAAACTTAATGCTCGCCGTTTCCTAGCTCACTCATCTGGGTGCAGATCGTACAACACTAATTCATATCTATCGGGCTCTGATTCAGTCCTGGTTAGATTATGGGTGCCAGGTTTATGGCTCAGCAGCTCCTTCTGCCCTGAAATTGATGGACCCTATTCACCATTGTGGCATCCACTTGGGTACGGGTGCCTTCCGGACCAGCCCTGTTGACAGTCTCCTTGCTGAAGCGCGAATCCCGCCTCCTCAGACTAGGCGCTATCAGCTTTTGGTGTCATATGCCATTGCCATTTGTATATTGCCTGGTCATCCCACATATCACTTTCTCTTTGAGGGCTACGGTTTTAGAACTCCTGATACTTGCCCTCAGGTGGGTTTACCTGTTGGATTGTAGCTCACTTCCATTTGTAGTTAATTCCTTCCCTTCCCTTCCCTTCCCTTCCTTTCCCTTGACTGTATGCGCCGTGCTATACCACGCTCCAAAGCTCCGAAAGCTTCAGTCTCCTCCACAATCTTCCAGCGTGTGTTGCACACAGTACTTGAAGAATTTCAGGGTGCCATGATTTTCTACACTGATGGATCTAAATTTGCTGGTCATAACGGATTTGCATTTAAGTCTCCCATTGGTGTCGAATGCCATTCTCCACCAGAATCGTGCAGTGTGTTTACGGCAGAACTAACGGCACTTCATTTTATCATACAGGTAGCCCTGTATCGTGTTTTAATCTGTTCTGACTCAATGAGTAGCCTGCAGGCCATAGACCGATGCTACTCCTCACATCCTTTGGTCATTGATATCTATAATCTCCTCACTGATCTTCGTCACACCACTTGCTCTGTTGTGTATCTCTGGGTCCCCAGTCATGTGGGTACGCTAGGAAATGAACAGGCTTCCCCTTTCTGTGGGTTATCCCGGGCGCAAATTTGTGGGTGCTACTCATACAGGATCGGAATACTAACTGGCAGGCTACTGCTCTGTCTAATAAACTACGCTTCATCAAGGCGACCACTGCAGCTTGGAGTTTTTCCTTACACCCTTCTCGAAGGGAATCCACTGTCCTTTGCCGTCTCCGCATCGGTCACTCCAGGCTAACCCATGGTTTTCTTTTGCGTAATTAACCTCCCCTACTTTGTGGTTGTGGTCCCTACAATCTGTGGCTCATTTCTTAATGGAATGTTCGCTCCTGTTGGCACTTTGTGTCAAATACAGAATTTTGCATTCATTGCCCTCAGTTTTAGTCAATGATTCACCGATGGCTGACAGAGTCCTTGGATTTATCTGGGAAAATGGGTTTTACTCTCGGCTATAAGCTTTTATATCTGACGCTTGGACAAGATGGGTGGGTTTGTTGCCCTCCCTGCGAGCAGCAGGGTTTGGAGCTCTCCCCTCCCCTCCCCCTGACGACTTTAATTTCTCCTTTTAATTTGGTTTTAATTCCGTTGTTTACCTTTTTATATTTTTAAGTTTCTGATCTAGGAGCATACGCTGGTCTCCTGTATCTGCTTGTCGTCAATAAACGAGAATTCTAGATCTGTAGCGATGTTCCTTGCAAAATTCCACTTTTTGTATTGGTTTTAGTCCTGTTCTTCTTGATTTTAACCCCCCTTTTAGTTCCTCTATTTTACTATCGGTATGGTCTTAGCCGACCACACCCTTGCATGCATTGCATACATAGGTCATGGGACTGATGAACTAGCTGTTTGGTCCCATCTACCCATCAACCAACCAACCAACTTCCATTTCCACTGTCCATAGGACAGTACTGGTGTATTCCCCCACCCATGCTGTGCATTCACCCTCCCCTCCTGCTTCCCTCTCCTTGCCACTTCCTCACTCCAACTATTGGTTGCTCTCGCCTCGGCCATGCTGGATAGCGCAGACTGGCCCCAGCGGCCGGAGACAGCAGTTTTGTGTGTGTGTGTGTGTGTGTGTGTGTGTGTGTGTGTGTGTGAGTTGTATTCTATTACTTTTGCCTTTCTGAAGCTAATGTTACTAAAATATCTTTGTCCCTTACCTCATCTGCCATTACGATATGATCAAATGACTACTGTGTAACTAAATAATAGGTTTCAATTTACAAAAACTAAACAAATGATACACTACAACTTCCAAGTGTTTAAAAGCATGAAAATAGGAGAAGTGGGTTTTCCATTTTACTTTTGCTGCCATATTATGATTCTAAAATGCGCGTAAAAAAACTGTTTCTGTACAGGTAAAAGAGTCATCTGATCCTGTAACATTTGGAAGCAATCAGCTCAAGATATTTATTATGTGTAAAAATTTACATTTAGCACTTGGTATGACAATAGCCCCCTTCTTCTGTAGCTATAGTGCTGCAGTTGGAGCACTAGCAACACTTCTGACTTTTTGTGATAAATATTTGCAGTGAGCAGATAAGTTTGTGAATTACAACAGCACCCAATATTGATCCATCTCTTATGTCCTATTTCAGTTGGAGTAGCAGTAACTGTGCTGTTCCTAGTAATTTTCTTGCTACTGAACACATCCTGCAATGACAATTGCATACAGATTGATGATTAAAACATAACAACACTGTTCTGGATATACTTAAAAGTACACAAGAGGTGAATGTAATGGTGGTGAAGCTGCTGCATCTTAGACTCTGATATCAGGGTTTTTGGGTTCGAATCTACGTACAGCAGGTTTTTTATTTTTTTATTTTCTCTCCGTTATCAAAAGTTGTCTCTACTGCATCAGTCATAAAAGATAATTACAAGAACAATACAATACCATAAAACACCATTTCATTGCTTAAGCATACTGTTCAGAGCATTCTAGGCACTTGTTGGACAACAGATCTGTTTCACATTTTTGAAAATCAGGCGATGCTGAAGGAATTAGATTAGGTAACGAAACAATGAAGGTGGTATATGAGTTTTGTTACTTGGGTAGTAAACTAACATGTGATGGTCGCAGTACAGAGGATATAAAATGGCAATGGGAAGAAAAGCATTTTCGAAAAAGAGAAATTTGCTAACATCGAATATTAATTTAAGTGTAAGGAAGTCTTTTCTGAAGGCACTTGTGTGGAGTGTTGCCTTGTGCGGGAGTGAAATATGGACGACAAATGGTGCGGACAGGAAGAGAATAGAGGCTTTTGAAATGTGGTGCTACAGAAGAATGCTGAAGATTAGGTGGGTAGATTGCATAACTAATGAAGAGGTACTGAACAGAATTGGTGAGAAAAGGAATTTTTGGCATACCCTGACTAAAAGGAGGGATCACTTGGTAGGACACATTCTTAGACATCGAGGAATCGTAAATTTAGCATTGGAGGGAAGTGTGTGGGGTAAAAATCGCAGATGGAGACCAAGAGATGCGTATAGTAAGCAGATTCAAGTAGATGTGGGTTGCCGTTCTTATGAGGAGATGAAAAGGCTTGCTCAGGATAGAGTAGGGTGGAGAGCTGCATCAAACCAGTCTCCGGACTGAAGACCATAACAACAACAACAAATCTCTTTTATGTTGGGAGAAACTCCAAGATAGCTTTTTTCCTTCCATCTTTACAACACGAAATGTATAACAAATATTGTAAATCGATTAATATTTGCAGTCAAGGTTCAATAGCCAATTTTAGCAGTGTTGCCAAGCATCTTTCATGTTAACTCAATCAACATTGGACCAGCTCCCGTGGATCTAGGTTTAGCCAAATGTTTAGTGTTATATAATAGAGTGGCGCCCTGAATGGAGTTTAATTTCTGATCTAACATCAGTTTTGATCTCCAGTCAATGATTTTTAAACAATTGACCTGTAAACTTTATATATAAGTTACACTATGATGTCTGTCTGTCTCTCTTTGGCCCTTTCCTGCACAAGCAATGTCGGCACTGTGTTGAACGTTGTTTTGGCATGTGTTAACATTTACAGGGTGGCCAGATGCCCTTCCTGCTGCCCCACCCCCGGGAGGAAATGAGCACTCCAAATGTTTGTGTGTAGTGTTATGTTTGTGTGGAAGTGTAAAGTGTTACGAAATGTTTGTGAATTGTGTAACTGAGGCGGGACTTGGTGACCAGCCTGGTATTCACCTAGGGGGATGTGGAAAACTGCCTAAAAACCACATCCAGGTTGGCCGGCTCTCCGACCACATTATGTGTTTGGAAAATTTATATTTCTATTTGGATGGGACGGCCCAGCAGTGGTTTGAAAATAACTAGGACAAGGTCAATAGCTGGAAAAAATTCCAGATGATGTTTGGAAACCACCAGCAACAAGTCAGTTTATCAGAAGAGCAATTGAAGAACAGGGCCCAACAACATACTGCGTCACCGCAGTCATATATACAGAGTGTTTTGCCCCTTAGTCATGTAGTTAATCCGGTAATGACTTGAGGCCGATAAAATTTCACACCTGATGAAGGGCATTCCAGAAGACATTGTTATAATTGATAACACAATAAAGTGATAACTCACTTAAATTTATTGGCACAGTATCGCTTCAAATACAATTACAAGTTCACTTATGCGCAAGCCAGGCGAAGTCATTATAACAGAGCCATTCAAGTCTGTATGAAATCCAAGGTCCAGAGCAGGCAATTCCAATATACCAAAGGTGTCGGTGGAGTTTATGGTGCATACTCAACCTTAAACAGCGAGATGACTTCACAGGCGAAGGCAGGGAGTACATTGACTACTAGGTTCCATGCGGTGGCCTATATACAGTCGTGGTAATCTGTTTTCTGGACATGAGGTGGCGCGAGGGATGCCTAGTTGAGATGCACTTCCATCTCATGACAACTAGTTGTCTAGTGGTCTAATTGAACTGCCTCAGCAGCCGGCTGGTGATCCTACGCTCCGTGCACGACTATTTCCTGGTGTGTCTTGCTCTGTAGACTGCTGGTGGCGTGTGGTGATGGACGCCGAGTTGTCGGCCATTGGTACCTTAGTGGTAGATACAGCAGACATGTATCGAGCTCTTCTGTTAAGACATTTCAACAGCCCAAGAGTTTATCCAATGGTGTCAGAAAATTGAAGAGATGCAACAGAGGAGGGTTGGACTAAAGAAGTATGACAGTCTCCCAAATATAGTCCCAATGGCTATTGCATCTCTCATACGACAAATTTTAAGAGAAGACAGTGTTTGGTTGTGTGGCCATATTCCGCAGCAGCTGTTAAAATTGATTATAGAGGTAATCTGTCTTATGCTGACTGCAATTAAGAGGTTTACTTTTAAACCAGACGCGTTTCGCTTTTTTATTTTAAAGCGTCTTCTGTGGTCTGTAAATGATACCAAGGTTTGTACAATTTGTTTTTGATAAATAGATTAAAAACAGTTTTTAAAAGGCATTTTTCACGTTAGGCCTAAGTGTTTTTAATTTAATATTCTGTCTACTCACGGTGTTGATGTCTCTTCTCTACATGTAACTACTGCTTCTCCGTCTTGTTGGTTGGAGTTCGTTTTTTCCTGGCGAGTGTTTCAGGGCTGTGTACAGCACTTTTCGTGTGTTTTTGTTACGTTTTTTCCTTTTAATCTCCGCACATCACAGCACTTCACTTTGAAATGTATACTGATTAAACATCGCCTGTTATATGTGGAATGCCTGTCTGTGCATTTGTCATTTCACTACAGTGTGGCTATGTTTTCGTGTGTTCATTTGTTTTTCGTTTGGTCTGTGAGTGTTGCCAACGTTACATATTTATAATATAAATATGACCTCATTCTACATGAGTGTGTGTGTATGTGTGTGGAGGAAGGGGGGGAAGAGAGAGAGAGAGAGAGAATTTTTTTTCTCGTGATCAGGGTGTTAAGATGTTTTTTCAGACGAGTAAATGCAGGTTTTAATGGCAACATGAGTGAGTGTGTGTGCGTGAGAGAGAGAGAGAGGTAGAAATATTTGATTCAAAGAACAGGGTGTTAAGATGTTTTTTCAGATGAGTAAATACAGGTTTAATTGGGTTGTAATGGTGGGGGGGGGGGGAGGAGGTGAGGGTATCTTGATTTGTGTTTTTATGAATGGGGGTTGACTCTCATGATGTTTATATTTATGTTAAGTGGTCAATAAGCTTGAAAAGTGTGTTGTTTGCTAGATTGGTTTGGTCATTTATATCTGGTGTCAAATGTTCTTTTAGTCTGACCGATGTATCTTCCATCACATGTGTTGCATTTCAGTTGGTATATTCCTGACTTTTTGTATGGGTCTGTATTTTCTATTGATTTTGGAAAATATTTTTGAAGTGAGTTGTTAGTTTGGTGGGCTATTTTGATGCCTTGTTTTTTGAAAATATTGGATATTCTGTGTGTGTATTTGTGATTGTATGTCATTGTATACCATCTGTTGTTTCCTTCATTTTTCTGACTTTGTGTTGTTCTTGTGTGCGTGTGTTTTGTGTGTTTGTTTGTGTGGTACTATGGCTTTGTGGTGGTGGTATTGGTGTGTTTATTTGTTTTTTAATTTTATTGTTCAGCTTTTTTACTAGGTTTTCTTTGTATCCATTGTTTGTGGCTATTTGTACTATGGTGTTCATTTCCTTCTGGTAGTTATCTGTGTCTAATGGGATGGTGTTTAGTCTGTAGAGCATGTATCTAAGTGCTGCATGTTTATGTGTATCTGGGTGATTAGATGTGTGGTGTATGATTGTGTCTGTTGTTGTTGGTTTCCTGAATATGTCAAATGTATGCTGGTTGTTCTGTATCTTTATGGTGACACCTAGGAAATTTAACTGTCTATTTTGCTCTTTCTCTACTGTGAATTGTATTTTATCATGAACAGAATTTATGTCAGTATACAACTGGTCTATTTTTGAGCTTGGTTCATCTACAAGGCATAAGATGTCATCCATATATCTAATCCAGTATAAGATCAAACAGGTATAACATCTTAACACCCTGATCACGAGGGGGGGGGGGGATTCTTTCTCCCTCCCTCCCTCCCTCCCTCCCTCTCTCTCTCTCTCTCTCTCTCTCTCTCTCTCTCTCTCTCTCTCTCTCTCTCTCTCTCTCTCTCTCTTCCCCCCCTTCCTCCACATACACACACACTCATGTAGAATGAGGTCGTATTTATATTATAAATATGTAACGTTGGCAACACTCGCAGACCAAATGAAAAACAAATGAACACACGAAAACATAGCCACACTGTAGTGAAATGACAAATGCACAGACAGGCATTCCACATATAACAGGCGATATTTAATCAGTATACATTTAAAAGTGAAGTGCTGTGATGTGCGGAGATTAAAAGGAAAAAACGTAACAAAAACACACGAAAAGTGCTGTACACAGCCCTGAAACACTCACCAGGAAAAAACGAACTCCAGCCAACAAGACGGAGAAGCAGTAGTTACATGTAGAGAAGAGACATCAACACCGTGAGTAGACAGAATATTAAATTAAAAACACTTAGGCCTAACGTGAAAAATGCCTTTTAAAAACTGTTTTTAATCTATTTATCAAAAACAAATTGTACAAACCTTGGTATCATTTACAGACCACAGAAGACGCTTTAAAATAAAAAAGCGAAACGCGTCTGGTTTAAAAGTAAACCTCTTAATTGCAGTCAGCATAAGACAGATTACCTCTATAATCAATTTTAAGAGAAGAATTTCAACAGTTTATGGCAGCTGGGACTGAAACAGTTCTACATACACTGTATTTTAAACTGTGGTATTATTTGCAGTTCTGTATCATGTTTTTTGAAAAGAAACACATTTTGTATCATAATGGCATTACTGGATACTGAAAATGTAGTATGTAGGAATGAACATGGATTCTGAAGACAAGGATTGCATCAAACATAGCTCACTTTGTTTGTAAACAAGACCTAGAAACCAATAGATACGGGGTGTCTAGGTGGATCCTGTCTTCTTCGTACACACAGCCATTTGAAGATTTTTGATCTATTGCCATAACAACCAAAATACGAATGTAAATCAGACTGTGGCATCAGAGGTACACCCCATCTGTTTATGATTTTCCTTGAAATGGGAAATGACTTGAGTTTATATTTTTTTCCTGATCAATAGTAATGTTTCACTCTACTGACTAGAGTGCATTGCTATTGGGAGGGCAGCAATTTCCTTCAAACATATACTTTATACAGAATTATATTTGTATTGGTGCTTTCAGTAACCTGGCACTACTTCTAATCTGGCATCCGTAAAAGCCAGCAATGCCTGGATTAGTGAGAGTCTAGAGTAGTATATTTGCTATAAAAGTTCTCCTCTAAGTACTGTGTGCTGTTTGTATTGATCTGAACGTTCTAACAAAACCTGCGGTGTGCTTTAAACATGTGCATATGTTTGTTCATGTTTGTCTCTTAACAAGACTCTACAATTTGTGTGTTGAAGTCAACTAGCATGCAAGGACATCTGCAGAGCTTGTTTAAACTACCTTCAAAAGCTTGAATCATCATTTAACTTTAAAGACTTTATAAGTACCATGCAAAAACTTTGACACTTTGATCAGCAAGGCTTCAGTTATAGCTGCCAGTCTACTTAATGCATGCCTATGGGACAACTTCTGAGTGCAGTTATTTTGACAATTACAGTTTGTTAAAAAAATTAAAATGATTCTAGTTTCAGTTGTTAAATAGTCCTTTGTTATTTTAGGTATTATGGTGATAGAAATGGTTGATGGTGAACCTCCTTTCTTCAATGAACCGCCACTGCAGGCAATGCGCCGAATAAGAGATATGCCTCCTCCAAAACTTAAGAACACCCACAAGGTGAGTATATTGATGTATTAGCATGTAGCTTTGTGTGTTTTTAATTTTCCTTTACAAGAATGAAGATTTTATAGCCAATACTTAGTAAGCTTAGGGAACTGCCACTCGTATTCCCCAGTGACCCCACTTTCTGAAAGCATACTTGTCAATTGTAAAGTCCAGCATCAAAAATTCAGTGATTTAAAATAGAACATATCTCCTCATCAGTGAAAATGGTTTCACATATGTGTGTCAGTAATGCGTAAAATTTAAGACAATATGTGACACAACATGTAACAAGAACATTAATGTTGCTACATGTTGATGACCATGAATATACTTTTTTTCTCTGAACATTTGATGCTGGACATCAACATAACCTCATGAGTAGTGCCATGTAACAGCTCTATTTCAAATTTCCATAAATATTGGATGTACTCCCACCATTGTTAGGAATTGTTCATGCATGTTCTGCATGACCAAAACATTTGACATTTGTGTATCAGAATATTTTATGACCCTTATCCATGTAATGAGTGTGTACTGTAGAGCCTTTTCTGTAGACTACACCTTCAGTCAGTTGAACCTGTTATTGCTACATTAGCACTTTTACATTTTGTTCAAACAGAGATGATGATGTCGAAATCTGAAACAAGTAATTATGTGTGTTACATTATAATGTGTGCTCAAATATGCACAACATACTTTCTTCTTTAGACTTATAGATTAAAGTCTCCTGATGCAGTTTCTATTTGTAGTCCAAAGAAAAACACAGAATTAATACCGGTGGTCATCAGCTAGGCAGAGAGTGTTTTCATATGTCAGCAACTATGAATGGATTATGGATAATTGTTTACTTCACCTCAAGTGGGCAACATGTCGTACTTATTTTGATGATGTTATGTGCAACTTTACACAGTATCCGTTCACCTAATTTATTACAGCTAAGATTCAAGCATGTGTTACTACACTGTAAGAACTTACGTATTGGGCTTCGTACGATTCTGATTTAGACATTTGGCTCAATGTTAGCTTAGGGTTGAACCCTACCTGTCTGCTTTAATGCCACAGCAACTACCTTAGTTGCAGATAATATCTTTTACCTGTGACCCTGTAGTTAAAATCACTCTATGCATAGGCTATAATTTATGAAACAAATAAGAAATATTACATAAAATAACTGGTTCATTAATAAAAATGGTTTTATACTAACATTTACAATTGATCTATGCAAACTCGAAGATTTATTTGAATAAGTGGAAGGGGTCAGCTGAAATTGAATGAAGTTAGATAAATAGTTGCATTGTCTGTGGTAAGGAATTGGTAGCACTTTTCCCCAACTAAGTAATCATAACTTTAATAAACACAGAATCTCTGTATATTTTGCAAGCACCCAATATGAAATTGTCAACAGTTCAAAATAGTTTGTTTCTCGAACACCATTTCTACACTCATAAGTTTTTCTGTAAAATCAATAAAACACATCAGCTGTACTGGCGTTCACTTGTTCTCGCTAAATTTAGAGTCCCAGGAAGCGATCATTCGCTGTGCAAATCTTTACACACTCCCTGATAGAATCACTCCTTTCATCCAGGAGGGTCCTTCTTCTGCCAAGACTAGACATGGCATCCTCTTTTCCACACACCCCTTCACTCAACTCCTCCCTCCCTCCCTCCCTCCCTCTCTCTCTCTCTCACACACACACACACACACACACACACACACACACCACCACCACCACCACTTCTGTCCCTTGGCCACTTCTTCATTGATTGATCGCCATCCCTTCCAAAATCGTATACTTCTTAACAAGAGATATTTCTTTAAATGAAAACTGACCATCTGAAACCACTTCCTTACTGATGTAAGGAATATTCAATGTTAGCAAATTTCTTTTTCAAAAATGCTTGCCGGCCGAGGAGACTGAGGCGCTCCAGTCACGGTCTACACGGCCACTACGGTCGGGGGTTTGAATCCCCCCTAGGGCATGGATATTTGTGCCGTCCTTAGTCTTAGGTAGTTCATAAGTAGTTTGTAAGCTTAGGGACTGATGAACCCGTAGTTAAGTCCTATAAGTTCTACAAACATTTGAACATTTTCAAAAATGCTTTTCTTCCCATTGCCATTTTGCATTTTATATCCTCTGTACTACGACCGTTGGGATGTTATTTTACTACCCAAGTAACAAAACTCATCTACCACCTTCATTGTTTCGTTACCTAATCTAATTTCTTCAGCATCGCCTGATTTTCTAAGACTGCATTCCATTATCTTTGTTTTGCTCTTGTTAAATTTCATCTTATATGCTCTCGTCAACACTCTGTCCATTCCATTCAACTGCTCTTCCCGGTCCTTTGCTGTCTCTGACAGAATTACAATGTCATTAAAAAATCTCAAAGTTTTTATTTCGTCACCCTGGACTTTAATCCCTATTCCAAATTTTTCCTTGCTTTTCCTTCACAACCTGCTTGATGTACAAATTGAATAACATTGGAGAAAGGCTACAACCCTGTCTTACTCCCTACCCAACTAATGCTTCCCTTTCATGCCCTTTGAGTCTAATAACTGCCGTCTGGCTTTTGTATTACTTGTAAATAACTCTCCTTTCCCTGTATTTTACTCCTGCTGACTTCAGAATTTGAAAGAGTGTATTCCAGTCAACATTTTCAAAATCTTTCTCCAAATTTACAAAAGCTAAAAATGTAAGTTTGCCTTTCCTTAATCTATCTTCTAAGATTAGTCATAATGTGAGTATTGCCTCCTGGGTTCCTATGTTCCTCCTGAATCCAAAATGTTCTTCCCCGAGGTCAGCTTCTCCCAGCTTTTCCATTCTACTGTAGATAATTTGTGTTAAAATTTTTCAAACCTGACTTATCAAACTGATGGTTCTGTAATTTTCACACTGTCAGCACGTAATTTCTTTGTTTTGTGTCCCAACTTCGTCGCCGCTTTTGTGTCCCAGCCTCGTCGTAGGTGTCGGTGGCCGAGTGGAACGAGACCGACACAGTAACAAAGATAGCACGCCGGTGCAGGTACGGAGGGGAGCAGCCAGAAACTACAAACACTAGAGTAAATTAGAAAGAGATATATATTGCACAGAATGTAACAATACTTAACTTTTACATAGTACTGCAGAATGTTGATACATAGTTGTTAGAGGCCTGCCTAGTGCCTGTACAATAGCAAAGTCTTCACTGGTGCCTATCTGATTACGAAGGTCCTAACTGGTTGCTATCTCAGTCCGAAGTGTCCGATGTCTTTCCGTGGTGGCCACGAGCGGGGTTGCCGCAGAGGGCGCTCGTGGCTGTCGTCGTGAGAACGCCGCGCCGTGCGTGCATGGCGGCGCGCGGCAAAAGTAGGTGGCGCGCAATTTGTACTTGTGCGACAATACACTTTGGAATGGGGATTATTACATTTTTCTTAGTGTGAGGGTATTTCACCTGTCTCATACATTTTACTAGTAGCTCTGAGGGAATTTCATCTACTCCCGGGGCCTTGTTCCATCCTAGTCCTTTCAGGGCTCTGTCAAATTCATCTCTCAGTATAGTATCTCCTATTTCATCTTCATTTACTTCCTCTTCCTACAACATTGTTTCTAAGTTCATTTCCTTTGTAGAGCTCCTCTATGTACTCTTTCCATCTTTCAGCTTTCCCTTCTTTGCTGAGAACTGGTTTTCCATCTGAGTTCTTGATATTCAAAGAGCTGTTTTTCGTGTCCCCAAATGTCTCTTTTATTTTCCTGTAGGCAGTATCTACTTTTCCCTTCTTATACATTCTTCTACAGATTTGCATTTGGCCTCTAGCCACTGCTGCTTAGCCATTTGGCACTTCCTGTCAATCTCAGTTCTTAGTAGTCTGTACTCCATTTTGCCTGTTTCATTTACTGCATTTTTATATTTTCGCCTTTCATCAATTAAATTTAGTATTTCCTGTGATACCCAAGGATTTTTTGTAGGTCTTGTCTTTCTACCTATTTTGTCCTCTGCCGCCTTCACTATTTCATCTCTCAGTGCTACCCATTCCTCTTCTACTGTTTTAATTCTGGTACCTTCCGATGTCTCCTGATCTCTTCCATGTATACAACCTTCTTTTGTGATTCTTAAACCAGGTGTTGTTAATATTAAATCATGTTCCATGCAAAATTCTACCAGGCGACTTCCTCTTTCATTCCTTCTGCCCAGTCCATATTCACCTACTATTTTTCCTTCTCTTCCTCTTTCTACTACCGAATTCCAGTCTCCCATCTCAATTAAGTTTTCCTCTCCCTTAATTGTCTGAATAATTTCCTTTAATGCATTTCTTCAATCTCCTTATAATCGGCAGAGCTAGTTGGCATATAAACCTTTACTATTGTTGTCTGTATTCGTTTCGTATCTATCTTGTCAATGCTAATGCGATCACTGTGATGCTCATAGTAGTTTACCCATATTCCTATTTTCTTATTCATTATCAGTCCTAGTCCTATGATACCCCCCCCCACCCCCTCAACTGATTTTGTATTTATAATCCCATACTCACCTGACCAGAAATCCTGTTCATCCTGCCACCTAACTTTACTAATACCCACTATATCTTACTTCAATTTATCCATTTCCCTTTTAAAATTTTCTGATTTTCCTACCTGATTAAGGGATCTAACATTCCACGCTCTGATGCGTAAAATGCCAGTATTGTCTTTCCTGATGACAACATCCTCCTGAGTGGTCCCCACACGAAGATCCAAATGGGGGACTATTTTACCTCCGGAATATTTTAATTTTACCTGAGATGATGCCATTATCGTATTTTCATACAGCAGAGCTGCATGTCCTCAGGAAAAGTAACGGCTGTAGTTTCCTCTTGCTTTCAGCCATTCACAGTAACTGTGTGGCAAAGCCACATTAGCTGATGTTAAGAGGCAAGCAAGCCACCCCACCTCGGCAATGTCTGCTGTTCATGGGGGTGGAAAGATAATGTAGGTTTAGTAAACTTTCTGAATAATTGGTGTAATAACAAAAGAAAATGTAACAGAAGAAAAAAAAAAAGTGCCAGAGGAGGAATCAAACCCGAGACCTCTGGCGTAAGAGTCAAGAGTCCTAACCATCTAGGTTAGACGGCGGCTCGGCAGTGGACTAACATTTTATACTCATAAGGCACATAAGAAACTTTGGATTGATATTTCTCAGGATTTTCCAAGTAGTGCGTCCTAATATTTTAACCACGTGAGGTGTTATGGGTCCTCTTTCACCACACAAAATTTTGGATAAATCCCCGACCGTATGGTCGTGCCGTCTCCTTGTTAGCATAAGTATCCAGGACACTTATGAAAGATGAGAGAAATTGCTGATCTACAGAATGAGCGTGTCTTTCTGTTGTTTGGACTGTGTGCCAATTTTGACATCTATATTATAGGCCATTGACAGTCATTGCAGCTCACCGTCTATCTTCTTGGTTAACAGATGTTACGTACGCATCAGGCTGACTTGCCAAATGGGTGCTATGTTTTTGAGTATGACATTACTATACTGAACAAGAGTGGAAGAAAACCCTAAGGTACTGATTTGCCTCTCAAAAAAATCTAGTGGAACATCAGTTAGAAAGTGGTGAAGATAGTGACTGTTTGGTCACTCCAGGATCTTCCTATTGATTAGAAGCAGGATGCCAAGCTATCAGAAATTATCCATGCCTTGAATTGATCAGGGTGCAGGAACGGTTAATTTAAAATAATTATATATTACTTTCCAAGAAAAATTTTGACCCCTTTGAAATGATTCGTAAATTCATGCACTCAGTGGTTCTACAGCATTTCAAGACACTCGCAGAGGCCAGTCGTCTAGATTTTATAAACTTATGACAGACACTGGAAGAGGTTTTTCTGGCCAGGATTATTTTGGAGCATTTGTCTCCATGTGTCACACTGTTGAGAGTGAAGGAAGGTGGTTCCTCAGAAACCACCAGGATGACTTGTAGAAATTCTGCACTCAGTGAAGCCTTTCCAGAGTTGTGGGAATGACCAACATGAACGATTGCCAGCATCTACTGGTGGTAATATGTGAATTGTTTATACTTTCTCTGTAACCCAATGTGCCATTATAAAAGCTGTCAAAACAACTGAGGCACTTGTGGTAACTAAATTTGTCTTGGAAGACATTGTATTGAAACATGGAGCACCTAAAACTATAATACAGATTGAGGAGAAGTGTTTCAATCAAGACAATAGCCTACCATCCTCAGACTTTACAGGGTCACTGAACGTTTCGATAAAGACTTTGGCTGACACGAGCTGTTCATGTAAGTCCACACTGAGCAGAGCAGCTGGGATGAGGTGTTGCATTTCATAACATTCCCCTACACTACCAGCAAACAACATTCCGACGAATTTTTGCTATTATTGTTGGTGCATGGCTGTGAAGAAATAACAACATTGGACATTGTGTTTCCCCTTCAGGTTCATGATGCTTAAGACAACTGCATTGGCCAATTATTAATCAGGGCTGAGGAACTTGGTAGTGCCATCACTCTGTCTTGTTACAGCCTGGTGACCTCCTTTGGATTTTCACTCCAGTTCGGAGAGGCTACTCAAATATTACTTTCAGCCTTACAGGATCACAAGACAGCTATTCAATGTTACTTCTGAAGTTGAAGATTGTAATACCAACATGAGGCAAAGGAAGGTTAGAGACAGGGTCAATGGCCTTCGGATCCCACTGCTCAGAATAAATTTGAAGTCCCAACACGGCTCAATAAGGTAAAAGGCAATGAAAGTGCGAAACTGGATAGAATTTAGAGTTCCATTGCCAGGAAGTTTCATATCAGCGCACACTCCGCTGCAGAGTGAAAGATTTATTCTGGAAACATCCCTTAGGCTGTGGCTAAGCCATGTCTCCACCATATCCTTTCTTCCAGGAGTGCTAGTCTTGCATGGTTCGCAGGAGAGCTTCTGTGAAGTTTGGAAAGTAGGAGGCTAGGTACTGGTGGAAGTAACGATGTGAGACGGCATCGTGTGTCGTGTCGGGATAGCACAGTCGGTAGTACACCTGCCCGCGAAAGGCAAAGGTCCCAGGTTCGAGTCTCGGTTCCGACACACACAATTTTAATCTGCCTGGAAGTTTCAATGTTCCAGAAGTTTCTAAGAATGTATATGTACTGTGTACATCTCCAGCTGAAGTTTGTTCAATCGGTGATGCCAAATAGGTCTGACATTCTGAAGAAGGCTATGGCCGATAGCTTAAGTGTTGCATCTGTGTGTCTTTTTTTTTATGTGCCTCTTGTAGCTCGTCGTCACGTCTTTGCGGTGAGTTATTAACTGTCTTTATTATATTCTTTATCCTCTATGATTGCTATTCCAATTTGGATTTTCTATTGTAGATATACCATCATTAGTCTGTGGTGCCCACTGTGAGAAAAAGAATAAAGGTCATTTCACACCAGCATAGCGTATTTCAAGCTATGTCTTTGGAAAGACTTCACAGACGTATCTTTTAATGTAATCAAATTGGGCACTTCAGCCGACGTAGCTCGTGTCATGTCCAGCCGCTTACATAATATGCGTATCTCAAGCTACGCCTGCACAAGTAGCATCACTGCATATCTCAGCTCGCACATGCAAATTACATAGCACCACAAACCACGTACTCCTCTGTGCTGGACAGCTCTATTATTGCGTGTTTGTGTGTTTATTGTGAAAAATTTCTGCATTAATTGACAAAGTGCGAAAGTATCCATTGCTTTTGGGCTATTCTAAAATGGAATACGTTTCTGTTTTGAAATTATGAGCAAGGAATTGTTATCTTAAACAAAGAGTTATTCTTTTTTTGAGACTTATTGATTTCCTGTAATTTGTATTTGGTTTTTTAATGTCACTGTTGATGAGGGGTAAAACTTCATTAAACCTGAAATAAGTTTTAAACTTTTCATTGTCATGCTGTTAATATTGCATTAGGTGGTAATATTTGCCATATTCTGTTCTTCTAACATTTATTGGATGAACCAAATTAGATTTATTTAACACTGAATATAACAACAGTTAATTATCACTATCACTACTTGAACTACTGTCCATCCACGGCACACTGAAGTTGATATCTTGCTCACACGATGTCGCACTGAATGCTATTTCTGCTACTATCCATAAACAGTACTGAAGTTAGCACACCATCTCAACAACTGAGCAAATATGAAGATGTGGTAGGAAATGTAGCTCTCAATACGTAGCTTTCGGTTTGAAGGGTACATATCTCTAGTCAGGATACGTGCTACGTACTGCGACGTCTTCCGAAGATGTAGCTCGAGCTACGCTACACTGGTGTGAAATGACCTTAAGTAGTGAGTTCAGTTCTGTACTGGTCCACCTCTGTTGCAGGTATCTCCAAGGCTCCAAGGGTTCTTGGAGAGGATGTTGGTGCGGGACCCGGCGCAGAGGGCGACTGCGGCGGAGCTGCTGCAGCACCCGTTCCTGAGGCAGGCGGGCTCCCCGGCCCTGTTAGTGCCTCTGATGAGGGGCTCGCGCCACAGCAGCTGCTAGTCCTAGCCCCCACCCCGCAACCCCCTAGTAGTGTATGTTACACAGCCAAGTGCCTGTTCGTGCCGTTCCTGAGCACACCTCTCTAAAAGTGGTCACAAAGTGATCTCTTCTATTACGAATTCAGTCTGAAATAAAACGGGAACCGGATTCATCAGATTCGGCAGCTGATACACTGACCTCTTTGGTTTTTTCAATTTTTTTTTTTTTTTTTTTTTTTTTTTTCCTCAGAATCTGTTGGTTCTGTGGTGAGATCTGCCTGTGTATAGTGTTGTTTCCATATATTGCTGTTAAGAGTATAAAGCTTGTATTTACCTCAGCTAATGCTTACTGCCCTATAAACTGGGAAATATGTCAGTATAATTTCAAATGTACTTATCATGTACTATAGCACCCCGAATTTTATATAATATTTTTGTTAGTGGATAATAGTAACTGGAAGTTTTTGAGAAATGCGTAGAACGCTGTGTTAGTAATGGTGGGAATCTACCTTTTATATGTATTTAGGTATTAATGAACTTTCCAAAGAGTGGATTAAAGAAAGAAAATAAAAATATATTTATATTTGCTATTATCCTGTGCAAGTTCTTGAATGTATTTATAAGAAAGTTAAGTTTATCTCTCTCTGATAACACTAGACATCAAGTACTATGTATGTATGAAACTTCCTGAGGAATTAAAACCGTGAGAGATCAAGGATGTCAGAAGTAGCTTTACCTCTGCCAGACAATGGTAGAACAGTTCCTGTGAAAGTCAGTTTTGGGCTAAAAGTATCATCCAGCACACAGTTTTCCTTCCCCAAGAAGTTTCATTGCAGCATATATCAGACTGCAAAGAGAAAGATCTGTGCTAGGCTGCAAATATATATTTATCTGTTTACTTTTTCATTCGTTTATCTTGATGTGTGTGGCAGTGATCAATAGTAGATATGACAGTTATTTATGAAAAATATGAGGATAGTTTACAACTAATGACAGTCATTAGTCAAGCTGTGACGGGCAAGTGAGAAACATACAGACAACTTCAGTTTGTGGCCATTAGACTTCATCAGAAAAAGAAAGCATTCATACTATCACACAAGCACACTTTATACCCTTTAGATACTGGTACAACGATTCCTGTGAAAGCCAGTAAAATGGACTTAAGTTTCATCCAGCACACAGTTTTAGTCCCTCTAGAAGCTCCATTGCAGTATATACCAGACTTAGTTGTGTATCTGGAAGTGTGCCTTTGTGAATGTATGAATGGTCTTTTCTTCTGATGAAGACTAATGGCCAAAAGCTAAATTTGTGTGTGTGTACAGGTGTCTGTCTCCTTTGCCTGTCACAGCTCAATAAACATTCTCATAATGTTGTTGAATTCCAAACTGGATTTTCTATTGTTAGTTATTTATGATTACTGAAGCACATTAACAAATATCTGTACCATATTCACGGAATGTATGACGTTAACTGCGAATGGGTAAAGTTGAAAATGTGTACTCAGCCAGGATTCGAACCCGGGTCTTCTGCTTCCTAGGCAGTTGCACTGACCCCTACACCACTGGGGACACAGTGATCACCGCACCTGCAAGGACTACCTACGCACGCCTCACGTCATATGCAAATTCTCAACTTTACCTTGCCCACCAAAACTTGAACTCGTAGTTGTTGTGAACTGATTCCTGTAAGAGTAAGGGCCTAGGAGTGCCTCCGCACTGAAGAAAGGATCATTGCCCATCATCAGCATATATATATATATATACGATCGTGATTGTTAGATTCAAATTGATGAAACGAAAATTATAGAGGGAAACTTTCCCGGTGGGATAAACCAAAATAAAAATAGAAAAGAGATGACTTACCAAAAGGACCGGCTCGTCGATAGAAACAAATAAAATCACACACAAACACACATACAAGCTTTCGCCACCACTGGCAGCTTCTTCAGGAAAAAGAGGAAAAAAGGGGAGGAAAAAAGGAAGGATATGGGTTTTAATGAAGTGGAAAAGGAGTCATTCCAATCCCAGGAGTGGAAGGACTTACCTTAGGGGAAAAAAAAAGGAAAGTAAACAAATACACACACACTCAGACATATCGAAACGCAAACACACCTAGACAGGTGGGTTTGCGTTTCGATATGTCTGAGTGTGTGTGTATTTGTTTACTTTCCTTTTTTTCCCCTAAGGTAAGTCCTTCCACTCCTGGGATTGGAATAACTCCTTTTCCACTTCATTAAAACCCATATCCTTCCCTTTTTCCTCCCCTTTTTTCCTCTTTTTCCTGAAGAAGCTGCCAGTGGTGGCGAAAGCTTGTATGTGTGTTTGTGTGTGATTTTATTTGTTTCTATCGACGAGCCGGTCCTTTTGGTAAGTCATCTCTCTTCTATATATGGTGGCTGTTCTTTTGGACATGTCCAAAAGAACAGACACCACATATACATCAAATATCTGTATGTGCTTCAGTAGATTCTTCCCCTTTAGTAACTAGTTAAATGAAATTTGTGTACAGTTGTAGTACAGTCTTACTCAGTATGCTGAGTAGAATGAATGTTTCCTGACAAAGAGAGAAAATTGAGTATCTCAGTGGCCTTTGTTTACTTTGAGTTGAGACAGTATTTTTGTAGTAGTTAAGCACTGCACTGAAAGTAGGGAGCAATCTCTAAATTGCCTCGTAGCAGCTTAGGCATGTCGCAGAGAGCCTAATAAGTGAGACACTGGGGCTTCAATTGCAATAATTCTGGTGAATATGTTAGTGTTTTCTTGCTGCACTACCTCAGATGGTTTGTTATTTGAATTCAGCCTGATTTGCTGTTATCAGTGCTGCCAGATGGTGTCGTGTTTTTTTGACAGGGTGCGAAGTTAATTAAATACCAAATTTAGGAATCTTTTCAGGGTAAAGACTTATTCAGAAGGAGATTCTTAAGTCTCAGAGTGACCAAGATACTCTGCTACCAAGAGACGTGGCATGTATTGTTAAATGGAGTCATTCAAATGAGGATACTTCGGTAGCAGCATCGCAGAGTTGCCGCGACTCGGATAGTATAGACCCAACATGCAGGTTGCCGAATTTCCCAGTCTCTTGGTTACATTTGTACCATTTGGTTGCGCAATGTGCAAAAAAAGTTTAATTTGAAATTAGTGATAGAAAACATGTTTTCCAGATTCCCAATGAGTCTTGAAAAATTCATTACAGCTCAGAATATGTTGAATTGCTTTCATATCTGGTATCTGGCAGAGGGCACGTTTTGTTGTATTTTAAAATTAAATGACCTTGTGGATTATGCATACACTGATTCATTAAGATTTGGCTGTGATAAATTATGTAATCTCAGACAATGTGTGTTTTGATAAGAGTTGGTTTCTGCAACACTTAGCAGAAGTTGTTATGCTATTTCAGTTAGTATTTTATGCATCTAGTTTCAAAATTTGGTGGTGCATGTAAATCTACTGTATTGTTAACGGCATTTGTCCTTGTAGTTTTGCACTGCAATAATCATTTCAATAGATTTCACACGGCCTTTTCCTTCCATTTATGAATGCAAGTTACTGCAATACTATGTACCTTTCAGACAACATATCTTAACCGCAAAGCTTTAATTACTTTCCCAGCTGCTGTAAAACCCTGTCACAATTTGATAATTCTATACTGCTCCACACTGATTTTGCCACCTCCCACCAAAGATGTATTAGTTTTGTGTGGAATCATTAAAATGGTCTTTCTTATTAGTGAGCTTTAATTTCTGTATGTCTTATTCTAAAGTCCATGCTTGTATTTGAAAGTGTTCAGTATTTTACTAGCACCTTTACAAAAACTTTATTGGCTACTTATGCAGTTCTCTACTCATAAAAGATGACAATGTTATTTTCATAAAAATAGTGTTGCAAAATGATCATTTTTCCCCATTTGCCATTTTTCATCTGCTATGATGATTGATCCCATAATCAGAAAATTTCAGGCTTCTACATGTCCCATCGACTTCCAAAAGCAACTCAATCATATATCTTCCTGTGATGGATTCAGTCCAGTTATCCAGTATGACACAACTGAGCTTTCTTGAATGACTGCTATACGTTTCATGCTTCATTATATAAGCAGTGGTCATTTGAAAGGTAATTTTTCATTAATAGAAGTAATGAAATAGATTTTTAAATATGAATGATGTTACAGGTTTAGGAAACCGTGCTCTTCTTTCAGACTTAAATTTCTGGGTATTCAACAATTTATCCATCTATTTGACATGAATAATCATTTCTGATAGGTTTTAGAACATAGAGCAGACAATGACACTATTGAGATAGTGTAGTTAAATATTTCTCCTTGGAAGTGTGAGTGTACATATGGTGGAGTTAGGGGTTTGCATATTGTCACTAAAGGGGTAAAACAACCAACTGATTCTTAAAGGGAACTACGACCAATGTTCAGTGTTCTTTACTCTATAATTTAGCAGATGAAAGTAGAAAGAAATTAAAGTCAAGTAAGTTTTAATGGAATATCCTCATTTTTGCACCCACCAACAATAATGAATGTGGTGGTAAGAGTCATGAGATACTTTATTTCTTTAATAATTGCAATAGTGTTATTTTTTGTCTAATTTATCCATAAAGAAGGGGCATTGAATGCCTTTTTATGAGCTACTGTCTGCATGTTTTGTGGAGTATGGATTTTTGAATGGAAAGAATGATTAGTATTTTGTGTAACAAGTCGGAATGAGTATAAATATTGCCAACTCGTAATGCCCTACAAAAATGTTGGCCATGCCATAGTTTAAATGTGTTGGAGAGAAGTTTGTTATTTCCAATAAAACAAGTCTGATGTTGCTGCAGATATCGTGTTAGACATGTTTTCCATCCACATCTGTTCCAGTCTACAAAGTAGAAGTGTTGTCTCTGGTCTCATCATTTTATTTGCACCAGGATTTTTGTTCTGATGCAAAGTCGATCACAATATTTTTTGTAGTTTTTAAGCTATTGGAAAAGGGGGGGGGGGTGATACTGTATTCTTAATTCTTCAGTGACACTTAGTTTCAAATGACACTTTGTCTGACATGCAAGCAGTGATTATAAATCAAATTCTCTGTCTCCTTTTTAGCATTTTAATGTACTCAATGGCATAGGCACAAAGCTAAAAGTGTGTTAACAAAATTGTGAAGAGGAAATTGAAGTGCTTAGTGAATTAAGTGCCCTTATTGTATATTAGTTTTGGTACATATATACCTGCAAGAGGTGGTGTTTGTGAAGCTGATGTATGTTCAGTAGATCTTTTTCTTCGTTGTTTGAAAAGTTAGAAGAGCTTTAAATGTTTTAACTGTTATAACTTAACCAAATTAGTACCAGTATCCACTATGGACTTTGTATAGTTTAATGAGAAGTTAATATATTCTTGTATTTATTATTCATGTTGTAGCAGTTGCTGCTATTTTAATCACTGACCAGAGAAATTTAATGTTAGTAAAATGTGTCTGGGAGTAACTTGTCATAGTTTTGCTTGTTCCTGTTTCATTGGTAAACTCTCATAATACTCTAAATGTGTTCATTGCATAATTCCTTGCCTCAATGCACAATCCTTCCATTTACACTTCTTCTTTCTCCTTATTTACAAAAGCTCTTTCACACTTGTTTTAAAGGTAGCTTGTTTGTTTAGTGTGTAAAGACACATTACTATCTACTACAGACCTTGCCAACTGTGTTTTTTGCCATTATGGAACTTGCCCAGACGAGACTGTCGGTGTATTAATGTTGCTCATTTCTGACTTTGTAGTTGATTAGGTTTACAAATTTGTAATTCGTATTGCAGTCAGAAGATGAAGTGTGGTGTACAAAATATTCATTATTTATTCGCTTATGTAATGAGGGTAGGTTGTTAATTACAGTAAAGATGATCAATGAGCCACTGACAGATACCTAAAAAAAGACAATTACACTACCACAACTAGAAAGCTTTCAGCCACTAGCCTTCATAACAGAAAGAGAAATACATACACTAATTTAATCACACAGACTAAATGTGTGCACACATGATCCCATTTCTGGCTGTTGCACATATAGGTCATATGGGCTAGTGAGCCTGCATGAATGTGTAAGCTCTCTCTCTTTTTAGTTGTGTGAGTGTGATTTTCTTTATACATGTGTGTCTATAGCTCAGTGGTCATCTTTACTACAAGTTACTTCCTATCCTCATTATATTTTATTATTATTATTTCAATCTGAATTTTCCATCATTGTTTTTTCAGTGTAGTCATTCGTAACCCAGAATATGTTTCTATGGCAGCAATAAAGAATAGCTAGAGGACCATGACTGTGTGATCTAAATGTATTCCTTATTAAGAAAATGTGGGTAAATTATGGAAGGTTAAAAGTAAATATGCCAGGATAATATGGACACTAATGCTGTAGCGATGTGGATTTTTTGAGTGATCTGCTTTTTCTTTTTAAGTCTCCTCAAATTGTCCCCTTTTTTGTTCTTTTACCCAAGGAAACAACTAATAGGAGGCCAATAGCTATCATATCTATTGTACTCAATGTCCTGTATTTCTGATTTCTGAAAAAGTTTTATTTTGTAGCTTTACTTTTTAAAAAAAAAAGGCAGAAGGAAATATGTGCCACTCGCTTTTAATAGTATTCGTCTGAGGTCACCGGTGGAATCCTGAAGAAGATCCCAGTAGAGAGATCATTATGTTGAGCATTAGGAAAGTTTGAGAAGTAGTACAATACTGGTTAATGACTTAGAAAAATATTGTTACGTCCTCCCTGGAATTTCAACTGTCATAAAATTTGATCATTAATCACAGTGACTTAAGTCTGGATGGTTAGCATACAAGTTACTGCAACATCATTTCTTCCTGTTTGTTAAACAAAGGTATTTCAGTTCTAGAAAAAATCTGCACACTTCCTCCAGGACACATCTCACCTCATTTATGAGGTGATTATTATGTTATGGCTGCAATAAATTAAATGAGATTTCAACCTTCCAGCCACAGTCAATGTTTGTGCAGTTTGGTTGCATCTCCTCCCACTTGTCTTCTCTCCCTTCTGCCCAGGAATATAAGTTTCAACTTGCCACTAGCTTTACTCCTTTTCACCAAAACTATACAGCTACTGTGTGTAAACGTTTAGATGGCAGAGTGCTCTCTAGTTCTGAGTCGTTAGAAGTTGATAAACATCATAAGCAATGAGCTTAAATTTCATAGAGGGGTAACAAGCAAGTTACAGCGCTCCTAATGAGAACCAACATAAACTTGTCCATCATTTTAACAGTGTTCAAATCACTTAGAGTAAACAGACTACGATTTGTCAGCGTGGAAAATGACAAGCTGAAAGTCGTTTCTCTGCAATTTTTAACCAAAATATAAACATGCCTACATGTGTTCGGCTATCAATTGGACAAATGGAAGTGACAAAACACTAAATATTATTCATTACAAGTCAGTTGGGAGCAAGATTCTTATGGAGTCCAAGGTGTTCGTGAAATTTTATTCTCTCTCCAAATAAATACAGGAAAGCAATTAGCTCTACAAATAATAAAATAATAATTATATGTCTCCTTTGAAAGGTAAGATGCTAATAGAGAGATTAGTATCAAATATGAAAGAGGAAAAATGCTTTTCAGCTGCAACCAGCTACATGCACTCAACTCAGTTTTAAAGATAACACACAATACGAAAGAAAGAAAGAGAATAAAACCTTGCAACTAGTGTAAAGAAGGCGAATTTTCTACAATTTTGAAGATAATGTTCTTATGAAGTAGTCCATAACTCATGGCAAATGTATAATTTAAATTTATAATTACACTGCTTTTCTATGTTATATTTTTAATGCTCTCTAATATACTACCTGTAAACAAATAGGATCATGCCTTGTAAAGCACAGTGGTGTTCAATGTCCTTATAGTTGACTGTGTTATCATTTATAATATAAACAGCTTTTACCGCCAAAAACACAGTGTTCAAATTGCCTCAAACATGGTAGACATATAGCCACTCTATGAAATTTAAACTCTTTGGTCAGAAGGCTTCGATCGGATGGCAGTCATATGTTTTTGGTTGCAACTGACATTTACAGCTGAAAGTAATGTGTGTGGCAGCCATTATCATCTCTCTCTCTCTCTCTCTCTCTCTTTCTCTCTCTCTCTCTCTCTCTCTCTCTCTCTCTCTCTCTCTCTCTCTCTCTCTCTCTCTCTCTCTCTGTGTGTGTGTGTGTGTGTGTGTGTGTGTGTGTGTGTGTGTGTGTGAGTGATTTTGGGGGGGGGGGGGGGGGGGGGAGCAGTATTTTGTATTGTCAAATACAGTATTAAAATGAATGTTAATGCAGTTGCTGGTCCATCTCTGGAGTCGCTCGCTGCTTCCGTTTCATAAATAAATAGCATTAAAAACACCATGTGTGACTTGTACACTTACGGAAGTATGCTGTGCAGTTTGTTGTGTCCGCATTGTAGGGGTAGGCATGGATTGAACCTCCTGCTCTCCTCTCTCTTCATGATAGCCAAAGTGTGGAGCCAGCCTTGCTTCCTCTGTTCCCTGCTCTCCCATCTGAATTCTGCCATCTAAAAGTTAACACACAGTACTATTTCTTGGACACTAGTGGACTGCGCACCCACAAGAGTGGATGCAGTAGCTAGTTTGCTTTAGACATGACCTCAGTATTGCTACTTAGTGGCATGCAAAGTAGAAAGTTGCAACTTAAAGTCAAACCTCTAAGAAATGTGTGTCAGAAAAAATACCTTGGAAAACATCTGACTCCTGGTCTAATTTTTATCATCAGTTTTTGGCACTAATCTAAGATTTTAAACTGTGCAAATAAAAACAATCATTCAAGTGCTCCAGACTTTGAGTGAAACATAGGTGGGAGGGTCAAGATGTTTCCATTAGAGAATTATATGAGCAGCAATAAATAGCAACTATACACGGGTTCCTTGTGCATCAAGTTGTCAGTGATTTTTCAACTGAAAAATCTATATCAAATCACTGAACAGTTTTTTTTTAATTGTGTTGTGGGCCAGAGTAGCTTTATATTATTTGTGATTGTGTAATGTGTCACATTGGCTGTATATTTTACATATTTGTTTAGACTTGGTTATGTTTATTGTGGAATAGCTTTAAGCATTTGTAGAAATGAAAGTTGTCTGTAATATTGTTGACAGTATTGTTTCCAAGAGCAGCTATTTTGTACGTATGTACAGACTGGAGTATCATATATTGAAAGATTTTTACTCATTTTACTCGATAAGAGACTTGTGTATACTATCATGTAGGCAGAAAGAGATTAGAAAATTTTGATAGCCCAAGCAGGAGTTATTTTTACACCATCATTGTATTTATAATAGGTACTTAACTGACCTGTATGTGTGTCCAGATAAAACATATAAAACATGAGAAATATTTTATTGTGTGTTTACATTTTTTGTGTGTGTGTGTGTGTGTGTGTGTGTGTGTGTGTGTCTTGTTTTTCAGTGGCAACTAAATATGTCTTATTTATATTAGCTGTCTTATACAGTACTGGAACTTCCTATGTGGAATACAAATAATATGTAGGTAATGCAGCAAACAGCAGAGGTACTGAAATTATTTTTTAAAATGTTTGTATTTACTGGATTTGTTTCCAAATCTAAATAAGAGACTACCTATTGAATATACCCATCAAAAGTTCAATGTTGAATTAGGAAAATAACAACAAAATACAACAGATTTGTATGGATACATCCAAAGTCTTGCAGGAAATGCATGTGAAAAGATTTTATACTTAAAATGCACATCATTCCTGCACCTGTTTTGTTGTATGGAAGTAAGATTCTGACATACATAAATATGATAGGAGAAGGGTACAAATATCAAAGGTAAAGGGTGAAAATTATTAAACTATCTGAAATAAAATTGTCGTAACTTCTGAATGGCTTGCACTAGAACACTCAAACTGCACGGATGGCCGCAGGATATGATGGGAATTGTATGCGCTTATGCATGTAACTATGGTTTGGTTTAGTGATGCAGCTCACTTTCATTTGGAGGCGTTTATCAATAAGCAAAATTGATGCATTTTGAAGACTGAGAATCCTCATTTCACGATCTGGAAGTCTCTTCATCCTCAATGGGTGACTGTATGGTGTACAGTGCCCAGTCATGGAAGAATCATTGCAATATTCCTTGATGACATGGTAACTACCAAACAGTGTATGGAGGTTTTGGATGATGATTTCATCCCCCTTACCCAAAGTGACCCTGATTTCGATAAAATGTGGTTTGTGCCAGATGGAGCCTGACCCTATTGAAGCAGGACAGTGTTTGACATTCTGGAGGAGCACTTTGGGACTGTATTCTGGTTCTGGTGTACCCAGATTGGCCTCGATTGGCCACCATGTACTCCAGATCTGAACAAATGGAACTCTACCTTGTGCGGCTATATTAAAGCCAAAGGTATACAGCAATAACTCCAAAACCATTGCTGAGTTGAAAACAGACATTCAGGAGATCATTGACAGCATCAATGTTCCAACACTTAGCAGTCTTGCAGAATTTCACTGTTTGTCTTTGCCAATCATCGTCATGGAATACATGTCATAAGCTAAATCCAATAGCTGTAGTGGCATTTACATATTGAATAAAGTGTGCGAACACCATAGTTTGTTACTTATTTGTTTTGTTTCATCTTTCTATATAAATCAGTGTGTCCGTGTTGCATACAAATCTACAGTTTTGTTCCAGTCTTTATGAAATTTTACACACTTGACCTTAAACCAATAGGACGGTTACTGAAAGTGTATGGATCATGTACAACACACAGTTCAGGAGATATGACATCATAAACAATGAGATGTGCGAAAAACTGCTGCATCACACAACAGTGTTGCACATTTTCTCCTAAACCAGTGGACCAATTTCAACCTAATTTGGTACACACACTTTGCTTACCATGAGTTAACAATTGCTAGGTAAGAACCACTTACAACACATGGTTAAGAAGATGTTATAAACAATAGAAACTGCCACATAATGCAACAAGATATTATAAATTCACTATATGAAAGTACTTAGTGATTTGCAACAAACTTTAAACATACTTTCTTGCTGACAACCTCAGCAAAATGATGAAAGGAAAAAAAAATCTTGTTTGCTACTTTCCCACTGTTCATGGAATAAAATTAAGGCATTTGATATGACATTACAGTTTTTAATTTGTACACTTCTAATTGTACTTGCAGGAAATCTTAAATACAGTATTTACACACATACAGCTGAATGTTCCTTCAAAATTGTCTCGGAGTATGACACACAGTTCATGACATATGAGGACATAAACAGTCCCATCACGAGTCAGGTTTTAATCTATTACTTTTTTACTACTAACAGTATTCGCAACAGATTTTACACGCATAAATATGACTATATACTTGTGAAGTGTGAAAACCTGTTATATCATGCACCAAATTTTGTTAATTACTAATAAGACACACTTGTATTCCAGTCAGCTTAAGGAAATTCATGAAAGCTGACAGTACTGTTGACAACTTTGAACTGTGAACCATACATGGCTGCAGGCAAAAGCAATAGACTTCTATAGAGCTACAAGGAAAGGTACATCCAATGAGTACCCATTTTTCTGACAGATCTACCTTTTAACTTAATAAGAATGTCATTTCCAGTGAGACTTGCATTTTCTATTATGATCACAGAGCAATCTATTAAATACTACAGAGTGTATTGGACATCTCACTGGTTAACTTTGTCACTTGCTCAAGGTCCTGACTCACCAAAGAATTTATTCATACTAGCATCTGGACAAGTAACAAGAAGTATTGTTTAAAATCAAGTTTGGAATTAAATGAATGTTACTCATCATTTGTATTTTGATTACCATCTTTCTTTCTATACTGCACTTACAATTCTGTACAGTATTCAAGACAGCCTTATTTCTTATACTGTGTATTCTCCCATAAATAATAACATTTGTAGGAAGGGGGGGGGGACAAACAAAAACACCACAACAACGGACAGAGAGAGAAGGGATAGAAGTACTAACTCAAGGCTTGAAGAAATAAATACCCAGGCAACGCTGTGTTTTCAGCTGGTATAGTTCAATAATTATCACTCTGTAGAGTCCTGAATGGAATAACAACACTATGAAATGGACAGATTGCTACTCAGCGTGCACAGAAAGTGTTGAGTTGTAGGTACACACTGTGAAAAAGATTGCTAAAATATCGAACAAACTCTGTCCCATACAGGCCTCATTTTGTACCGTTTTTCGTTAACCGTCCTTTGTAAGTAAATGTAGCACAATGAAATGAAGAACTTGATATGCAATTTTAGCTAAAATATACAGAAAAGCACACTTCTGACCAAAGAAAAGGTATAAGGAAAGATTTATGAAGTTCTCTGTTTGGTACTATGTAATGCTTTCATGTTGGGAATAGTTGTGCAGTGGTTATTGCTTCATGACATGTAATTCAGCATATTGTTTTAAAGCATTAAGAGTCACTTTTTCACATAAATACAAAAAAGGAATTAAGGTAAGTTTTCATTTTCGAAATTACAACAGCAAAGAAAGAGATTTTCACATTGGACAGAAATACTTTTTTGGTCGACAGTGGAGGTTGGTTTGTTTTGCAACACACAAGGCCTAGCTCTTTGGAGCAAAACTTCATCATAAAGTGTAATGTCTTTAGTTGCAAAATGTGGGAATAGTGTCATTATAAATGATGAAATAAGTATCTTGCTACTGAGGAAGGTTTTCTTGCTTTCCATCAGAGCTGGGCACAAGTCCATTAATTAATTGTTAATTAATGAAGTTAACTTATTGAGTAACAGATTAACTTTTAAGTTAATTGAAAAAAACGTTAATGGCCAAGGTGGCCGAGTGGTCTGCGGCGCACCAGTCACAGTCTGCACGGCTGCTACAGTCAGGGGTTCAAATCCCCTGTCGGGCATGGATGTTTGTGTCGTCTTTAGTATAAGGTATTTCATAAGTAGTTTGTAAGTTTAGGGACTGATGACCCCGCAGTTAAGTCCCTTAAGCTCAACAAAAGTTTAAACATTTTTTGAACGTTAACAGACTTTTTAACTTCGTTAATTTGCCATAAGTCCATTAATCCGTCACTTCATGTGACAAGTCTTGCCGCGTAAATTATGCACATTTTAGCGCATGTCCCTTCTGTATGCGGCTACACTCAGGCTATGTATGTAGGTGATGTATGTAGCTGCATTATGGACCAAATATTTGAACTTAATCGATGAAAGGAGAAAATATAAAAATGCAGTAAATGAAACAGGTAAAATGGAGTACAGACGACTAAGAAATGAGATTGACAGGAAGTGCAAAATGGCTAAGCAGGAGTGGCTAGAAGGCAAATGCAAGGATGTAGAAGAATGTATAAATAGGGGAAAAATAGATACAGCCTACAGGAAAATAAAAGAAACATTTGGAGATAAGAAAAACAGCTCTATGAATATCAAGGACACTGATGGAAAACCAGTTCTCAGCAAAGAAGGGAAAGCTGAAAGGTGGAAAGAGTATATAGAGGGGCTCTACAAAGGAAATGAACTTCGAGACACTATTGTAGGAAGGGAAGAGGATGTAGATGATGATGAAATAGGAGATACTATACTGAGAGAAGAATTTGACAGAGCCCTGAAAGACCTAAGTCGAAACAAGGCCCCTGGAGTAGATGATATTCCCTCAGAACTACTGAAGTCTCTGGGAGAACCAGCCATGACAAACCTGTTTCACCTGGTGTGTAAGATATATGAGACAGGCGAAGTACCCTCAGACTTCAAGAAAAATGTTATAATCCCCATTCCAAAGAAAGCAGGTGCAGACAGGTGTGAAAACTACAGAACCATCAGTTTAATAAATCATGGTTGCAAAATATTAACACGAATTATATACAGAAGGATGGAAAAACTTGTAGAAGCCGACCTCGGGGAAGATCAGTTTGGGTTCAGGAGAAATGTAGGAACTCGGGAGGCAATACTCACTTTACGGCTTATCCTAGAAGATAGATTAAGGAAAGGCAAACCTACATTTCTAGCTTTTGTAGATTTGGAGAAGGCTTTTGACAATGTTGATTGGAATAAACTCTTTCAAGTTCTGAAGCAAGCAGGAGTAAAATATAGGGAGCGTAAGGTTATTTACAACTTGTACAAAAACCAGACAGCGGTTGTCAGAGTTGAAGGGCATGAAAGGGATGCAGTGGTTGGAAAGGGGGTAAGACAGGGTTGTAGCCTTTCTCCAATGTTATTCAATTTGTACATTGAGCAAGCTATAAAGGAAAGCAAGGAGAAATTTGGAGAAGGAATTAAAGTTCAGGGTGAAGAATTGAAAACCTTGCGTTTTGCCGACGACATAGTAATTCTGTCAGATACAGCAAAGGACCTGGAAGAGCAATTGAACGGAATGGACAGTGTGCTGAAAGTTGCATATAAGATGAACATTAACAAGAGCAAAACTAGGGTAATGGAGTGCAGTGTAAGGAAATCAGGTGATGCTGAAGGAATTAGATTGGGAAACGAAGCAATAAAGGAGGTAGATGAGTTTTGTTACTTGGGCAGTAAAATAACAAATGATGGTCGTAGTACAGAGGATATAAAATGCAGAATGGCAATGGGTAGAAAAGCGTTTTTGAAAAAGAGAAATTTGTTAACATCGAATATTGATTTAAGCCTAAGGAAGTCCTTTCTTAAGGCATTTGTATGGAGTGTTGCCTTGTATGGGAGTGAGACATGGACGATAAACAGTGCGGACAGGAAGAGGATAGAGGCTTTTGAAATATGGTGCTACAGAAGAATGCTGAAGATTAGATGGGTGGATCGCGTAACTAATGAGGACGTACTGAACAGGATTGGGGAAAAAAGAAATTTCTGGCATACCTTGACTAAAAGAAGGGATAGATTGGTAGGACACATTCTTAGACATAAAGGAATCGCGAATTTAGCATTAGAGGGAAGTGTGTGGGGTAAAAATCGCAGAGGAAGACCAAGAGATGGATACAGTAAGCAGATTCAGACAGATGTAGGTTGCCGTTCTTATGTGGAGATGAAGAGGCTTGCTCAGGATAGGGTATTGTGGAGAGCTGCATCAAACCAGTCTCCGGACTGAAGACCACAACAACAACAACAACAAGTGCTGATGGAGCACTTACAAAACATTTCACAAAATGTGGCTTCGTTTCAACATTTAATTTGTGCCCCTTATTTTGATTTTGGAAATCTGGTCACCCTACTCTAGAGCCCAGTGGGTACCAAACTGCCATTGTGTCATCCTCTGCCCAAAGCCGTCACTGCATGTGGTATAGAGGGTGACGTGGTCAGCGCCCTGCACTCCTGGCTGCGGTTTTCTCGGATACTTTGCACAACATGAAGTTGTGCTAAAGTTACACGAGTTTAATTGCAGGTTCTATTAAAGCATTTTCTGCCATGTTTGAATTATTGGTCACTTAAGATCAGCTGTCACATTCTCAACATAACACAGTGACAGCTTTAGACATTGGTATGTGTTATGCGTTAACAGTATTGTCAAGTGTCCCTCCGTCTTTGTTGCCTATAATCGAAAGATAGCCAGGAGCGTATGTAGTGTAACACTGTAGTGCCATATGAAATGTCAACTAGCAAGAAATATTAATTGGAGTGTAATAGGAACATAGTGGGATAGAACAGGAAGTGTGTTGCTAGAGTGGGAGCAATGTAGGGGATAAGTTGTTGCAAGACAGAGACAAGTGAAAATGCCCCTTTTGCAATTACAAAAAGCCGTTCTGTTTGGAAGAATCTATATGACATGGGCTACAAAGTGGTCATATAAATGCTGCATATCAAGTTGGCCAAAATGTTCAAGAAACAGCTGGACCACTATGTTCCTGACTGCAGTTTGATGATATTCACTCACATACACAGAAGACTGCTTGTTATGAGGGCAATCAATACAAACAATTGTTTTTTCCTGTAATAATTATTTTGTTTTAAAGAGTGAAGGAGGTTTGTCGTTCAGGAAATGCTGGACATCGTCTGTCAAATTAACATCAGAGGCAAATCACTGTTCAGTCAAACATTGCTTCAATGTACAGAACAGGCACTAGCTGCTCGATGCCATATCTGGACTGTCCAATGGATGGCTGGTAAAGTTTCAACCAAAGTTTTGCAGGAGATTGACAGTTTGTGATGGGCAAAGTATGTGAGGGAGATATATTGTTAATTGGTTACACTATTGCTCAACATTGGTCTTGTCCTTCTGAGAACTGTGGTGAAGTAGCTGAGCAGTCTAAGGCACCTCGTTGTGGAGCACATGGTTGCTTTCTGTCGGAGGTTCAAGTCCTCCTTGGTGTGTGTGTGTGTGTGTGTGTGTGTGTGTGTGTGTGTGTGTGTGTGTGTGTGTGTGTGTGTTTTGTCCTTAGGTTAGTGTAGTTTAAGTAGTTTGTAAACCTAGGGACTAATAACCAAAGTAGTTAAGCCCCATAGATTTACAAAAAGTTGAACAGTTGCCCTTCTGATTTTTTCAGTGGTTTCACAGTATATTTGTGTTTATTGGTGGCACAGTAGACTGAAAGTTAATAAACAGACCCACTTTCTTTTCCGAAATACAGTTGCCTTCTCATTTTATGTGGTGAATAACAATCTATCATTTGAAAATGAAACTTTCACTCCACAACAGGGTGTGTGCTGATATGAAACTTCTAGCAGAGTAAAATTGTGTGCCAGAACTGGGATTTGAAATTGGAACCTTTGGATGAGACCCTTAGGCTGTGGACAAGCCATGTTTCCACCATATCCTTTCTTCCAGGAGTGCTAATCCTGCAAGGTTTGCAAGAGAACTGTTAAGTTTGGAAAGTAGGAGGCAATGCACTGGCAGAAGTAGAGTTGTCACATTGACAGTGCAAACTGCAAGTATGGATCAACCTTGGACAGTGTTGTCAATTTCATATTGCTGTCCAAGTTGGTTACATCAACTCAATATGCCAAAGATGGCACATAGAAGTAAAGCCACCCCTAGAATGTCAGCTGAAATGGTATGCTAGCTAGAGGGGGAACTGGAAGGACTACCGGGGGAGATCTAGACCAGAACAAACTGCATCTAAATGTCTACAATCCCGGACTGGGAGATGCAGGTACAGCTGAAGCAGGTTACGTAGATGGGGTTGCCTCCATCAGAACTAGAGCAAAGAGAGTTGGGGCGGCAGTGGAACTGGTGTTGTGTAGCAGGAGAAGGTGTGGTAGACTGTGGTGGTCTGGGTGCAGCTGGTTCTGGTGGTGCCGCCATGGCCTTCAGCATAGACCCCTTGTCGGTGATGAGCACGAAAGATGGACCATGACTGTGGCCACACAATTGTGCCTGGCTGGACTTGTTACAGAACTCTGACTGGCTGGTGGGGGGGGGGGGGGGGGGTGGCTGGGTTAGTGGTGTGAGGAGTGTCCACAGTGTCTCCCCATGTTCCAACTCAGCAGGGCTCTTTACAGCAGTGGGAGTGGCAGTGGCCCTATAGCTGGCCAGCAGTGTTAGGGCCTCATCTGTGGAAGGAAAGTGCACCACAGCCAACACGTTCTCCTCGAGTGTCTGCACCATTACAGTGCAGGTGGAATCAGCTGGTGTGCAAGTGGATGATCCAATAGGGGTTACAAAAAATGCACGAACTGTGCAGAGATAAACGGAACGTCATTTTCGGGAATGGCTGCAGAATTGACCCTTGATAGCAAAGATTTGAGATGATGTCCGAATGACATTTGTCAGTGTGGTAGAGGGAGATGGGCGGTTGTAGGAAATTGGTCAACCACTATTTGTCACATCTGTTTCAAATGAGGCCAGCAAATTCAGTGTAAAGATATTCTCGGGCCTGCCTGGGACCAGGGCTAAAAAAAAAAGGGGGGGGGTCGATTTCAGTGGGTATGGATAGTACTTATTAATGAAATCTAGTTAATAATATCTGATTATTCCTAATAGTTAGCATCTTTCATTCAGTTAATACTAGACAGAAATCGAATCTGCATTTGGGTACACCTCCTTGACCCTTGTGCAGAAAGGTGTGCATTATTCTGCCTCATCCATTTTTAAGAAGCTGCCACAAATATTCAATGAGCTTAGAAGAGTAGTAATCCATGCCTTTTCAAGGCTAAACTGAAAAGTTCCCTCATGGCTCACTATTTCTATTCTGTCACAGAATCATTACAACAACACTTATCGCTGCAGAGTGGGCTACTTACAAAACTCCAATTGTCAACATTCTCCTCCGAATCCAAAAATATATTGTTGACTCCCACTTATATAGGTAGAAATGATCATCAGAATAATATACGAGAAATCAGAGCTTGAACGGAGAGATTCATGTGTTCTTTCTTTCTGCGCACTATTCGAGAATGGAATGGGAGATAAATAGTATGATGGTGGTTCGATGAACCCTCTGACAGGCACTTAAATGTTATTTGCAGATTATCCCATGTAGAAATAAAAAGTTGGGCTAATTTCTGTGTTGCACTGTTGCTGCTTTTTATTTATGTTTAGACTTGTCATGCTACTAATTGCTATACATTTCACTTTATCAATTACTACAGCTTTGTTACAATCTGATGTACTGACTTGTTCCATGATCATAGATGCTTGTCCTCCGTTCAGGCATGCGAAACATGATAAATATAAATAAATAAAATTAATGCGGACCTGGACTGAGACACTGTATCCCTAACACTGGCTGGCCAGTAGGTGCATTGATGGACCTGAAACAATCCAAAAGAAAAGGCAAGAACCATGGTGTGCAGAGTCAGCAGAATAAATCACCCAGGGGCAGTATTGTACCACCTGAAAGAGATGAACTACTCCTTAGAGGGACAGCCAAGTCTGGAAGGTAATCACCTAGGCCAACCATACCAGATCCACTAGGCAACAAAATGGAGCCGGCCGCGGTGGCCAAGGAGACTGAAGCGCTCCAGTCACGGTCTGCACGGCCACTACGGTCGGGGGTTCGAATCCCCCCTCGGGCATGGATATTTGTGCCGTCCTAGTTCGTAAGTAGTTTGTAAGTTTAGGGACTGATGACCCCGTAGTTAAGTCCCATAGACTATACAAACAAACATACATACAACAAAATGGATGGTAGGATACATACAAGCCACAACCATAAATGCATCAAAGATGAAGAGCCAATTATGACAGTCTACAGCAGACAACATAGTGTTAGTGTTTTCATGGTGATTAGGTTTGTAGAGTATGTTGTATGAATATGTGGACAAAAACAATGTCAACAATAAAGCTTTTTTGCCATTTTTTTCTGAGGTCTGAACAATGAAAGTAATGGCTTGTCTCTCTCTCTCTCTCTCTCTCTCTCTCACACACACACACACACACACACACACACACACACACACACACACACACACACACACACGCCACTTCTTCTCTGCATAGGTAACACCCCATCTTCTATTATGCCCAGACTGCTGACACACATGTATGTATGTGTGTATGTAAATATGCCTTTCATAGATCAGTCTTTGTCTAACGGTCACCATTGTGTAACCCAGTTAGCTGATCCTCCAGCTGTGGAATGGAAGAGTCTGGTCATTCACAGCCTTAAAATCACTACGCAGCCTTGTTTTTTTGGCAACAACAAGGGAGAATTGCACTGACAGAGAGACTGGGTGACCACATCTAAGGTGACCAACCTGTTCATTCCCACCTTACCACATCCTGGAGAACACACACACACACACACACACACACACACACACACAAAGTGTGGGGCTGAATCTGGTTTCAACTGAAGACATCTCTTGATACTGCTAAACCCGACACTGGAGCAGACAAATCCACAATAGAGGATGTCAAATTTTTGATGCCTTGAAACAGAATAATTCTGGATACTAACTGTACATTCCATTAAAGGAATACCTACACTGCTTGAAGGCACCCCGGGAGGAAGAAACCACCAAAAATGAAAGAATGGTAAGTGCATTTTTATAGAAAAACATGTCAACTGGGATTCCATTACTTACATAGACTGTGACCACCTTTGAAAATGGGTACATGGGCGGAGAGCCTAACATCATGTAAGAAACTATTAATCAGCCAAGAGGATGCACCAGTATCCACCTGAAAATGCACTGACACACCTATCATGTGTAGCATGAGTAGCAGCTTGACCATTTTCCCTAATTCTGCATTAAGCACAGTGTTAGTGGTGTGTGCAAGGCCACAGTATCACTAAGCTGCTGGAGAGTGAGCCTTGGCACACAGGAAAAACAAATAGCTGATCAAGATTACTCAAATTATTTCTGTGAAACTTGGAGTGAAGAAAGTTGTTTTCTCAGGGCACCAGGCCCTGTGCCTCAGCTTTCCTGCCATGTATCTGAATTAATTAAAAAACTGTAATGATTTTAACAATTTTGTCTAAAAAAGGATTCATGTCACATAGCCTGCAGAGGCACTTCCCTATCTGTTGCAAATTGGAGGAGAGAATCCTTCATAATGGAATCAACATACAACCTCCGGCAAGCATCTGCTAAGCGGGTGAAAGCACAATGATAAATAAATCAGCGAAGATTAGTAACCCATCTTTACACAGTTCCAGTGGTAAATTACATCTTCTTAATAATTCCAACCCAGCACACACCACCCAAGATTTGTTTGCTCAAGTTCTGATAACAAAGTTCAAATGGCAGAAATGGAGAAAGTCTTGGGATTTACTGTAGGAGCCAACTTGTGGAGCAAAGCTACCACAGCTTGAGAGGACCCAGACAGAAAGAAAGAAAGGATTGCCTACCAGTGGTATTGGTTGTCTGGTCCATCACAAAATGATGGCTGAGGCACTGTAAACACATGTGAAGCACTTTTCATGCCATCCATAGCAACAATTGCTAATGAATGACCTCTGACAATCTGACAGTTTTTTCGTAGTAAAACCAAGTGCTGATGATGTTGCTCCAATAGCTTCATATCCAAATAATGTTGGGACATTGACTGCAATGGATATTGAGAGAAAATATATGGTGACCCATGTAAATAATGTTTTGGGATGCTGACCTGTTTCAGTGATGCACCAACTTAAAAAGAACAGGAAGAAACAATTTAATATGATAGTTAATGATTACTGTGTAAATTTAGTAAGATATAAAATGTATTTTACTGACAACAGACGCCCGATAATGTAAGGAAAATGAATTAGCAATTATTTATTACCGTATTGTAAACAATCACTAGAGAAAGTTTGTCATTATGTTCAGTATATGGGTATCATGAGCGGCTTTAGCCCCAGAGAAACCACATGTATGAGTTCACAGTAACAACTTTATTGTTTAAGCTACAACATACCACGTTCGCTGCGGCTGATGCTTTTAAGCGTTTTCGCGATCAACACGCCAGAGCTGCAGACGCTTATAAGCATTTCCGCATTCAACACGGCAGTGCGGGTAACACTTATAAGCGGTGTGGTCGCTAGCTGAGTTGATTCATTGATTGATTTTTCCAGGGAAGCCAAAACAGTCTTGGTCCCACCCGCCACTGCCCGCACCAAAACTAAGTTTATTGTGCGGTATCGCTCCCTGTATATCTAGTAAAGTCAACCAATGCCCTTGAACAGTGCAAGGAGTCCCTTTACCAGTTCTTTATTAAACACAATTTCTTCAGGTCTGGTTGTCCCAAATATTCTGTACCTTTTATTCTCCAATGCAATGCATTCGAAGATTAGATGTGATGCAGTTTCATTACCGTCATCACAGATCCTACATTTAGGGTTCTCTTCTGTTATTTCCATTGTACGTAGGTATGTTTTGAAATTCCCATGGCCTGTTAGCAATCCAACCATGAGTCTAATCTCTCTCCTGTTCAGACCCAGGATTGCAGAGCTTCTTTTAAAACATGGCTTTGGCATCATTGCTTTGCCATGTTTTTGTTGATGGACTTTGGTCCAATATTCTACATGCTGTCTTCTGAGCCAGTTACGTAGTTCCAATTTGATCATTGCCTTGGTGATTGTCAGGACAGGTTCCGGTCCAATAAATGGAGTCTCTGCCCCCATCCTGGCTAATCTGTCGGCATGTTCGTTGCCACTGATCCCCGAGTGGCCAGGGACCCACAATAGGTTTACTCTATTGCTTTCCCCTAGCTCCACCAGAACCCTGTGACATTCTGCAACAATTTTAGACCTTGTTGCAGGAGCTGCCAGTGATTTCAGGACTGTCTGGCTGTCTGAATAGATATAGATGCTACGATCTTTGTAGCACCTATGCAAATTCTCCTCCACACACGCCCTGATGGCCGCTAGCTGAGTACTCAGTTTAATTTGTTTGGCTGTGCACTTATATTAGTACAAGCCACCAAAAAAATCACATAACATTTCCCTGTCTGCAGTTGTGTGTTTTCATCTTTAGTGATTTGCTATAAAAACATCACCTTGCAAACTTATTTGCTATATGCGATTGGGTTTCCATAGCACCAAATTGCAGATAAGACCTGTTTCTTTTCCTCCATTTGATAAACCTTTTGGTTTTTTCAGACTAATTCTTTCTCAATAAAGCAGATTTATCGCTTGTTAGAATTTCATTTTCTTTCTAGTTTGCAATAAAATTAATAAATCAGAGAGGCGTTGTTAGAATTGTTTGCAATAAATGCATATGACGCTTATAAGTGTCAAACAGCCCGCAGCATTTATCACATAATTGGCATGGAGCTAAAGCGTACTTGTATTTCTATATCTAGCACCACCTCTTTGGAAGACATAATATTCACTTTCAATTTTACAGGTTTCACAAGGGTCTGATTTCAGCTCGCAGCGCACATGTGCTTACAGGCGTCCGCAACGAACGTGATACAAACCCAGACTGATAAACATGGCCAGTGGGTGGCAGAGAAGCTGTCACCCCAAAGGTGCTGGCCTGCAAGATATGACACATCGAGTCTTTTCGATGCTAATATGATGATCGATGGTGATAATGTCACTACACAGCAAGGCATCGACAGCACATGCCTCAACAAGTGCGCCATTGTCAGCTCAATGGTATTGGGATGCAGGGGTGTGGGTGGGCTGCGATGTGAGGGCAGCGTATCCATGATGAAGTTGTCCAAATGTTGTCGGACAGATGTCATCGGACAGCGCGAGCTGGGTATGATGACTGTGGAACAGTCTTACATCAGATGGAGTAACCTCAACGGGGAGCGAGATATGCTTTAAAAGTTGCCTCTTGATTTTGGAGGGGGCCGAGAAAGCACTGGAGGAAGGGGACAAAATGAAAACCGAATGCTCACAGGTCTGTACCAAGAGGTGGGGGCACATGCACCACATACTCGAGGGCCGTGGAGGAAGGAAGGATGGATTACAAGAAACCCAAAAAGGTGAGTACGGAGGAAGAGGGGATGGTGTTGAGGGAAGGGGGTGGGGGGTAGCCGGAGGGGAGGATGGGAAGGACAGGGGAGAGGGTGAGGGAGTCAAAGATATCTGGCCAAAACTGAGAACCATCCCCCAAAGAGGGTAGGGAATTGACCTGAGCCAGTTGATGGAGACTGCAACAGGTGATTCATTAATCAAAATGATGAAGGTATTGTCACTCCATTTAAAGGACACGAGGAATACCAGATTAAGGGGTGTGGACGGGATCATCATGTTGGCGACACCAGTATGGGAATCATGACAGTTAGTCCCAGTGAAACCACATGTATGACTTCACAGTAACAACTTTATTGTTTAAGCTACAATGTACAAACCCAGACTGATACGACATAGGCAGTGAGCATCAGCAAAGCTGTCACCCCAAAGATGCTGGCTGGCAATAAGGCAATATATGACACTTCGAGTCTTTTCAGTGCTGACGTGATGATTGATGGTGATCAAGTCACCACAAGTGTATCAAAATGCAGCTGCAAAGAAAGACATTATTCTCCCTGTATATAGGAGCACAAAAGCTGACTGAGTTTCCCCGGTTTTGTATTCAATGGGAGGAAAATGTGCCTCTTATAGAAAGATGGGAAATCTAAGTGACCACTTCACTTGCACTGGAAAGTGTAATACTGGTTTACAGTCATCAATTTATTTTGCCCATTTTAATCAGATTTATACTACGCAAATGGTGCACCTATCCAACTATTTTGAATATAATGCTATTTTATGAATATCTGTGCAATGACTTATCGATTCTGGTTGAGTTTTGCTCATCACAAACATACTATGTACAAAAGTATGTGATCTTATTAGACTAGCTTTCTTCTCTTGTCCTCATACAGGATTGAGTCATTCCACTGCATTCTTGCAATTATTGATAATATTCAATTTATCTCAATCTTGCTAACCCTTAAAGGCTGAGAATTTTCACTTCAAATCAATTTCTTATTTTGACCAAAATTCATATCCAAAATTGTCAGATTACTAATTTTATAAGCCCTCCTTCTTGATCCCATGCCTGAAGTTACTTGACACTAATCTAAATAGTCCAGAATCTTTGTGCAGACATACCCTGAACCCAGTCCAGGAGTATTTCAAGATGTACACTGTGGGCAAAAAAAGTATAGAAATTGCTTGGATAAGAATCAAGGTCTCCCTTGTACCTCTTGGCACAGCACTGGGCTGGATTCAGGAGACTTTTCGAGTACAAACATCCTGAACCACTCAGAGTGGGGGGGGGGTATGGAAATTGTGCTTGTGAACTAGGTATACCCAGTGTTGTGCCAAGCCAAGTAGGGAAGGCAGATTTTCAGAAATAAAGGCCCATGAAGTTGAAAGCCACCCTCACAAACCACAGACACTGCCGAGGTGGGTTGGCTTGCGTGCCTCAACAATACAGATAGCCGTACCATCGGTGCTACCACAGCAGAGGGGCATCTGTGAGGAGGCCAGATAAACATGTGGTTCTTGAAGAGCGGGAAACAGTCTTTCCAGTAGTTACAGTGGATGATTGAGCTGGGCTTGTAACATCAGCTAACATGGTTATGCCATGCAGTTACTGCAAATGACTAAAAGAAAGGAGAAACTGCAGTCATTAATTTTCCTGAGAATTCGCAGCTCTATTGCATAAATATATCATGATGGCATCCCTTCAGATAAAATATTCAAGAAGTAAAACAGTCCCCTATTTGGATCTCTGGGCGGGAACTACTCAGGATGATATCATTAAGAAAAATAAAACAGGGATTCTACGGATTGGAGTTGGAGTTCAGACAAAAAGATGATAGAAGCTTTTGAAATGTGGTGCTACAGATGAATGATGAAGATTAGGCAGGTATATCATGTAACTAATGTGGAGGTGCTCAGTAGAATTGGGGGGAAAAGGAATTTATGGAATATCTAACCAAGAGAAGAGAGAGGTTGGTGAGACTCATTCTGAGACATCTAGAAATCGTCAACTTAGCATTAGAAGAAAGTGTATGGGTACAAATCATAGAGGGAGACTGAGGGACAAATACAGTAAGCAGATTCAAAAGGATGTAGGTTGCCGTTTGTATTCTCAGATGAAGAGGCTTGCACAGGACAGGGTAGCGTGGAGAGCATCATCAAACCAGTCTGCGGACTGAAGACCACAACAACAACAACGAAGTTGAAAGGCAGGCACTGCATGTAGTTGTGTACGTGGTAAGAACTACCTCTGGGATTATGGGCAGGCACCACTTACCAACTGTGGTCATGGTTTCCATGTGCATAGTTGCAGCATTGGGTCATGATCTTGAAATTTCATAAATTTGCTGTTGTATTTGTTTTCAGCTATCCTGAAGACCCTCTAGTAACAAATTTCATTCAAATTAGTCTCCACTACATTGATATGTCAAGTGTGCATTCATGGTACTGGATTGCCACCTTGAAATTTTCCAAATTTCCTGCCATATTCATCATCAATGAGTTCAACAACATAAATGGTCATTATACTTTATCAAAAATATTGCTTGAAACACTATGCCTGAAAAATTGATTTTAAAATTCCCACAGAATCATAATCATCTGTCACCGACAGGTGGCGTATATCAGATTTCACATGAGTAGTGCATTTTGTAGTCTGTAAGTAAAACGGGGGGAAAAATAGCCTTTCATGGTGTAATGCAGTCGACACTGCCCTCAGTTTGTGAATATTTTTCTTGACCCATAACATACTCTCATTTTTGTTGAAATTAATCAGAATAATATTTGCAGTGGTGACAAGACTGAACAGAGATAAAGATCTGTCCAGTGAAGAGACTATCAGCATTGAGACTGATGAAACTTGGTTATGTTGCACCTCAAATTTTTAAGGATGTGTGATTTTGTCAATTAATAAAAGATTTCCAAGGCATCTCTAAAATAAATCCAGACATTTCTATATCAGGAAAGAAACTGGTAGTTTATTTCAATCATCTTTGTGATCCTTTTGTACTTGAAAAAAATTAAAGGAGAAAAACTGTTATGAAATACAAAGTGATCTGCCAAAAAGCCCTCAATGAAAGCCTGGTGACAAAAGATGAGCTTGAGCACATTTTTGGTCTTTCAGTTTTAATGGGTCAGGTCTGTAACCAGAATGTGAAAAGCAATTGGTCTACAGATCCCTTAATATATACACCAGATTTTTCACAAATAATTGCACAAGTAATATATTCCCTTGAAGAGAAAACATCTTGGGATGAAGCTTTTTCATGTTAATAGACAAACTGGATTTGTCCTAGGCTTCATTGTTTATACATGTGCAGATTCTAATTATTAAAAGTTCGAGCTGGGTATTACTGGGGATATTGTTGCTCACTTCTTACAACCTCGTTTTTTGTAAGGGGGCAGGTAATATTCATAGATAATCGGTATACATCTTCCACTATAGCCGACTTTCTCTATGATCATGATAGTGGAATATTTGGTACGGTACAAGCGAATAGAAAGGGGATGCATAGTCTGAATAATTAAGTGTGTCATGCTGCAGTTGAAGTGTGTCATGCTGCAGTTGAAGTGTGTCATGCTGCAGTTGAAGTGTGTCATGCTGCAGTTGAAGTGTGTCATGCTGCAGTTGAAGTGTGTCATGCTGCAGTTGAAGTGTGTCATGCTGCAGTTGAAGTGTGTCATGCTGCAGTTGAAGTGTGTCATGCTGCAGTTGAAGTGTGTCATGCTGCAGTTGAAGTGTGTCATTCTGCAGTTGAAGTGTGTCATGCTGCAGTTGAAGTGTGTCATGCTGCAGTTGAAGTGTCTCATGCTGCAGTTGAAGTGTCTCATGCTGCAGTTGAAGTGTCTCATGCTGCAGTTGAAGTGTCTCATGCTGCAGTTGAAGTGTCTCATGCTGCAGTTGAAGTGTGTCATGCTGCAGTTGAAGTGTGTCATGCTGCAGTTGAAGTGTGTCATGCTGCAGTTGAAGTGTGTCATGCTGCAGTTGAAGTGTGTCATGCTGCAGTTGAAGTGTGTCATGCTGCAGTTGAAGTGTCTCATGCTGGAGTTGAAGTGTCTCATGCTGGAGTTGAAGTGTCTCATGCTGGAGTTGAAGTGTCTCATGCTGGAGTTGAAGTGTCTCATGCTGGAGTTGAAGTGTGTCATGCTGGAGTTGAAGTGTGTCATGCTGGAGTTGAAGTGTGTCATGCTGGAGTTGAAGTGTGTCATGCTGGAGTTGAAGTGTGTCATGCTGGAGTTGAAGTGTGTCATGCTGGAGTTGAAGTGTGTCATGCTGGAGTTGAAGTGTGTCATGCTGGAGTTGAAGTGTGTCATGCTGGAGTTGAAGTGTGTCATGCTGGAGTTGAAGTGTGTCATGCTGGAGTTGAAGTGTGTCATGCTGGAGTTGAAGTGTGTCATGCTGGAGTTGAAGTCACTCATAGCGAGGCATGGAGCAAAAAAATGGAAAGATGAATGCAGTGATGCATGAACTTTTTCTTGAAAACACATTATAAGGCCTACACCTGTTCGTGAGTATAATCAAAATATGGGTGGTACACAGAATACTGACAATTATTCATAAAAGGGTCATTAAGGGGACTCACGAAAATCAAGCACCCCAAAGGGATCATGTCTGTGCCGTGTCCATGTTGTTTGTCCTATGTCAAGCTAAGAGCAAAATGTAACAAGAGTCACCAATTATGGCCCAGTCAACACCAGAATAAATAGCATGAGGGCACTAAAAGGGACCCAATATATTCCCGAGATTTCCAGGGAAACAGGTTAAACCTGAATTCAGGTACACAGGAGGGCCATGGTTCAATTGGCCACCACTCAATGTCATCTTTGTGATGAGCAGCCTGAAAATCCCCAAGAGTAAGATTTCAATGCAATCTCCCAATTTGCAGAGAACGTCTGAATTTCATGTCCAAAAGGGCCCTTGTAGGGTCGCCACTGGCCAGTTCAGTTTGGCAACCACTCTGAGTCATTAGTTTGACAGGCAGAGTTAATAACCCTTATAGTTATACAGTATACGAAATTTCACCTGACATCATCGAACAGAGCAGGCCTCTCCAACTCAGGTGCTTCGCGAGCACCGGCCGGCACCCAAAAATCACAGGTGCTCTGCTGCAGCACCGGTGGTATGGGGCATGTGATGTGAGCGAGGCGGACAGCGCTGTTGTGGCAGCACTGAGCAAGGCGACAGTTATTTGTGAATGGAGCTTGACAGATCAATGTGTTAGTCGGTATAGAGGTATTAAAACAAATAATAATAATAAAATAATAATAATAATAATAATAATGTCACTTGTGTCTAAAGACAGAAAAAATAGTATTATTTCGCTCCTTATTTTACACAAATTTTTGACATTCTTTGTTGATACTTGACTGCGCTTTGAAGCCACTAATTTTCCTGTATTTGGAACGATCGTTTCGGCAGTTGCAATTTGATATATAGCTTCCAATGAAGCATCAGACAAATATGATCTTGTGTTTGTTTTGTCAGCATTCATAAATGAGAATGTTTATTCACTAATGAATCTTGTTCCGAACATAGCAACACATTTCAAGGCAAGAACAAGAAACCTAGGGAATTCTTGTTGATCAACACCTTTATAAAATTAAATCACCATTGTAATGGTAATAGCGGTCTGTCAAAATTGACTCGCACTGTAGTTTTATCAGCTCTTGATGCATCCATCCTCTGAGCGCACCGAAAACGGCGTCATAAACACTCTTGAGTGTAGGTTTTAGTTGCTTTATTTATTCAAATCTGTCCTCAAATTCTTTATGCAATGACTGTAATACTGTTGTGTACTCCACAATGTGGTCTTTAAAATCATTTAATTTGAATATTTATGAAGTAAAATTGTCTAAATTTCTTACTTGAAGCCGACTTTTACTCTTAAAAGTTGCAATTTGAAACTTTCTACTCGGTCACACATAGTACTGATTAATTTATTTTTACCTTGCAAGGATTTATTTAAATCATGTAAATAACACATGATGTTTTTCTTGATAAAGAGATCAACAATCCCATTGCTCATCATCAAAGTCTGACTGTGGACAACCTCTCATATCAGTAAACAGAGCTATTTCTTGTCTCAAATCAAAGAAGACAGAGTAATTTTGAACAACCATCATGCAGCACAATAAAACAAAATGTCTTTGTGAACTGATTGAAGATCCTCTAAAAGTCCTTTAAATTTCCGCTGATTCAAGCCTTGCTTTCTACAAAAATTTACTGTTTTCGGAATTTTATCTATGATGGACCTAAACCTGTGGAACACTTTTGCACATAGCTGTTCTTGATGTAAAAGGCAGTGTATTGTCAATATGGGGGAAACCCGGTTTCGCACACTTTTCTTTTCATACTCCCTACAAAACTTATCACTTCCAACAACATTGCAGGGGCCCCATCAGTTACAATGCAATGCAGGCGCTCCAGTGACTGCCTGTAAAAGGTCTTCCACTTCTTGTAATTTTAAGTGCAACAATGTTGCTTGCTCGAACTGCGCTTTCTGATGTACTGTTGAGTTCAGATATCTGTGGGATAATGACAATGACTATTAACTTTAAAACTTACTACACAAGACATCATAATTTGGTTTAACAAAAATATCTAAAGCGAAATAGAGCAAGTTTCTATTGATACGAGTACAATTAAGAACATATATTTTTGTTTTCTTTTAGAATGAACAGTATAAACAAGTCTTACCTCTTCAGATTGTGGGAATTCCAATTTTAATTTAGTAATCAGTTCGTTTCTGTCAGACCCAACAATCCCCTCGTGCGTTACAGAATGTTTATTTTTGTAGTGACGATGCACTGTTGATGCTTTGATACAGTTTAGTGGCATATTAAGACACCCTTTCCCATCAGACTTTTAAAAAAATATATGAATCTTCCCATTGTACATTAAAAAAGACACATTTAAATCCCCAAGGTAAGTCTTTCCTCTCCCAGGATTGGAATGGCTCCTTACCCCCTTCCTTAAAACCCTCATTTCCTTTTCCCTCTCCTTCCCTTCTGCCTGAAGAAGCAACTGGGTTACGAAAGCTTGCATTTTTGTGTGTGTGTGTGTGTGTGTGTGTGTGTGTGTGTGTGTGTGTGTGTATTCATTTATTTATTTGTGAGGCTGTCACACCTGTGCTCCTTCGCCTGGTGAGTAATCTTCGTCTATTTTTTATATATAATTTTTCCTACTAGGAATTTTTCGTCTTAATATTTGAATCATATATTTTGTAGACAATAATGCACGCACAAGCATAATCTAGTGATGCATACCAAAATTTTGTTTTAAATTTTGTATTTCTCTTGTAATACTAATTATTTGATCTCTATCCATTTTCACCTGAAACCATACAATCATTTGGGTTGGGATTTGATTTTTTTCCCCTGACCTCGTCTTCTGACATGCAACGATTATACTGGCTCTGCTCTTTGCCTGGAAAGGGATGTCTATTAGAGAATGACACAATTTTTTGTTGCAGGATTTTCATATTTGTCACGCAATAAATAAGACAGATTTTATTTGTAATTTTTAATTTTATTTTTGTGGTAACTAACAACAATAACAAAGACTTCACAGACAGACTAGAATATTTGTTAGTCTACAATTAATGTAACAAGAATATGGGAAAAAAAGCTGATTATCACATGAGAATGTATAGTGAGAGCAGCGCTATTTATCTACCCGTCACCATCACATAATTCACTATCAAACTTAGCTTTACTGCATACTATAAGGATGTGAGTCATGTGCTAACTCTATATAAAGTGTTCATAAAATTGAACATATTAAATAAAAGCTGATGATTTAGCATCAGATTTTAAAAATATTAACATACTCATTTATTACTCTTTAAAATCTGAATATGTTAATTTCATTCCAACATTTACTTTCTTATATGTTATCTATTTCTGAAGAAATATACAATTTATACCAACTTTTATTTACAACAATAAAACTGGCACAGTTTCTTCAAGTCTACAGCGGCATCTAAACCGCCAAACTGATCGAAAGACTCTTGACTAGCACAATCATACTTTCCTGCCTCAGAAAAGCATAATCCACAAGTCACACAAATTCAGCATTTTATTCACCTGTGTCTCTCCATATATTACTAATACAAATTACAATTGCAAAGAGATTTAAGAGTACTCTCTTCTAAAGAGGGATTTCTAATGTGTGCAATATTTTTGTATTTTTTTTATCACATTAATAGTTCACTTTATAAAGCTATATAAATTATTTATCACAATCTGTCTAAACTTGAAGTCTGGACTTAACAAAAGTTGATTAAATTAGTTAAATACTAAATCACACTGTCCAACTTAGTTACATATAAATGTGTGAATACTGCAAGTACTGAAAATTGTGCTAAACACTTTTCCAATATTCTGGGATGGATCCTCAACAATTAAAACCTTTGTTTTTATTCCTGAACAACACCTGCCAAACCACAACAAAGTAGTCCAATGACAACTTTTTTTGTGTGTTGGAACAGGAGCCTTAAAACATTCACAATGCACTCAGCAAACAACAACAACATCCAAATCATGGCTCAACTCAAATGCTTCAATTCAGAGTACATTTTATGAAAACTAATTGTAGTTTCAAACATCAGGCAGCAGTCTAATAATATGTAGACATTTTTTCAAGGGAACTGCACAACAGATTAAACCTCTAGCTCATACGACAAGTTACACTAAACTATCACACTGAGCACATGGTCTGTTTTCAAAGTAGTCAACTGGTCTCCATGGGATTATAGGTAGTAGCCACCAGAAAAACCTCACTGGTTCAGTTCTTTAGAAGTCTGAAGAAGCCATTGTATTCTGGTGTGTAAATTAGGTAAGATAATATCATAGAATCAGTTGTTTCATAATGGTACTCCTCTACATTATGCACTGTGTGCTTTGATAAAATGCCATTGGAACACTGTACTCAATGCTAATAAATGGTGGATCTCCCTGCTATAAGCCCTGACTTCACTAGTCATGGAATTTTTAAGAGGGCAATAAGAAAATCGATGTCTATAAAGTAAGGATGGAAGCATATTTCATCCTAACAGGTTGATCCCCACTTGCAACTAGATCAGGTAGATGACATTAAAAAATTGTGACAAACAGGAAAATCTTAAACTGTGTATGGCACACAAGAGCTAAAACTCTGAAAAGGTCCTTTAATTGTGTTAACATGCCTGCAATTCTCTCATGTGGGGCACACTGTACATGTATTGTTTTAAACTATATCTAAACTACAAGTGTAGTTACAGCTTAACTCTGGGCATCAAAATCATCTTCAGTAGATGATACAAAATATTACTGACATTCCAATTGTATATTCCATTGTTAGATGGTACAAACTGTTGTACAAGACTCGGCGAATCCTGATGGTCTTTTTAAGTGTTTAATGTAGACATATTTACCATTATAAACTTTGGTGGGGAGGTGGAAGGAGGAAGATTAGGATTTGATGTCCCATTAATATCTTCAGTGAAGATGTAAACTGGCGAGTTACATTCACTTGAGCATGGTTTCAAAGAGGGTCGTATGGAGTCGTGAGCAATATTTTAATAGAACTACGTCCAATAAAAATGAGAGTATAACCTATAGAACTTCAGACTGCGTGTTGACACAAGATGATACTAACTTTCACTGTGTGATCACAAACTATGTTGGCAATGTTTCAAAGGATTTCATATCCATCATCTTCAGGCGAAGATTTGGGATACTGTCTGCCACTTTACTGTACAGCCACTGGTCAGCAACAGGAATCTGACAGTGGTCCAGCGGCTATATAGGAACGCGGCAGACAGTATCCTGACACTTTGCCTGAAGATGATGGCTATGTACCTAGATAACAGTACGCAGCATATCATTCTCAATGGAGAGAAGTCCTCCAAAGAAAGATTGAGTCAGGTGTGCCACAGGGGAGTGTATGGGACTGTTACTATTCACAGTATATGTAAATGACTGTGTGTATAACATTGGTAGTTCACCGAGGCTTTTTGCGGATGATGCTGTAGTATATCGAGAGGTTGTTACAATGGAGAATTGTATTGAAATGCAGGAGGATCTGCATCGAATTGACACATGGTGCAGGGAATGGCAATTGAATCTCAATGTAGACAAGTCTAATGTGCTGCGAATACATAGAAAGATCCTGTATGATTTAGGTACACTATAGCATGACCTGCAACTGGAAGCAGTTAATTCCATACAGTATCTGGGAGTAGGCATTAGGAGTGATTTAAAATGGAACGACCACATAAAATTAATTGTCGGTAAAGCAGATGCCAGACAGATTCATTGGAAGAATCCTAAGGAAATGCAGTCTGAAAACAAAGGAAGTAGGTTACAATATACTTTTTCGCCCACTGTTTGAATACTGCTCAACAGGTGGGATCCGTACCAGGTGGGATTGATAGGAGGAGGTAGAGAAGACCCAACAGAGAGCAGCACGCTTCGTTAAAGGATCATTTAGTAATCGTGAAAATGTTACGGAGATGATTGATAAACTCCATTGGAAGACTCTGCAGGAAAAACGCTCTGTTGCTCGGTACGGGCTTTTGTTGAAGTTTCGAGAACATACTTTTATTGAGGAGTTCAAGCAGTATATTGCTCCCTCATACATATATCTTGTGAAGATATCATGAGTATAAAATCAGATTAGAGCCCACACAGAGGCATACTGACAATCTTTCTTTCCGCAAACAATACAAGACTGGAATAGGAGGGAGAACCGATAGGTACTCAAGGTACCGTCTGCTACACACCGTCAGTTGGCTCGCGGAGTATGGATGTAGATAGATAGATGACACTACTCAGCTTATAACCTGTGAAGATTTCATAGCAGAAATACACCGAGAAAGCACGCTATTGCACAATTCTGTATATGTAATTGAACAATATAATGAGGATAGCTTACAACTCATTGCAACAAACGCTTCTGTGCCTTTTATACTTTGACATGTGTCTTTGCAGTGTGGACTTTCCATTGTGTAAGTAATGAATTTCATGTACTAATAAGAGCTAGAATTATGCACCAGGGAATGTAGGTGTGTCATTATATCTGCTGAACATCTAGTTCACAACACTGTTTTTCCTTTGAGAACACCCCTTCAGCGGCAACATTGGAAAGCCATTTACCCAAGCAAAATTTTTTGATATTAGACAAATCTTTTTTGAGAGCTAGAGGGCAGGTGGCATGGTATGGTACATGGATACTTACAAATAAAGGTTTATTCAAAATAGCAATTGTTTATCCCTTCTGTATTTTTTTTGAGGGGGGGGGGGGGGGGAGATGTCTCCAATTTAGAATGCTCAATAGAAAAAAAGAGACATGGCTGACATAGTTACTTCGGAGCTGACTGCTACACAGGAACTCTAGCATAGTTACTGTACTGTTCTTGTATTCTGTTATGATGAAGAATTCCAGTAGCTGATATAATCCTATCCCATGGTGTGAGAGACAGCTACACAACTCCGGAATCTGCCTCACTGTTTAAGTAAATTTCTGACATGCTAGCTCTTTTTGTTAGAGTCAACATAACAGTACATAAATTGCTGATGGTGCTGGGTCACAAGAAATAACTTTTTGCTAACAGTGGTGGTGGTGGTTATTATTATTATTTGATTCTTCAGTTTCTCCCGGCGTATTTGATGATCAAAATATCCACGGGTGTACTGCCGGTCTATAGTGTCCCGTTGGACACTATCGACCGGCAGTACACCCGTGGATATTTTGATCATTATTATTATTATTATTATTATTATTTCATGTGGCACCTTAGACCTCAGCTGGGATCATGTTCAGTGATGATGACGTGATGATGAGAGGACAAGACAAGTCCCCAAGTTGAGAAAATCTCCAACTCGACTGCGAATTGAACCCGAGCCCCCTATCTGGCAATCTACCACACTGTCCACTAGACTACGGAGGTGGACTAATATGTGATGAGGACTGATAATACTAGGAATGAGGTGGTTCTCTGCAGAATTTCTGAAGAAAGGAATATATTGTGTGGGTGGGGGATACCTATGAATAACTTTCAAGGTGCTACAAGGAAATGTAGAGAGCGAAAAAGAGAAAATTGCTGATGTCTTTGAGCATGACCCTTGTGTGCTGTACAGTGCTATTCAAAATTATTGCCGATGCTGATCATCTGCAATCAGCAACAGAAAGGCTCCAAATGAAAGTGTCTCACAATTGTGTCATGAGGCAGGCTAAATATTGTTTGTGTCTCTTTGGAAGTTAAAAACTGAGGTTGTCACTGGGATAATATCGTCATTGTAACTAAAACAACAAATAAATAAAATATCTCTATAAGCTATCACAATGAGGCATATGCCTGTATGAATTTTTCCTTCACATAACTATTTTTTTCACCTTCCAGGTAATTGTTCATTTCTACAGGAACTTCCCCTCTAACAGGAAATACCCACATTATGACTTGCGGCTGAATGTGCATTTTTTCAGCACACTAATCAAAGCCTTGAAAAACAAACTGTCAAGTTAAACAGCGAAACAAAACCAACCCTGATACAGGAGGAGATATGTGACACAGCAACTCACTTTGTCATCCACCTAGGGAGCTATGATCAACGTGCAAGATGGTCGGCATTTCCAGCAGTGTCTGTGGAGACAGAGATATACAGGCCTAAGTTAGCACATTCTGATCCTCATTTGTATATTCATTACTTTGGTTAGATGTAGCTCTGAACAATGCCATAGAGCAAATATAGTACATTATTCTCGTTTCTTCACAGCAAACGAAAATTGTATCACTGCATCCCAATCTGAGATCATATTTTCCAGGAGGTAACAAAGTGCCATACGGCACTTCACCATGCACAGCCAAGAGGACAGAGGAGCAACAAAGCAATGCTAGATGTTTACATATGTGCCCACAGGTCATGTCGCATAAATAGTTTACATTGGTGATCGGCACCCTGGTAAAAGCCCCAGATTTGTAACCTTTCAGTACCAACAGCTATTCGTAATATGCTCACACAGGATAAACAAACAAAAGTGAACAAGCTGATGCCCGAGGGTGAGCACAGGATCTCCGAACGTGGACCGAATGAGGCCCGGAGTGAGTCCTCCGAGAAGACTGGAAGATCACCGGAAGAGTGCAGGCTGTTTCCGAGCCCTATTTGCTGAGCTGCATCTGCAGTTTGGCATCAATCAGTATTTCATCCCCTGACCTGAAAAAAAGCAAAGAATAATGTACTGTCATGTTTTTAGTTTCTCTGCGTTTTGAAAAGATTGCTCTGTAACCATTAATAGAAATATAATTCTTTACAAATGAAACACTAAGATCGCTAATTAATAATTTATTTAATGATGACCGGTTTTAGAGGACTGTACTACCATCATCTGGTCATATATATTTTATAAACCGGTCATCTGTCAAAAATATAAAAGAAATGCAAGAAATAATGTAACAGCATAAAAATAACATACACTAGGGATCAAGAAGCACAAACCTTACCTTATTAAAAAAAATTATGGATATAAAATAATAAGTGGAATATAGCACTTAGTCAGGTAAAAGGTAAAGCAGTCAACAGTCCGAAGACTGGTTTGAACACCACAGTGCTTTACTAGGCATGGTCCAGTTTGGAGGTGGTATGCCATTGCCTTCCTCCGATCTTCGAACTGACTTACCTAGCCAGTTATAGGGGGACCTACAGTTAAACGTGGGTTCCAAACCACGGCGCTACTTGGTATTTTTCACATGAGCAATACTGCCAGATGTGAAAGAAGTGGAAAATGACATAAAAATCCTAGCACCTGGCGGGGATCGAACCAGTGACCATTAGATTTACAGTTTAATACTCTACCACTGTGTAACTGAGGTGCACTTAGTCATCATGTAAAAATAGTTGAAACATGACAGCTTACAAGATATTAACATTTTTGAAGATTTTTGTCTAGATATTGGTGCATGGTGGCAGCACCATAGCATGATACTGTTTGTAAGCTACCTCTTTCAGTGTCTTTAGACTCCCAGCTCAATACCTCATTCCTTCCTTGCCAATTACATCCTTACAAATAATTACTTCACCTTTGGAGGATAAGAATACGATCAATCCGTGGCACAGCCATGGTGACCAGTATGGCACCCTTATATACCAATCTATTTATCGGCCATCAAGAGGAAACCTTCATAGCCTCCCAAAATTCCAAAGCCCTGGTGTGGTCCAGGTTCATTGATGATATCTTCATGATTTGTACTCTGCGTCAGGACACCTTAACCTCATCACTTCACAGCTCCTTCCATTATTTTCACTTGGTCTTCCTAATCTCCACCTCACTTGAGGCTCCATGCACACTCCTGCCCCATTAAACCTGCTAATTGCCGGAAGTACCTACACCTTGTCAGCTGCCATCAGTCCCACATGAAAAAATTCCCTCACACACAGCCTTTCCATCCATGGATGGTAAAATTGCAGTGATAAGAAGTCCCTTACCACAAATGGCAAAGGCCTCACAAAGGCATTGACAGACGTTACCTTCCTGACCTAGTCCACGGATTTGCCAGCCATGTCCCTACATGCCACTAATCCTCCCACCAGTCCCAATAAGCAGCTACAAAGGAATTTCCCTCTTGTCACCCAATCCACCCTACAGTGGAATGATTAAACTACATCCTTCATCAGGGCTTTAATTACGAGTCATGTGCCATAAGCCTTCCAAACCCTACCAAAGTGGTGTTCTGTTGCTCAGAAAACCACCATAACATCCAAGTCCATCCTATGTTACTCCCAATCCCAACCCCTTGCTACAGGAATCAAATCCCTGTGGAAGAGCACAATGCAAAACCAGCTTGCTCCACACACCAGCACTTCCTATTGCAGTCATGTCACAGGTTTATTTCACCTCATCAGACACCGGGCAACCTGTGAAAGCAGCCCTGTGAATTACCAACTGTGCTGCAATCATAGCACAACATTTTACATCAGCATGACAACAAACCAGCAAGATGGTTTCTCCTCTCCACCACTAGCTCTTCTGAACTGTGCAGATTGGAGTTGTCCCTGCAACACATTCCATAGTCCAGCCACCATCCAGGCCTCAACCTATCATCCCTATACCCCAAGCCTAACAGACACCCACCACCCCAAAATAAATAAATTCCTGTATCTCCCTGAAATAATAGCCCATCTGGAATAGCAGACAGACAGCTCCCTTTTTTTAGCCAAATTTAATGGGCTAAATGAGATGCTTTTTACACCATGTAATATGAACATAGTTGTTGTTGTTATGGTCTTCAGTCCAGAGACTGGTTTGATGCAGCTCTCCACCCTACTCTATCCTGAGCAAGCCTTTTCATCTCCTCATAAGAACGGCAACCCATATCCACTTGAATCTGCTTACTATACGCGTCTCTTGGCCTCCCTCTGCGATTTTTACCCCACACACTTCCCTCCAATGCTAAATTTACAATTCCTCGATGTCTAAGAATGTGTCCTACCAAGCGATCCCTTCTTTTAGTTAGGGTATGCCAAAAATTCCTTTTCTCACCAATTCTGTTCAGTACCTCTTCATTAGTTATGCGATCTACCCACCTAATCTTCAGCATTCTTCTGTAGCACCACATTTCAAAAGCCTCTATTCTCTTCCTGTCCGCACTGTTTATCGTCCATGTCTCACTCCCATACAAGGCAACACTCCACACAAATGCCTTCAGAAAAGACTTCCTTACACTTAAATTAATATTCGATGTTAGCAAATTTCTCTTTTTCAAAAATGCTTTTCTTCCCATTGCCATTCTGCATTTTATATCCTCTGTACTGCGACCATCGCATGTTATTTTACTACCTAAGTAACAAAACTCATCTACCACCTTCATTGTTTCGTTACCTAATCTAATTCTTTCAGCATCGCCTGATTTTCTAAGACCGCATTCCATTATTTTTGTTTTGCTCTTGTTAATGTTCATTTTGTACGCTCTCTTCAACACACTGTCCATTCCATTCAACTGCTCTTCCAGGTCCTTTGCTGTCTCTGACAGAATTACAATGTCATCAACAAAACGCAATGTTTTTATTTCTTCCCCCTGAACTTTAATCCCTATTCCAAAATTTTCCTTGCTTTCCTTCATCGCCTGCTCAATGTACAAATTGAACAACATCAGAGAAAGGCTACAACCCTGTCTTACTCCTTTCCCAACTGATGCTTCCCTTTGATGCCCTTCGAGTCTAATAACTGCGGTCTGGCTTTTGTAGAGGTTGTAGATAACTCTCCTTTCCCTGTATTGTACCCCTGCTGACTTCAGAATTTGAAAGAGTGTGGTCCAGTCAACATTGTCAAACGCTTTCTCCAAATCTACAAAGGCTAAAAATGTAGATTTGCCTTTCCTTAATCTATCTTCTAAGATAAGACGTAAAGTGAGTATTGCCTCCCGGGTTCCTACGTTCCTCCTGAATCCAAACTGATCTTCCCCTAGGTCAGCTTCTACCAGCTTTTCCATTCTCCTGTAGATAATTCGTGTTAAAATTTTGCAACCATGACTTATCAAACTGATGGTTCTGTAATTTTCACACCTGTCTGCACCTGATTTCTTTGGAATGGGGATTATTACATTTTTCTTAAAGTCTGAGGGCATTTCGCCTGTCTCATATATCCTACACACCAGTTCAAATAGTCTTGTCATGGCTGGCTCTCCCAGAGACTTTAGTAGCTCTGAGGGTATATCATCTACTCCTGGGGCCTTGTTCCTGCCTAGGTCTTTCAAGGCTCTGTCAAATTCATCTCTGAGTATAGTATCTCCTATTTCATCTTGATCTACTTCCTCTTCCCTTCCTACAACATCGTCTCTAAGTTCGTTTCCTTTGTGGAGCTGCTCTATGTACTCTTTCCACCTTTCAGCTTTCCCTTCTTTGCTGAGAACTGGTTTCCCATCTGAGTCCTTGATATTCGTAGAATTGCTTTTCTTGTCCCCAAATGTCTCTTTGATTTTCCTGTAGGCGGTATCTACTTTTCCCCTTCTTATACATTCTTCTACAGATTTGCATTTGGCTTCTAGCCACTCCTGCTTAGCCATTTTGCACTTCCTATCAATCTCATTTCTTAGTCGTCTGTACTCCATTTTGCCTGTTTCATTTACTGCATTTTTATATTTTCTCCTTTCATCAATTAAATTTAGTATCTCCTGTGTTATCCAAGGATTTTTTGCAGGTCTTGCCTTTCTACCTATTTTGTCCTCTGCTGCCTTCACTATTTCATCTCTCAATGCTACCCATTCCTCTTCTACTGTTTTATTTCCCCCTGTTTCTGTCAATTGTTGCCTAAATCTCCCTCTGAAATTCACCAGAACTTCACGTTCCTTCAATTTATCTAGGTCCCATCTCCTTATTTTCCTACCTTTCTGCAGTTTTTTCAGTTTCAGCCTACAGTTCATGACTAACAAGTTATGGTCAGAGTCTATATCTGCCCCTGGGCATGTCTTGCAGTTTATAACCTGATTCCGGAATCTATATTTTACCATTATAAAATCTATCTGATACCTTCCAGTGTCTCCTGGTCTCTTCCAAGTATACAACCTTCTTTTGTGATTCTTAAACCACGTGTTTGTTATGATTAAATTATGTTCCGTGCAAAATTCTACCAGGCGACTTCCTCTTTCATTCCTTCTGCCCAGTCCATATTCACCTACTATTTTTCCTTCTCTTCCTTTTCCTACTACCGAATTCCAGTCTCCCATCACAATTAAGTTTTCCTCTCCCTTAACGGTCTGAATAATTTCCTTTAGCTCCTCATATATTTCTTCTATATCCTCATCATCGGCAGAGCTAGTTGGCATATAAACCTGTACTACTGTTGTCGGTGTTGGCTTCGTGTCTACCTTGACAATGATAATGCGATCACTGTGCTGCTCATAGTAGTTTACCCGCATTCCTATTTTCTTATTCATTATCAGTCCTACTCCTGTGATACCCCCCAACTGATTTTGTATTTATAATCCTGTACTCACCTGACCAGAAATCCTGTTCATCCTGCCACCGAACTTCACTAATCCCCACTATATCCAACTTCAACCTATCCATTTCTCTCTTTAAATTTTCTAATTTTCCTACTCGATTAAGGGATCTAACATTCCACGCTCCGACCCGTAGAATGGCAGAATTGTCTTTCCTGATGATCACATCCTCCTGAGTAGTCCCCGCCCGGAGATCCGAATGGGGGACTATTTTACCTCCGGAATATTTTACCCGAGAGGATGCCATCATCATATTTTCATACAGTAGAGCTGCATGTCCTCGGGAAAAGTAACGGCTGTAGTTTCCCCTTGCTTTCAGCCGTTCGCAGTAACCGTGTGGCAAAGCCACATTAGCTGATGTTACAAGGCCAGCTCAGTCAATCATCCAGACTGTTGCCCCTGTAACTACTGAAAAGGCTGCTGTCCCTCTTCAGGAACCACACGTTTGTCTGGCCTCTCCACAGATACCCCTCCGTTGTGGTTGCACCTACGGTACGGCTATCTGCATTGTTGAGGCACGCAAGCCACCCCACCTCGGCAATGTCTGAACATAGACAGTCAATAAAAACTAGAAAGAATTGACCTTTTGTAGAACTGATAATGCATGGGGATTGTTCTGAAAACTGTAAAAAAAGCACTTATATTTTTTGTCATGCTGCAACACATGCTATAGAATCAAAATCCCAAGATCATGTAAATAGCTGTTTACATGAAAGTTTGTTTTCACAACACTTTAGCTATCCACTCAAAAGGTTCCCACTTCCCCCCCCCCCCCTCCATGTATCATTCATGCAATTTCACTCCTGCACAATGACAAAACATCATGTCCAAACAGAGCACAACACTAAAAGAGTAGAAGTGTATTTGTAAATGTGCCGGAAAGAGAAGAGATAATCGATACACCAGTTGCACGTGACTCCTAATTTCTCTGAATTTCGATGCGTGTATCAATTAAACTGAGGAGTGGTCTATGGCTCGCCAATATACTCCAAGAGCACATTAGTATGCCATGAGTGGGCATAGGCCTATTGACCAATGTCTAATTTTTAGGTTTCATGACGGAAGCTAAATAATATGGGAAATAATGGAAAAATCAAGACGTGGGAGAAAAAGTGAAACATCGGGAGACTCCTACGAAGTGGGAAAAGTTGGAGGTATGCAAATTCTGTATAAAATCGAAGAGCGGCATTCTGTGACATCCCCTTTGTTAGCATTTGTCAGTAGCATTCATAATCATTCCATACAAACAAACTGCCTCCACTGCCTGAGTATTCAGTTGGGTGCTTACCTGATGTTGTAGGAGTACAACCGCTTGTTGGGGTAGATCATCTCCTCAGGGGTGCCAATGTCCTGGTCGATGTAGAAGAGCCGCATGCGGCCCGGCGTCAGCCCACAGAAGGAGGTGAGCTTCTGCTTCAACTCGCACACCGTCTGGGTGACCAGCATGCTGCGCACCTCGCTGCTCTCGCCGTGGGTCACTCGCACCTGTCAACAGTTGGAAAAATTCTCTCTCACACACAACTCAAGACTGTGGCTAACACCTGTCCAATCAGAATTCGCCAATAAACTCGTGTTTAAGTAAATTTATTTTCTTTTCATTAGTCTTGTTACTGGTAGGATGCTAGCAGCCATTATACTATTTCCTCTCCTGTGCCAACACTTCCTAGTTAACACTTAAATACCCCTGTCTTCTCCAGTAGAGTGTACACAGGATAAATTGACCAGTAGGTGTGCAAATGGGTGGGCAAGTGTTGGGAGAGCAGTAGTGTTGGGGGTTGCGGATGGAGAGGTGAGCGAGCGCTGGAGGGGAAGTGCCCCGCTCACAGGCCGGCAGGCGAAAGTGGACTGACACGGCCTCCCCTACCAAATGAAGGAATGAACTCACCCGGTGCTTCAGAAAGAAACTTGTGCCTGCGCACCGTACATCTTATCCTGCGTGGACTCTAGCTACTGGACTACACAACTGAGTCTCCTTGTACTGGTAACTGTTCTGTTGTATGTTGCATCCTCAAGCAATTGGCAACTCATGACTGAATCCAAACATTCCTTTTTCCCCCTCATTAAAAAGCATGACCAAGTTGATTTTTAACAGGTTCCCTTATCACATGTTGTTGATGTTGTCGTCGTCGTCTTCATACCTCAGACTGGTTTCATGCAGCTCTCTACACTACCCTTTCCTGTGCAATCATTTTCATCTCTGAATAAAAATGGCAACCTATGTCCTTTTTGAACCTGATTACTGTAGTCATCTCTCAGTCTTCCCCTGCGATTTTTATTCCACATACTTCACTCCAAGGCTAACTTGATGTCTCAGAATGTGTTCCACCAATCTATCGCTCTTAGTCAAGACGTGCCTAAAATTTGTTTTCTTCCAAATTCTGGTCAGCACCACCTACCTATATAATCTTCAGAATTCATCTGTAGCACCACATTTCAAAAGCTATCATCTTTCTGTCTGAACTTATTGTACACATTTCATTCTTGTATAATTCTACAGTCCAGACAAATGTTTTCATGAAGGACTTCCTAACATTCAAATTAATTTTGGATGTTATCAAATTCTACTTCTTCAGAAATGCTTTTCTCCACATTGCCATTCTGCATTTTATATCTATTTTACTTCGTCTGTCAGAAGTTATTTTGGTACTAAAAAAAAAAAAAAAAAAAAAAAAATCCATTACTTTTATTGTTTTATTACTTAATGTAATTCCTTCTGCATCACATGATTTTCTTAGACTACATCCAATTATCTTTGTTTTGCCCTTGTTAATGTTTGTCTTGTAACATCCTTTCATAAAACTGTTAATCCTGTTCCTCCTACACATCATTTGTTTTCTTTGACAGAATTACGTCATGCAAATCACAAAGTTTTTATTTCTTCTCCTTGAACATTAATTCATTTTTCAAATTTCTCTTTGCATTCCTTCACAGCTTGAACAACATTGGGAAAAGACTACAATCTGCCTTCCCAATCACAGCTTCCCTTTCATGCCACTCAAACTTTTATGACTGCTGTCTGGTTTTTGTACAAGTTCTAGACAACTTTTTGTTCCCTATATTTTATCCCTGCTACCTTCATAATTTGAAAGTTTGTCTTCCAGTCAAGACTGTCAATAGCTATCTCCAGATTTACAAAAGCTAAGAATGTAGTTAAGGTAAGTCAAAATGTGAATATTGCATTGCATGTTACTACATTAAAAAAAATCAAAACTGATCTTCCCCATGATCAGATTCTACCAGTGTTAGTATTTTCCAATCATGACTTATTAGGCTGATATTTCTGTAATTTTAACACTTGACTGCACATACTTACTTTGGAATTATTATAGTCTTCTTGGAGTCTGAGGGGATTTCCAATCCATACATTTTGGATGGAAGGTGGAAGAGTTTCTTCATTACTGGCTCTCTCCTCTTCCCTTTCTACAACACTGCCTTATGAACATTTCCCTTGTATAGAACCTCAATACATTACTTTCAGCTTTACCTTCTTTGCTTAGTACTCTTTTTACATTCAAGCTCTTGATATTCATGCAGCTGCTTTTCTTGTCCCCAAATGTCTCTTATTTTCCTCTAGGCATCTTTCCCCCTAGCTACACATTCTTCTACGGACTTGGATTTGTCCTCTAGTAACTCTTGCTTAGCCTTCCTGTTAACCTCTTTTTCAGCTGCCTGTACTCCCTTTTGGCCAATGGTTCCCATTAGATCACTGAAGTTAAGCACCACTGGGCTTGGCTGCTATTTGGATGGGTAATCATTCAGGTCTGCCAAGCACTGTTGGGGAGCGAGGTGCACTCGGCCCTTTATGAGGCCAAAAGAGGAGCTACTCGATTGAGAAGCAGCAATCGTGATAACCGACAACGGCCAGGTGTATGGGGTGCTGAAAATGTCCCCCTTCATAATGTATTCGTTGATGCCTTTGGGTGGAGGTTGACACAGCAGCTGGTCGATACCTGATGGGCCTTTTGAGGCCAGTGTGGGGGCAGAGAAAGTACTTCCTTTTGCCTGCTTAACATAAAAACCAGTTTCCAAGCATATAGCATGTGGTTCTTATACTGTTAGGAAAAGTTCTTTGTTTTCTTGTTGTGGCCGCCACAGAAATTGTCAATACCCAGTATTGGCCCAGCTCTACTTCTTACGGCATTGTTGCTTGATTGTCACTTAAGAGGAACAAACCTTGCTGCCCCAGGTTATTATATATAATATGGGTTTAAGACAGAAGAGATGTACTTTTAATTGATCCCATAAACAATAATGAAATGGCAGGATGTTAAACAATGCAAGTGGCCATGTATAAAAACTGAGGCCAAACCAATGACACAAATGGATTTTAATCGGATATTATTCTGTTGGCCATTAGGAAACACACTGCCTAAAATATATAATGGTTTGCCCACGAGTGATACAATATTATTTCAGTATACACGCATACCACTGATGCGTGGAACTACTGACCTCTGATGTTTGGACCCTTAGTTTTCGAGCCAACCACCGATGTATGTGTAAATGATTAATTTACACAGCTTTGTAACATGTATAAAGACCACCTTATAGTTGAGCTGAAATACGATGATCCCTGTTGCTTGTGCCAATCAGCTTTGAGCACTGGGTGTGCCCGCAGACCATTGGAGTATGTCAAATATGAAAGTAGCTCTGTGCATGTGCGTGTCCGGCTGCACTGTACACTTCTGCTGTTGTATTCACGGACAACAACACTCTCACTGCTACACAGAACACTGGCGTGCACTGGCTGTACGAATACCCGCAAAGTGAGCACGTACCTGGTAAACGACACACTCGGCGGAGAGCACAACTCTGCACTGTTTATGTCATTGACTAGCCCGTGGCTTGCTCTGGCGTTTGCCGCATTTTCCCACGGCGCTCTCTCGCGGCCGACTACCGACATATGTTATCGACTGTGTGTATGCCTTACAGCACCTGCCAGTTCTGTCGACACAACAGCGACCATTAGCTATACTCTCCGGCAGCGAACTATTTGGCAACATGGTTTCATCCCGTTTCTCCAGCTGGGGTGGTCTCCCAGCACAGTAGGCGGAGCCATGGATCATCATGTTTTTTGTGATGTCACTGGCCTGTTTTTCCGAAGTTGGTACCAGTGAACAGTCTTGAGTCAGACAGTATGTCTGCCTAAGTGTACTTGCGTCTGTGTAAATGTGTGGGTGTGTGTGTATTTGTTTACCCTCCTTTTTTCTCCCCAAGGTAAGTCTTTCCTGTCCTGGGATTGGAATGACTCCTTATCCACTCCCTTAAAACCCTCATCATTTCCTTTTCCCTCTCCTTCCCTTCTGCCTGATGAAGCAGCTAGGCTGCGAAAGCTTGTATGTGTGTTTGTGTGTGATTTTATTTATTTGATTTGTTTCTATCGACGAGCCGGTCCTTCTGGTAAGTCATCTCTTTTCTATTTTAATATTATATTATTTCTAATATTTAATACTTCAAAAGAGATAGATTGGCTGTATTGCCGATAATCACAAAAAAGGGGGGGAAGGGGGAAAATAGAACATACTCTCAGAATAGGGTTCCTTCGTCAGGTCAAAGAGGAGGGAAGGGAAGGAAGAAGGAATGGTAATTTATAACCTAGGCCATGAAGATCAACTTCCACAATCCTCTATCATCATCTTCATGACCTAGGTTGTGAATTAACTTTCCCTTATCCCCCCCCCCCCCCCCCCCCCCGTGTGACTATCAGCAGTACAGAACAAAGGTAAGTACTGGCCAGCCAATTTATCTCATTTGCACTATAATTTATCATCTCTGTGGATAATTCCATCAGTATTTTAATATTTCTAATGTTTTGTTATTCCGAAATTTATGAGTAAAATAGCTTTTGAAATGAACAGATGTTTTCACTATTTGATTTCTAATACACAATCAGCACTGTCATCTAGACTATGTAAATGGAAAGAGACAAACTCTAAAGAAATTTACTTGTTTTTAGCAGTAACAATGCTAATTTGTAGGAATAAACAACTGAGCCTGAACGACTGTTGGTCTACCAATAAATTACTGCAAACTCCAATTTTTGGTGAGACAATGCCAAGAGACTGCTATTTGTTGCTACATAGATTGCTGCATTTCAATGATAACAAGCAAGAAGAATGAAATAATAGACTGTATAAGATAGTGGCCAAACTGCGGCCAAAAACAAGGTGGACCACCATATGGCACAACATGCAACGGAGCATATGGTTGATTTCAGTGGCTGCTTCACTACCTGGGCCAGCTGGATCCTCCTAATCACCACCAGCTTTTCTGAACTGCACAGATGGGAGTTATCCCTACAGCACATTCTCTGGTACCGAAATTATCCAGGTCTCAACTTACGATAACCACCCTTTTTTCTGCACTCTACAGTTCCTACCTACTTTGAGTGGTGTGTGTGTGTGTGTGTGTGATGCGTGCATTTATTTTATTTTCCTCCACTCATCCACCTCCCCACTCCATCTCTAAGCTGCATCTCATTCCTCCCATCAAATACATACATACATACTTAGGAAGGCTGTGCTGTAGCCATCCCCACCACCGTGATGCAAACTTCCTATCCCCTCCTCCCCTCACCTATCTCCACACAGCAGAGCGTAATTCGAGGTGTGGCAGTTGGAGCTGATGGTTGTGTGACTTGTGTGAATGTTCTGAATTCTGAAGACGACCATGGCCAATAGCTGAAAGTGTTTTATGTGTGTGTCTTTTACGTGTTCCTGTCACAGCTCATTGTCACATCTTTTGAGTGAGTTTTGAACTGTCCTATTACTATATTGGAATCGATAAAGATATTAAACTGAAGTAGAAGCATTAAATTAAAATTTATGGTGCAGCCAGGATTCGAACCTGGGAAACCTGCTTACTAGGCAGACACCGTAACCACTGACGTATAAGGCAGGATTGTTCCCGTCAAAATTCTTTGATGGGGTGCTATTCAGCTGTTGGAGAGCCTTGGAAACAATGATACCTATTTACAAGGGAACATGAGGCAGATTTGAAGTTTATGGATATGGTGACTGCACAGATGGACTTAAGGCATGTCCCCCTCTATTACATAAGTCTCAGTGACATAGCGGTTATGGCATCTGCCTAGTAAGCAGGAGATCCCGGGTTTGAATCCCAGCTTGGACATAAATTTTAATTCAATGCCTCAACTTCAGTTTAATGTCTTTAATAGATGTTGTTGTTGTGGTCTTCAGTCCGGAGACTGGTTTGATGCAGCTTTCCCCCTACTCAATCCTGAGCAAGCCTCTTTATCTGCTCATAAGACTTGCAACCTACATCCATTTGTATCTGCTTACTGTATTCATCTCTGTCTCCCTCTGCAATTTTTACCCCACACACTTCCCTCAAATGCTAAATGCACAATTCCTTGATGTCTAATAATGTGTCCTATCAATCAATCCCTTCTTTTAGTCAAGGTATGGCGGATATTCCTTTTCCCCCAATTCAGTTCAGTACCTCTTCATTAGTTACGCGATCCACCTAACTAAACTTCAGCAATCTTCTGAAGCACCACATTTCAAAAGCCTCTATCCTCTTCCTGTCCGCACCATTTGTCGTCCATGTTTCACTCCCATACAAGGCAACACTCCAAACAAATGCCTTCAGAAACGACTTCCTTACACTAAAATTAATACACTCCTGGCCATTAAAATTGCTACACCATGAAGATGACGTGCTACAGATGCGAAATTTATCTGACAGGAAGAATATTCTGTGATATTCAAATGATTAGCTATTCAGAGCATTCACACAATGTTGGCGCTGGTGGCGACACCTACAACTTGCTGACATGACAAAAGGTTCCAACCAATTTCTCATACACAAACACCAGTTGACTGGCGTTGCCTCGTGAAAAATTGTTGTGATGCCTCGTGTAAGGAGGAGAAATGTGTACCATCACGTTTTCGACTTTGATAAAGGAGGGATTGTAGCCTATCGCGATTGCGGTTTATCATATCACGACATTGCTGCTCGCGTTGGTCGCGATCCAATGACTGTTAGCAGAATATGGAATCAGTGGGTTCAGGAGGGCAATACGGAACACCGTGCTGTATCCCAACAGCCACGTATCACTATCGGTCGGGACGACAGGCATCTTATCCGCATGGCTGTAACGGATCTTGCAGACACGTCTCAATCCCCGAGTCAACAGATGGGGACGTTTGCAAGACAACAACCATCTGCACGAACAGTTCAACGACATTTGCAGCAACATGACTATCAATAACTATCAGATCAGAGACCATGGCTGCGTTTACCATTAACGCTGCATCACAGACTGGAGCGCCTGCGATGGTGTATGCAATGACGAACCTGGGTGCACAAATGGCAAAACGTCATTTTTTCGGATGAATCCAGGTTCTGTTTACAGCATCATGACGGTCGCATTCGTGTTAGGCAACATCGCGGTGAACGCGCATTGGAAGCATGTATTCTTCATCGCCACACTGTCATATCACCCGGTGTGATGGTATGGGGTGCCATTGGTTACACGGTTCGGTCACCTCTTGTTTTCATTGACGGCACTTTTAACAGTGGCCATTACATTTCAGATGTGTTACAAGCCGTGGCTCTACCATTCATTTGATTCCTGCGAAACCCTAAATTACATAAGGATAATGCACGATCGCATGTTACAGGTCCTGTACGGGCCTTACTGGATACAGAAAATGTCCAACTGCTGCCCTGGCCAGTACATGCTACAGACCTCTCACCAACTGAAAACGTCTGGTCAATGGTCACCGGGCAACTGGCTCATCAAAATACGCCAGTCACTACTCTTGATGAACTGTGGTATTGTGCTGAAACTGCCTGTAATCACATGTCGGTTCTAGTATACTATATTTGTCCAATGAATACCCTTTATCGTCTTCATTTCTTCCCACTGCCATTCTGCATTTTATATCCTCTGTACTGTAACCATCACTTGTTATTTTACTGCCCAAATAACAGAACTTGTCTACCACTTTTATGGATTCGTTACCTAATCTAATTTCTCATCAGCATCACCCAGTTTTTTTAGACTGCACCCCATTACCCTTGTTTTGCTCTTGTACATTTTATACGCACCTTTCAACACACTGTCCATTCCATTCAACTGTTCTTCCAGGTCTTTTGGTGCCTCTGACAGAATTACAATGTCATCCACAAAACAAAATGTTTTTATTTCTTCGCCCTGAACTTTAATTCCTTCTCCAAATTTCTCCTTGCTTTCATTTATTGCTTGCTCAGTGTACAAATTTAATAACATTGGAGAAAGGCTACAACCCTGTCTTCCCCCTTCCCAACCTCTGCATCCCTTTCACGCCCTTCAATTCTGACAACTGCCGTATGGTTTTTGTATAAATTGTAAATAACCTTCTGTTTCCTATATTTTACTCCTCCTGATTTCAGAATTTGAAAGAGTGTATTCCAAGCAATATTGTCAAAATCTTTCTCCAAATCTACAAAAGCTAGGAATGTAGGTTTGCTTTTCCTTAACCTACCTTCTAAGATAAGCTGTAAAGTGAGTATTGCCTCCCTTATTCCTACATTTCTACTGAATCCAAACTGATCTTCCTAGAGGTTGGCTTCTATCAGCTTTCCCATCCTTCTGTAAATAATTTGTGTTAAAATTTTGCAGCCATGACTTATTAAACTGACGGTTCTGTACTTTTCACACTTATCTGCTTTCTTTGGAATGGGGATTATTAAAATTTTCTTTAAGTCCAAGGGTATGTCATTTGTCTCTCTTATGCACCAGATGAAATAGTTTTTTCACGGCTGGTTCTCCCAGAGACTTTAGTAGTTCTGTGGGAATGTCGTCCACTTCAGGGCCTTGTTTTGACTTAGATCTTTCAGTGTTCTATCAAATTCTTCTCTCAGCATAGTATCTCCTATTTGATCTTTATCTAGTTCTTTTTCCCTTCCTACAATATTGTCTCCAAGTTCATTTCCATTGAAGAGTCCCTATATATAATCTTTCCACCTTTCAGCTCTTCCTTCTTTGCTGAGAACTGCTTTTCCATCTGAGTTCTTTATATTAATATAGCTGCTTTTCTTGTCTCCAAATGTCTCTCTTATTTTCCTGTAGCCAGTATCGGCAGAGCTAGTTGGCACATAAACCTGTACTAATGTCGTCGGTGTTGACTTTGTATCTATCTAGACAGGGATAATGAGATCACTGTGTTGCTCATAGTAGTTTACCCGCATACCTATTTTCTTATTCATTAACAGACCTACTCCTATAATAGCCCCAACTGATTTTGTATTTATAATCCTGTACTCACCCGACCAGAAATCCTGTTTGTCTTGCCACTTCACAAATCCCCACTACATCTAACTTCAACTTATCCATTTCTCTTTTTAAACTTTCTAACTTCCCTAACCGATTAAAGGATCTAGCATGCCACATTCCGATCCATAGAATGCCAGTATTGTCTTTCCTGATGATCACATCCTTCTGAGCAGTCCCGCCCGGAGATCCGAATTTTGGGGGGGGGGGGGGGGGGCGCTATTTTACCTCCGGAATATTTTACCCAAGAGGATGCCATCATCATATTTTCATACAGTAAAGCTGCATGTCCTCAGGAAAATTAATGGCTGTAGTTTCCCCTTGCTTTCAGCTGTTCGCAGTAACTGTTGCAAAGCCATATTAGCTGATGTTACAAGGCCAGTTCAGTCAATCATCCAGACTGTTGCCCCTGTAACTACTGACAAAACTGCTGCCCCTCTTCATGAACCACAAATTTGTCTGGCCTCTCCACAAAATACCCCTCTGCTGTGGTTGCATCTAAAGTATGGCTATTTGTATCGTTGAGGCACACAAGCCACCCCACCTCGGCAATGTCTGTGGTTCATAGATATCGAGACAAAGTAAGTCTCTGGACATTGTTTATTCGATGTAGAGATGAAGATGACGGAAAACCTTTAGAGCTGTGACATTGGGCACCAGCTAAACAGAGCGTAAAACCCAGCTCCGAAATTGCTAAAGAAGTAGAGAAGACGACTGCAGCACACCTCAAATAGAAAAACTGAAGATGGAAATACGGAAATTGATACAGATGCACCGATTGAAGATGGAATGCCCAAAGACAGACCAGAAAGGTGTGGGCCACAAATGGAACACCAAGAACTGCGATGAACACAAGATGGAAAGGCAGCCCTTCAACAGACTGCGGCAAGTGATTGCGGGCCGCATAGGCATCAAGTTCGACACTGTTATCTGGCAGAACACCCGACAACCCAAGTTGTCTGTTTGGAAACTGCAGATGATCTGTGCAAAATAACGAATTCTTTAACTTTCTTCAATTTTAGGCAATTAGAGGAAATAGTAAGTACTCCAATGCATAGTAGTTTGTAAATGTAAACACACAAAACTGAAGAAAGTCAAGATAATTCATTATTTTTCATATTTCATCTTTAGCTTCCAAATTGCTGTTGGTGTTTACTTACCAAAAACAAAATGTAATTATACAAACTGAAGAAGGATGAAAAATCTGAAATGCATTTTTTGCATAATAAAACACCGAAAAATTGGCTGGATACTGTAAAATAGAAACATCAAATGTGATTCTCTGACACTGTAGGTCTAGCACAACCTAATAACTATGTTAGGATGTACACAGAAGCCATAGAAACTGAGGAGCACAAAAACAATTTCAACAACAAAGAACAAAGTAAACTGAACAAATTGTGGGCCTCAATGCTAAATACAATAAAAAATGCCGACAGCTCGCCAAAAGTTCCATAGCATATATCACTGTGAATTTATGATCATGATTGGAGGCAGTGATCTGATGATGTCACAAACCAGCCATTGCTTGCATATGCATTAACAGTTCAGCTTGCTGATTTTGTTCAAGTGTTAACCAGCACTGTATGTCTCTGAAGCTTCTAAAGATGTCTTCAGCAGTGGAAGATGATATATTTGGTGGAAGATTACACAATGGACCGACTTTATTCCCAAGAAACTAACATCAACAATAATAATTTCTATCCTGGAACTAACATTTTGGACTGAGGAGGCATATTTAGCACAAAGCCTTCAAAATCTTTCACTGTTATTCCACTTGTTAGTGTTAGGAGTGAGCAGCATTTAAAAAACTGCAATATAAGCTCCAGCTTAAAGGACATGAAATTTGCAATCTTATAGTTACAACTTATAATATGTCACATGAAATTCAACCTATTATCAAACCATAGAAAGTCAAAGTGCAGGTATTCACTGTAAATTTTTTTAAGAGGCTGAAATTCATATCCTTTGTTTATCTTTTTACATAAAGTGGTACGGCATTTTAAACGCAACTGTATAGGATTTAAAAATATTAATTCTTAGAGGAACGTAAGTTGTATTATACTTTAAGAATAGTTGAGATTAACATTATTACTGAATAACAGAATAACAGAGAAAATAAAAATAAGCATTTCCCTCATTGTGAAGAATCCCTATACACAATAACAACACAAATTCAAACACAGACAAGTTACTAAAAATAACAAAACACATGCTTTTATTTCTTTTGGTTTTTATTTTCTTTTATAGTGCCACAAAGTAGTTCATATTTCTATATCCTTCTTCCACGAAACTTAATGGCTTATCAACAGTTCTTCTGTGACAGATTTGTTCCTACAAGGAAAAGAAGTTGGTTAGCAATAGAAATAAACAAATTCTTGCTAGCTACCAGTACACACAGAGGCATAATTCTTCCCTGCAACAAACAGTTAACTCAGAACAAAAGTTCTCTCTCTCTCTCTCTCTCTCTCTCTCTCTCTCTCTCTCTCTCTCTCTCTCTCTAACTGTCTCACAAACACACACACACACACACACACACACCACACACACAGGGGTATTACAGCAGGTGGTTGAAACACACATGTACAGAGAATAATAATATTTCATGTAGATAGCAAATTCTCTAGTATCACAACTGACTGAGGTATCAATATTTTCGGATATATTTATTTTTACTTCTTTTTCGATTATTAGTTATTACATTTTAAGTCATCATCTAATGTTTAGCACGGAAAAGGTGCAATTAGTATGAAGGTGGCAGCATTTTCAAATACTTTCTTCCCTTTGTTTTGGTTTACAAATTTCACTGTTCTTGAGCATAAAAAAATTCACGTTAGAGTACACATATTGTGTGTCTGCAAAACACGCAACACATTGAGCCAGTGGTGGACTAAGGCTGTTGGAGGCCCAGGGTGGCAGCAAAACAAAATACAAAATGAACCCCCCCTCCCTCACTTGGAAATACATGTATTATTATATATAAAAAGAAAAGTATCTTTTGAGATACGGAAGACCCCAGGACAAGAGACACAGGAGGCGAGAGGTTCAGTGCACTCCGGTTTGCCCCCCCCCCCTCCCCTCCTCTCCCTTAGTCCACTACTGCTGTGAGGAAGCAGTGCTTGAGGGAGAACTGCAATTGGCTGATACCTAACACACAACTTGCTGAAACATCTATCACAAAGTATAAAAGTAATGTGGAGACAAACTGGCAATCTTATATATCTAGATTCAGATTGGATACAGTAAAACATCCTTTTCTATTAATATCTTAAGGCAGCATACAGTTTGTGGTGCAGATGATAGATTGTCATCTCTGCTTCTTATTTTATAGCAGGGCAGCAGTGTAAAAAAGTAGATGTTTTTGTGCCATTTCTTACCTTTACTTTTTTCTCTGGACTGAGATCAATTTGGACAAGAGGGTCAAGTTTCCCGTGGACTGCTACCAAGTCATTGTACCTAGAAGACATAAAATGACAGTTAGTTACTTCAAACATGTATAATTTCTGAATACCCCAAAAAATTAAAAATGTAATTGAAATGATCATCACAACATGGCCTGAGTGGAATCATCAGTTAAGGAGATTTCCAATACCCAGAAATGACATAATATTCAAACATAAAATATCTTCCAAGATTCTACATTGTCAGACATTAGAATATAGGCCTATATTTTTGCGCATCTGATTGCCAACCCTCAACAGAAACAATTGCAAAGTTCTGCATTTACTTAAAAATCTTATTATATAACAATGTAATAGCTGGACAAACACTGGAAGCATTTACTTCCATAAAATATCTGAGAGTAGATGTAAGGAACAATTTGAAATGAAATGACCATGTAAAATCAGTCGTAGGTAAGGCAGATGCCAGACCGAGAATAATTGGAACAATCATCAGTTTGTCAACAAAGGAAGTAGGTTACGTAAGTCTCACTTGGCCAGTGCTTGAGTCTTGCTCATCAGTGTTGTATCCATACCAGGTAGGTTAATAGAAGACAGAGACGATCCAAAGCGAAACAACATGCTTTGTTACGGGCTCATTTAGTAAGCACAAAAGCATCACAGAGATGAATAGGAAACTTCTGTGGCAGACGCTGGAAGACAGACATTTTGTACCGCGGTATGGGCTTCGCCGAAATTCCAAGAGTGTATGTTTCATGAAGAGTCACCCAATATCTTGCAAAGCAATCACAAGGATATGACCAGAGAGATTACCGCCCACATGGAGGCTTACAGGCAATCATTTTCCCCCCCACATACCATCTGTGGAATAGGAGGAAGTGACAATGGTATGCATAGTATCCTCCACCACACAACACGAGGCGGCTTACAGAGAATGGATGTAGATTTATTTATTTATCATATCCAAGACATCACTTATCTTACAACAGTACAATACAATAATTATTATAATTATCTTACTATAGAGGAGAAGCATATAAACCAGTTATAACACAAAGTAGTAGGGAAGTGAAAGTTAAATGCAATAATATCAAAAATATGTGGGGAAAAAAATCAGAAGACAAGAAAACAGTTAAAAGAGCTGATTTAATTCTATTAGAGATTTCAAAATTCATATTCCACATGAAGCTCAATATGTTGCAGCATGAATGGCTTTGTTATTTGCTGCCAGTAAATCCGCTGTCGTCTAAGGTTCGTCCAGCTTCCTGCAGACGAGTAGGTGTTGTGGGTCTTGCAGCTCTCCACACTCGCAGGGCTCGTCTGTGCTGGTATAGACCCATTTCTTCAAGTTTACTTTGCACTGTGATACTCCCATTCATAGTCTATTCAGTGCTTTCCAGATTGTATATGGAAGTTTGAAACCAGTTGCAGGTATTTCTCTGGAGCTCTTCCGAGGTCTTTCTGGTTCCAAGTTTTGCCACAGATCCTCTCGTTGTGCTTTAGGTGAGAGAAGAGTTGATTTGGTTGTTTGAAGGAAACTCTTCCTTGATATAAGCCTAGAAGATTGGAGGCTATGACAAAACAGTGGATGCTTGGGATCTGTTTGCTATTTAAGCTTTTCGATTCCTGAAGCTGGTCTTCTTATGTATGGATGGGCTATGCCCATGAGTTGGTACAGTTGATTTGTGGAAGTTGGAAGGTGACATCCTGTTATTATGTGTCCTGTCTTATTGAGGGCTATATTTACTTGTTCTGCATGGGCGGATTTTTGCCAGACAGGTGCCGAATACTCTGCGGCAGAGAAATATAGTGCTAGAGCTGACATATGGAGAACTGTGGGTAGTGCTCCCCATCTACTATTTGTGAGTTTGCACATGATGTTGTTCCTGGCACTCACTTTCAGTTTTGTATCCAGATTAGTGATATGTAACAGTATGGTATCACCACACCTTCAGAGGCATTTCAGAGAGATTACTTTGGACTAATAATTAGCAATATAACACTTACCGTTCAGGTCTATCTGCCTCGGGCTTGTCCATGTAGTAACGGATGAATGCCCGTTCCGAGTCTTCTCTCTCCTCGTAGCTGATGACGCCTCCACCATTCAGAGTCTGGACATTTGGTAATCGGGCGATCAGCAGTTGTCGCCGCTCGTGCTCTGTATAGTCCTGTAAATGACACCTTTCGATAAGAACATCTGTTGAAAATACACAGAAAATAGGTTTACAAACTGTGATTTACAAGGCTAAATAATTTTTTGGAAATATCCACCATATACAGTAAACCTGATACTGTTCTCTTATGTATGAATGATGAGCAGAAATCAAATGCAGATATTTATTTCTGATTACATATCTAGATTTCAGTCACTGTGCAACCATTCTCAATGCTTTAAAACTGTGCTTTGAAACATATAAAAGTTTTTGCTCTTCCTGTTGATCTCTTATCTGTTGTTGAATGTAAACATCTTATTGTCATATACTGAAGTTTGTTTAGTCTTATTTGCAGATGATGCATCCGTCTTAATTTCAAACAATGGAGATTTGGCTTCCTATTTCAGATATAGGCTCCATGTGGCTCTTTTTCTATTGTAGTGAAGTGATGGCAGATCTGCAGCATAATCTCTAGCTACAGAAACGTATTTGGGGTTCTCAAGAAAATAAGCTGTGCAGTTTGAAAGAAACCATCCTGGCATTTGCCTGGAGTGATTCAGGAAAAATGTAAAACAGAGAGAACCTAAATAAGAATAGTTGGAGGTGGTTTTGAATTGCCATTTTCCCAAGTGTGGGTCAGTGTATTACCACTGTGTCACCTCGCTCAGTCCAGAGATGAGAGTTGTGTGTTTGTGAAATGCGAGTGTGTGATTGTACAAATGATAGTGCGTGTCTTTCTGATGAAGGTCGAGGCCAAGATCTAATTTGTGTGTGTACAACTACCTTTAGGTTCCTAAAACAGCTCTATGAATGCCTTTGCAGTGCGTAGCAAACTACCCTCAATAAACTGGTTAAATTCAACCTAGACTTTCCATTGTTGGATGAGTTGCGTTAATAAGTACAGGTAACTGATAGTTATATTATTTTGAATACAACACTAAAAAATATTGAAAACCAACTAGAAAATAACAAAGTGGTCATAAAATGATCTTTTTTCCCTGCCCTTATTTGTGACTGATAACATAACTGATGAATAATCAATTATATATATTATTGATGAAATACAGCGTTCAAATGAATGAAATAAATCGCAATTTGCAATGTTATGGCTTCACTGTATTAGGTTTAGACGGAATACCAAACTTTGGCGAATGAAAATTTGTGCCTGGCCGGGATTCGAACCCGGGATCTCCTGCTTACTAGGCAGACGCGTTGACCACTCTGCCACCGAGGACACAGTGACCAGCCCGACTGCAGAGGACTCTTCCCTGCACGAATGGAGATTTGTGTGTGGCGGGAGACGTGCAGGGAAGAGTCCTCTGTGGTCGGGCTGGTCACTGTGTCCTCAGTGGCGGAGTGGTCAACGCGTCTGCCTAGTAAGCAGGAGATCCCGGGTTCGAATCCCGGCCGGGCACAAATTTCCATTCACCACAGTTTGGTATTCCATCTGAACCTAATACAGTGAAGCCATAACATCGCAAATTGCGATTTATTTCATTGATAAGAAAATAAGAGGCCTTTGACAGATGTGGGCAAGGTTGGAGGGAATTCCAAGTGGAAAAGAGAGACAAAAGGAGAAAACGATACAACTGGAAACACAATCCAAAAGCAGTAGTGCACTAACCTCGAACAGTGGGCAGCCGGAGATGCGGAGGGACTGGAGCTGCGGGAAGCGACTGACGCGGTCGATGTCGCGCCACGAGCGCAGGTGCGTGCCCGTCAGGTTCAGGAAGCGTAGCTGCCGGAAGAACGTGTGCGGCTGCTCGCCCACGCTCCCCTTGCTGCCGCACGACTCGCACTCGCTCTCTTCCGACGAGCCGCTGTCCGAGCCGAAGTTTGCTGCAGGCACAGGGGTCACAGTGAATATTCCGTGACAAATTCTTATCACACTATAGTCACAAAGACACCCCTCCCCATCCCACATTCAAGCCAAATCCTCTTAGCGATCAACAACCAAGGTGGCAGTCAGCAGCAGCTTATGAAAATGTCCATTATTTTTACTCTATCGACTAAATGACTGAAATCTTTATACCTTACAAAAGATCAACACAACCTGATGTATTTTTCATCTGCCGGGCCATAAAATAAATAAATAAAACATGTTTTGTGTGTTATTCAAAATGAGTTAACCATGGTGATATCGTCAGTCTTTTGGTAGAGCTGGAGAAAGCTGAGTTTGTTATTTTATGATACAGAAAATCTGAGAATTTTGACATGATGACTGTGTTTTTTTTTTTTTTTTTTTTGCTTAGTAAGATACTGAAATGCAAAAGGTATAACAAATGCACATTTGTTATGATAATTGAGTTGCAACTGACGAGTAAAATAATATTAAGGTTTTCAGGTATACAGGACTATGGACAATCATAGTTTTCTATTACCCTTGAAATTTCAACTTTTCATCTAGATACAATCAACTGAGCAACTGTAGACTTTAAAGTATCTCTCACCATGCCTAGCTGATGGGCAGTGAAATAGCATGTGTGAGGAAACAACTGGCTGTGTGTCCAAATCGGCAATGAAGAGCCTAAATTGGTTATGTATACAATAATAGTGTTCACTATCAGATGGGAAGAGGAGGGTGACAGCTACACTATATGTGCTTAAAAAGAACAACCCCCTCAAGTATCTCCACATATTGGCAATGCTTGACTTATTCATTTGTATAGCACATATGTTACCATATATAGCTGAAAAAATATTTTGACAGGATTTTGATGATGTTATCCCCTTGTTTTGGCAAATGTGACTATTTGCTTCAATTTTACAACAGACTTAGGCATTAAATAACTTAACAATGGTTAATAAAACTACTTAAAAGTTCTTCTGTCAGCTAAATTAATATCAGGCGATTACACAGAACAGGATCCTTATACTAATACTACACAACTCTAAAAAAACCTCCCATAAATTTTAGCAACAATCTGGTTTAGAATGCACATAGAACAGGTGATAATGGGAAATAGCTATCTTTTATTATGGGCATAGACAACATCCTTATCTTTAATGGAAGAGATCCACGTGTCATCCTTGTAATAGAAATAGCAATAATAATAATAATAATAATAATAATAATAATATAATAAGACCCACATAGCTAGCCACTATTTACTGGGGTGAAGAGCCATTGCAGTGTCTTAACATCCTGCCTCTACCCTTGCCCGGAAATCTTCCACCTCCACTCTACTCCCTTCACATCTGTTCCCCTCCTCACTGTAATATAACGGCCAAAGAGGATCATTTATTGAATTATATGATATCTGTCTACCCAGTAGACTGCATTCAGGTATATGATACTGTTTTATTACGATACTGTTTCCTAAAAATTATGTCCTAAACTTGAAAAATATTTTACTGCACAGTGAAAATCTGGCCTACTTAGGGTTACACGGTCTTTCACAGATATACCGGGATTTCCTTCCTTTGCCCTGAGGACTTTTGGATCCCTTCCACGAATGCCAACCGAGCTCAAATGTTCTGCCTGAAAAACACTACAAGTGCATCGTTCTATAGCATTGTTCGCATTTTCGGTACCGTGGTTCCTCAGGAAGACTACTGTTTTATCTGTGAAAATCCACTGCAAGGAAGTAAGGTGAGCGAAGTGAAGGAGAAAGGATTGGATAAATTTTGTAAGTCAAGTGCTAAAAGAAAGGGCAACAAGAAAAATCTCTTGGAGGGACTAAAAACGATAGTGGTTCACGACGTGTGTCACAAACGCTACAATAATAGGAAATTAATATCTGCATTTTTGTGTAGAGGAGGCAATGTCGAATCTTCTTATTCACTACTGCGATCCACCACAACCTCAAAATTCTCATAACAGCAGAGTTTATAGCGAAACAAAAACAGACGCACTTATGCGAGCCTAATATTGTGTATAGTGTGCGTAAATTATCAATGAAAAACACCATTTCACAAATAATTTCATAATGATGATTGGGGTTGAGTGATTATCGAGTGTCTCGAGCAAGTAAATGATTTGGTCGCAACCGATGCAAAGTATCACAACTCATGCTTGAAAAAATTGTACCAGAGGCCAACAAATGAAGACACTCTCACACTCTCACAATCAGATTTAAAAACCAAAATAGTGACCTGGGAATCACTGCTGAAGCTGGAGAACACTTTGTCCTTGCATTATATGATTACAATGACGTAAAAAGTATGTCGTTAAATAACAATAGATGGAAATGCTTCACAAAATCAACATTCAGTGGTAAATTTAATCTTGCATCGCTGCCACCGACAAAAGAAGCAGCATGACAACATTTGTTTTGAATCTGTTGCCAAGTTCAATGGTGGTATGGAGTGGAAAAAATGCAGAACGATGGGGATGGAAAAAAAGCAAGAATGTGCTGATTGCTGTCACTACTTTCGATCCCCAGCTGCAGAGAAATTATTGAAACTTATTTCTTGCAAATGCAGAAAAGGAAGTCAGGGAGCTTGTGATGCAGAAAGGCTGGATTTAAATGCCCTGTTATTTGCGTGAATTCCAGTGGTACTTGTTATAATTTCGAAGTTCCATAACAGGATAGTGATGAAGAGGAAGAAATGGAAACTGTTCTTCAGCAAACCTACGATGAAATCGAGGTAAAAAGGTGATATAGTTGAAGAAAAGAACCCTATTTTGGATAGTGCATAAGAACACTATCTGTGAAATTTTGCTCGATTATGTACGTGAAGAACTTGGTCCGTCAGGCATAGCAAGGCGAAGGAGAATGTACTAAATTTAACGATCAGTGCATCATTTGTGGACTAGGCATACTGGAGAAATCACAAAAAAAGTGCCAGTTACTCCACTTGTGTGGTGTGGAAACGAATTTTTTCATCAATATGCGTGTTTCAGTAGAGTTTGTGGCACTCTTAATCTGAAACTATTCATTTCACAAAAATAGGTTAGGACTTAAACGAGAGAGAATTTCCTACAAATTATCTCATAACTATTTTCATCGTAAAATGTGTCGGAAAGGAGATATCATGAATAAACTGTTTTTGGGCACAATTTTTCCAATATGGCAGTGTGAGCAGCAGAGACACCAGGCGGCACAGTGAAAATTCGAAAAGATCATGTCAAAATCTATAAGTATACCAATTTTCAAAACTCCCACAAACTCTCCAGGAAAAAAAAAAAAACCTGTCAGAACTATGCAAATTTCAATTAATAGGACAGAGGCACTGATGTAAACATTTCATTGTAATTATGTAAAATGGACCATTGTAACAATACACAATTATATTTTTTGGTGCAACTGTTAGCAGTACATCTACATCCATACTCCGCAATTCACCGTAAGGTGCGTGGCAGAGGGTACACTGTACCACTACTAGGCATTTCCTTTCATATTCCGCTCCCAAATTGAACGAGGAAAAAAAGAATGCCTATATGCCTCCGTACGAGCCCTAATTTCTCTTATCTTGTCTTTGTGATCTTTACGCGAAATGTAAGTACGCGGCAGCAAGATCATACTACACTCAGCTTCAAATTCCGGCCCTCTAAATTTACTTAACAGAAATTCACGAAAAGAACATAGTCTTTCTTCCAGCGATCCCCAATTGAGTTGCCGGAGCAATTCCGTGACACTCGCGCATTGGTCGAACCTACCGGTAACAAATCTAGCTGCTTGTCTCTGAACCGCCTCTATGTCTTCCTTTAAACTGATCTGCTGCGATTCCCAAACACTTGAGCAATACTAATGCTGTATTCGAACATTATGGGATTGTTTTTTCTACTCATGCGCATCACCTTACATTTTTCTACATTGAGAGCTAGCTGCCATTCTTCACACCAACTAGATATTTTGTCTAAGTCATCCTGTATGCTATTACAGTCAGCTACAGATGACACCCTCCCATACACCACAGCATCATCAGCAAACAGCCGCAAATTACAAGTTACTCTGTCCATCAGATCATTTATATAGATAGAAAATAATAGCGGTCCTATCACACACCCTTGGGGCACGCCTGACGATACACTCGTCTCTGATGAACACTCGCCTTCGAGAACAACGAACTGCGTTCTATTACTTAGGAAGTCTTCCAGGCAGTCACAAATCTGTGAACCTATACCATAAGCTCGTATCTTCGTTAGCAGTCTGCAGTGTAGCACCGCCTCGAATGCCTTTTGAAGTTGAGAAAAACACAATCAGCCCGTTGCCCTTCGTTCATGGCTCGCAAGATGTCATGTGAGAAAAGGGCAAGCTGAGTTTCACATGAACGATGTTTCCTAAACCGGTGCTGATTCATGGAAAGAAGCTTTTCCGTGTCAAGGAAATTTACTATATTCAAACTGAGAATATGCTCCAAAATTCTACATGAAACTGATGTCAACGATATTGGCCTGTAATTGTATGGGTCAGTTCTCTTTCCTTTCTTTATAAACGGGAGTCACCTGCACTTTTTTCCAATCACTAGGAACTTTGCGTTGAATTAAGGTAAGTACTTGCCAGCCAATCTATCTCTTTTGAAGAATGTTTTGGCAACAAATCTCATATAAGAAACATTAACCATGAACAGATTAATTTATTTAATAGTGTCAAAACATTTGCAGTTGTAGACAACAATGCAACGGGACTAAAGCCCCTACAGATGTGTATGTTCTGTAGTATGAAAAACTTCATAGCAATGCAGTTATATATTGTAATGTTTCAGTGTGGACTTGTAGCCATTCATCGTAGTGGCACGCAGTTATTAAATCAGTATGTTTAAAGGGAAGAGTTTTTAACATTTGTCGTTCCATAATAAAGGAAGTTAACAAAGTTTACTGTTATGGATCAACCTCGTAATTGTCCGCATCCCATACCGTCAAATCATTGGAACAATTATTAAATGATTAAGCATAAAACATAATGTAACGGCAACTTCGCCCATCAAAGGTTAGGTGGACGCAGCGGTGACGTTACATGTTTGTCTAGTCTACTTGCCTGTCTGTAAGCCAGTGAATCATCTTTATGGAAAACTAAACTTTGTAATTGACGAGGAAGCAGTTTACTACCTGTCCCCGTGTCCAGTGACTCTAGTGGGCAGTCCGCCAACACGAGGGACTCGAGCTGCGGGAACGCGCGCCCCAACTTAGCCACTTCCGACCATTGCGTGATGGGGTTCCCCGTGAAGTGGAGCCTCCGGACGCCGGTGAACTGGTGGTGTGGGGGCAGGCGGGGCGCTTCACCGTCGGCCACCGGCACTTCACCACGCAGGACCACCTGAGGGTCCGGGTGGGAACTCCCATCCTGTGGCTGCTGCTGCAGCCGGTCCTCTCGATTGTCGACACTGGTGCTGCCATTGCTGCTGCCGACCGGAGAGGTAGCTTCCAGCTCCACGTGGCTGTACTCGTTCAGGCTCAAGTGCAGTTCTTCCAAACTGTGAACACACATTTACATTTAATTCATTTAGTCATCTAATTATTCAGTCCTGAAAACAGCTTGCTCTACTCCAGGGGACTAGTGAATTAAGCCATCAGTGATCATCAGATTGGGAAGAAATTACATTTGGTGTCCCACAAGAATCCATCTTGGGGCCATTGCTTTTTATTGTGTACCCTAATGACCTTTCATCAGATACACCATCTGAAGAAGAGTTTGTTTTGTTTGAAGATGATACAAGTATTGCAATAAATACCATGTGCAGCATAGTTCTGCATGTGTGCTAATGATATTTTCTTGAACGTTAATAAACTGTTTAAAGCTAACTCATTGACTTTAAACATAGAAAAGAATCACTACACGCGGTTCAGAATATGTAAGAGATTTCCATCCAGCATTAAAGTATGAAAAAGAGCAGATAGAAAGGTTGACAGTGTTAAGTTCCTGGGATTAAAACTTGATAATAAATTCAGTTGGGAGCAGAAGATCGCAGAACTGCAATAACAACAAATCTGTATTTGCAATTTGCGTTTTAGCAGAGACATAGGGAATCAGCACTGGGCCTAATCAGGACAAGAATAATCAAACAAGATGATCTGTCAGACAGAGTAACTACATCTTGCCGACCCAGAAGCCAATGCAAGTGGCTCTGCAACTGCTGATGTGCACTATATGGGGTAGACCACGAAAGAAATGTCTCGCAAGGGGAGGGGACATAGGATGGCCACAACAGCTCAGTCCGTCAGTTCACCTGACGATGGTGACAATGAACCAGTAGTACACCAACGCACTGATCAAACAATTCATAATATGATTAACATTGCAAATCTATCTGGAACTATTAACATCTTCACTTAATTACAGTAAAAACCCCTTTTACATTCCCGGATTTGGCAATAAAACCAATGCGATTCCACCCGTCTGCTTTGACCCATGACATCAGCAACGTGTTGAAAAACCCATAGACGAGCTATCTTAATACTTCTATATTAAAGATAATAATTAATCTGTAGTTATCCACATAAATTACAGATAACGAAATGTACCATTGATCACCTACAAATTCCTGCCTTCGGTGCTAACATGAAAAAAAAAAAAAAAAAAAAAGAAATTTAATAAATAAATAAATAAAAATGAAAAAAAAAAAAAAAAAAAACCCCTCTGTTAACCTATACCTTACCATCAGATGGAAGCTACAGTTCACTTTTTAAACACAAAATATTAATCTATATCTGTTCTGTTCGTAAACAAACTGTCGTCTTTAACTCAGCCGCCACATAATCACAAATGCCTTCTACAAACACGGCCGCACCTCAAAACTAAAGTGCGGTGATAACGTCACGGGTCAAAGCTGATGGGTGGAATTGCATCCCCCAGATTATACGTTTTCACGCCATTTACACAATTTTTTGTAGGTCCTGTCAAATTTCCTATTTTAACAATGTTAATTCGCCCCTGTTTTTGTGTTAACATATTTACACTCTTCGCACCTTTTACACTTCTTGATACCATGTTTGTGACGAAAAAATGACGTAATGGACATAAATTGATGCTGGCATTGCTTTGGCTTTCAAATATAGTGTTTATAAACTTTACGCAGTCATGTTTCTTGACACTTAGCATTTATTGAAACATATATTTAACGTTTCGTTGATTCATTAGTATTACTACTTGACTCACTACACGGTGGCTGCTGGGAGTATCACTGTCCCATCAGCCACTGCACTGATAGTCAGCTTAGTCTTGATTACGCAACTGATAGTTTTCTTGCTTTGCATGAAGCATTTCCAGAATTTATTCTTGTTGTGAAATGCAAATACTTACCTAAGTATTTTTGTGACTCTTTATAAATGGTGAGGCTGATGGTTTGCTTGTGTATGTTTTATTGAACAATGGAGAAGGCACGGTATATTATAGCCTCAAAAACACGATTATAGTGTAAGATGTCAACTCTGTAAGTCACAAAAGTACTTATGCATATATTTGCACTTGAGAATGCTACTTAAAGGGTTGATGACAAAGTCAATTATGATGAATGAAATTACGTAAATAATTTCTACTTCCTATAAAGTTACCCATTCAAATTCTGCCTGGCACTTAAAGTAGTACAAAATTCAGATAACCTCTATTACATAGTAAATAAACTTCCCGGTGAGTATTTTGATACCTATTATGTACATGTATGACAAATAAACTATGAAAATGCAAGGGTGATCCAGTAAGCATATTTTACCATTTAAAACATTATTTCACACATTTTAAATTTTCCCGAATTTTACACCAATTTCTTTAAGTCCCTTGAAAAACTTTTCAGCTTCCAACTGACTGGTATAAATATTTATCAATCTATAGCTCATGATGGGTTTCAAAAAATATATAAACTGACCTGTTTTATTGATTATTATTATTACCAAAAGGACATATTTCATTGTTATACTGGATAAAATGTTGGTACTTAAATGTGAGTTCTGTACTAATGTTCCATTTCATGGGTCTCCAAACTGACCCAAAAATATTAAGACAGAATTTTCACATTGTGTAAACAGATGTATCAACACATTACAGAAAATACTTAACACAAGTGCATGGTGACCTACATGAATTTAATCGTATCAACACATTTTGATGATGTTATTTAACAGTAATTTGTAAAAACAAAAAACAAAAAGTGATCATTAGTGTGGCAAACAGCGGAACGTCCTTACCTGGGAAGAATCTTCAGCAAACTGCGGACACTCTTCCAGTCAATCCGCGTTCCGTTTAGCACCAGGTTCCGCAGGAAGCGGAAAGAATTGTTGTTGTCCAGGAACATGAGATCCTCTCGGAGGTCGTTGAAACTTAAGTTGACAAACCTGACGCGTGGCATCTGGCGCAGTATGCCAAAGATCTGAAATAGGAAGTGAGAAAGTTGTTAGCAAGTCAATCACTGACCACTGAGCAAGCAGTTAACAACAAGACCTGCAATGACAAGGAAACCACCAGAATGTTACACAAGTACCTGAAGAGCTCTATGAAACATCACCCTCTAGCACTAGAATTTGGACAAAACCAAGAAAGGACTACAAAGGACCTAACTGAAAAATAATGTCGCTTCACTAAAGAAGAAGAATGATAATCAAGTCACAAGGACATTATGAACAATTTTCAATCAATTATTTAATTTTATGTCTTTTCTGCACATTCTTTAAGGCTACAATAAATATATGGCGTCATGCAATATGTAAATGTGTCGAGTATGTCCATGAAAAACACTCATTGTCCAATCATGAAACCTAATAATTTCTGTCATGATGGCAGAACAACAGCTAGCATAATTGACAGCACAGCAGAGGCAGTGAGCCTATATTGCAAATTTATTTATTATGCTGGTTCATGAAGCTTTTTACTATAACAATTGACAACCGCTGCGATTGGTACTCGTCGTCAACTGTGTGAATTGAATTTTAGACTGAAGGTAGCTGCCAAAATTAGTAAGTTAATAATCGTTTGAATTTGAACTGACTGTATCTGTCATTCTAATAAAACTGCTCACATTACTCAAGACCAACTTAGTACCAAGAGGATAAACTTTATTCAGAATTTCACATTTCTGTTGCTACTGTGAACTGCCAATGAGTTCAGCCTTTCAATAAAATATATAATTTTTGTTTTCTGCTTCAATATATGGTATTTATTGTCTTGGCCACTACACCCCTGTGAAACAGTGAGTGTAATGTAGCTACAAGCAACAGAATTCATATGAACCCTTATTCTTCATGAGCATGTTATGGACTGTGTTCCTGGGATATTAAGTTCTTTATCATAATTTGATATTTTTAAAGAAATTACATACTAAACTATTTTTTTAAATTAAAAGCACACCTAACAAGCAATGTCTTCTATAATTATCGAACTATAGGGAGTTTGAGTTAGCCAAATCTAGATTAGCATTGTGCAAGACAAATAAACTTTCTTTATAAACAAGAAGTTCGTAGCTGTTTTCTAATCTAGTTTACCCGCTAGCCAGATAAGGCATTAAGTTTGATTATTTTGATTGAAGTTTAGAGTAAGGTATGTGGCTTAACAACTATTGTACTTGACATATCTTTAATGATAGTTACTAAAATACACTGGGCTTAAGAGAAGTTTATCTTGACTGTATTTCTTAGGATGTATATTATAGATCCCTGTGGATTGTCTTTTATGATGGGATCCATTGAAGGAGAAAAAAAAAGTTACTGTTAATTAGCAGAAAGAAAGTGAACATCTTTGTTTGGTGCTGCAAAAATTTTATTCTGCAGCAAATAAAACTGACCAAGGTTTCGCCTCAGTGCAGAGACAAAATATTGAAATAAATATACTGACTTACGTTTGATGAAGAAAGTATCAGGGTTAGATAACTGATCATTTTGGCATGGAATTCTGAGATTCTTATCAGCATTAACAAACCATTCGCTGCTCATTTGTATAAGTTTTAATGCAGGAAAGTGACTATAGCTCTGAATCATCAGCTATGATTTTAGCATAGCTTTCTGTTGACGAAAAGCATTTAAGTTTTTCAGTGAATAGCCAAGAAAAAGTAAATTTCACCTAACCAGCAGAAAACTTTAAGGTTATAACATTAGATTATACACTTCATTTCAGACCAACAATGAAGTAGTAGTAGTAACAGTTATATATTGTCACAAGAGTAATTTATTGTTCTCAATTATCAATGTCTGAATTTAGAATATGCCATTTACTAACACAATATCTGTAAAGAAATAGGCCAATATTACTGTGGCTTTTTACAAGTTGTATATGTGTAACTGATTTATTTACATTCAAGAATTCATCTGTCAAACAAAAGAGTTGTCAAACAATTTTACTTTGTGAACTTAGCCAGCATGACTCCAATTAGCTTTAGTCTCAATTTAAAAACTTCTTCCCTGTCCATTAAACTCAAAGAGTTTTATATGTACCGGTATTATCACACATTCTTGAGCCAAAACAGATTTCCCAAAGTATGGTGCAAAACAATTTTCCTTCCAGAATCACATTTGTGAATATTATCAGTAACCTAATCAGAAACTTAAAACTATTCTTATCCACTAACGACATCATCACAGAACAAAGATCTTGTGAGATTGTAGTGAATACTCTTGATATTTTACATAATACCTGAAAGTTAGTAAAATGCCGAAGTGCAAACTTCACCACCAATTTTAATGCTGTAACTTTCTTAAGAAGTGTATTTACTTGACTACTGCATTAATAACACTGACTATTTATTATTACAGAATAATCTGTATAAATCCCCAGCCATGGATGGTTACATGGACATTCCAATATGCAACAATCGTAGTGAGAAAAGGTTTAGAAAATGCTTGAAGCTTGTTAAAAGTGACTATTGAATCTCATTATGAAGCAGTGGATTATTACGTGATGGGTAATTTGCACATCATTTTAAGCAAAAGCATGCACGAGGTATCACTGTTTTGATGTTGGTATAATTTTATGACATGATTCCACTTGTCTGTTTTGACCCATGATATCATCAACAGTTTGGAAAACACTTATTTCAGTTGTAGCCAACTGCAAATAATCAATTTTTCAGTTGACTAGTGTTTTTAAATAAATCATGTGGCTCGTTAAAATTTTACTGGTAATTTGGAAGGAGCATTGTATATCGTAGTTGCAGCCTACTATCAGTACATTTTGAATATGCAAGCAACATAGTGCACCGTTGCTTGTTCTCTCATAACAATTTAAGTTGTACTCTTAGGTTCCTGCCAAACCACATCATTTGAAACTGGAAAATCCAATAGGAATGTCAATAATGGAGGATAGATAACAACTCACCATAAAAAGGCTCACTCAGCTGTTGACAGAAATGGAAACAGATAAATCACATTTACACAATTTAAATTTTTGGCCACGGCCTTCGTCAGAAAAAGAAACACGTACAATCACACAATCACACACACACACACACACACCACCACCACCACCACCACCACCACCACCACCACCATGTCAGGCATCTCAAAGTGACTGTCAGTGATTGTGTGAACGTATGTGTTTCTTTTTCTGATGAAGGCCATGGCCAAAATATCAGTTGTGTGAATGTGATTATTTATTTTCGTGTCTGTCCGCAGCTTAGCGAGCCTTTTTACGGTGAATTGTTATCCATCATCCGTTATTCATATCCTTTAAGATAATAACATACCCATAAAAAAATATTAAAGGACAACTGTCAATCAGAATACACATCAACAGTCTAGCTTGTCAAAAGTTCTTTGCCTACTACACAACATGCCAATGCTACAGGTCAAAGCCAACAGGTGTAACCGTGTCCTAGAAATGACCCTTGATGTCTTATATTTGCTGTATGGTGACATGATATCATGTGCATTCTGTGGAATTATGTAGATACTGTTTACAAAGTGTGTTATCAAAAGAGTTAGTAGTTATTTATCAATAAAGATATTAGTTATAAAGAGATAAATTAAAATCTCATGGCAGATGCTGAAATTTGACCATATGAACAGGTGAAATGTAATAAGCAATAAACATTTTGTTCCTTTCATCATTTTTGTGGTGGGTGAAAGACAGAAACAGTTTCATAAAGGAGACATGAAGTTTGTTGGAAGGCACCAAGAGTTATGATTTTTTAGTAATGGGAGAATATAGTTGGAATATTTAAGTGCTGTCAGCTTCAATATGAAAACACACAGTTTATAATTTGTAATACTTGCCTTATCCTGTTAAACTTAACATCAGATTTTTCCTCTTAATGATTAGATTATGGCAGTACCTTGAGTTTTTAAAATTCAGTCAGTAATTATAAAAAAAACACTATGAATTGAATGTTTGTTTCCCCTTGTAGTCGCTGGATGTCACCTGCATCAGAGCCCCACTAACACTGATTTTTGTAGTGTAGGATATCTGACCCAAGAAGTCCAGTTGGTAACTTTTCACATGCCCAAAAGTTAGACACACACTCTGTTAATTCTTACATGGTAAATTATTCACATATGGAACAACTAATTCATGAATACATCCGGAGGAATTGCAATGCCTCCCCCAGTAGATTATGGACTCTCCATATGAATTATTGATACAATATTCTCATTTTTCTATGATTTTTCTTAAACAGATTTGGTGCTGCATATAATAAAGTGTCTCTAAACTGATATGAGCAACACAAACACAAGGGACAAGACAGTTCAAACTGCTAATATTTTACTATTTAATAATTTTATAATAATCTCTTGATAGTTCTACCAGCAGAGATAATTTCTGAAATCAAAATTATAAATGGGGCAACATGAACAAAACAAAGTGAGGTATCGTTCAAGATTAAGTATTTATGCTTCACTCTCTTTGAAAAAATTGCTGAATTTGTGCCTTCCAGGTATCTATGCCAGCTTCTACCATACAACGAATTGTTGAACAACACATGCAAACCTATATCATATGAACCAGCTTACTCTACTTAAGAATGGGCTGTGTGGTATCATCCCCCCCCCCCTTACATATTTTTCCATAAATAGCCTGACAGGAAAAGATTCAAGTGTATCAGTCACTATATTCTATTTCAAAAATTAATGCAGTACATGGCTCAGTTCTTACTTAACTAGCATGTTACATAAAGTAGCACTAGGATTTTCAAGCAATAAAGTGATGTACCACCATCTACATGGAAATAAATTACTATTGGTGTTTGATATGATTTGATAATGTGCCTACATGATTTTATTTGAAACAGGCAGTGTTAGTCCTTTTTGTCATCAATGCAAAGAACATTGTCAAGCTGAGCAAAGTACATACATAGTATATATACCTCATCATCATCATCATCATCATCATCTTTTTCTTACGCCTTTGTCCCACTTGTGCAAGATTGGCGAGGTTATCTGTGGGTTTAATCTGGTTGCTGTTGACACCCCATTACTCCTCTCAATAGGAAATTTATGTAACCCAACTGTCTGTGTACAGTGTTACACAAGTGGAAGAGTGTGAAAATTTTCGTAAATGTTAGTGAATTGTGTAACAGGGACAAAACTTGGGAACCAGCATCATATTCTCTTAGTGTTAAACCACCTAAAAACTACTTACAGGCTGGCCAGCACACCACCTTGAGTCGTTAATGTGCCGCATGGATTAGAACCAAGGCCAGCATACATCACCATCACAGAATACGTCATCTTAAACTGGACGGGCAGATATATATATATGTCTGCCTAGGTGTACTTGTGTCTGTGTGAATGTGTGGGCATGTGTGCATTTGTTTACCCTCCATTTTTTCCTCCAAGGTAAGTCTTTCCTCTCCCGGGATTGGAATGGCTCCTTACCCCCTTCCTTAAAACCCTCATCATTTCCTTTTCCCTCTCCTTCCCTACTGCCTGAAGACGCAACTGGGTTGCGAAAGCTTGCGATTTTGTGTGTGTGTGTGTGTGTGTGTGTGTGTGTGTGTGTGTGTATACATTTATTTATTTGTGATGCTGTCACACCTGTGTTCCTTCGCCTGGTGAGTAATCTTCGTCTATTTTTTATATTTTATTTTTCCTGCTAGGAATTTTTCGTCTTTTTATATATATTTTGATGAAACGAAAATTATAGAGGGAAACTTTCCCGGTGGGATAAACAAAAATAATAAAAATAAAAATAGAAAAGAGATGACTTACCAAAAGGACGGCTCGTCGAGAGAAACAAATAAAATCACACACAAACACACATACAAGCTTTCGCCACCACTGGCAGCTTCTTCAGGAAAAAGAGGAAAAAAGGGGAGGAAAAGGGAAGGATATGGGTTTTAAGGAAGTGGAAAAGGAGTCATTCCAATCCCAGGAGTGGAAGGACTTACCTTAGGGGGAAAAAAAGGAAGGTAAACAAATACACACACACTCAGACATATCGAAACGCAAACACACTTAGACAGACATTTTCACGTCTAGGTGTGTTTGCGTTTCGATATGTCTGAGGCTGAGCAGGGGTAAAATACAGGGAAAGGAGAGTTATCTACAACTTGTACAAAAGCCAGACCGCAGTTATTAGACTCAAAGGGCATGAAAGGGAAGCATCAGTTGGGAAGGGAGTAAGACAGGGTTGTAGCCTTTCTCCGATGTTATTCAATTTGTACATTGAGCAGGCGATGAAGGAAAGCAAGGAAAAATTTGGCATAGGGATTAAAGTTCAGGGGGAAGAAATAAAAACATTGCGTTTTGCTGATGACATTGTAATTCTGTCAGAGACAGCGAACGACCTGGAAGAGCAGTTGAATGGAATGGACAGTGTGTTGAAGAGAGCGTACAAAATGAACATTAACAAGAGCAAAACAAAAATAATGGAATGCGGTCTTAGAAATACAGGCGATGGTGAAGGAATTAGATTAGGTAACGAAACAATGAAGGTGGTAGATGAGTTTTGTTACTTGGGTAGTAAAATAACATGCGATGGTCGCAGTACAGAGGATATAAAATGCAGAATGGCAATGGGAAGAAAAGCATTTTTGAAAAAGAGAAATTTGCTAACATCGAATATTAATTTAAGTGTAAGGAAGTCTTTTCTGAAGGCATTTGTGTGGAGTGTTGCCTTGTACGGGAGTGAAACATGGACGATAAGCAGTGCGGACAGGAAGAGAATAGAGGCTTTTGAAATGTGGTGCTACAGAAGAATGCTGAAGATTAGGTGGGTAGATCACATAACTAATGAAGAGGTACTGAACAGAATTGGCGAGAAAAGGAGTTTTTGGCATACCCTGACTAAAAGAAGGGATCGCTTGGTAGGACACATTCTTAGACATCGAGGAATCGTAAATTTAGCATTGGAGGGAAGTGTGTGGGGTAAAAATCGCAGAGGGAGGCCAAGAGACGCGTATAGTAAGCAGATTCAAATAGATGTGGGTTGTCGTTCTTATGAGGAGATGAAAAGGCTTGCTCAGGATAGAGTAGGGTGGAGAGCTGCATCAAACCAGTCTCCGGACTGAAGACCATAACAACAACACAAGTGGCAAAATTAAGCCTAATAATAATAACAACATAGATACAGTATAGAAAAAAGGTCTGTTTTATTCACTTCCAGTTTTAACACATTCGTTGTCACATGGCATAGCACCATTATATCACAGGTTATGAACAAAACTTGGTGTCTGCTGGTTCAGTTGACCCCCAATAAACTATGAGATTTCCATGACATATGCCTCGATTGCACAGTGGTAGAGTGCCAGACTACAAATCCGAAGGTTGCGGGTTCGATCCCCGCCAGGTCCTAGGATTTTTATCTGTCATTTTACACTTCTTTCACCTCTGGCAGTATTGCTCATGTGAAATATACCGACTAGCACCGTGGTTCGGAACCCACATTAAACTGTAGGTCCCCCTATAACTGGCTGTGTAAGCCAGTTCAGAGAAGGCAACGGCATACCACCTCCAAACAGGACCATGCTTAGTAAAGCACTGTGGTGTTCAAACCAATCTTCGGATTGTTGACTGCTTTACCTTGTTTTTAATTATTATTTTACTATCATTAAGATACTATTATGCAGAAACTAACCTGCTAAATTACCTTTCAAATTTCTAAGGAAAATAGACTACTTTATACTTGGCTTCTGATTCACTATACACCAGTAAACATATAAATAACACAATATTGTGGAGGAACCCGGTATTGCTCATGCTCTCTTAGTACACAGTTTTAATTTGTATGTGTGCTGGCTAACATTCCATCCGCCAAATAAAAGGGCAATTTGATCACATTGGTTGTCTGCAATTACTACAGGCAACATCAATCACATGGCATCATGTACTCTGCAGTCGTTTTTAACTGATGGAATGTACTATCCTATGTTATATGATAATGTTCCAAGCATTCAGTGGTACTCAATAACCAGCACACAGGTGGAGTATTTTATGTTTTGTTTACACCAGAGGCATGTGCCTTTGGAAGTTTTTATTCAGATTTACAATTTTAAGTTTGAAAATGACAACTTGTTGAAACTAGTCACATAATAAAGTATGACGCAATATATGCAATCTAGGCGTTCTTTTATCTGAAGTTTAAGAAGCTGATATATGATGAACTGATCTGTTTCTTCTCAGATTGTGTACAATGATATTTCATTTCACCCACATACATGGCCATTTTTATGCTTGCAACTAGGCCTATCTGGGCTACATTGTGTAGCCCTCCCCGAAATCTTTCTTTATGGAGACAGGCAGATCTGAAGTGTAACTGTAGTACTGAATTGGAGTAGATGATAACTGGTTTGTAAGCTGGTAAGGACAGTAATTTTGAGTTCCTAGCCCAAGTTTTATGCGTACACTATATTTAACACAACCATTGGAATTAAAAATTAACTCAATGGAAAATTAACAGAAGTCATATATATAATAAAGTAGAAAAAAGTCTTCAACAAGTATTTTGATGCATGTTGTTTAGGTACATACACAGTACCCAAACTGCAAAAATTGTGGGGTAGGTCACAATTATGTAACTTTTACATACTCTTGAATGTAAATTTGCACTCTAGCTGTGAAGGTAAAAACTACCATGTATCTTGCTTGACAGAAAAAGACCACCCTGACATGTCCTAACATGTAGGTACTATAAAAATAAATATATACCATTGTGAAATCAATGCTGGTTTGGCAAGGTAGACTGATGTGAGTTACTCTGCAAGATTTCAAGAAGCATAGCACACAAGACTGCTCATCTAGCAGATTCAAACATGATGCTACAGAACTATTATATCAAAACTCTAACAAAGCTACGAACTGTCATGTACAGCAGTCATCAACAATCTAATCACTAACCCAAAGTAACAAACATAACAGCAAAGACAACTGAGTACTTCACTTTCCTGCGAGATAAAAAATGTACATAACATACCTCTCTCCATCTGGACAGCCTGTTTTGGGCCAAGTCTAATTCCTCCACACCATGACATTTGAGTCCAAGCTGGTCTTCGTCTCCGGCAGATTCAATATCACAGTCGTTTAGCACCAACAGGGACGGGATACACCTTCTGGGTCCTTTCTTCGGAACGTAGATTGCTATGGGAACGTCCAGGTCCAAAGTGTCATCTTCCTCCTTCCCATATTTTCTGTCTAAGGCCTCTAGAAGTGATGGCATTTCATATGATCTGTAAGAGGAATGATGGGGTTACACTATGCGAGCACTGAACACTGAACACGCACACACAAGTGGCCTGCAGTCCGCGTTTTCAACGGTATACGGTATTACTGTTTAGATCCGCGATCTATTTCGGCGCAGCTCCGCCGTCCCTGGCGTTCATTTCGCAACTGTCGCTGTATCGCTCGCTCGCTTCTTTGTTTGCCCCTCCGCCACTTTCACTGCGTCGTTCGCCTGCTACCAGCTGATTACGAGGTGTTGGACAAGCGTCTGCGTCACAGACAGAACGCCACCCACGCGGCGGAACACGGAACCAAAACAAAAGGGTTACATACTATTTGTTTTCTTTTGTTTCACAGCCTATACGACATTTCAACAGAAAATTTTTATCCACACGCGTAGGTAACACAAATCTTAAACGATACGGAAAACTCGACACCTCTTCGTTCACCACATTGCGAATGTCGTGTACTCTGAGATAATTTAATAGCTAGGCTATGTCAAAGAAGTACACAAAGAACTTGATGTTTCTTAGAGAAAATATACTCACTTAGAACAACAGCACTACTCTCGGTAACGTATCAAAAGTAGTTATTCTCATTTCACAATAACACTTACATGTTATTTTCCTTCCGTATTGCGAAGAATGAAACAGATGTCTGTTCCTCATAAGAGATGTACTCTGAGCTTTGTTTATTTACGTCTGAACAGCTGTGTTAGTTCCTCGCTACTGGCCCAGGTTTCGCCACTTGCACAAGGTCATCTACTGATTTTTTCGTTTTGCGTTGTGCGAAGACAAGAACCAACATATGGCAACTTAAACATTATAATCAAATCAACCTTATCGTTTATTTTTTGCCAGTTTTAAATAAAGTAAGGCAACTTCCATTTATAATATATAGTCAGCAATGACAAGCTCGTGTTCTAACAGCGTTTTCATTCAAAATGTTAGTAAATGTTTCTCCCAGCGCGAGCGGTTAGGTTGGCTACACTGATCTCTGCAGAGAGCAGACAAAGAAAGCGTAACACAGCTATAGCGCCCAGGTCGCTGTGGACGTAATGGTGCGTTATTGACAGAATACTCACCCACGTACAAGCACACATTTATTGGACGGGAAAGATTTACAGCAACTGATGACTGTAGTATTTTTCCCGGCAGAACTCAAGCAGCTTAAAATTATTCCAAAATGTATGCACATTCCGATTGGATCCCTGTTAACGATTTTTTGCTGGGTCAGTAAATAAGCCACTTGTCGGACCATTTTGCTGAGTGCAGTGAGAAAGTTTTGCAGATTAATGGCCCGCCCGTAAATACTGGAATAAGAGCCGAATGACATAGATTCTAATACAGTTTATCGAATAGTGAAAAAAATATTTATGGCATTTGTTAGACCTTCGTTTTTTGTGGTTTAGTAAACTAGTATTGGTTAGGCATTGTTTCCGGTTACTGGGTCGCAGATTTCAGGGATGGTAGTTTGGCAAAATAGGTCAGCTATAAGCAAATGCTGCGCCTTGCAGAACAGAAATAGAGTTGCCCCACAAACGTACGCCGCCAAATTAAGACTGACCACTATTTCTATAAGCGGACTATGTTTGCAACGACCTATTTATTTATTCGAAGTATAATTACTTATTGTTATCCACAGGGAAGCGTTATAGGTCCCCTACTCTTCCTCGTGTTTATAAACGATTTAGGAGATAATCTGAATAGCTCCCTTAGACTGTTCGCGGATGATGCTGTCGTTTATCGGCCAGTGAAGTCAACAGAGGATCAAAAGCAACCGCAAAGCGATTTAGACAAAATTTCTACTTGGTGCGAAAATTGGCAATTGACTCTAAATAAAGAAAAGTGTGAAGTAATACACATGACCACTAAAAGAAATCCGCTGAACTTCAATTACGCGATAAATCAGTCAAAACTTAAGGTCGTAAATTCTACCAAATACCTAGGAGTTACAATTCCGAACAACTTTGACTGGAGAGAACACATAGAAAATATTGTGGGGAAGGCGAACCAAAGGTTACGTTTCATTGGCAGAACGCTTAGAAGATGCACCAGCTCCACCAAAGAGACTGCCTACATCACACTTGTGCGTCCTCTCTTGGAGTACTGTTGCCCCTTCTGGGACCCTCACCAGGTGGGACTGACGGAAGATATGGAGAAGGTTCAGAGAAGGGCAGCTCGTTTTGTTTTATCACGTTACGGGGGGGGGGGGGGAGGAAGCGTCACGGAAATGTTGCACGAATTGGGGTGGAAATCATTAAAAGAAAGACGTTATTCATTGTGGCGTGATCTGTTTGCGAAGTTTCAATCACCGACTTTTAGTTCTGAATGTGAAAATATTTTGCTAGCACCCACCTACTTAGGGAGACATGACCATCCCAATAAAATAAGAGAAATCAGATCGAAAACGGAACGATTTAGGTGTTCTTTCTTCCCGCGCGCTATTAGAGAATGGAACGGTAGAGAAAAGTTATGAAAGTGGTTAATGAACCCTCTGCCAGGCACTTAAATGTGATTTGCAGAGTATCTATGTAGATGTACATGTATGTACCATTTTTCTGAAAAACACGTTTCGTTTCCCCTTTAGTACAGCAGCGTAACAAAAAGCAGCTTACAAGCCGAATAATGATATTAGGTTGTCTTTCTGCTCTGATATCAATTGAAGTGCTGCCACATCTTTATCGAGGAAAAATGTGCATAATTTCCATATATGACGTTGCAAGTGACAACGATTTCTTGCAGACATCTCTTAAACACGTAGAAGCGGAGGTAGGGAAATATGTGGTTTTTGTATTCAGAACTATGAATGGAGCGTCTCCTAATATACAAAGTTTCGTTTCATGTCTAAGTACATGATGTTCCAAACTATCGGCAAGATATACTTTTCTTTTAATCGAGACTTCCAGCTATTGATATTTTCATTTTGAAGTGGACTACGTTCTACATTGTCAGCAAGGCACATGTTTCTGGAGACTACCAGTGGTCGTTGAAACTGGGTGGGGAGTTTAATGGGATCTTAATGATTTCGAATCGTCCTGTAAGTTATCAGGCGAGTCTTATTTTCTAACTTTGTTCACGCCCTGAGACCTTACTATGATACTTCAAAGAGGACGATGAATCATATATTAAAGTTACTTGATTGCTTCAAATAAAACTAGCAGAGAAGGCGATGTACAAGCGTGCTTCTCGAGAAATTGTGATGAAAAGGTGCATGGTGCAAAGCAGATATCGTAATCGAGCGAAGAGAGGCGATCCATTTTCTTATTTCTAATCTACATAGAACAAGAAACTAACAAATTCTGGCGTAGAAGCCAAAAATCCGTAGAACAAAACCACACATAGAGAAGGACGGTATCATACGTATTTGTATTGAGCGCAGATGGAAGATTTAATCGCACTACGATTCCCAAAGAACGAATGATTTCAGTTTCCAAAGATTTACTTTACATGGTCACGTTCAAATAGGTATTAGGTATTCGAATGTTGCAAACAATATCTTTCTTTTTCTATTAGAGAGCCTGTCCGTAGATAGGCCCATTTTCTGGTTTGTGAAATAGTTTTTGTAGTAGCATTATGACACGACTAGATCTATCGAGAAACAGTTACTTTATCAAATAACCGCAGAGGGGGTTGAACCATTGTTGAACAGTAAAGAGTCCGAGTGTTCCAGAAGTTCATCATTACAGACGTCGTGCTGCAACTTGTGCGAAAATTGGAGATCACCTTAGTTATGTACTTGAATGCTCGGATAGTATCTATGATACTAAACTGCTATCCCCGAAACAGGTGAGTTCCCAATCTGAAAATAAAAGTTTGATTTTAAATGCTGTCATAATCTAATAATCTTATCTTAGAGAGTTTACCACAATAAGGGACATATTACAGTTAGAAACTGTGTTTTAAGGCAGAGTAACTGACGATTTTATTCATCCGGCATTTTAGAATGATAGCATTTAGCGACATCTAACAAACTTAATGAAAAATTTCAAACTTTTCTTTGCTGATAATCCCACAAACGGACGAAAGAAGTAAAGTTTATCTCTTACAGTTCTTTTTTACTACTAAGTCAATTCGTAGCACGGTTTGCAAACATCATTTACGTATTGTTATAAATGAAAAAAGTTCGGCCGTTACTTTTGCATTTTAATGACTAATTTCGAGAATACACTATTCTCTTCTTCAGACCCTTCAAGAATCCAAGCTGTAATGCATACTAGGCTTCCATTGCGTATCATTCTATCACTTCAAGATGTAGCCGACAACTGTATGTTTATGTGGGTTGTCGGCTACATCTTGAAGTGATAGGTTGATACGCAATACACGCAGTGGAAAGCTAGTATGCATTACAGTATGGATTCTTAAAGGATGTCAAGAAGAGATTAGTGTATTCTCGAAACTAGTCATTAAAATCCAAAAGTAACGCCTGAAGGTTTTTCATTTATAACAATACGTAAATAATGTTTGCAAACCGTGTTACGAATTGAGTTGGTAGTAAAAAAGAACTGTAAGAGATAAACTTTACTTCTTTCATCCCTTTGTGTAGTAGCCGAGCGGTCTGGGGCGCCACGTTGTGGATCGCGCGGCCGCCCGCGTCGAAGGTTCGAATCCTCCCTTGGGCATGGATGTTTGTGTTGTCTTTACTATAAGGTAAGTTCATAGGTAGTTTGTAAGCTTAGGGACTGATGACCATGCAGTTAAGTCCCATAAGCTTTACAAACATTTGAATAACAGAACGCCGTCGTCCCAACATCCATCAAATCAAGATGGATACACAGAGATTTATCTACGTTCAGTATATTACCGAACGACCCGCAAAATTATATCACTGCGCACATAGTTACTACGTCATAAACATGCAAAATCATAAACATTTACTTATGCTTAAAACGGAGGACAAATTACCTCCTACCAGGCCTACTCACCTATCAAAAAATTTTCTGAACTTCTTGCTTAACGTCAAATATTTATATCCTTTAAGGAACCGGGAGTTTACTAATGTACAGGGAGAGTAATTAAAACTGTTTTTCGGATAAAAATTTAACAAAAGTTGTTTACCTCGAAGAGCTACATTCCTTAACATGGGGCCGGGAGCGGAATTTTCTTTATAATGGATGTTTGTGTTGTCTTTATTATAAGGTAGTTCATAGGTAGTTTGTAAGCTTAGGGATTGATGACCATGCAGTTAAGTCCCATAAGCTCTACAAACATTTGAATAACAGAACGCCGTCGTCCCAACATCCATCAAATCAAGATGGTTACAAAGGCTTATCTACGTACAGTATATTACCGAACGACCCGCAAAATTATATCACTGCGCACATAGTTACTAAGATACAACGTCATAAACATGCAAAATCGTGAACATTTACTTTTGCTTAAAACGGAGGGCAAATTACCTCCCACAAGGCCTACTCACCTATCAAAAAATTTTCTGAACTTCTTGCTTAACGTCAAATATTTATATCCTTTAAGGAACCGGGAGTTTACTAATGTACAGGGAGAGTAATTAAAACTGTTTTTCGGATAAAAAATTTAACAAAAGTTGTTTACCTCGAAGAGCTACATTCCTTAACATAAAGCTTGACATCCCTTGGGGCCGGGAGTGGAATTTTCTTTATAATCTCATAAGGAAACCATATTTTTTATTGCAGTTTTTGGTTCTCCGTGAAAAAAAATAAAACTTTAGTATGAAACATTTTTTCGTTTCATGATATATGGCGCTGTAATCGGCAAAAATAAAAATGAGTTGAAAATTGTTGAAACACGGCAATATCTCAAACATATACACATCAGATTCTTTCTCTAGGCTTAACGCTTCTTGATCCATTGAACGGTTGGACAATACTGCGAAAAATAGTTGCAGAAGGAACATTCGTATCAGAGAAACGAATAGCATACCTTTAACAACCTACTTGAACATTTCCGAGAGCCTCAGAGTAGTTTGTGCAGTCCAGGGCTTGCTGTAGCCTCCCCTATGAGTAAATGCGCAACTTTTTTTAGAATTGACGTCACCACGATGACTGACCTCAGCCCCCCCCCCCCCCCAGAACTCGATTTGACACCTTAGACCCCCCCCCCCCCCAGAACACAATTTGACCACCCCCCCCCCCCAAAAAAAAAAAAACCACCTTCCTGGATACGCCACTGTGTACGTCTAAAAATTAGGATGAGAAACGGTGTAATGTGGTTAAACAGGAGTCGCCAATAAGGCGAAACAAGGTCCTAAAGTATTCGACATTCCACCATAATTATTAAGAATCCTGGGAGAGTCAGGCATGACATAACTACTGCACCTGATGAGCAAGATTTATGAGGCGGATTTAAAGAAATAGAAAAAAAAAAAAAAAATAAGAATAGAGCTGACGGAAGTGAAAATTAAGTTCAAAAATGTTCAAATGTTTGTTAAGCTTACGGGACTTAACTACGGGGTCATCAGTGCCTAAATTTACAAACTACTTATCAACTACCTTATACTAAGGACGGCACAAATATCCATGCCCGAGGGGGGATTCGAGCCCCCGACCGTAGTGGCCGTGCAGACCGTGACTGGAGCGCCTCAGTCTCCTCGGCCACCGCATTTTTGTTGATGAACAACATGCTTCTAGTACGACATTTTGCCGCTTGGTACGGCGTGTAGCCACTTCTGAGGCATTAATCTGTCCGTTTTGGAGGTTGTGTTGTGCTGCTGTCTTTACGTGGCTGAGAGCAAGGAGGTTTGAATAAAGGAAGATGGCGTTATCTATGCTGAGAACAGGCGTTAATTGAAGCCAGGGCGCCATGCTGTTGTGCCCAAAACAAGGATTTCTCGTTTATAATCCTGTGTGAATATTGCCCTCTTTACATAAAGCCAAAAAATTGATAGTCATATTAGAGTACTTACTTATGTTTTACGAACATTTCAACGACTAGAACTACTTTACCATACAGTACGACCAATGTTTTGGGCACAAAAAAATGCCGGAGTGCGCCTTTTTCTGGCGTCACGTTTTCGGCGTTAGGGCATCTCCAGAGATTCTAACCTCCTTGGCTGAGAGTGTGGTTCATGTTATTGTCTTTGGTACTGTGGCAAAGATTATGCCAGCATTATTGATCTAACAGTCACTACGTTTACATGCAACACATTTTCCGGAAGACGAAAACCGATTTCCGTAAACCGTTTTTCACTGTCCTGTTTACATGGCATAGCCTAAATCGGATTTCCTAACCCACTTAATTTGGCGGCTGAAAAACAGCTGATTCAGTTACTGATTTAGACAGGACAATCGCTATTTTTCTTTGTTTAAAATACGCAGATTCATGTTCACGCTAATATTTATACTTTTATTTCAGATTAGAAAATATCATCTATCCATATGCGCCGAAAATCCTTAACAAGAAAACACAATTTGACAAGCCAAGAACGCTTTAAAAACGGTTGCCTTTACAGGGGCACGACAATCGATTGCGGAACTGGAAAACCGCTTTAGAGAAGCGGATTTCCAGAATCGATTTGGAGTGTTTACAAGACCAACCAAAAGCGGAATTGGGAAATCGGTTTACGAAATCCGGTTTTGGGAGCCCATGTAAACGGGGTGACTTAACTATGAACAAAATAACATTCGAAGTAATAAAATACCTCGATACAAACGTATGTGTTGTGCATGAAATACAAGTCATAAAAAACAATTACGTCAAAAATTTTAATACACATATTTTGATGTTTAGTGCAATGTATTAATACAAAAAATATTGAATTTTAATTTTTCCAGAGCTGAATTCATAATGTGGAAATGAAAGTGTTACGTACATGGCGGATGGTTCAACGAACCGCTCTTGTGATATTTCTGTACCGTTCCATTCTCTAATAGCCCGCGGGAAAAAAGGAACATCCGACTCTTCTCGTTTTCGATTTGATTTCTCTTATTTTATTAAGATGATTATGTTTCCCTTTGTAGGCGGATGCTCAGAAAATATGAACGCATTCGGAAGAGAAAGTTGGTGACAGATATTTGGCAAATAAATCTCGCCACAACGAATGACGTATTTCTTTTAATGATCAATTCGTGCACCATATCTGTGACACTCTCTCCCCTATATCGCGGTAATACAAAACGAGCTGCCCTTCTCTGAACTTGATCTGTATCATCCGTCAGTCCCACTTGGTGGAGATCCCACAATGGGCAGCAATATTCCAAATTAGGACGCACAAGTGTAGTGTAGTCACTTTCTTTAGCAGAATTGTTTCATCTTGTAAATGTTCTGACAAAGAAACGTAGCCTTTGGTTCGCCTTCCCTAGAATATTTGTACGAGTTCTTTCCAATTTAAGGTGTTCGTAATTGTAATTCTTAGGCATTTACATGATTCTTCTTTATAGGTATTTAGTTGAATTTATGAGCTGTAGATTTGACTGGTTTATCGTGCAAATGAATTGTAACAGTTTTATTTTAGTGCAAATAAATTTTAACAGTTAAATAATTCTTAGTCTCTGTTGCAATATTTTTACTATCCATTTACGCATTTCGCGCTGTTAGCGCATCATCAGACTGGAAACAGACAAATGTTTTATTACAGTCCGTGTATCTGGCCGGCAGCGAATGTAATGTGACTAAGGTGAGTACCCGTGGTGGAGTAGCCGAGCGGTCTAAAGCGTCTCGCTGCAGAGCGCGCCGTTGCTCGCCGTGGAGGTTCGAGTCCTCCCTGGAACATGGGTGTGTGTGCTTGTCCGTAGGTTAGTTTACCTAGGTTTAAGTAGTTGGTAAGCTACGGACTGATGACCATGTAGTTTGGCGCTATAGATTTACAAACATTTTAACGTGAATAAATTTTGAAAAGTCAGACTTAATGAGCGGAGATGGAGCCCCAAGACTATCTAAAGCTGGGGTGGAGGAGCTTAACAATTTGTGTTCTGTTATTGGTCCCCTGCAAAGAGGGAACGTGAGAGCTACTTAAGTGGAATAACTGGGGCCTAAGGAGTACCGGTATAGTATGGAAATTAATAGAATGTTTTTTTATATGATAAATCTCATAGCAGCAGAGGAGTCGCTGTCGCGGCAGGTCCATATAAATGCGACCATTAAAAAAAGCGGTATGGGCAGAGTTACGCCTGCGAGGATGAGCGGCTTGCCAAGCGGTAGCTTGGTATTATCAGAGATGTTTGTGACGTAGGGGAATGAATCTTGTGAAATGATACATGTTGGTATGAAACAATAATAAATGAATGAAAACGAAATTATTAGAGGCATCGGGGTGGGGCGGAAGAAAGATGAGAATTGTGTGAAGGGGGGTTATTTTGGAAAAAGATGGGTAACATGATGTAAAATGTTTTATTTTTTGTAATGAGCTGTTCGTCGAGACTGTGTTCTGGGGACCGTTTCACGAACTTAGTGATTTCTAATTCTTCCAGATGTGAGAGTTGAGAGTTTTTTTTTCCTTTGGGGGCGATGTGAAGAACTTGTAATTTGTCTAAGGGGGGGGGGGGGGCGCAATGTGTTTGCTTCTTTTGAGATGCTCGGAAAAGGCCGAATTATTTTTGGCAGCGCCTTTCTTAGTTAAAAGATGTTCTTGGAACCTAGTTTTGAAGGCTCGTCCAGATTGGCCAATGTGCGATAAGGGGTACTGCAAACATTGTATTTTGTAGACGCCTGACTGGCAACAGAGACTGAGAATTGTTTAATTATTCAACGCTGTTGCTGCACCAGCCGCCACCACCACCATCATGGAATGGAATGAAACGTATAGAATTTTAACAGGTTTATTTTAGTGCTCATATGGGTATATGGCTCTACGAGATAGCAAAATCAGTAAGATGAATAGATGAACAAGTTGGAGAAGGTACTCCTTGTATTTTATCTGGACTGCCGTCCTTGTCTCAGCACCGAGTTATACCTTATCTGCTTGCCATACATTTAATTAGTAGTGTGAGTCACCAGATTCAAAGTTTGATAACGTGAAACAGCGCTGATCTGTGTCCTAGTTTGCCGCCGATGTTCAGTTGTCAGCATCGAGCCTGCTGCGATGGCTCATATACAACAACGTATTCTGAATTATGATTGATGAGACACTGTTGTTGCCTCTTGGTTCACTTGGGCTGCCAGCAGCTCCACAGTCGCATGTCTGTTCGCCTGCACATACACTGGTCGGTCAGAACATATCGACCAGCTGACTAGCAGCCGGCACACTATGTGACCAAGTGTCCGGCCACCCCCCAAAACATACGTTTTTCATATTAGGTGTATTGTGCTGCCACCTAGTGCCACGTACTCCATATCAGCGACCTCAGTAGCCCTTAGACATCGTGATATAGTGCTATCGACAAGGGTTCGTAAATCGATTCCGTATTTCTTGGTTTCCAGAAGGCTTTTGACACCGTACCTCACAAACGGCTTTTAATCAAATTGCGTGGTTATGGTATATCGCCCCAAATTTGCGATTGGATAGGAGATTTCTTGTCAGAGAGGACACAGTTCGTAGTAATCGATGGTAAGGCATCGACTAAAACAGAGGTGATATCGGGCGTTCCACAGGGTAGTGTTATTGGTCCTCTGCTATTCCTTATTTACATAAACGATTTAGGGGAAAATCTAAGTAGCTCTCTTAGGTTGTTTGCAGATGACGCCGTCATTTACCGTCTAGTAAAAATCATCTGAAGATCAAAACCAACTGCAGAACGATCGAAATAAGATATCACTATGGTGCAAAAGTTGGTAATTGACTCTAAATAATGCGAAGTGTGAAGTCGTCCACATGAGTACGCTAAACTTTGTTTACAAGATAAATCAATCAAAAGTGAAGGCCGTAAACTCCACAATATACCTAGGAATTACTATTACATCAGACTGAAACTGGAAAGAACACGTAGATAATGTCGTGGGAAAGGCGAACCAGAGACTGCGTTTTATTGGCAGAGCCCTTAGAACATGCAACAGAACTACAAAAGAAACTGCATACACTACGCTTGTTCGTCCTTTTTTGGAGTATTGCTGTCCAGTGTGGGATCCTTATAAGGTGGGTTTGACGGAGGACATCGAAAGAGTCCAAAGAAGGGCAGCTCGTTTCGTATTGTCACGATACAGGGGAGACAGCGTTACGGAAATGATACAGAATCTGGAATGGGAATCATTACAACGGCGCTTATCGCTGCGGCGTGGGCTGCTTACGAAACTGCAATCGCCAACATTCTCCTCCGAATGCGAAAATATATTGTTGACTCCCACTTACATAGGTAGAAATTATCATCAGAATAAAATACGGGAAATCAGAGCTCGAAGGGAGGGATTCAAATGTTCTTTCTTCCCGCGCGCTATTCGAGAATGGAATGGGAGATAAATAGTATAATGGTGGTTCGATGAACCTTCTGCCAGCCACTTAAATGTGCTTTGCAGAGTATCCCATGCAGATGCAGATGTAGATGTAGATGTAGATGAGAGAGCAGAATGGGACGCTCCGCGGAACTCACGGACTTCCAACGTGGTCAGGTGATTGGGTGTCACTTGTGTCTGTACGCGACATTTCCACACTCCTAAACATCCCTAAGTCCACTGTTTCTGATGTAATAGGGGTGTGGAAACGTGAAGGGGCACGGACAGAACGAAAGCGTACAGGCCGACATCGTCTGTTGACTGACAGAGACCGCCGATAGTTGAAGAGGGTCGTAGAGTGTAATAGGCAAGCATCTATCGAGACTATCACGTAGGAATTCTAAATCGCATCAGGATACACTACAAGTACTGTGACAGGCTGCAGGTGAGAAACACTCATTTCATGGTCGAGTGGCTGCTCGTAAGTTACGCATCACGCAGTTCAGTGCCAAACGACACCTCGCTTCGTGTAAGGAGCATAAGTATTGGGCTATTGAACAGTGGTAAAACTTTGTGTGAAGTGACGAATAACAGTACACAATATGGCGATCCGATGGCAGCGTGTGGGTATGGCGAATGCCCGGTGAACGTCATACGCCAGCGCGTAAATTTCGAAGACGGTAGTGTTACGGTGTGGTCGCGTTTTTCATGGAGGCGTCTTGCACCCGTTGTTGTTTTGCCTGACACTATAGCAGCGCAGGCCTACATTGATGTTTTAAGCACCTCCTTACTTCCCGCTGTTGAAGAGCAATTCGGGGATGGCGATTGCGCCAATAGGATCGAGCACGTATTCGTAATGCACGGCCTGTGGCGGAGTGGATACACGACAGTGTTGTTGTGGTCTTCAGTCCGGAGACTGGTTTCATGCAGCTCTCCACAGTACCCTATCCTGAGCAAGCCTCTTCATCTCCACATAAGAACTGCAACCTACATCCGAATCTGCTTACTGTATCCATCTCTTCGTCTTCCTCTGCAGTTTTTCCCTCACACACTTCCCTCCAACGCTAAATTCACAATTCCTTGACGTCTAAGAATGTGTCCTACCAATCGATCCCTTCTTTTAGTCAAGGTATGACAAAAATTCCTTTTCTCCCCAATTCTGTTCAGTACCTCCTCATCAGTTACGCGATCCATCCACCTAATCTTCAGCATTCTTCTGTAGCACCACATTTCAAAAGCCTCTATTCTCTTCCTGTACCCACTGTTTATCGGCCATGTTTCACTTCCATACAAGGCAACACTCCACACAAATGCCTTCAGAAAGGAATTCCTTAGGCTTAAATCAATATTCGATGTTAACAAATTTCTCTTTTTCAAGAACGCTTTTCTACCCATTGCCATTCTGCATTTTAAATCATCTGTATTGCGACCATCATTTGTTATTTTACTGCCCAAGTAACAAAACTCATCTACCTCCTTTATTGTTTCGTTACCTAATCTAATTCCTTCAGCATCACCTGATTTTCTTAGACTATACTCCATTACCCTAGTTTTGCTGATGTTAATGTTCATTTTATATGCATCTTTCAGCACACTGTCCATTCCGTTCAACTGTTCTTCCAGGTCCTTTGCTGTCTCTGACTGAATTACAATGTCCTCGGCAAAACGCAATGTTTTTAATTCTTTACCCTGAACTTTAAGCCCTTCTCCAAATTTCTCCTTGCTTTCTTTTACAACTTGCTCAATGTACAAATTGAATAACATTGGAGAAAGGCTACAACCCTGTCTTACTCCCTTTCCAACCACTGCATCCCTTTCATGCCCTTCAACTCTGAAAACCGCTGTCTGGTTTTTTTACAAGTTGTAAATAACCTTACGCTCCCTATATCTTACTCCTGCTTGCTTCAGAACTTGAAAGAGTTTATTCCAATCAACATTGTCAAAAGCCTTCTCCAACTCTACAAAAGCTAGATATGTTGGTTCGCCTTTTCTTAATCTATCTACTAGGATTAGCCGTAAAGTGAGTATTGCCTCCCGTGTTCCTACATTTCTTCTTAACCGAAACTGATCTTCCCCGTCCTCGGCTTCTACTAGCTTTTCCATCCTTCTGTAAATAATTCGTGTTAATATTTTGCAACCATGACTTATTAAACTGATGGTTTTGTAGTTTTCAGTTCCGTCTGCGCCTGCTTTCTTTGGAATGGGGATTATAACATTTTTCTTAAAGCCTGAGGGTACTTCGCCTGTCTCATACATCTTACACACCAGGTGAAACGGTTTTGTCATGGCTGGTTCTCCCAGAGACTTCAGTAGCTCTGAGGGAATGTAATCTACTCCAGGGGTCTTGTTTCGACTTAGGTCCTTCAGTGCTCTGTCAAATTTATCTTTCAGTATAGTATCTCCTATTTCATCCTTATCGAATTCTTCTCCCCATCCTATAATTTTGCCTCTAAGTTTATTTCCATCGTAGAGCCCCTCTATATACCCTTTCCACCTTTCAGCTTCTTTGCTGAGTACTGGCTTTCCATCTGCGTTCTTGATAGTTATAGAGCTGTTTTTCTTATCTCCAAATATCTCTTTTATTTTCCTGTATGGAATATCTATTTTCCCGTATTTATATATTCTTCTAAATCCTTGCATTTGCCTTCTAGCCACTCCTGCTTAGCCATTTTGCACTTCCTGTCTATCTCATTTCTTAGTCGTCTGTTCAGCATTTTGCCTGTTTCATTTACTGCATTTTTATATTCTCTCCTTTCATCGATTAAATTTAGTATGTTATGTGATATCCAAGGATTTTTTGCAGGTCTTGCCTTCCTACCTATTGTGTCGTCTGCTGCCTTCACTATTTCATCTCTCAATGCTACCCATTCCTCCTCTACTGTTTTATTTTCCCAAGTTTCTGTCAATTGTTGCCTAAAGCTCCCTCGTAAATTCTCAAGAACTTCAGGTTCCTTCAGTTTATCCAGGTTCCATCTCCTTATTTTCCTACCTTTCTGCAGTTTTTTCAGTTTCAGCCTACATTTCATGACCAATAAGTTATGGTACGAGTTTATATCTGCCCCTGGGTTCCGAAATCTAGTTCTTAACATTTTAAAATCTATCTGGCATCTCCCGTGTCGACAGTAACATCCGTGTAATGGACTGGTCTGCACAGAGTACTGACCTGAATCCTAAAGAACACCTTTGGAATATTTTGGAATGCAAACTTCGTGCCAGACCGCACCCACCTACATGGATACCTCTCCTCCGCGCAGCACTCCGTGAAGAATGGTCTGCCTTTTTCCAAGAGACCTTCCTGCACCTGACTGAACGAATGCCTGCGAGAGTGGATGTTGTCATTAAGGCTGAGGGTGGGCCAACACCACAGTGAATTCCAGCATTACCGATGGAAGCGCCACGAACTTGTTAGTCATTTTCAGCCAGGTGTCCGGATACTTTCCATGACATGCTGTACGTCTACATCTACATTTACATTGATACTCCGCAATCCACCGTAAGGTGCGTGGCGGAGTGAACACTGTACCACTATTAGGCATTTCCTTTCCTATTCCACTCCCAAATAAAACTAGGGGAAAAAGAATGCATATATGCCTCCGTACGAGCCCTAATTTCTCTTATCTTATCTTTGTTATTAGCACGCGAATGTAAGTAGGTGGCAGCAAGATCGTACTACATTCAGCTTCAAATTCCGGCCCTCTAAATTTCCTCAACAGAAATTCACGAAAAGAACGTCGTCTTTCCTCCAGCGATCCCCAATTGAGCTGTCGGAGCATTTCCGTGACACTCGCGCATTGGTCCAATCTACCAGTAACAAATCTAGCTGCTCGCCTCTCAACTGCCTCTATGTCTTCCTTTAAACTGATCTGCTGCAGGTCCCAAACACTTGAGCAATACTCAAGACGTGGTCGTTTTATACGCGGTCTCCTTTACAGGGGAAGTACATCTTCCCAAAATTCTCCCAATAAACCGAAGTCGGCTGTCCACCTTACTAACAACTGCCCTTACATGTTCTTTCCATTTCATATCGCTCTGCAATGTTAGGCCTAGATATGTAAACGACGCGAGTGTATCAAGAATCTCACTACTAATGCTGTATTCGAATATTATGGGATTGTTTCTCCTACTCATGCGCATCACCTTACATTTTTCTACATTGAGAGCTAGCTGCCATTCTTCGCACCTACTAGAAATTTTGTCTAAGTCATCCTGTACGCTATTACAGTCAGTTAAAGACGACCCCCTCCCATACACCACATCAATATCAGCAAACAGCAGAAATTTCAAGTTAGTCTGTCCATCAGTTCATTTATATAGATAGAAAATAATAGCGGTCCTATCACACTCCCCTGGGGCATGCCTGACGATACACTCGTCTCTGATGAACACTCGCCGTCGAGAACAACGTACTGCGTTCTATTACTTAGGAAGTCTTCCAGCTAGTCACAAATTAGTGAACCTATTGCACGTACACTTGTGACAAAAATGACAGCGGTAACGCTTCCTACCATGGAAGCAAGTCGCTGGAGGAAGTTACCACCACATACCGTAAATTCCAGTTCAGTTGCATCCCAGATGTGTTCGACCAGGTCCAGGTCTGGCGACTTTGGGAGACCGGCACATCAATTGCAACCAGCCACTGTGTTTCTCAAACCGCCCCATCATACTCCTGGCTTTATGACTCGGCTCATTAACTTGCTGAAAATATCCAGTTATTCCTGTAATGCTTGTTGGCACACACTGAAGGCGCTAACCTGTATGACTGCACATCATCATTGGAGCTGCCTAACCACTTGAAGTGTGCCCATAATGAAATGTGTAGGGGACTGAGGTCTGGGGATCGAGCAGGGCAAGGTGTAAAGCCTTTTCGACCAATCAAGCGGTCCTGAACTGTCTACGTCAGATGATCGCGACTGATTAACGAACCGAAGGTGTAGCACCACATCACGACCATAGCTTTAGAACCATAGCGTTAGGCCTAGAGAAAGAATCTGATGTGTATATGTTTGAGATATTGCCGTGTTTCAACAATTTTAATTTTTGCCGATTACAGCATTATATAATGAAAAAAAATGTTTCATACTAAAGTTATATATTTTTTCTCGGAGAACCAAAATCTGCAATAAGAAAACATGGGTTCCTTTTTAAGATTTCAAAGAAAATCCCGCTCTCGCCCCCAGGGGTGTCAAGCTTTATGTCAAGGGATGTAGCTCTTCGAGGTAAATAACTTTTATTAAACTTTTTTTTCCGAAAAACAGTTTTATTTGCCTCGTCCTGTATATCAGTAAACTCCCGATTCCTTAAAGAATATAAATATTTGACGTTAAGCAAAAAGGTCAGAAATTTTGTTGATGGGTAAGGAGGCCTGGTCGGAGGTAATTTGTCTTCCGTTTTAAGCAAATGTTCACAATTTTGAATGTTTATGACGTCGTATCTTATTAACTATGTATGCAGTGATATAATTTTGCAGGTCGTTCGGTAATATACGTAGATAAGTCTTCGTGTATCCATCTCGATTTGATGGATGTTGGGACGATGGCATTCTGTTATTCAAACGTTCAAATGTTTGTAAAGGTTATGGGACTGCGGGGTCATCAGTCCCTAAACTTACAAACTACTTATGAATTAACTTATGCTAAAGACAACACAAACATCCATGCATGAGGGAGGATTCGAACCTCCGACGCGGGAGGCCGCGTGATCCACAACGTGGAGTCCTAGACCGCCCGGCTACTATACAAAGGGATGAAAGAAGTAAAGTTTATCTCTTACAGTTCTTTCTTACTACCAACTCAATTCGTAACAAGGTTTGCAAACATTATTTATGTATTGTTATAAATGAGAAACCTTCAGGCGTTACTTTTGGATTTTAATGACTAGTTTCGAGAATACACTAATCTCTTCTTGACATCCTTTAACAATCCATACTGTAATGCATGCTAGCTTTCCACTGCGTGTATTGCGTCTCAACCTATCACTTCAAGATGTAGCGGACAACCCACATAAACATATAGTTGTCGGCTGTATCTTGAAGTGATAGGTTGATACGCAGTGGAATCCTAGTATGCATTACAGCATGGAATCTTAAAGGGTCCGAAGAAGAGAATAGTGTATTCTCGAAACTAGTCATTAAAATCCAAAAGTAACGACGTTTTTCATTTATAACAATACGTAAACAATGTTTGTAAACAATGTCATGAATGGAGTTGGTAGTAAATAAGTACGGTAGGCGGTAAACTTTACTTCTTTCGTCCCTTTGTGGGATTATCACCGAAAAAAATTTGAAATTTTGCATTAGGTTTGTTAGATGTCGCTAAATGCTATCATTCTCAAATGATAGTTGAATAAAGTCGTCAGCTACTCTGCCTCAAAACACAGTTTCTAACTGTAATATTTCCCTTATTGTGGTAAACTCTCTAAGATTAGATTATGACAGCATTCAAATATCAGTTTAATAAGTCATGGGTGCAAAATACTAACACGAATTATTTACTGACGAATGGAAAAACTTGTGGATCCAACATCGGGGAAGATCAGTTTGGATTTAGGAGAGATGAAGGAACACGAGAGGCAATACTCACATTACGACTTATCTTAGGCTAAGGAAAGGGAAAACTACGTTTTTAGCGTTTGTCTATTTGGAAAAAGCTATGACAATGTCGACTGGAATACACTCTTTCAATTTCTAAAGGTATCAGGGGTAAAATGTAGGGAGCTAAGAGTTATATTCAACCTATACAAAAACCAGACGGCGGTTATTAGAGTCGAAGGGCAAGAAATAGACGCAGAGGTTGGGAAGGGAGTAAGACAAGATTGTAGCCTTTCTCCAATGTTGTTCAATCTGTACATTGAGCAGGCACTGAAGGAATGGCAGGAGAAATTTGGAGAGGGCATTAAAGTGCAGGGAGAAGAAATAAAAACATTGCGGTTTGCCGATGACATAGTAATTCTGTCAGAGACCGCAAAAGATCTGGAAGAGCAATTGAATGGAATGGGCAGTCTCTTGAAAGGAAGATATAAGATGAACATTAACAACAGTAAAACGAAGGTAATGGAATGCAATGTCAGAAAGTCAGGTGATGCTGAAGGAATTAGATTAGGTAATGAGACAATAAAAGTAGTAGATGAATTTTGTTATTTGGGTAGCAAGATAAATTCTGAAGGCCGAAGTAAAGAAGATATAAAATGCAGAATGGCTATGGGAAGAAAAGCGTTTCTAAAGAAGCGAAACTTGTTAACATCCAATATTAATGTAAATGTTAGGAAGTCCTATCTGAGAGCATTTGTCTGGAGTGTAGCATTGTATGGGAGTGAAACGTGGACGATAAAAAGATGACAGAAGATTTTGAAATGTGGTGCTACAGACGAATGATGAAAATTAGATGGGTAGATCACGTAACTAATAAGGAGGTGCTTAACCGAATCGGGAATAAAAAGAGTTTCTGGCAGATATTCACTAAGAGAAAGGATAGATTGGTTGGACATATTCTGAGACATCAAGGAATTGTCTACTTAGCATTAGAAGGAAGCGTGTGGCCTAAGAATCGTAGAGGGAGACCGAGGGACGAATAAAGTAAGCAGATTCAATAGGATGTAGTTTGCCGAACGTATTCTCAGATGAAGAGACTTGCACAGGACAGGGTAGCGTACAGAGCTGCATCAAACCAGTCGGCGGACTGAAGACCACAACAACAACATACAAACCAACAGAACATTTTTATGAATAGAGATTAATGTGGTTGCGTAGACTTTCCCGGCGTAATCTATATCTATAAATGTGAATGTCTGTTCGGTGTACGCTTATCACGTCCGAACGACAAGACGAAGACACTTAAATATTTGTACAGTTACTAATTTATTATCTGAGGAAGGTTTTAGGCACGGTTTTATAGCGATCTGATAGATATTTAGTAATTTGAAGAATATAACGCGAAATTCGGAACAATAATGACTCTTAATTATATTTACTCTTTGAAAATGATTTTATTGGTTGCATTGTTGCTTGAGGGTTGATAATGATAAAAGGGTGGAGTATAATGGGATGGAAAGTTATCGGTGCATATAAAATTCTACGTGTGTGTGTGTGTATTAATATTTCGCTCGGCTGCGAAAACAACAGAACGCAAACGAATGGTCTGTGTGTAATTGTTGTCCGAAGTCTCCCGTTGTACACGAAAGCAGTTCCATGCCGATAGCTATAAGGGGGTGGAAGATATGGTGGTTGAATGTCGTCAAATTATAAAAAAAAATTCGGACTTTAGGCCAGCGATGATGTTTGCGACTCTATGGCAGGGAGGTTACATACAGCGAAACTTGATGTCACAGACCATATCTTTGGTCTACGCGTATTACAATGCCTTCAGCTCTTACTCTGTAAGGATAAGCATACGAATAAGGAAATATAAGAATAAATAAATAAAGCAGTATAAAATAAATTTCTTTTAATACATCGCTTTAAAAAAACTTATTTGACGTTAAGCCCATTACAACAAGTGATCGATGTGTGATATTATTACAATCACTATTGCTGAATTTCGTGATTGGATTCTTCGAAACAAGTTCATTTTTACGTGTGATTTGATCTACACTACTTACTTTCCTGATAAACGTAAATCATTAAGCACTTCACATAATTTTATTTTTTTTATTTGAATGTTGATGTAAAATGTTTGTTTCTAAAGAAAGTGTTGTATTTCATTTCATCCTTCAAAACCAGTCTCATAGCACACTACTGAAAGATACCTTATCTATCATAATCATCCAACACGCGAGCGGAACCGCGGGTTTAAGCTAGTAACTGATAATATTCATCTCGGGTGTGCAGCCGGAAACAGTCGTCAACTAAACACGATATTTCGGCAGACCAACTGGCTGCCATCTTCAGGTGAGTGCGCTGGTACACTTACTCGCCGGAAACCGGCACTCACCTGAAGATGGCAGCCAGTTGGTCTGCCGAAATATCGTGTTTAGTTGACGACTGTTTCCGGCTGCACACCCGAGATGAATATTATCAATAGATTACTGACGGCGGGGACAGGTGGGAATTAGAGAGGGGGCAGCCAAAGTACGGTGCAATTAGCTCAAAAAACGGCCTAACCCAGACATCCAAAGTCCTCCAGCACCAAACTGATCTATACAGCTCACATATTGTTTGGTAAAAAGTTACACCATTTTGAGCGTCGGGTTTGCGGGGGAGGGGAGGGAGAAGTTGGAAAATTAGCAATTTTTCAGTTTTTCTTAAATATTTAGAAAACTATGCAGTTTAGCGCGAAATGTGCCAGATACAAAAATAATCTACATTAAATTGCGAACAAAAATTGTTCAGTACATAATCTTGCTAAAGTGAACGGTTACAGAGTTACGGAGGGTGAAAGAGTAGAAATTTTTGGATTTTATCGATTTTTTTGGACAAATGAAATTATGCAGAAATAACTAAACAGTTTTATTAAAAAGTAATATTCTTCAAGCGGACTGTAGTCCATAAGAGGTCAAAAGGCACCACAGAGGGTCATAAGCGTATAAATACTGGAAACGAGAGCCGGCTTAGTAGAAGCGCGGCCGAGCGTAGGGCGTGTTGTAGGGGCGTAGCGTACTGGTAAGGGACCGGCCGACTGCCTGCAGCCGGCCCCGGCACCTGTCTGTCATCCACTGTCTTCCCTTCAGTCGTAGTGGCAGACCAGTTGAGTGCGTTTGTGAGCGTTATTTCTAGTCAAGTTCTGCTGTCATTTTTTAAATCTTTCGTCTTTAAAATACTGTGCGAACTATGTGATAATCACTTAAAAGTGTGTGAATTATGGCGGAGTGTGTGTTGAAGCCTTGTAAGGACAAGGATGGTGAACTAATTACTCTGACTAGGAAGGCGGTGAACAAAATAATACAGTGCAGTGAAATTCGTGAAGATGGTGTTCAAGACAAGTTCCTGAAGAATGACGCGCTTCAAGTACATAGTAAGTGTCGACAAAGTTATATATTACGCCCAAAGTCACCTCAAAATGAAAAGGAACCTCCAACAAAGATTCCCCGTGAAACATTTGATTTTAAAACCTTATGTTTTCTTTGTGGTCGCAAGTGTGTAGATGTATCTAAATGCAGAAAAGCTCAAGAAAAGTGGAGCTTAGTACAGATACTTGAAATGATTGAAAGCAACCGAACGGAAGCAAATAACAGGCATGACAAGTGGGGAGATGAGGTAAAAATGTTCAAATGTTTGTATAGACTATGGGACTTAACTACGGGGTCATCAGTCCCTAAATTTACAAACTACGTATGAACTACTTACGAACTAGGACGGCACAAATATCCATGCCCGAGGGGGGCTTCGAACCCCCGACCGTAGTGGCCGTGCAGACCGTGACTGGAGCGCCTTAGTCCCCTCGGCCACCGCGGCCGGCGAGATGAGGTAACTGTGAGGCTTTCTCAGGTCATAGATCTCGTCAGTTCTGATGGGGGATACCACTGGCACCGTTACCAGACATTTCGAAAGCCAGGTTCATCACAGCCCAAAACAGGAGCGGCAACAACCAAAGGTGGTGCCAAAAGGGAAGATGCTTTTGAAAAGCTGTGTGATTATTTGGAAGAAAATGGTGAATGTCAGTACGCATTTGAAGAATTACAAACTAAGTTCCTCAACTTTGTCCCGAAGTTGAGCCATATACCGACAAACATTTGAAAAGAAAACTTATTCAGCGCTACGGTAATAGCTTGAATTTTACAGAATTATCAGGGAGAATAAATGTGATTTGTTTTTCTGGAGCTTTTACTAAAATTTTAACAGATAATTGGTTTAGAAATCGGAACTCTGACGACGCTCAGGAGGAACTGAGAGTGGTCAAAACTGCAGCAGCTCTTATTCGACGTGAGATAAAGTCGACAAGCTACGACTATTCTAAGTTTCCAACAACTGAAGATATTTGTAAAGGAGGAGCTGAACTGGCACTTGAAGTCCTGAGTGTCTTGATAACTGAAATCATACAACCTACTTCTAAAAGACACCCGAAAAATTTCAAAGAACGAAACAAATTACTGAAAGGAAAAAAAATAATATGTCACAGTATAATAAGCGTTGCACATCAAAGATCATTTTTGTCCCCTATCCTTGGTGTTTCATTGCACAGAAAATTTGGCTCAAAGATCTTGATAGATATCCTGTGCAATTTGGATGTTTGTGTACCTTACAAGTAAGTTTTAAAATATGAGAGATCAGTCACTTCCCAAGAAAGCACAAGAATTGAGAACGGATACGTGCACTTTATTTACGATAATGCAGACTACAATGTTCACACTGTGGATGGCCGTCACGTTTCATGTCATGGGTGGAATTGCCTGCATAACACCTAAAACTGCTCTTCAGGTAGAGGGCAAGGTACATCTACATCTACATGGGATACTCTGCAAATCACATTTAAGTGCCTGGCAGATGGTTCATCGAACCACAATTATACTATTTATCTCCCATTCCATTCTCGAATAGCGCGCGGGAAGAAAGAACACCTGAATCTCTCTGTTCGAGCTCTGATTTCTCTTATTTTATTCTGATGATCATTTCTACCTATGTAAGTGGGAGTCAACAATATATTTTCGCATTCGGAGGAGAATGTTGATTGGAGTTTCGCAAGTAACCCACGCCTCAGCGATAAGCGCCGTTGTTGTAATGATTCCCATCCCAGATCCTGTATCATTTCCGTAACGCTGTCTCCCCTGTATCGCGACAATACGAAACGAGCTGCGTTTCTTTGGACTCTTTCGATGTCCTCCGTCAAACCCACCTGATACTTCGAAAGTATGTTACTGCTCATGCTGTTGAAAAGCGAGGCCTATTTGATTTGCAAACTTACAGAGCCCCAAGTACATCTGGCTATTCCACAATAGTTGCTACAAACATGACATCCCTGAAAATAAAACCATTGTCATATGAACAAGTCCGAACACTTAATTTTTTTTTGGTTGAGTGGTACCTGGTTGGAAGGCCCAGAAGAATGTAAACCTGGCTGGAGTAAAGGAGGAGAAGAATCCGCTTGAGTGGGGTTGAAGAAGATTGACGAACACCTGAGACCAATTACAACAGTACGTCCTGCAGCTCCCCAGGAGTTACTTCCCCTAATAGCGTGCGCTTGTAAAGATGAATGTGTCCGTAACTGCGAGTGCAGAAACCATGTGCGGTAATTGCTCAGGCCTAGGATGTGATATGGGACACGAATATCACAGACGAAAATTCAGAAGAGGAGGGTGCTATGTTTGAAGACGACTGAATACTTATAAGTCGTTTACATTAATTTAAGGTCGCATTTAACATTATACCTTTTTATTCAATAGTACAATTGAACTCAGTTAACTTCAAATCTGTTGATAAAACATGGTTGCAATATATATTCAGTTATACCTATTTTCTAAAGGAAAACCTCCATAAGCTGTAGTTTTAAAAACATTGTGTCACAAATGATATAATTGTATATCGTAATTATAATACAGATTATTTATGTTGGAAAGATATTCATTCTTAGTGCGGAATTGTCCAGAGAAAATTCAGAGTGGCTTCCTCCGTACCACAGGTTTATATGGCTAAGGCCTGTGGAAGCCTCTTTTTCCTTAAAAAGTAGCGCCCCTTGAGAAGGTTCTGAGGTTGTCGTTCCTTCAAAGGCTTATCACTAACAAGCTACCGGCCACTAAAATCGCAATCTTCTGTTACAAAACGAAATCCTGTAAAAAAATGTTTCCTTAGCGATTTCCCAAAACAATCTAGAAAAATGCGGAAAATTGCTGCTTTTACTACCTCCGTAACTCTGGAACCGTTCACTTTAGCAAGATTATGTACTAGACCATTTTTGTTCGAAATTTAATGTAGATTATTTTTGTATTTGGCACTTTTCGCGCCAAACCGCATAGTTTTCTAAATATTTAAGAAAAACTGAAAAAACTGCCAATTTTCCAACTCCCCCCCCCCCCACTCCCCTCCAAACCCGACGCTCAAAATGGTGTAACTTTTTACGAAACAATATGTGGGCTCTATAGAACAGTTTGGTGCTGGAGGGAAACTTTTACTTTGGATGTCTGGGTTTAGGTCTAATGGCACCGTACTATTTGGACTACTCCCCACTCTTAAAGAATATGAACCGCCGGGCCTGCATGATATGCAGCATTCTCCCAGCTATTCGCCGCTGCGTGGCGTGGCGTTCCCTTGCCACAGCGCTCGGCCGTCCTTGAACGAGGCGAGGCGCGAGCTGGTTACTGGCTACTGGTTAGCCTCGCCATCCCAGCTCACAGCCGCCAAGCTGCGCAATTTCCGCGAGCCGGCGCGGTCTCAACTCCAGTCTAACTGTGGTCGCGACTGGAATGTTCTGAAGCACTTGTTCCCACTGGTTCAATAGAGCCAGCTCCCTGTCAGTTGCCCGTGTATGCAGGCGAGGTATTTCACGAGGAACAGTCAATAATTTAGGACCTGGTAGTACAGAAGAATTGTAACAAAAGTGTCATGGAACACGTGTGAAATTACTGAGTTCAATGCGTGGGTGGCCCAGGGAAGTGTGAGGGCACCGCTGTTGCTTTCTATCTATATACGAGGGTATTTCCAAAAGTAAGTTCCGATTCGCCGTAAATATTTGAAAGCTGCGCCAAGGACAAAACACGCATGCGCGCCGACTCCTGGCGTACCTTGCGCGTGAAACGCCGCCAGTATCGTTTTACGCACTGCGTTTACATGCAACACATTGTAATATATTTATCCAGGAGGGTTCCGTTTGTTTAAATAACTGAAGTATTCGATACCATAATTGGTCGTAGTGTTGTAACCTAACATTTCATGTTGATATTACATAAGCATTTTATAGCGCTTCTGTCAAGTTATTTTAATAATTATAATTTGCATTACTATGGTCTTCTAACAAACTAAATTAATTATTGAAAGTCGTATTAACAATGTAAACATATATTAACACTGCACTAATTGTTGTTTACTTACGATCATCTCTACTGTTTATTTTGATGTAAAAAAAACTTATTGTTACATCTGTCATACTTTCATGTATCTTTGCTTAAAGCAGGAGTCATTAATGTTTATTGAACAAATGGTTAAATATTTAAATGTTGTACTTCCGTGTTCTAGAAGGTTCTAGAAATGTGATTGTGTATTTATACGCGCGAATTGGCGCGAACTGAGTCAGTCTCAGTAGTCAGTCTGTACTAGTAGTCTGGAGTCTTATGGCAATCTTAGTGAAGTAACATTTTATTTAATATGGAAGTGTGTTGTGAAATTGCTTTATCAGAAATGGATGAATAAACATACTTAAAAATTAAATGAAAGTGTCACAAATGTAGTTTCCTGAAAACTCAAGAACCCGACGTCATAACATAATTTTGTAATGTGTTAACGGCAGGCGAGCTACAAGATCTTCGAGACCACTGAACATCTACAATAGGTGCTGTATATAAAAATGTGGCGTTAATGTATGTCCAGTAAAAAACACATGCGCCACAACATCTTCCGGAACACGAAAACCGATTTTCGTAAACCGTTTTTCGCTGTCGTGTTTACATGGCACAGCCTGAATCGGATTTTCCTAATCCACTTAAGATGGCGGCTGAAAAACAGCTGATTCAGTCCCCGATTTAGTCATAATAATCGCTATTCTTCTTTACTTAAATACACAGATTCATGCTCACTCTAATATTAATACTTTTATTTCACATTAGAAAATATCACTCTATCCATATGTGCCGAAAATTCTTACAAAAAAAAAACAAAAAAAAAAAAAAAAAAAAAAAAAAAAAAACGAAACCGCAATCTAACAAGCCAAGAACGCTTCAAAAACGGTTGTTTTTACATGGGCACGAAAATCGATTGTGGAACTGGAAAACCGCTTTAGAGAAGCGGATTTCCAGAATCGATTGTGGAGTGTTTACATGACAAACCAAAAGCGGAATTGGGAAATCGGTTTACGAAATCCGGTTTTGGGAGCTCGTGTAATCGAGGTGAGTGTTGCTGTGTGCTGTTGATAGTGTCAGTTCAACAATGTTTAAGACAATCAATCAGCCCGCCGATTGTGAAGTATGGGCCGCGGTGGAGTAGCCGAGCGGGCTAAGGAGCCCCGCTGCGGAGCGTGCGGTTGCTCGCCGTGGAGGTTCGAGTCCTCCCTGGGGCATGGGTGTGTGTGTGTTTGTCCGTAGGTTAGTTTACCTAGATTTAAGTGGTTTGTAAGCTACGGACTGATGACCACGCAGTTTGGTCCGATAGATTTACAAACATTTGAACATTTGTGAAGTATGGGCAGTGATACGGTTTTTGTCTGCAAGAAACGTTTCAGCGGCAGAAATCAATCGGCAGTTTACTGCAGTGTTCGGTCCTACTATAACGAGTGACAGTAAAGTACGCAAGTGGGTGCCAGCGTTTTATGAAGGATGGGAAAATGTGCGCGATGCACCACGCAGCGGCCGACCATCCGTTATTTCAGACGAGTTGGTTCATGCGGTTGAAAACAAAATCCGTGACGATCGAGGATTCACTATTTCAGTCTTAGAAGTGCACTTACCGAATGTGAGTAGAACACCGTTGTAAATAATTGTGTCTGAACATTGGAAGTCTCGTTATCTTTGCAGGCTGCCGATTTCTACGACATAGGCATTCAGAAACTTGTTGAACATGAAAACGTCAAGGTATATACCACAACCGATTTTTTCACACAATTGTATATTTGGAAGGGCATCTAATTAAGAATGGAGATTATGTAGAAAAATGGAGAAAGACGGAAGGGATGCCAATAAAACAATTGCGTTGGAAACAAATTTGATTTTGGATGTTTTTGTTTTAACCGGATCTTACTTTGGGAATAAAGGTAAAGCAATCAACAATCCGAAGATTGATTTGAACACCACAGAGCTTTACTATAGGCATGGTCCTGTTTGGAGGTGGTATGCCGTTGCCTTCCTCCGAATTTGGAACTGACTTACCCATCCAGTTATAGGGGGACCTACAGTTTAACGTGGGTTTCGAACCACGGTGCTACTCGGTATTTTTCACATCAGCAATACTGCCAGAGGTGAAAGAAGTGGAAAGTAACAGATAAAAATCCTAGGATCTGGCGGGAATCGAACCCGCGACCTTTGGATTTGTATTCTGCTACGGAGTCGCGCAATTTTGGAATATTCCTCGTAAATGATCTGAAGGACGGATTTAGTTGCAATCTGCGGCTGTTTGCTGATTATGCTGTGGCGTTCTAGAGCGTGTCTTCATTGAATGACTTTAGTAAGATGCAGGACGACGTTGATCAAATTTCTGGGTGGTGTGAGGAATAGCAACTAGCGCTAAATGTAGAGAAATGTAAGGTGATGCAGATGAGTAGGAGAAACAATCCCGTAATGTTGGAATACAGCATTAGTAGTGTGCTGCGTGACAGAGTCGCGTCAATTAAATACGAGGGCTGAAACTTAAATTGTGGCAACTATCTATTCACAACCGATACAAAAGCGTTAGATGTTTGCACCTCTTACTGTCCTTCAAACTAGTCACCAGCGTTGTGTAGAACATGTTGCCAGCGATGAGGAAGGCGTTTTATACCGTTAACAGAGCCTCTGCTGTTGACAGTGCGAATGGAGCGGTCTACTGCCTGTCGAATCTCTGGAACAGTTCTGAAGCGAATGCCACGAATCAATTCAAAGCCACAAGGACTTAAGTCTGGGGAGTTTGGTGGATGATGCAGTACTTCCTACTCTCATTAACCTAACAGAGCAACCATAGCTTGCGCTGTATGTGCCCGCGCAATGTCGTGCAAAATGATGGCTGGGTTGCGCAGAAAGTGTTGTCGCTTCTTTAGCAATGCTGGTCGCAGGTGATGCTCCAAAAACTAACAGTAACACTGTGCGTTGACGGTCTCTGTTATTCCTGTTTCGAAAACATAGTGACACCATTACGTTACACCGCTCGTTCACAAGTACGTTTCTCTCGATTGTGCCCATGCCGGTGACGTGGGACGGGTGAGTCCATTTGCTCTGAGGTAACGTAGGTATGTCAACAACGTGTGCTATCAGTGAATAGTAAATTCCATGGACGCACTAGAAGGCTCCATGTCTCCTGCCAGCTCCACAACATCAATGGAGCTTATTTCCTGAAGATGGTTTAAATAAGACCGAAACTAGTCGAAATATATATATATATATATATATATATATATATATATATATATATATATATACTCTAGATTGTTCTTCATATATAAATTTAAATAAGAGTGCTGTTTCCCATAAGTCGAACAAAAATGTTTCCAAAAATATGTGACAACTATGTTAGCGTATGTGCTAACATTAAATATTTTCCAAAAAAATTTACGGTCAAAGTTTTGAAGTACCTTTTTCTTCTCGAGCTAGTTACACAATAGTTGCACGATCGCTTAAAGTTTAGCGCCATGGATTACAAGTTCGCGTTACGTGTTCAAATTCAGTGCTGTGTTTTTCTTCCACTCTTCTATTGTCATGCAAGGATGTGAAATAGAATGGTATTAATTAGAAAATTAGTAATCATTTCAAATTTTTATTTAAAATAGTTGCTTTAACATGATTTTTGAAACTCAAATGGTTGATGTATCTATCATATATCGAAATACTGTATCACTGAAGTAAATATTTAAACTGTTAACCAACTTGACATTTGTCTTTCACCAACTTATAAGACTTTAAATACAAATTGATGACATGTCATATCCTGAACCGCTGCTTTGCAGAGGTAAACATTAGCTAAAAAAACTATACATTATACAAATATTGATATGGTTAGTATTAAAGACCATAAATTTTGCGAATATGAAAAATATACCTGCGATGGTCGATTTGAGTAAATATTTCGTATTTCTGTATGTAATAATAGTTAAAATTTTCGCAATTGCAGAGCATGACACATAATAGTGAATTAATAGAGTAATGAATATCATATGGAATGTTTACTTACATTAAAATGATCCTTATAGAAGCGAAGTGAATACATTCTCAATTCGATCTCTACGAACGAGTTTGTCATATTTTAAGCATTTCTCTCTCCTTGGAACATGTAAATATAAATTTCTAGAGTTTTGACAGACGTATTTGTACGTTGCGGTAGTACGTAATATTTGTAGATCATTTTCCAAAACCTGAGTGCCTGAACAAAATAACCCCGTTAGTGACTTTTACGACGGCAGGAGCAGCATTCCGAGGGTTGACGCTACAGGCATCATTCGACTGAAAAGGAACTTTTTAGTATGCTTTCAAATTATTTGAATTTAATTTCCGTTTTTTTAAATATTTCAGTTACTGTGAAACATCTGTTCCATATATGATGTTAAATAATCAATCATTCATTCGCCATTTGCGAGTTCTGCCGACATATGCGGCATTTCTTTGGTGGTCTACCATTTGATGACAGATGAAAATTTTTGCCTGAACGGGACTCGAACCTAGGTCTAACGGGACACTGAGGCAAATTAAGGGACGATCCCATAAAATACGGGACGTCTGGTCACCCTAGCATAAGTCGGGTATCTACATCTCTATATCTACATCTACATGGGATATTCTGCAGATCACATTTAAGTGCCTGGCAGTGGGTTCATCGAACCACCTTTATACTATTTATCTCCCATTGCATTCCAAAATAGCGCGCGGGAAGAAAGAACACCTGAATCTCTCCGTTCGAGCTCAGATTTCTCGTATTTTGTTCCGATGATCTTTTCTACTTATGTAAGTGGCACTCAACAATATATTTCCGCATTCGGAGGAGAGTGTTGGCGATTGGTGTTTCGTAAGTAGTAGACGCCTCAGCGATAAACGCCGTTGTAATGATTCCCATCCCAGATCCTGTATCATTTCCGTAACGCTGTCTCCCCTGTATCGTGACAATACGAAACGAGCTGCCCTTCTTTGGACTCTTTCGATGTCCTCCGTCAAACCCACCTGATAAGGATCCCACACTGGGCAGCAATATCCCAAAAAAGGACGGACAAGCGTAGTGTATGCAGTTTCTTTAGTTGTTCTGTTGCGTCTTTTAAGGGTTGTTCCTTGACCACGACATTATATACGTGTTCTTTCCAGTTTAAGTCTGATATAATAGTAATTTCTAGTTATTTAGTGGAGTTTACGCCCTGTAGATTCGATTGATTTATCTTGTAAACAAAGTTTAAGGGATTTCTTTTCGTACTCATGTGGACGACTTCACATTTCTCATTATTTAGAGGCAATTGCCATTTTTACACCATAGTGATATCTTATTTAGATCGTTCTGCAGTTGGTTTTGATCTTCAGATGATTTTACTAGACGGTAAATGTCGGTATCATCTGCAAACAACCTAAGAGAGCGTCTTAGATTTTCTCCCAAATCCTTTATGTAAATTAGGAACAGCAGAATACCAATAACACTGGTCTGTGGAACGCCCGATATCACCTCTTTAAGTCTACATCTACATGGGATACTCTGCAAATCACATTTAAGTGCCTGGCAAAGGATTTATCGAACCACCCGTATACTGTTCATCTCCTATTCCACCCTCGAATAGCGCGCGGGAGAAAAAACATCTGAATCTCTCCGTCCGAGCTCTGATTTCTCGTATTTTATTCTGATGATCATTTCTACCTATGTAAGTGGGAGTGAACAATATATTTCAGCATTCGGAGGAGAATGTTGGTGATTGGAGTTTCGTAAGTAGCCTACGCCGCAGCGATAAGCGCCGTTGATCCTGTATCATTTCCGTAACGCTGTCTCCTCAGTATCGTGACAATACAAAACGAGCTGCCCTTCTCTGGACTTTTTCGATGTCCTCCGTCAAACCCACCTGATAAGGATCCCACACTGCGCAGCTATACTCCAAAAAGGATGGCCAAGCGTAGGGTATGCAGTTTCATTCGTAGTTCTGTTGCATCTTTTGAGGCCGGCCGCGGTGGCCGAGGGGACTGCGTCGCGTCAGTCACGGTCTGCACGGGCACTACGGTCGGGGGTTCAAATCCCCCCTCGTGCATGGATATTTGTGCCGTCCTTAGTGTTAGATAGTTCATAAGTAGTTTTGTAAGTTTAGGGACTGATGACACCGTAGTTAAGTCCCAGATGCTATACAAACATTTGAACATTTTGAGCATCTTTTGAGGGTTCTGCCAATAAAACGCAGTGTCTGGTTCGCCTTTCCACGACATTATCTACGTGTTCTTTCCCGTTTAAGTCTGATGTAATAGTAATTTTTAGGTATTTAGTGGAGTTTACGCCCTTCACATTCAATTGATTTACCTTACAAACAAAGTTTAACGCCGACCGCGGTGGCCGAGGTGACTGAGGCGCTCCAGTCACAGTCAGCACGGCCACTACGGTCGTGGGTTCGAATCCCCCCTCTGGCATGGATATTTGTGCCGTCATAGTTCGTAAGTAGTTCATAAGTAGTTTGTAAGTTTAGGGACTGATGACCCCGTAGTTAAGTCCCATAAGTCCATAAACATTTGAACATTTGAAAGTTTAACGGATTTCTTTTGGTACTGATGTGGACGACTTAACACTTCTCATGATTTAAAGTCAATTGCCATTTTCACACCACAGTGATATCTTTAGATTGTTCTGCAGTTAGTTTTGATCTTCAGATGATTTTACTAGACGGTGAATGACGGCGTCAACTGCAAAGAACCTAAGAGAGCTACTTAGATTTTCCCCTAAATCGTTTATGTAAGTAAGGAATAGCAGAGGACCAATAATACTACCCTGTGGAACGCCCGATATCACCTCTATTTTAGTCGATGCCTTACCATCGATTACTACAAACTGTGTCCTCTCTGACAGGAAATCCCCTATCCAATCGCAAATTTGGGGCCATATACCACAACCACGCAATTTGATTAAAAGCCGTTTGTGAGGTACGGTGTCAAAAGCCTTCTGGAAATTACAGTGCCTCGAGAGGGTCGAGGTTGGAACGGCGGTATTGCACGCAGTACTTCGGCAGGTTTGACGACCACAGTGCTTTACTAGGCATGGCCCTGTTTGGAGGTGGTATGCCGTTGCCTTCCTTCGACCTTCGAACTGACAGTTATAGGGGGACCTACGGTTTAACGTGTGTTCGGAACCAGGTACTACTAGTTATTATTCACATGGGCAATATTGCCAGAGGGGAAAGGAGTGGAAAGTGACATATAAAAATCCTAGGACCTGGCGGGGATCGAACCCGCGACCTTGGGATTTAGAGTCCGGCACTCTACCACTGTGCAACCGAGGCGCAGAGTACTTGCTTACTACTTTGGCAGGCATTTTTGCTGTTGAGGCAGCTGTGCCTTGCTGGCGCGCCTAACTCCAGCTGACTGCGTAGTGTGCTGGTGCGGCGGTGGAGGGGGAGTGGGGGAGGGGCCCCGGTCAGCTGATAGCGGCAGATGCGACGCAGCCAGCCGTGGCGAGCTGGCTCGAGTGGTCCCCATTACGCTGGAGGGGGGGGGGGCGGCACAACACGTGCTGCTGACGTACCAGAGCCAGGCGCCGCCGCCATCCTCTCCGCGTATTTTGGTATGTGGGTCGCGCCCGACCCGCCAGGGCTTAACTCTCCGCCTAGGCAAGTGCGAGGAAGGCGAAATTACCACACATTCACTACGTTTACATGAAACGCATCTTCCGGAAGACGAATTTCGTAAACCGTTTCTCGCTGTCGTGTTTAAACTATCGCACTGACGTGTTTTACGGCCTACTTTAGATTTGTAGTTTTATAAGGTTTTGTAAACACTTTGGGCCAAAATAATAATCTAAATAATAATAATAAAAAAAGATTGTCTGAAACACTTTTAGGGGAAAAAATTAGGTAGTGCCGGGTTCCGACCTTTAGCTTCATAGTCCATTGCCGTGCCCACTGCGTTACGACTATCAATCAAAACATTAGTCATATAATCTCATACTATTGATGGCCGTTGTTAACTGATGCTAGTATGCCACTTGTAGACACTAGGTTATCATTTATCGTACGAAGAGCGATGTGTTTTTGTTAATTCCTCGGTGTTCCGTTGCTTTGAAGTGACAACGTGTAAGTTACAATAAGAAAATCGTCAAATACGCAACGTAAGATGGCATATACCAGAAAGAATTCTGGGCGAGGAATGTCACGTGACATCTCCTGACGGCTGGTTTTCGTTAATTCAATGGAGGGTTTCAAATCTCCGTTATTTTTGCAAATATGTCTCAAAGATACGAAATGTGAAAAAAACATAAGGAAGCTAAGTTGTTGAGAATTTTCTCCTCTACCAATCAGCTTATTCAATTTTCGTGTCAGATGAACGGTTCGTTTGCAATTACAGTTATATTACGAACGGCTTTTTTGGTATTACTACCGTATTTTTTGTCCGAAAAATTTGAAAAAGGGAGCTTCTGGTCTCTGGTGGCCTACAATCATGTCTGTAAAATTTGGTGCTGATAGGTTGAACGGTTCGTCTTAAAAACAGGGAACACGTTACGGACAGGCAGCCAGACATACATCCCAAAATCGCCGTTATTTTTGAAATATCTTTGAAACGCTACAAGATATGAAAAAAAAGAGAGCAAAGTTGTAGGGAATTTTACCGTAACATAAAGTGGGCCAAAAATATTTTGTGGCATTTACAATAACTCCTCAAAGTATTCGTCCGACTATATCGCATAGACTATAATAGGTACAGTCATACAAATATAGTTGCGCAATGAATAACAACTATTTCTATAAACGAAGGCTTCCGCGGCCGTTGTTATTGTTGCTAAAACTGTTTTGGGTATTGGACCGCATCGTCAATATATTAAACGTTTCACCGACGTTTCGGACACTATTGCAAGCGGCCATCTTCTGGGTATTACGTTTACGGCTGCACGAGGGACCCCAGCTTTCCCTCATCCAGGAGTATACGTAACACCCAGAAGATGGCCGCAATAGTGGCCAAAACGTCGGTGAAACGTTTAATATATAAAGCAGAGTGTCCGTATGATTGTACGTGTTGCATACAAATCCACAGTTTTGTTCCAATCTTGATGAAATTTTCTACACGTAAGCTTCGATCCATGAGGACGGTCGCCGTCAAACAATGACATGCGCGAAAAACTGCTGCATTTTGCGACAATGCTGCTCATTTTCTCCTAAACCATTGGACCGATTTCAACCAAATTTGGTACACACAGTACTTACCGTGAGGTAACAATTGCTGCATGGTTAAGTATCACATAAGGCACATGGTTCAAAAGATATTTCAATGTGATTTGCAGAGTCCTGAAGTAAATGGTCAAACTATTCGTTCGGTCAATGATAGATGTGTTGAACATCTCGCCAAACGAGGTTATTGCAGCCTGACAAATCCGCGGTGGCTGTACACTGCCTTGCAGAGGGAACAGGGTGATATGAGACACAACTGGTTGCCAATGCTTCGCGTTACTGCCTTTGTGTCTTAAAACAATCCATCTGTTAAATTAAGACTGACAGATATTATCATTAAGTAATAAACACCCGCTGAGTAAAACATGTGATTCTGTGTTGTAGACACGAAGAAACATTGGCATAATCTGACGGCCACAAGTGACTGTCTTTAGCAATATACTGTTTTTCGATAGAATTCATCACTGTAGGCTCTGCAACTTCACTTGCGCCAAGTAGCAGCATCTACGAGCAAACGCATGTAGCAATTTATTTGGTGCGTGCGCTTTCGGAAATTCACTAAGTATAAATGCTTTGCCGTACATAGTTCCAATCAGTCACGATGAGAACGGCATAGCATTTCTCACCTGAAGAAGTCGGCCAGATGGACTGTAGAAATATTGTGTAAAGGATGCACTTTGGTTGGTTGGTTTGTTTTACGGGGACAAAATTGCGAACGTCATCAGTCCCCCACGCTACACTTAGGAGCCCCAACATGAATCTCAAGTAGTAATACGCCGGGAAAGCCTACATAGCCACATGAAGTGCCTCTACGGAGAGGAGATGGTTCACCTCGTAAGTAATTTCGATAAACGTCTAAGAAAAAAAGGAAGCTGCTGAGTGCCCTCGCTCTCCTGCTGAGATGTCGCAACGGTATTATACCAAAATTTGCAAGATTTGTCCACTACATTAATACAAGGTCCGCCAAGAGCAATCCATTGTCATTTGTACTTTGATCGACTTCTGAGGGTCAGCAACTGTTATAATATTTCATTTTTAGCCAACAGTTGCGAATGGTTTTTGTTCTATTGACGTGTTTCACTCGTTTTGGATCATCTTCAGAATCTTGTAGTTGCGTCCGCGACCCGTCTCGTCTGTTTTATGACAAGTACCTTTGCAGATGATATGGCTTTGTTTGTTGTTAATGTGAAGGAAGCAAGGGCCGCAGCGGATTAGCCGTGCGCACTGGGGCGCCGTGCTGTGGTGCGCGTGGCCGTTCGCCGTCGGGGCTTCGAATCCCCCATCGGGCAAGGGTGTTTGTGTTGTCCTTAGGTTAGTTTACCTTAGTTTAAGCTACGGACTAATAATCAAGCAGTTAGTAATGTTTCCTGTTTAGTAGGCCGTTCTATAATTACATGTGTATTTTTTTCTTAGGATGGATATAATGAATAAGAATAATTCTCTCTCGCTGCGTGGCGCACTAGGGGAGACTGTTGGCCACGATAACATTTCTTCAACAAAATGGGCTTAAAAGCAACTCGCTTTCAGTCACATTCGTGATTTAGTAATGCTGATTGTGTTTCGTGTACATGTAGGTAACCTATGAAGCTAACGAAAGTAACGGGGGCGAGTGTGTATGTGGTTTATTGTTCGATCACATCATTCCTAGCATGTGTGTGTGATGCGTGTGTGTGTGTGTGTGTGTGTGTGTGGTGCAGTGGTAAACTTCGGTAGGAGTAGCTGGAACTTGTATTTGATTTTGTTGGTAGGGTAGTTTTTGCTGTTGTTGGGCTTAAATATTACTTCCGTCCCGCCGACTTTCAGTGATAATGTTGGCAAAGGAAAAAATGTTCAGATGTTTGCAAAGCTTATGGGACAACTGCGGGGTCATCAGCCCTAAACTTACAAACTACTTATGAACTAACTTATACTAAAGACGACACAAACATCCATGCCCGAGGGAGGATTCGAACCCACGACGAGGAACGGCCTCCCGCATCGTAGCATAGCGCCTCAATGCGCTCGGCCCCTCCGCGGCTTGGCAAAGGACGCTGAACCCTGACGATCATGTGATTAGCATTTAACCAGTCGCGTGACAACAGAAATGTTTTGTCATGAAATGTTCGTTGTACGAAGGCATTTACTTTTACTGATCGAACAGGGGTGCATACAAGAACCTGTCAATCATAGAGCAGGAACAGCACTATTTATTAACTTTATGGCATATATGAAACACCAATCAAGTTATTATATATGGTTCGGATTTCTAATATTACGATCTAGGCAAGGATTTTCTACTGCGTTGCGTATGGTCAAATGTTTGTAAATCTATTGGACCAAACTGCGTGGTCATCAGTCCGTAGCTTACAAACTACTTAAACCTAGGTAAACTAACCTAAGGACAAACACAAACACACACCCATGCCCCAGGGAGGACTCGAACCTCCACGGCGAGCAACCGCGCGCTCCGCAGCGAGACGCTTTAGACCGCTCGGCTACTCCACCGCGGCCGTTTCATATGTTCCCAACATAATCACGAGAGGTCGCTCGGACAGAATGTAAAATTTTACCTGTTTTAAGTGATAGGCGGCATGGCTTTTGCTGTTTTGTGTCTTTTAATTTACAGTTTTCGATTTATTTATTTTCTGGGAGATTGGAATCGCCTACGTCATACGATGTGTATTATAATTCAATGAAGTGTTCGATACCATTTCTTGTTTTCTTTCTCTATTTAATTATTTTTTATGTATGGGCGTTGATTGTAATCGCTTGGGTTCTATTGTAGATCGACTGAAGTGTTCGATACCGTATTTAAATTGTGTTGTATATTGAGGTTGATTGGTATCGCCTGCTTCATTTGAGGTGTAGCCAAATGAAGTGTTCCAAATGATTTTTGTGGGTTTTTTGGTGTTTATTTCGCGTATTGTATGTGTTGTTTTGCTATATTTTTATGTGTTACGGATTATTTATTTCCGCGTGCAATGTCCGCAACCAAAATCGCCAATTTCTGCGCTTCTCCCGTTAGTGTCATTTTATTGGTTTTACGCCAATTTTTGCCTGTTTATATGTGTGTGTCGGTGTTTTTCATTAATGTTTTGGTCGCCATATTGGCCAAGTGTGATTACGTCGTTTACGTTATCGGACAAAGCAGACGTATGGAACCGCGTCGTTCAGTTTCGTCTGTCGAATGCGGCATCTCAGATGTCTTGGCAAGTATTTTCTACCGTGTTTTTGATATTCCCAACATAGTCAGGCGAGGCCGCTCGGGGGGGGGGGGGGGTTGAAGCCAAAATTTTATCTGTTTTTGGTGATAGGTTTTCTGTGTTTTTTTATTTTTTTATTTTTTTTTTTAGTTTCCATTTTCGGGTTTGTATTTTGGTTGGAATTGGAATCGCCTGCTGCATTTGAGGTGTATTATAGTTCAATTGCAGTGTTTGATACCTTTTTTTAATGTATGAGTTTTGATTGTAATCGCTTTTTTCATTAGAGTTGTATTATACGTCAACTGAGTTTTTTAATTGTTTTGCATGCTGGGGTTGATTGGAATCGCCTGCTTCCTTTGAGCTTAGGTCAATTAAAGTGTTCAATACCATTTTTGTGTGTTTTTGTCGTTCTTGGTGTTATTTCGCTTATTTTATGTGTTGTTGTATTATATTTTCATGTGTTATGAATTATTTATTTCCTCTTGCAGTTTCTCCGCCCAAAAGCGCCAAAATCCCGTGCTTGTCCCGTTAGTGTCATTTTATTGATTTTGCGTCAATTTTCGTCAGTTTTCGTGTGTTCATACGTTCGTGTATCGGTGATTTTCGTGATTGTTTTGGTCGCCATATTGGTTACTAGTGATTACGTCGCTTACGTCATGGGTGAAAGCAGACGGGTGGAATCGCGTCCTTCAGTGTTGCCGAACGACCAGTAGCTGTGAAGCGTGAAGCTGTTCAACTCGAGTGCGATAGCTCAGGTTCTGGAGACGAACCAGTGTGGACGGGACTTTCTCTCTGTGCAAGAGCTGTTGTTTTCTTTATCCGGAAAACTGATACGCGTAATAATAGAACAATGATCTTGTTTTAATTCTGTTTATCTTCGGAATCAGATCATCGTCTGCCTGGTTTTACATTCTCCAACTGACACAGTAAGCGGAAGATGGTCTAGCCCACGGCTTTTTCCTCTAGCATTAGTTAAGATTTACACTTATCTGTAACTATACGTGTGTTAACCTACTGTCTAAATGTTTTCTAATTATACGTGTTATCTTACAAGTTAAATAGGTGATCAGTGGTGTTGTTTGTATTTCTGATCGTGTTTCTACTTATATTTGTGTTTCTATTATACCATGGTTCTTCCACCTGTGTGTATCGTGTTTGCCTTCTGCGGTGTTTGTACGAGTATGTCATGTCCTGTGTGTGATCCATGATCAGTGACTTCGTTTAGTATCTACCTTGTAGCTGTTTGTTTGAAAATCTATGGGACTTAACTACTTTGGTCATCTGTCCCTAGGCTTACAAACTACCTACTTCCGCTAACTTATGCCAAGTATATCGAATACACCCATCCCCGAGAGAGGACTTGAACCTCCGACGGCGAGCAGCATCGCGCTCCGCAGCCGGGTGCCTTAGAACGCTCGGCCACTCCACCGCGGCTAGCTAAATCTATTATAGCCTAATGCATGTGATTTACTGGCAGTGTAGTGTAGAAGTGTGTGTGTTCTGGGCAACATGTATAGTCAGCATATTGGCTGAGGATCACGCACTGCAAATTATGAAGAGACTAGCTGTAAACCCGGCGTTGCCCGGGTGTTTATTTACCCTGCACTCTCGTAGTCCACATCCCCTTCCCCCTCTCTCTGCATCCACCTCTTTCTCTCCCATCTCTCTGTTCGTTTCCACCTTTCCCTCTCGGCAAAGTTTTCTGCAAGTTACCCTCTGTCATATACCATACAAACATTTATGTACCCAGTGATATTCCTCTTGGTTTTAAAGGTAATGTGTGCAAAACTTCACAAATATTTGAGCAAAACTATGCATTTTTGAAAATTCCGTAAGTACCGTCCACCATTAACCGAACGAAATTGTATACAGACAGCGACATTTGTTTTTAAGATAGTGTGTGCAAAATTTTATCAATATCGGAATAAAACTATAGATTTCTAAGCAATAAAACGGCAGGGTCACACTGAAAAACGCACTTTGTTGTTCTCAAATATTACAGTTTTATTTCATACAACTCTTGTTCTGAGAATAACGTAAACAACCAAAAAAGGATCTGTGAAATCGGTCAAGCCATTCTCAAGTTATGGCGCGACCAAGTATTTAGAGATCCATTTTATATTGCAAAGGACCCTCCCCCATGCACCGTATGAAACTTAAGGTAGAGGGTGACCTTCCTCTTGTTTTGAAGGTCAAGTATGCGAAATTTCTACCTATGAACTACATTCCTGCCAAATTTCAGCTTCATAGGTGAAGTAGTTTTCCAGATTTCAGTGAGTGAGTGAGTGAGTGTCCTTTCGCTTTTATATACATAGAGATTAAGAAAACAGAGTGCTTAATTTTGGATGCAAGAGAATTAAGGGAGTCTTGGGGACAAAAATAAATAGTAACATGCAAATCCGTAATGCTAACTTTATTTGATACAAGGTCATGCCTGATGCGACAGTTTGTGTGTGTGTGTGGGGGGGGGGGGGGGGGGTCAGTTACAAAACTCTTTATAAGAGTCAGAAATTACATGCAAACTTTGTTGCACGTCCCTAACTACTCCTATTTTCCAATAATTGACCGCATAAATCTGGGTATTCTCACGTGTTGGTCTCTCATTATTTATGACGTCATATCTCCTATATATATATGTGTCGTTCTCTTTTGTTTTTCGTTCAGGAACCTTCGTGCACGTGTGATGAACAGTTCACCAAAGTTTCATTGCAATCTAATGAATGGTTTATGAACACATACAGTCTGAGAGAGAGAGAGAGAGAGAGAGAGAGAGAGAGAGAGAGAGAGAGAGAGAGGCATCATGACTAAGCATTTCCGCAGGAGAATTGTAAGTACTTGTTGAGTCCACGACAGGTCGAGTTTCTGCATTTCACCGGCAAATAAAGAAGTTCCGACACTATTTAGTACGTACCCATGTCTTTTTTGTCACCTCAGTGTATACCCCACCGGGTCGGTAACATCAAAGCATTCAATTCACAGAGAACTGCAACAATATTCGTTTACATTCGTGCCCAAGTTTGCAACCTGTAGAAAGTTCCGTTGAGATCCGACAGTGCGTCCCTAGTGCTTCGCTTGTCTTCACGAAATAAATTAGAATTAGAATCGTGAACAGGTGCCAGCATGCGCAGTTTAGAAGTAGATATCCTTGGAAAAGCAAAACAACTTACATCACTTAACAAAGGCAAGTATTGCGGTCCAGACTGTATACCAATTAGATTCCTTTCAGAAAATGCTGATGCAATATCTCCATTCCTAGCTATCATATACAACTGCTCGCTCAGCGAAAGATCCGTGGCCAGTGACTGAAAAGTTGCGCAAGACATTCCATTATCCAAGAGAAGTAATAGGAGTGATAGCAAAACTATTGACCTATATCACTGACGTCGACTTGCAGCAAGATTTTCGAACGCGAAAAACAGCTAGCTCTTTACTCACGTGAAGTGATGAGTGTTATCGACGAGAGCTCTCAAATCGATTCCATATTTCTAGATTTTTGGAAGGCTTTTGACACTGTAGCCGCGGCGGAGCGGCCGAGCGCGTTGAGGCGCTGTGCTACGATTCGCGAGGCCGGTCCCCGTCGGGGGTTCGAATCCCCCCCTCGGGCATGGATGTTTGTGTCGTCTTCAGTATAAGGTAGTTCATAAGTAGTTTGTAAGTTTAGGGACTCATGACCCCTCAATTTACTTCCTTAAGCTTGACAAACATTTGAACATTTGACACTGTAGTTCAAAAGCGTCTTCTAAACAAATTGCGTGGTTATGGTATATCGCCACAGTTGTGTCACTGGATTCGCGGTTTCACTTCAGGAACGACACAGTATGTTGTAACTGACGGAAGGTAATCGAGAAAAACAGAAGTGATATGTGGCGTTCCCCAGGGAAGGGTCGATACTGTTCTTCATCATTATAAACGATTTGGGAGTCAATGTGATCAGCTCCCTTCATCTACATCTACATCTTCATGGGATACTTTGCGAATCACATTTAAATGTCTTGCATAAGGTTCATCGAACCACCTTTATACTATTTATCTCCTATTCCATTCTCGAATAGCGCGCGGGAGAAAGAACACCTGAATCTCTCCGTTCGAGCTCTGATTTCTCGAATTTTATGCTGATGATCTTTTCTACGTATCTAAGTGGGAGTCAACAATATATTTTCGCATTCGGAGGAGAATGTTGGAGATTGGAGTTTCGTAAGTAGCCCACGCCGCAGCGATAAGCGCCGTTGTTGTAATGATTTCCATCCCAGATCCTGTATCATTTCCGTAACGCTGACTCCCCTGTATCGTGACAGTACGAAACGAGCTGCCCTTCTTTGGAATCTAGCTGCTTCATGCGCTTGAGCCGCTAACGATATCATGCAAACCAAACGAAACAGTCTGTGGATAATTTCTCGCGTTTAAGTTTAGAGTTATCTCTATATTTTGACATTATGGAATTTATTAGTCAGATATTGCAGAGTGCAGAATACTTCAAAACAGAGATGTTGTAGCACTGAACTATGTAATCTAGCAGGCAGACGCTAACCTCGAAATGGCTCTCATCGGCAGAAGGCAAACACGTGATTTTTAATTCTGTTCGCGACCTATCGCGCATATTTTAGTTCTCGACCTATCGCTCATATTTTAGTTCTCGACCTATCACGCATATTTTAGTTCGCGGCCTATCGCGCTTATTTTAGATCGCAACCTATCGCGCATATTTTAGTTCGCGACCTATCGCGCATATTTTAGTTCGCGACCTATCGCGCATATTTTAGTTCGCGACCTATCGCGCATATTTTAGTTCGTGACCTATCCCGCATATTTTAGTTCGCAACCTATCCCGCATATTTTAGTTCGCGACCTATCGCGCATATTTTAGTTTACGATCTATCACGCATATTTTAGTTCGCAACCTATCCCGCATATTTTAGTTCGCGACCTATCGCGCATATTTTAGTTTACGATCTATCACGCATATTTTAGTTCGTGACCTATCCCGCATATTTTAGTTCGCGACCTATTGCGCATATTTTAGTTCGCAACCTATCCCGCATATTTTAGTTCGCGACCTATCGCGCATATTTTAGTTCGCGACCTATCGCGCATATTTTAGTTCGCGACCTATCGCGCATATTTTAGTTTGCGACCTATCGCGCATATTTTAGTTCTCGACCTATCGCGCATATTTCAGTTCGCGACCTATCGCGCATATTTTAGTTCGCGACCTATCGCGCATATTTTAGTTCGCGATGTATCGCACATATTTTAGTTCGCGACCTATCGCGCATATTTTAGTTCGCGACCTATCGCGCATATTTTAGTTCGCGACCTATCGCGCATATTTTAGTTTGCGACCTATCGCGCATATTTTAGTTCTCGACCTATCGCGCATATTTTAGTTCGCGACCTATCGCGCATATTTTAGTTTGCGACCTATCGCGCATATTTTAGTTCTCGACCTATCGCGCATATTTTAGTTTGCGACCTATCGCGCATATTTTAGTTCTCGACCTATCGCGCATATTTCAGTTCGCGACCTATCGCGCATATTTTAGTTCGCGACCTATCGCGCATATTTTAGTTCGCGACGTATCGCACATATTTTAGTTCGCAACCTATCCCGCATATTTTAGTTCGCGACCTATTGCGCATATTTTAGTTCGCAACCTATCCCGCATATTTTAGTTCGCAACCTATCCCGCATATTTTAATTCGCAACCTATCCCGCATATTTTAATTCGCAACCTATCTCGCATATTTTAGTTCGCGACCTATCGCTCATATTTTAGTTCTCGACCTATCGCGTTTATTTTAGTTCGCGACCTATCGCGCATATTTTAGTTCTCGACCTATCGCGCTTATTTCAGTTCGCGACCTATCGCGCATATTTTAGTTCGCGACCTATCGCGCATATTTTAGTTCGCGACGTATCGCACATATTTTAGTTCGCAACCTATCGCGCATATTTTAGTTCGCGACCTATGGCGCATATTTTGGTTACTACCTATTGCGCTTATTTTAGTTCGCGACCTATCGCGCATATTTTACTTCGCGACCTATCGCGCATATTTTAGTTTGCAACCGGTAGCTCTTATTTTAGTTCGCAGCTCGGCCGCGGAGTAGGTCGCTCTTTTTAGTTCGTCCGCTCGTTTTGGCTTTTGCTACCGCTACTAGAACTACAGCTGAGCTGCATCTCAGCTCGAAATGACGGCAGAAGGGAATCACGCGATTCTGCGCGTCCTCTCGCTGTTACCCGCCAGTCTTCGGAAAAGGAGCGGACGAAGTAAGAGGCGAGGGATCTGCGAACTAGTTCTCGTAGTTCGCTTGTGGGAGCGGTCTTCCGAACTTGTTGGCGAACTACACAAGACTAGTACAATGGTGCCTGTGCCTCCCTGGTGCTTCGTTTGTCCGTCGCTGTGATTTGGGGTGAGAGAAATTCGGCACAGATCTCCAGTGGACACGGATCAATTGGGCGGCGAGTGACCGAGGCTCGAACGTCCTTGAGGGGGGCGGAAGCCTAAACAGGCGGCTCGAGGCCGCGCAGTCTGCGGCGCTTCCACTGTGCGTGCGTGGACGCGCGCCAACACGCCATTGCGTAACGCACCGAGCCAGCAGCAGCCGCGCTCACGTGCGTGGAATGCGCAACCGGTACCCCGGCACTGCTACCGGGCCAGTCGGCGGAACGCCCGAGGCATGAACCGGGTGAGCAAAAAGTGAGTATAAATTTGAAAACTAATAAATCACGGAATAATGTAGATAGATAGGTAAAAAGTGACACACACATGCCTTGAATGACGTGGGGTTTTACTAGACAAAAAGAAAGAAAAAAAAAAAAAAAAAAGCAATACCGTATATTTCCGCAGATAAGACGACCTTCATATAAGACGAGGTGCAAATTTTCATAAAAAATTTATAGTTTAAGCATATATCTGGCCTATAACACGACCCTCAAGTTACCGTATTTACCCGAATGCATGCCGCACATTTTTTCGTTTTCGGGCTCTAAAAGTACGCCTGCGACTTTTGTTAGATTCCGTAGCTAAGCTTCAGGAAGTTCCGAAAAGTGCCGTTCGAAGCCGCCATAAGTAGTTTTCTTGATTGGTACACCTGGATTTCACCCTTTGCTGCAGTGTTTGCGGTCAGCTGTTGAACGTCCGTGTGTGTAGTACTACGTTGTATCCAATCGTGTAGAAGCGAAGTTAAAAAAAAAAAAAAAAAGTAATTTATTTCGCTGATGCACAAAATATGCGGATGAAAAGACACGAAAGTGCCCGACAACAGAAAAAGGATTCCGAAGGAAGCCGCAATTGTTGCGTGAAGCTCCGAAATATTTTAACCCATTCACTACCCCGTACGTAAATATACTCTAATATGTTTCAGTACGACTCTGGATACCTATATTGATAAATTCTTTTTGACAAGCGACATTTGTAAAATCAAGCTGCATTGTAAATAATTCATTATATTCCTGCTTTGTGGCATATAGGTTCTCGTATGTACCATTGTCCACTCAGTAAATTAATAAAGCTCGAAAAGCGAATATTTTTTAAAAAATTGCGAAAAAACTTTTTTTCTTCTTTTATATCTTTCCTCCACGATGTAAATTTCATCAGAGTAATATCATAGATGCGCTGCATAGCGTGCCATGTGAGGCTTCGACCTCCAAACGATATATATGTCGCTTAGCCTCCGAATCTACGATTCATAAACACTAAAGCGATTTACAGTTGCATGTTCGATATATATCGTTTCAAGCCGAGCTACTTCGTCTGTAAGCTTTCTTGCAAATTTCGCAGAAATTCTTAGATTCCTGACTAACCACATCCGTTAAAATCATATTCATAAAAATCATAACATTCGCCTGTTCGGTACGTATCGTTTCGATACTTAACCGCTTCAATAAATATCGTTTGGAGGTCGAAGCCGCGCTATGTAGCACATCTGCGAAATTACCAATTTTTGACTTAACTTCAGTCCAATTGTTGGGCCTTTTTTATGATTCAGCCATCGTATTATCTGCGGACATATACGGTAATTAAAAAGGTCGTCAACAATCCGAAGATTGAACACCACAGTGCTTTACTAGGCATCGTCCTGTTTGGAGGAAGTATGCCGTTGCCTTCCTCCGACCTTCGTACCCAGCCAGTTATAGGAGGGCCTACAGTTTAACGTGTGCTCCGAACCACGGTGCTACTCGGAATTTTCATAGCAGCAACACTACCAGAGGTGAGAGAAGTGGAAAGTGACAAATAAAAATCCTAGGACCTGTTGGGGATCGAACCCGCGATCTTCGGATTGTCTGGCACTCGACCACTGTGCTACGGAGCCGCATTAAGCAATAATTACCATCACAAATTAAGACAAAGCAAATAATATGTTCTTCACAGGAAATGCTCAAAATGTTCACCATAATTCCTCAACAATAGCTGTAGTCGAGGAATAATGTTCTGAAAAGCACTGTGAAACATGTCCGGAGTTATGGTGAGGCATTGGCTTCGGATGTTGTCTTTCAGTAACCCTAGAGATGTCGGTCGATCACGATACACTTGCGACTTCAGGTAACCCCAAAGCCAATAATCGCACGGACTGAGGTCTGGGGACCTGGGAGGCCAAGCATGACGAAAGTGGCGGCTGAGCACACGATCATCACCAAACGAAGCGCGCAAGAGATCTTTCACGCGTCTAGCAATAAGCCATCCTGCATAAAAATCGTACGTTCCAGCAGGTGTTTATCAGCCAGGTTGGGGATGATGCGATTCTGTAAAATATCGGCGTACCTCTCACCCGTCACGGTAGCAGTTACAAAACCAGAAACGGCGCGAAACGGTAGATGTAGTAAATCCAACCGATACCGTGACTTTCTCGTCGTACAGTTTTCGGTAGCCCAAATTCCGGGGTTGTGGGCATTGACAGACCCTCGGAGCGTGAAACGAGCTTTGTCTGTCCACAACACGTTACTCAACCAATCGTCATCTTCCGCCTGTTTTTTTTTTCGTGGGGGAGGGGTTGGGGGGGGGGGGTTCTAATAAAACCCCATGTCATTCCAAGCACGTGAGTCAATTTGTACCTCTCTATCTACATTATTCCGTGATTTATTAAGTTTTCAAATTTATACTGACTTCTTGATCACCCGATACTTTGTGGAAGGCCGCAGGCAATTCTGGCTGCACGATACATGTGGCTTTTGTTTCAAAAAGGGGGGGGGCTGCAAGGAAACGTCAACTTATACAGGGCGGTCGGAAATTCACGTTACAAACTTCTAGGATTCGTAGATGGTAATGAATACATAACATTTTCAATAAGAACCCATGTCCGGAAACGTATGGTTTCCGTTCTACGACAGTTTCAATCCAGATGTGTAACTGGTCAACGTCTGCTTAGGGATAGAGAAACGTCTCAGAGTTCACTGTGCTGGTATGCCAACAGAGTAGACACGATAACGTGACCAAATGTTTGTAAAGCTTATGGCTCTTGAAACTTCCTGGAAGATTAAAACTGTGTGCCGGAACCGGAACTCGAACCTGGGACCTTTGCCTTTCGCGGGCAAGCTCTCTACCGACTGAGCTATCCCGACACGACTCACGATCCGTCCTCACAACTCTATTTCTGCTAGTACCTCGCCTCCTATTTTCCAAACATATGGGACTTAACTGCGGGGTCATCAGTCGCTAAACTTACAAACCACTTTTGAACTAATTTATACTAAAGACAACAAAATCCATGCCAGAGGGGGGGATTCGAACCCCCGACGGGGAACGGCCTCGTTCATCGTTTGACGTGTACTACATCAAACGATCAGCAGATGTCCGTCAGAAAATGTGGTTTCAGCATGATGGTACACCACTTTCCACTGGCTGTCCGGAGACATCTCAACAGACGATTTGGTGAAAGGTGGATGGGACGTGGTGGTCCAACCGCGTTGCCGCCACGATCACCGGATTTAACCCCTATGGACCTTTTCTTGTGGGGTCGTATGAAGAGCCTAATTTATGAGACACCTGTAGAGGCAGGCACGAGTTCTGCCCACTGCACAAGACACCGAAGAGACACCAGGTGGTATGGAGGGAGTGTACCAGAACATGCTTCAGAGGTACAATGTGTGTAACGACGTTCGTGGTCGCCACATCGAACCTCTGCGTTCTTGTTATTGTCGACTAATGTAAACCGTAAGGTGTAAATTGTAATGAAAATCCGTAAGTAATAACGGAATGATACAGTATTCTTTTCAAATTGATTGCAACAATTTTACTGGGTCACGCCTAATTACATTCCTCTAGTAGGAGCGGATAAGATAATTATCTGAATTCAAACCGTCGTGGAGCGGAAACGATATGTTTCTGGACATGGGCTCCTATTCTAAACGTTATGTACTTACTACCCTCTACAAGTCCTAAAAGGTTGTAACGGGAATTTCCGACCATCGCGTAGTTCATACATTCTGCTGTCATCTACAGCGTGCCAGACATTTAAACGTACACAGGGTGGCAAAAAGAGAAGACGAAAAAGAAACACCAAAAACGCCTAGTATGCTGTGTGGGAAGGCAGTCTGATAGGTTTTCAAAAAAGAACCCTCTGAAACGGGCGGCTTGGGGGCTAGAGAGCATTCAGGTCTGAGAACGAACTGCTGTGATCCGATCAGTTTTGGTGTCTGCATACTGAAGGTATGCAACCTTTGAGATATTTGTGTATTGCGGGTGGACGTCCTGATCCTAATAACTAGACCGCGGATTTTTTAGGTCGTAAAAAGAAGATTTTAAATAGGCGTATAAAATAGGCTCTTTCATTAACTCACTTCGGCCAATAAAATCTAAAATAGGATCCAAAACGTATTCATCAGAAGAAATGAACACAATGTAAATTGAAGTATTTTATCCATTTCAGCAACTGTTCAGATTATAAATCAATAAAATTCAGCAACCAGTTGCTTGTAGTTATTTATTTTTAACATAACAAAAATGTGTTAATTTTATCTCATTATATGAACTTATCTTTATTGCAATCTATTTGGTTCGAAACTGCTTCAAATTTCTGTAACCGACTTGTACGTTCCATAGCCTTTACTGTATACCAATGCACTTGTTTGTCTGTATAGAGGCCAGAAGAAGGGCACTCAAGCGCCCGAAACCGGTCGTTATAGTTAACCACAAGCAACTGGTTGCTGCATTTCATTAATTTACAATGTATATTCGCAGACTTTATGTATGAACAAATTTTTATTTGTGTACAATAAGGCAAATGATAACTTGGACAGTTCAACAGCACTGGAAACATCTCAAAAACATTAATGTTCAAACTGACACATAATTTTGTAGGTCTTCGAAGATAAAAACATAATGCAGAACACAAGTCAATTGTTGAAATACATATAAAATATAACTAACGCTGAATGAACCAGTGACTTGAAACATTAAGATCATAGTTGGATTGACAGTAAACGACTGAACTCTCTTGTAGGTTTGTCACAGAAAAGCCATGGCGCACGGCTGTTCGTATTAATTTACATATCGAGAATGAACGTTCCTACATGGACGGATACGGCAGGGCCGCACTTCACTTTCGGCTCATGTAAGACGCAGCATTCAGTGGAACTGGATTTTCTGTTAAGCATGGATGCTGCCGTGCATAGGCCTTTCGGCCCAGTGCTATTCTGGAAAACCTGCTGCATTTTTTCCGTACTTTTTCTTCTACTTCACCTATCGCTTCATTAATTTTCTTATTCACTCTCTTCAGCACTGCCATGTTGTAGTATATAGGTTAACGTGACTAACGTGAGTCTTCTACTTCGGAAACAACGCTTTGCCATTAATATGTAGTTCGCTCTAGTGTAAGACAAGTCCCGTTGAACTGAAGGAAATCGGAGTAATTGTGCTGCTTAATTTACAGAAGCGGCATTCTCTGGCAGATTTTCAATTGTGCGTTGCCGGGGCCTGGTTACCGTAGTATTCTCCTGCAGAAAACCACGTGGCTCAGGGCTAACAGTAGGTTCAAGTGGCAAGGGGACATCTTGATGTTGTACCCTTAACGGTGCCGTGCCAAAAACTTTCTTTACCGTGGAGGTTAATAAATAGGGAACTCTAGCCATACTTCCTCTGCTCTCCGGTCGAGACTATGTGCTACGCAAGTTTAAGATTCCCATAGAGCAAAACCCACATAAATAATTTTCTTTTAAAATAAAATTAATAATTTAATCAAACAATATGTAATATAATATAACCACTTCATTTTTTGTTAATGTTCGTTGGAATCTATAGGCTACGTAACAGATACACTTAAAAAGCTCAAAGAATAATAGGCTATGATTGTAATCTTCAATTATCCATGGAATGATAATAGTATAAAAAGAACAGAATCTCCGTTGTCGCCCTCTTTCTCTTGTCTCGCGTTGTTCTGATCGGAATTATTACTATTGAGCATCATTAACTATTGTTATATTAATTGTACAAAATCTACTGATAAAATGGAAACTCAGATAGGCATTATTTGCTTTCTGTTCTTATTAATAAATCCCCTCAGTCAAAATTAAATTCAGTAATTTTTTATTCATTTAATTATTTTACCAGTTCCTACCACCATTGATCATGCTGTCTTAAGTTAAAGCGAATTATTACGACTTTGGATGGTTCGGGTATTAGATATATCGAAATTATGCATCTCGTGTAGCTTGCCAGTGCATCTTTCAATTTATTCATTTTAAAAAAAATATTTATTGACCTAGAACCTGCGATCTCTTATACGTAAAGAACGGTCCGAAGTCTGATCAGCCGTTGGTACGTATCATTTATTACTATTCTTTCATTCATTAAATCACTTTTATTAAAATTATGCTACACAGGGACCGAATCTAAGTATTCCAAACCTCCATCCAATGTCGGCGAATAGTTACGAGGTTTACAAATAATTTTTATTACAGCTCATCAACGAGACCTTCTACACCGCTGTGAAAGATAACTATTCGTCGAATTATGTAGGTTGCTTGTCCTGCAAAATACTTTAATCTTTTAAATGTTTGGCCATTGCAATTCTTTTCATTTTTTTTTTTTAATTACGGGTTCGTATAAACTGCAGGTTTCATTACTACTTATTTTGAAAAACCTTTCAATTACTTTAGTACGGGCTATTTTTTTCCACCTCAAATAGTCAGGCAAGCAATAACACTACAGAATTTGACGACCGTGACAGGACTCGAACCTGCAGCATCACGGAGCAGAACACACGGCGCAGATGAAACGCTGCAGCCATAAAGGCAGCACTATCTGTCAAAGGCAGAAACATTTAATTTTCGTCTACGCATTTGGATATTGCAGCTTCAACCCATTGCTGAGAAAGTGTGCGACTGTTTGTTGGTTAGTCTCTGGGAATGGTTTTGAACGCATCGAGTAAGGTATTGATGACGCATTCGGGTCCAACTTGCCAACAATCAGATTTGTAATACGCCGACCGAGATTCTCAATAGTTTAATCTACAGAAATTTGTCTGGAAGAATCCGCAAAATTTTTTCGGATACTTTGCAGTGCATCTGTATATGTTCAGTCCAGGTAATTTTCACGCAACGTTGACTGACGATACAGACCGATGGCAGTTTAGATGAGATTAGATTAATACTTGTTCCATAGATCATATACACGACCGTGTCAGTTTAGTAAATGTCTATACATGACAATCAATTTGTTAAAGATTTTTTTTATTTACATTTTTTTAATTTTTATTTATTTATTTTTTAAGTTTTATCTAAAAATTCATCTACATTGTAGAAGGAGTACCCATTCAGAAATTCCTTTAATTTCTTTTTAAATACTGGTTGACTATCTGTCAGACTTTTCATGCTACTTGGTAAGTGTCAGAAGACTTTTGTTACAGCATAATTCACTCCTTTCTGTGCCAAAGCTAGATTTAACCTTGAATAGTGAATATCCCCCTTTCTCCTAGTATTGTAACTATGTACACTGCTATTACTTTTGAATTGGGTCGGACTGTTAATAACAAATTTCATTAGTGAATATATATATTGTGAAGCTACAGTGAGTATCCCTAAATAAATGTCTGCAGGATGCTCTTGGATGGGCTCCAGCGATTATTCGGATTACACGCTTTTGTGCAATGAATACTTTTTTACTCAATGTTGAATTGCCCCAGAATATGATCCCATATGTAAGCAGTGAATGAAAATAGGCATAGTAAGCTAATTTACTGAGATGTATATCACCAAATTTTGCAATGACCCTGATAGCATAAGTAGCTGAACTCAAACGTTTCAAAAGATCTTCAATATGTTTCTTCCAATTCAATCCCTCATCAATGCAAACGCCTAAAAATTTTGAATATTCTACCTTAGCTACAGATTTATGTTCAAAGTCTAAATTTATTAATGGTGTCATACCATTTACTGTATGAAACTGTACATACTAGGTTTTATCAAAGTCCATGTGTAGAGAACCACTTAATAACTTTCTGAAAGATATCATTTATAATTTCATCAGTTAATTCCTGTTTGTCAGAAGTGATAGCTATACTTTTATCATCAGCAAAAAGTACTAGCTTAGCAATGTAGAATGGCAAGTCAGTAATATATAGTCAGAACAGCAAAGGACGCAAGACCAAGCCTTTTCTTTTTCAAATAACAGAAGAAATAGGTAGCTTTTAGGATGTTAAAGCTGAAATAGGCAAAAATAGGCGTCAACGACGAAATAGGTCATTTTAGGCGCTAGAAAATTAGAGATTTCGGTTTTAATTCGCATGAAACGCGCAGGTATAAGTTCATTTGCAACTAGGAACTCAGGAAAAGAATAGGTTTTAACCTAAAGATCCGCAGTCTAATAATAACATTCCTGCGAGTATGAGATCGGTGTGTGTTCATCAACAAACCCAACATGAGTAGCACATCACGCTGTCTACATTACAGAAGGGCTTCGAACTGCGTACTTCCTACGTTATTGCAGAGCGTACATAGACGGTTCTGAGACGCACGCAGAAGAGCAAATACGTGCGGTTGTCTTTGAACTGTTTCAATCGTTCCACGAAGTCAAGCAATAAGGTCCTCCGCAGACTTTGCAGGAGTGCCAAACACCATGCTCTTAATGTTACCCCACAGAAAATAGTCAAGAGTCGCCAAATCTTGCGACCGTGCTGACCACGGAACTGGTCCACCTCTACCAGTCCATCGACCAGGATATGTGACGTTAAGGTGGTTCCACACGGCGACGTCAAAGTGTGCTGGAGCTCCGTCGTGTTGCAGCCATATTTCCGTCCTAACATTTAGCGGCACTGCGTCCAACATGGTAGGCCAAACATCTGGAAGAAATGTGCGGTAGGTAGGTCCTGTTAGTATGTTTAGCAGTATGTATGGCCCAACGATAATTATCTGAAAAATCTGAAAATATTTTTATTTTATTTATTTATTTATTTATTTTTTTTTTTTTTATAATTATGCGGGCCGATATGTTAATACCGAACCTCTGTTGGTGATTGTGAACCATCTGGGCATGAGGATTTTCGTCCATCCAAAGACGCATGTTGTGCACGTTTACCATTCAGGCTCTAGTAAACGTGGTTTTAACCGTGAATAGCACCAAGATCGGGGATTGTGGCTGGAGTATGGATTGTTCTACATCTACATGGGATACTCTGCAAATCACATTTAAGTGCCTGGCAGAGGGTTCATCGAACCACCTTTATACTATTCATCTCCCATTCCATTCTCGGATAGCGCGCGGGAAGAAAGAACATTTGAATCTCTCAGTTCGAGATTATCTTGTCAAGTAGGCTCAACCACAGAAGTCGTGGAGAAACACTAAAATATGACGCGTTTAAAGGGTCAAGTCCTCATCATCAGATAATCTATACAAGAATCTTAAAACCTGAGATATAATTAAGTCTCAGCTCGGGCTTTGATTTCTCGTATTTTATTCTGATGATCTTTTCTACCCATGTAAGTGGCAGTCAACAATATATTTTCGCATTCGGAGGAAAATGTTGTCGATTGAAGTTTCGTAAGTAGCCCACGCCGCAGCGATAAGCACCGTTGTTGTAATGATTCCCATCCCAGATTCGGTATCATTTCCGTAACGCTGTCTCCCCTGTATAGTGACAATACTAACCGAGTTGCCTTTCTTTGGACTCTTTCGATGTCCTCCGTCAAGCCCACCTGATAAGGATCCCACACTGGACAGCAATACTCCAAATCAGGACGAACAAGCGTAGTGTATGCAGTTTCTTTAGTAGTTCTGTTCCATCTTTGAAGCGTTCTTTTAATAAAACGCAGTGTCTGGTTCGCCTTTCCCACGACATTACCTACGTGTTCTTTCCAGTTTAAGTCTGATGTAATAGTAATAGTATTTAGTGTAGTTTACGGCCTTCACTTTCGATTGATTTATCTTGTAAACAAAGTTCAAAGGATTTATTTTCATACACATGTGGACGAATTCATACATTGTTGTAAATACCATTGCGCAAACTGTACCAGTAGTAGGTATTCCTCCCCTTTTAATGGCTGTACTTTCGGCAGATGGTAAGTAGAGGTAGAGGAGTCAGTAATCCGAAGATTGGTTTGAACACCACAGTGCTTTACTAGGCATGGTCCTGTTTGCTGTTTGGAGGTGGTATGCCGTTGCCTTCCTCCGACCTTCGAACTGACCTTTTTTTTTTAAGGGGCTTAGCTACGGGGTCATCAGTCCCTAAACGTACAAACTACTTACGAACTAGCTAATCCTAAGGACGGCACAAATATCCCTGCCCGAGGGGGGATTCGAACCCCCGACCGTAGTGGCCGTGCAGACTGTGACTGAAGCGCCTCAGTCCCCTCGGCCACCGCGGCCGGCGAACTGACTTACCCAGCCAGTTATAAGGGGACTTACAGTATAACGTACTTTCCGAACTACGGTGCTACTCGGTATTTTTCACATAAGCAATACTGCCAGAGGTGAAAGAAGTGGATAGTGGCAGATAAAAATCCTAGGACCAGGCGGGGATCGAGCCCGCGACCTTTGGATTTGTAGTCTGGCACTCTACCACTGTGCTACCACGGCACACGATGGATCCGATAATCGTGGACAACACTCCACATGCCGTATGCAGCGCCTGCTCCGGTTGCTGGGGCTGGCTCCTCTTCCAACAGTCTCCTCACCTTCTCCGACGTAAGTGTTCGAGTCGAGCGCGGAAGTTCCGCATCACTTTTCGGCACATATCAGTTCCCAAACAGTAGACAGAGGATAGTATTTGCAGGTATCAAGCACAAGATGTTCCTACGTTACTGTACTATGAACGAACTTCACAAAGAAAACACCTACGTCTTCTCGTAGGCGTCTTTAGATGGCTGTGAACTTGGAATGATGTTGGATATGTCTGTTTGGAAAACGTTCTGCATACAATTGCGCGGCAGCTCTTCCATTGCAATCCAGTTTTTCCGTATGCAAGCACCGTGTCCGTGGTTTCCGCAGCTGTAAATTGATTCATGTCGCACAGCTGTTAATAGCGATGGGAAAAACCAACCGGTTAAAACCGATACCGGCATTTTAGTTTTGAATAACAGTTTTTTCGGTATTTATTTGGTGTCGGTTGTAACCGGTTTATTTTAGTTATTGCCAAGAACCGGGTAAAAAACCGGCACAACTACTTCCTGTAGTAGTGGTTCAAAATGTATTTTTTGTAAATAATTTAAAAAAATTAAAACTAGTGGACCCTAATATTTAGGGCTATTCCTAAAATTTCCACTGCTGTGAAATATTAGGTCATCGCAGTAACTAAGAAAAGCGATGAGTGATAATTTAAGAATAATCCCGACAGTCAGAAACGTGCAACAAACGCGTGGCATAAGAACTTAAGAACTGGTGCAGCTACTGAGGCATCGATGCAGCTGTTGCCGTGTGGCGTGGCCTATTAGACGACGCGCGTGCACCGGCAGTGTACGAGACTTGCCTCCGTCTGGTCATGCGGCAGTTCCTTGCTGTCGTCGCCAGACATCGGTTGTGTCTTAAATGGCACCATCCCGAGTGTGGAAATAGTTCAGGAAGTACGGTAGCAGTGAGGTACAATGCTCCATTTGCTTTAAAAAGCTAAAAACAGGTGGAGGTACTACAAACATGCTGTGACATTTAAGGAGAAAGCATCCAAAATGTCCCTTGGAAGAGAAGGTCAATTCGATTGATATACCTATTATGTAAGTGATGTACTCTAAGCTTGGAATACTAACTTTTAATGTATTATCATATTGTTATGCTAACAACTTTTATTAATGTGATTCCTTGAAAGCGAGGGGCTTTTTTAATAACCAATTTGGGTTTAGGTAACATTGATCATGTGGTGCGTCGCGAGGTAACCGTGCGGTCTGAGGCTCCATGTCACGGACTGTGCGGCTGCTCCAGTCGGAGGTTCGAGTCCTCCCTCGGTCATGGATGTATATGTTGTCCTTAGCGTAAGTTAGTTTAAGTTAGATTAAGTAGTTTGTAACTTTAGGGACCGATGACCTAAGCATTTAGGTCTCATAAGAACTCACACCCATTTGAACATTCTTTGATCATGTGGTACAGAGCTTTCCTAGTTCAATTTGCGTAAATTTACACTGATAATAATCATATTGTTAGTCGGAACTGTGACTTTATTCTTCGAAATACTTCTGTAGCACTGACTGAAGTTTATTTACGGACTGTAACTTATATATGTTGTGTGTATAACGAGATATTCGTATGCGCTGACTCATAAGTCCAACTTACAGAGTGGTTGGCTCAATATTCGCAACTGCCGGATGGAAATACTAGGCCAGTAAATCTGTATGCTTTCGTATATCGTCTTCTACGGACTCCTGGCTAGGCTTACACACACTTGAGAAGGCGTGGTATTGGGAGAGGATCTTGCAAAATATGGAAAGACTAGTGGTTTGTCGTATAACGTAAATTTAGCTATATTTGAACTAAATTTCGTAAGTTTCAGTTTCGGCCGAATCTAGAAGAACCGTCGATTACGGTTACTGTTTCGGTCGCAAAATATGTTTCGTTCGAACTCTACTGGAAATAATAGCAATAAAAACCGAAAACCGGTTATTTAAAAAACCGGTTATCTTGAGCAATTTTTACGGTGCGGTTAAACTGGAGATGAAAAGAACCGGTGTAACCGAAATCCAGTTGTTTCAGCGATAAGCGCCATCCCTAGCTGTTAACAACGTTACTGCACTGGTGCACTGGTCGACAACACAAGGTCAGCAGCAAGGGCTGTGTGGAGGAGTACTTGCTTCATAAGACGGACTATGTAGGACGAGTGTTCAAATGAAAAGGTACGAAACATCTTAACAACCAAACCGGTTGAAATTTTAATATGCCGCTTTGGGATAACGCAGTGCTACATCTTGGGACACTAAGCATATATCATCACCTCCCCCTAAAACATTCAAGGCTTGTTGAATCTAGTTACAGTTTTGCCACTTTATCTACCACAATTACCAGTTTCAACTGATCTTGCAGTCATAATCAGATCTGTGGCAATGTGGTGAATCTAATCACACCAGTAACATGTAGCTCTGTCTATATGGATATCTGTAGAATTGTCAAACAAACAAAATTGCATACTCTAATATATAAAGCAGAGAGTCCGTTTGTTTGTTTCTGTGTACGTGTTGTATACAAATCTACAGTTTTGTTGCAGTCTTTATGTAATTTTGTACACGTAAGCTTCAATGCATGAGGACGGTCGTCGTAAAGTGTAAGAATCACGTACGATACATAGTTCACGAGATATGACGTCGTAAACAATGAGATGCGCGAAAAACTGCTGCATTTAGCGACAATGCTGCTCATTTTCCCCGTAACCACTGGACCGATTTCAACCAAATTTGGTACACACATTCCTTACCGTGAGGTAACAATTGCTGCAGGGTTAAGAATGACATACGATACATGGTTCAGAAGATATGACGTCAAAAAAAACAATATGAATCGCAAAAAACTGCCAAATAATGTGGCGAGACTTTATAAATACCCTATATGGCAATGAGAGTACTTAGCGTCTTGCAACAAACTTAAAACATAATTTCAAACCCTTATTTCTCTTACCACTTTGTTTATGGAGTAAAACTACGGCATTTGGTATGACATTACAATTTATAATTTGTACACTACAAACTGTAGCTGCAGGAAATTTTACAGACAGTATACACATATATAGTTGAATGTACCTTCTAAATTGTATCACAGTACGACATGTAGTTCATGAGATATGAGCACATAAACAGTAACGTTCATGGAAAACCGCCCCATCACACACCAAGTTTTAATCTATTAGTTTTTTAGTAAAAAATGTTCAAATGTTTGTTAAGCTTATGGGACTTAACTACGGGGTTATCAGTCCCTCAACTTACAAACTACTTATGAACTACTTACAAACTAGGACGGCACAAATATCCATGCCCGAGGGGGGAATCGAACCCCCGACCGTAGTGGCTGTGCAGACCGTGACTGGAGCGCCTCAGTCTCCTCGGCCACCGCGGCCGGGTATTTCCAAGAGATTTTACAGATTTACAACCCTTATACAAATGAATATATATCTGAAAAATGGCAGGATTAAATAAATAAACACCCGGGTAACGCCGGGTTTTCAGCTAGTAATGTAATAAAAAACCAGTCATGGGATTGTCGCTGATAGCACGATATCGCTGGCTACGGGTTGTACACAACGCTGGTGACCAAATTGAAGGACAGTAACAGGCGCAAATACGTAACGCTTTTGTATGAATAAATAGCTGCCAACATTTGAGTTCCAGCCCTCGTTCAAGAGGCACCCCTTGTAAAAATCGCGCCACGCTATTCAATTGATTTTCCTCGGATACGGCTGAGCGTTGTCGTCGAAAAGTTTGACTCTTTAATTTTTGATATGGTTACTTTCTGACCCCAAAAGGGCTTTAAAATAAATAAGACAGTGTGCTCGTAAGTCTCAAAAGGCGCAGTTAAGAATAAAATGAAAGTCAAATCTTTCTTTGTTGAATCATACCTCCGTACAGATTATTGCTATGCAAACGAAGCACTCTCCACGACCACAATTTCGTGGCCCAGAATTTAAGAAATCGGGTATTGGTAAATATTCTAGTTTTGTGTTAATTTACTTTTTTGAATTGTAAGCTAAGGGGAGGGGGCGGCCGCGGTGGCCGAGGGGACTAAGGCGCTCCAGTCACGGTCTGCACGGCCACTATGGTCGGGGGTTCGAATCCCCCCTCGGGCATGGATATTTGTGTCGTCTTTAGTATAAGGTAGTTGATAAGTAGTTTGTAAGTTTAGGGACTGATGACCCCGTAGTTAAGTCCCATAGACTATACAAACATTTGAACATTTAAGGGGATCCCCTACGCCCCTCCCTTATATACGCCCTTCAATGTCCCTTAATTTTACGAATAGTTCATTAATTTAGGCCACTATTGGCAACAGATGCAGTAAGGCGGAGCGAGTTAACCTAAGTACGAAATCAGTTTTATGTATGTTAACGTAATACAGAATGTACTTACTGCACTGTTATAAATTGGTAGATAGTGGAGCCAATGTATTGGAAAATGGGGATTCGCCTTTGGCTGAAGTTACATCCACAAACGTTTGGGTTTAACTTTAAACATAATTTCAAACCTTTATTAAACTTTTTCTCGCTGACAACAACAGAAAAATGATGAAAGGAAAAAAGTTTCTCGCTTACTACTTTTCCGCTGTTTAATGGAGTAAAACTACGGCAGTTGGTATGACGTTACAGTTTATAATGTGTACACTACAAACTGTAGCTGCAGGCAATTTTACAGACAGTATACACATATATATAGTTAAATGTACCTTCTAAATTGTATCACAGTACGACATGTAGTTCATGAGATATGAGCACATAAACAGTAACGTTCCGCTGTTTATTGACCAAAACTACGGCATTCGGTATGACAATTTATAATTTCTACACTACGAATTATAGCCACAGGAAATTTTACAAACAGTATCTACGCATAAAGTTGAGTGTATAATTGAATATCTGTGATGTACCGCAGATAAGCAACTAGTAAAAAGCGCGGCATAATGTTTCTCTCTTGTTAATCGTCCTTTACGCAAGACACCTCTCCTTTGAATGCGCTGCTGCATCATGCAATTATATCCACATAGGCTCTTTTATTTCAGTTATTACTTTCCGTGGGGCGAGTTGTGTGTAGAACTTGCTTTATTGGAAACATTTTCTTTGCACAGGCGCATTTTAAGACCTACTGACCTGCAAAATGAAATGTTAGGCCTACGGAAACACTGTGGAGCATATACCACGGTATATAGTAGCAATCTCTGAATCTCTGCTGTAACTGACTACATTCGATCGAGTTTAAAAAAATCGATGGTTTTAATCCACGAAACCATCCCCGTGGTTACGCCCCAAGTAAGATAATGGTTTCTGCCCCAATCATAACAAAAAGCCTAGTTCTTGCACTTAAAAATTTCCATGTAGTAAATAAAATCTTAGAGCAAATTCTGGGATAAGCCTCTTCGTCCAGTATTTCTGTTTTTACGACAACGTTTTTAAGCAGAAGACGCGAGTAACATTACAAAAGTAAATAAATAAATAAAATAAAATCGGAAGGATAAAAGCGGTTCTATGAAGCAATACCTATGTTGAGTCTCAGTAAAATCACTCAATTACATTATCATTGAATTTATTCTACAGGACGCCAAAATTCGTCAAGGCAACAGAGGTTATATACGAACGTATTTATGACAGATAAGAAATCAGAAAGCTTGAAATCATGATTCTGTTACTGCCAAAATTTCTTGAAGTCATATATTTTTGACGACGTTACAGCGTTCATTTTAATGAAATAAATCGCAATTGGCGATCACTTATGGTATCACTGTACTACGTATGGATGGAACACCAAAGCGCGGCGAATGGACTCTTCCTTGCACGTCTCCCGTCACACCCAAATCTCCATTCGCCACGCTCTCTCTTCCCTATTACCACAGCCTCTCTATTCTGTAATGCTCACAGCCAAAGTACTGTATTCCCGCATCAGGGAGAACAGACCATGAGGTTTCGAGACAATTAATTGTCGTCAGGAGCCCAGCCTCGACTTATATACAATTATATATATTTTTGACGACGCTACAGCGTTCATTTTAATGAAATAAATCGCAATTTGCGATCACTTATGGCATCACTGTACTAGGTTTAGATGGAATACCAAAGTGCGGCGAATGGAAATTTGTGCCCGGGCGGGATTCGAACCCGGGATCTCCTGCTAGGCAGACGCATTGACCACTCCGCCACCGAGGACACAGCGGGACGAGGTCGAGCGGGAGACGTGCAGGGAAGAGTCCTCTGCAGTCGGGCTGGTCACTGTGTCCTCGGAGGCGGAGTGGTCAACGCGTCTGCCCAGTAAGCAAGAGATCCCGGGTTCGAATCCCGGCCGGGCACAAATTTTCATTCGCCGCACTTTTGTATTCCATCTAAACTTTTGTGTCCCAGCCTCGTCGCCACTTTTGTGTCTCGTCCGCCGGATGTCGTAGGTGTCGGTGGCTGAGTAGAAAGAGACCGACACAGGAATAAAGGATGCACGCGTGTGCAGGTACAGATGTGACCAGCCAGTGGGACAGCAGAAACTAGAAACACTAGGCTAAATTAGGACGAGATATATATTTCATAGAGTCTTGGTAATACTCAACTTTTACATAGTTCTTGACTGCAGAATGCTGATACATAGTTTAGATAGAGGCCTGCCTAGTGATGAGTCCTAGTGCCTATCCGTTAGCCAAGTCTTAACTGGTGCCTAGCTGATTCCCAAGTGTTAACTGGTTCCTATCTCAGTCCCAAGTGACCGATGTCGTTCAGTGGTGGCCACGAGCGGAGTTGCAGCAGAGGGCGCTCGTGGCTGACGTCGTAAGAACGCCGCGCAGTGCGTGCATGGCGGCGCGCTCGTGACGTCACAGCCGGCAGCTAGTTTATATAGTTATATATATATATATTTGACGAATTACAGCATTCAAAAGAATGAAATAAATCGCAATTTGTGATGTTATGGCTTCACTGTATTAGGTTTAGATGGAATACCAAACTGTGGCGAATGAAAATTTGTGCCCGGCTGTATACAAGCCGAGGCTGGGCTCCTGACGACAATTAGTTGTGTCTCGATACCTCATGGTCTGTTCTCCCTGATGCGGGAATACAGTATTGTGGCTGCGAACATTATAGAATAAATAGGCTGTGGTATAGGAAATGGAGATTTGTGTGTGGCGGGAGACGTGCAGGTGCAGGGAAGAGTCCTCTGCAGTCGAGATGGTCACTGTGTCCTCGGTGGCGGAGTGGTCAACGCGTCTTCCTAGTAAGCAGGAGATCGCGGGTTCGAATCCCGACCGGGCACACAATTTCATTCGCCGCAATTTGGTACGGTATTCCATCTAAACCTAATACAGTGATGCCATAAGTGATCGCAAATTGCGATTTATTTCGTTCTTGAAGTTAGTTTACCACTATATTCAAATGCGTATTGGCTCAAAATTTCGTCCTCCTTCCTTAAACGGAGATAAATATGCCTCCATTATTTTGAGTATTTACTGTGCTATTATTGTTTAAAAGCCCTTGAAATGTTTGTAAATCTACCGGACCAAACCGTTACCTGCGAAGTTACCACATAAACCTGGTACAGGGATGCCATAAGTGATCGCAAATTGCAATTTATTTCATTCATGAAGTTAGTTTACCACAAGATTCAAATGCATATTGGCACAAAATTACATCCTCCTTCCTTAAACGGAGATACATATGCGTACATTATTTTGAGTATTTACTGCGCTATTATTGTTTAAAAGCCCGTGAAATGTTTTTAAATCTACCGGACCAAACCGTTACCTGCGAAGTGTAAGCATTCCTAGTCGAGCCGGTCGTCAGGTCTCCAGCTGTGTAGCGCGTCCGTTTGGTGAGCGGATGTAAGCGACGTGTAACCGGCCAGTGGCGTGTGTCACCACTGTAGCGAGCTGGTGGCCACTGACAGTGGAAGCCGGGTGGGGTGGGGTGGGGGTGTGTACTTCCGGTTCCGCCGCGACCTCGCCTGTCAGCCGACCGGGCACGGGGGCGCTGCCCCACTGTCGCCGGCGGACCGTGAAAACGCTCCCACCTGTCACCGCCCATCGCCGGACCCCAAACGGTCAATAATATTGAGCACTAGCTGTAGACCCGGGTGTTTATTTACCCTACACTCTCATAGCCCACATCCCCTTGCCCCCTCTCTCTCTGCATCCATCTCTTTCTCCCCCATCTCTCTGTTTGTGCAGTTGATACCATTGTCTTTCCTACAAACTGAAGACAGGATTTGTTTAAACTGAATGGCCTTTCATTTTTTTCATGCGACATTTACGGCATCTACATCGAAACTGTTGTTCGTTTCATCATTTTGTGTGTGTGTGTGTGGGGTGGGGGGGGGGGGGAGGGCCAGTTACAAAACGCTTCATAAACGTCATAAATTACATGAAAACTTTGTTGCAGGTCCCTAACTACTACCATTTTCCAATAATCGACGCATAAATCCGGGTATTCTCACTCGCTGGCCTCTCATTATTTATGACGTCATATCTCCCGAGCTGTGTGTCGTGGTCTTTTGTGTTTGGGTCAGAAACCTTCGTGGGCGTACGGTGAACAGTCACCAAACTTTCATTGCAATAGACTGAATGATTGGAACCGAACTACCTCATTTATGTACGAGAACGTTTTCGTTTTATTTATAAATGAATGGCATTTGTGTCGTGTTTTGCGAGGAGCCTTTCAGTTGCAACCATTTCTGTTTTGTTTTTCATTTCTACTGGCGCGAAAAAAAATTACTATTAAAAATGCTTGGGAAAGCGCTGTTTTTGGAGGGCTCGAGCACCAACCAATCTGAAAGATGTACCCCGAATCTCTGTTGAGGAGTGGGTCAATTGGACCAACAGTCCCTCGATGATCTAGAGGGCAGTTTGCCACGACCAATACAGCCATACATCAGTGCAAGAAACTTGTTACCGAGTATTTAAGAGTACTGGTGAATGCTGCAGTTTCAAACAAAAATTCAGAATGTCTCGTTTATTGGCTTAAAACTTGTCATCTTCTGTTCTCATGAGCGATAAAGAGAACAAATCTTGCAAACGTAGGCTTCCGCGGCTGTTGTCACTATCAATAAAATTCTTCCGGGTATGAGACCGCGTCGTCATTTTATAAATTCCACCGACGTTTCGGTCACTGTTGCAGGCGGCCTTCATCAGGGTCTGTGTCTGACTGCTGAATATACGATAGCTTGAGGTTTATATAGCAGCGGATGAGGGAGAGGAAGGGGGACGTTGGTTGTCCTTTATTGGTGTATAACCAATCATCATTGGGAGTGTAATAGGAACGGAAATGCCTAGTAGTGGTACAGTGTACCCTCCGCCACCCACATTACGGAGAATTGCGGAGTATGTATGTAGATGTAGATCATTGCCGCTTTCCACCAATGGCATGCAATAATATAACCACCAATAAAGGAAAACCAACGTCCCTCTTCCTCTCCCTCATCCGCTGCTATACAAACCTCAAGCTATCGTATATTCAGCAGTCAGACAGACCCTGATGAAGGCCGCCTGCAACAGTGACCGAAACGTCGGTGGAATTTATAAAATGACGACGCGGTTTCATACCCAGAAGAATTTTATTGATAATATAATTCAAGTTTTGACAATGTCGACTGGAATACACTCTTTCAAATTCTGAAGGTAGCAGGGGCAAAATATAGGGATCGTAGAGTTATATTCAACCTATACAAAAACCAGACAGCGATTATAAGAGTCGAAGGACAATAAAGGGATACAGAGTTTGGGAAGGGGGTAAGACAGGGTTGTAGCCCTTCCCCAATGTTGTTCAATCTGTACATGAGCAAGCAGTGAAGGAATGGAAGGAGAAATTTGGAGAGGGAATTAAAGTTCAGGGAGAAGAAATAAAAAGTTTGCGGTTTGCCGATGACATAGTAATTTTGTCAGAGACTGCAGAGGATCTGGAAGAGCAATTGAATGGAATGGACATTGTCTTGAAAGGAAGATATAATATGAACATTAATAAGAGTAAAACGAAGGTAATTGAATGTAATGTCGGAAAATCAGGCGATGCTGAAGGAATTAAATTAGGTAATACAATTGACAGAAACAGGGGAAAATAAAACAGTAGAGGAGGAATGGGTAAAATTGAGAGATGAAATAGTGAAGGTAGCAGAGGTCAAAATAGGTAGAAAGGCAAGACCTACAAAAAATCCTTGGATATCACAGGAGATACTAAATTTAATCGATGAAAGGACAAAATATAAAAATGCAGTAAATGAAACAGGCAAAATGGAGTACAGACGACTAAGAAATGAGATGGACAGGAAGTGCAAAATGGCTAAGCAGGAGTGGCTAGAAGGCAAATGCAAGGATGTAAAAGAATGTATAAATAGGGGAAAAATAGATACAGCCTACAGGAAAATAAAAGAAACATTTGGAGATAAGAAAAACAGCTCTATGAATATCAAGGACACTGATGGAAAACCAGTTCTCAGCAAAGAAGGGAAAGCTGAAAGGTGGAAAGAGTATATAGAGGGGCTCTACAAAGGAAATGAACTTAGCAACAATATTGTAGGAAGGGAAGAGGATGTAGATGAAGACGAAATAGGAGATAATGTATTGAGAGAAGAATTTGACAGAGCCCTGAAAGACCTAAGTCGAAACAAGGCCCCTGGAGTAGATGATATTCCCTCAGGGCTACTGAAGGCTCTGGGAGAACCAGCCATGACAAACCTGTTTCACCTGGTGTGTAAGATGTATGAGACAAGCGAAGTACCATCAGACTTTAAGAAAAATGTTATAATCCCCATTCCAAAGAAAGCAGGTGCAGACAGGTGTGAAAACTACAGAACCATCGGCTTAATAAGTCATGGTTGCAAAATATTAACACGAATTATATACAGAAGGATGGAAAAACTGGTAGAAGCCGACCTCGGGGAAGATCAGTTTGGGTTCAGGAGAAAGGTAGGAACACGGGAGGCAATACTCACTTTACGGCTTATCCTAGAAGATAAAGAAAAGGCAAACTTACATTTCTAGCTTTTGTAGATTTGGAGAAGGCTTTTGACGATGTTGATTGGAATAAACTCTTTCAAGTTCTGAAGCAAGCAGGAGTAAAATATAGGGAGCGTAAGGTTATTTACAACTTGTACAAAAATCAGACAGCGGTTATCAGTGTTGAAGGGCATGAAAGGGATGCAGTGGTTGGGAAGGGAGTAAGACAGGGTTGTAGCCTTTCTCCAATGTTATTCAATTTGTACACTGAGCAAGCTGTAAAAGAAAGCAAGGAGAAATTTGGAGAAGGGCTTAAAGTTCAGGGTAAAGAATTAAAAACATTGCGTTTTGCCGACGTCATTGTAATTCAGTCAGAGACAGCAAAGGACCTGGAAGAACAGTTGAACGGAATGGACAGTGTGCTGAAAGATGCATATAAAATGAACATTAACATCAGCAAAACTAGGGTAATGGAGTATAGTCTAAGAAAATCAGGTGATGCTGAAGGAATTTGATTAGGTAACGAAACAATAAAGGAGGTAGATGAGTTTTGTTACTTGGGCAGTAAAATAACAAATGATGGTCGCAATACAGAGGATTTAAAATGCAGAATGGCAATGGATAGAAAAGCGTTCTTGAAAAAGAGAATTTCGTTAACATCGAATATTGATTTAAGTCTGAGGAAATCCTTTCTGAAGGCATTTGTGTGGAGTGTTGCCTTGTATGGGAGTGAGACATGGACGATAAACAGTGCGGACAGGAAGAGGATTGAGGCTTTTGAAATATGGTGCTACAGAAGAATGCTGAAGATTGGGTGGGTGGATCGCGTAACTAATGAGGAGGTACTGAACAGAGTTGGGGAGAAAAGAAATTTCTGGCATACCTTGACTAAAAGAAGGGATAGATTGGTAGGACACATTCTTAGACATCAAGGAATTGTGAATTTAGCGTTGGAGGGAAGTGTGTGGGGTAAAAACCGCAGAGGAAGACCAAGAGATGCATACAGTAAGCAGATTCAGACAGATCTAGGTTGCCGCTCTTATGTGGAGATGAAGAGGCTTGCTCAGAATAGGGTATTGTGGAGAGCTGCATCAAACCAGTCTCCGGACTGAAGACCACAACAACATCAATAAGACAATAAAAGTAGTAGATGAATTTTGTTATTTGGGTAGCAAGATAACGTCTGATGGCCAAAGTAAAGAAGATATAAAATGCAGAATGGCTATGGGGAGAAAAGCGTTTCTAAAGAAGCAAAACTTGTTAACATCTAATATTAATTTAAATGTTAGGAATTCCTTTCTGAAAGCATTTGCCTGGAGTGTAGCATTGTATGGCAGTGAAACGTGGACGATATGTTCAGACAAAAGGATTATAGAAGCTTTTGAAATGTGGTGCTACAGAGGAATGATGAAAATTAGATGGGTAGATCACGTAACTAATGAGGAGGTGCTTAACCGAATTGGGGAGAAAAGGAGTTTGTGGCATATCCTGACTAAGAGGATAGATTGGTGGGACACATTCTGAGACATCAAGGAATTGTCAACTTAGCATTAGAAGGAAGTGAGTGGGGTAAAAATCGTTGAGGGATACCGAGGGACAAATACAGTTAGCAGATTCAAAAGGATGTAGGTTGCCGAACGTATTATCAGATGAAGACAGATTAGCGTGGAGAGCAGCATCAAACCAGTCTGTGATCTGAAGATCACAACAACAACAAATTCAAGGTTACACAGAGAATCTTTTTGTTATATTTAGGGTGGCACAATGGGCCATTTAGTTTGTGTTTCTGTGTCTGGTAAAAAAACGCAGTTAATTCATATTAAATTTTTATGACTGTGGAATTCTGTAGTGTCACTTGGTAGTACTTAGGAAGTACTAGTGCCGGCCGCGGTGGCCGAGGGGACTGAGGCGCTCCAGTCACGGTCTGCACGGCCACTACGGTCGGGGGTTCGAATCTCCCGTCGGGCATGGATATTTGTGCCGTCCTTAGTCTTAGTTCGTAAGCAGTTTGTAAGTGTAGGGACTGATGACCCTGTAGTTAAGTCCCATAGACTATACAAACATTTGAACATTTTTTTGAAAGTACTAGTTATATTACGAAGTAGCATTGCTTCACTCCGACGCGTTGGCTCATCGCACTTGGAAGTGAAGTTGTCCTCCTGTTCGTTTGGGCGGCAGTAGATAGGACAGAAAGGTTTCTCCTGCTATCTTCTCCAGTTTTTGTTGTGCTCGACGTGAGTCAGCGATGGAGCGGTCTCCAGCAGGGTTTAGGTCACAGCCGCTTTGTGCCACTCGAGGCCACACGAACTTTAAAATAGCATTCGCACAGCTGCCACAACATCCTCCCACAGAAGCAAACTATATTTATTTTATATCCCGTCTCTAATGATCACGCTATTGATGGTCCGTTAAACCCTTCATTTTAGTTTATATATGAAGCAGAGAGTGCGAGTGTTTACGGGTTTGTGTGTTTCTATCGTATTCAAAACTGCACTTTTGTTCCACTCTTTATGAAATTTAGCACACATCATCTTTAGTTCGAGAGCACGGTCACCGTGAATGTAAGGATCACTACAACACACAGTTCACGAGATATGATGTTGTAAACAAAGGAATGAGAGAAAAACGGCTGCACATTTCCTCCCAAACCACTGGACCAATTCCAACCAAATTTGGTGAACGTATTCCTTACTATAAATGACAATTGTCCTGAGGCTAATAACCACATTAATAAATAGGAATGGTAAAAAACTGCCACGTCAAGCGACGGAACTTCATTCATATACTATATGAGAATGACAGTAACTTGGCGACTTGCAACAAACTTAAAACATAATTTCAAAACTTTATCATACTTTTTTGTCGCTAACAACCACATCAAAATGACGAAATGAAAAAAGTTTATCGGTTACTAATTTTTTCACTGTTGATGTAGTAAAACTATGGCATTCGGTATCAGGTTACAATTTATAATTTTTACTCTACAAATTCAACTCTCACGAAATTTTACAGATAGTATACAGACACACAGCTGAATGAACCTTCGAAATTGTATCATAGTACGACACGTTGATCGTGAGGCATGAGATGATAAACAGTAACGTTCATGGAAAACCGCCCCATCCCGCATCATGTTTTAATCTATTACGCTCCTGGCCATTAAAATTGCTACACCGCGAAGATGACGTGCTACAGACGCGAAATTTAATCGACACGAAGAAGATGCTGTGATATGCAAATGTTTAGATTTTCAGAGGATTCACACAAGATTGGCGCCGGTGGCGACACCTACAACGTGCTGACATGAGAAAAGTTTACAACCGATTTCTCATACACATACAGCAGTTGACCGGCGTTGCCTGGTGAAACGTTGTTGTGATGCCTCGTGTAAGGAGGAGGAATGCGTACTATCACGTTTCCGACTTTGATAAAGGTCGGATTGTATGTAGCCTATCGTATAGTGATGGGACAACCGACTGTTTTTAACAACCGATTGGTCAATCGGTTGTTTTTTCGTTCAGTCGGTTTTTTCAGTCGAATGAAACAACCGAATGAAAATAGTCTCTGTGGCCGTATGAATGTTTTCACTCACTGGCGGGATTTGAGTGGTTTCAGTCGATGCGCGACCACCAAATGAAACAAGTCTCTGTCCTTTATATGAATGTTTTCGGCATTCAGTGGTTTCACTTGATGCGATACAACTGGCGGGAAAAAGGCTCTGCGGTTTCTGCAGTTATATGGCTGTTTTTATTAATTCACCGACTTTGTGTGACTTTATTTGCATACTCCTGCAGCCTTTTCGGGTATAAATGATTCGTGATTCAGCATGAAACTTTCTTAGAGGCAGAGCTTATAAATATAGCAGTGTGTCCGTGTGCGTGTTTCTATTGCATGCAGATCTACAGTTTTGTTCCAATCTTGATGAAATTTTGCACACTTGACCTTCAAAGCAAGAGAAACTTCACTGTCTACATCAAATTTCATTCGGTGCATGGTGTAGGCTACTTTACATACTAACTTGGACAAAAACCACAATTTGGCTGCGATCTTGAAAAAATGTTGCACACTTGACCTTTAAAACAAGGCGAAGGTAACTGTGTACAATAAATTTCGTAGGTTCATGGCAGAGGGTACTTTACCTACTAACTTCGACAGATTCCGTTTGTATTCGAATTTTAATGATATATTTCACTCTTCGCCTTCAAAGAGAGAGAATAGTCACAATCTACATATACTTTAGTTTGATGCATGACAGAAGGTATTCCAGAATTTGACGCCAATATAGAGTTTTATTCCGATCTTGATGAAATGTTGCACACTTGACTTTAAAAACAACTGGCAGTTCACTGTTCATTTAAGATTTTGTATGGTACATGGCGGAGGGATGGAATAAATCTCCACACCGTTTTACCGATAACCACAGAAATATCTGTGACAAGAGTGAACAATTATGAAACTTGAGATGAATGTTTTCATATACTGTTGACGAATACAGACACGCTGAAGAAAATTTACAGCTCTGATAAATGTTGTATGTCTTCTTCTACTCCTTCAAATTAGATGGGCCGGCCGCGGTGGCCGAGGAGACTGAGACGCTCGAGTCACGGTCTGCACGGCCACTACGGTCGGGGGTTCGAATCCCCCCTCGGGCTTGGATATTTGTGCCGTCCTTAGTTGTAGCTAGTTCATAAGTAGTTTGTAAGTTTAGGGACTGATGACCCCATAGTTAAGTCCCATAAGGTCTACAAACATTTGAATTTGAAATTAGATGGAATTAACAAAAATATTTTTATAAGAAATATTTTTATACAAAATACTTTAGTGAAGGCATTTTTACATTACCTAATGTTTTAGTAAACTTAGAATTTGGATCTAGCAAATATGCTCAAAGTTAACATACTAAACTCTGTCCTACTAGAACCTTAGATATGTGTGAACAATAAGCCGCAAACCGCACGTTTCTACCTGTTCCCACTTCGGAGATACAGTATGGTAGATTAAATTTGTAGCGATCATTTTGAAACACCCTGTAGTTTCCACGCTTCTTTATTGAGACAGTAAGAAACCGACAACAATGGGCGATTGCACGCCCCGCGACGCCCGCCAGACACTGTTGTGTGGAGTTTGGCGCGCGCCTGCTGGACTAGCGCTGTCAGCAGTGAAAACGCAAGCGAGGCAGCACCCCCTCTCGTGTTCCCGTTCCCCGCGGTACTTCGTGGTCATCGGCCACTTATCTTCTACAGATTGTGGGTGTCTGCGAAAGTAATCTGATCGGGCCCAGATGATCGACGTTTCTGAAGTCTGGGGTGGGCAATTAAAGTGATCGCAGGCCTGCTCCAGCGATATGATATCTAATTAGTTACTCGTTGATGGCACCTCAAACAATTTAAACTACGACAAAATATGAATCACTGTTACTGTATTTATAAAACGAAAAGTTACTTCATTCAGTACATAATTAAATAAATATTGTAATACGCATTTTAATCTTGGCATACCCCTTTTCAATGGCGGTATAATGCAGCACTGCTGTAGTTATCTGATGTGCATGTCAGTTTCATTCATACAAATAAATGGATAGCTCTGTAAGCTAAAACACTAATGCGTCGTTTTAGTTGGGATAATGATTACATGGTTCAACCGACAGATAAAATTACTGCCTGTTTTCACTTGAAAAGAAAACTGCAAAAGTGTCGCATGTTTTCATTCGGTTGTTCCCACAGACTACTTTCATTCGAAAAGAGTAAAACGAATATTAATCCAACATAGTAAAACTACGACCGACTGACTGTTTCCTTCGGTTGCTCCCACCGACTGGTTTCACTCAAAAGAACGACTGAATCGGTTGTTTCATTCCTTGGTCCCACCGACTGGTTTCACTCAGAAGAATGAATGAATAATTCAACCGATACGAGAAACTACAACCGAATGGTCGATTTTTTCCAACAACCGAATGAATCGATTGTTTTCATTCGATTCATCACTATTATCGTATCGCGAAATTGCTGCTCACGTTGGTCGCGATCCAATGACTGACTGCAGAATATGGAATCGGTGTGTTCAGGAGGCAATAAGGATGCTGGATGCTGTTGTTGTTGTTGTTGTTGGGGTTTGGAAGGGACTAAACAGCGACGGTTATCAGTCCCGCGCTGGATGTCAACGGCCTCGTATCACTAGCAGTCGAGATGACAGGCATCTTATCCGCATGGCTGTAACGGATCGCGCAGCCACATCTCGATCCCTCAGTCAACATATGGGGACGTTTGCAAGACAACAACCATCTGCACGAACAGTGCGACGACGTTTGCAGCAGCATGGACTATCAGCTGGGAGATCATGGCTGCGGCTACCCTTGACGCTGCATTACAGACAGGACCGCCTGCGATGGTGTACGCAATGACGAACCAGGGTGCACGAAAGGCAAAACGTCATTTTTTAGGATGAATCCAGGTTCTGTTTACAGCACCATGTTGTTCGCATCCGTGTTTTCGACATCGCGGTGAACGCACATTGGAAGAGTGTATTCGTCATCGCCATACTGGCGTATCACCCGGCGTGATGGTATAGGGTGCCATTGGTTACACGTTTCAGTCACGTCTTCTTCGCACCGACGGCACTTTGAACAGTGTCCGTTACATTTCAGATGTGTTACGACCCGTGGCTCTACCCTTCATTCGGTCCCTGCGAAACCCTACATTTCAGCAGGACAATGCGCGACCGCATGTTGCAGGTCATGTACGGACCTTTCTGGATACGGAAAAATGTTCGACTGCTGCCCTGGCCAGCACATTCTCCAGATCTCTCAGCAATTGAAAACGTCTGGTCAAAGGTGGCCGAGCAACTGGCTCGTCGCAATACGCCAGTCACACTACTCTTGATGAAGTGTGGTATCGTGTTGAAGCTGCATGGGCATCTGTACCAGTACTCGCTATCCACGCTCTGTTGGACTCAATGCTCAGGCGTATCAAGGCCGTTATTACGGCTAGAGGTGGTTGTTCTGGGTACTGATTTCTCAGGATCTATGCACCCAAATTGCGTGAAAATGTAATCACATGTTCTAGAATAATATATTTTTTCCAATGAATACGTGTTTATCATCTGCATTTCTTCTTGGTGTAGCAATTTTAATGGCCAGTAGTGTACTTCTTTACTACTTATTATATGTATTTGCAACAGATTTTACCGACATACAACACATTTACGTATTAAATACTAAGACAGTTCTATATTACAGTCAGCTTAAGGAAAATCCTGACAAATCTGAACCAAATTTTAAACAGTGAAGCGCACACGGCTGCAGGCGAAAGCAATAGACTTGTATAGAGCTACGAGGAAAGGACAGGATGAGACAGTGTACATCCAACGAGTGCCCGTTATTTCCGACAGATGTACCTTTTAACTTCAAGAGTCTGCAGTTTCCTGAGAGTCTTGCATTTTCTATTACGATTAATAAATCACGGGGCAATTTGTTAAATACTGCGAGTCGATTTCACATCTCTATGTTTTCTCACACGGGCAATTTTATGTCGCTTGCTCAAGCTTGTGCTCACCAAGATTCAAATACTTGTAAATCTATCAGAGCAAACTGCGTGGTCATCAGTCCGTAGCTTACAATCTACTTAAACCTATGTAAACTAACCTAAGGACAACCACACACACACCCATGCCCCAGGGAGGACTCGAACCTCCACGGCGAGCAACGGCGCGCTCCGCAGCGAGACGCTTTAGACCGCTCGGCTACTCCACCGCGGCGGCTCACCAAGAAGATTATTCTGCATAGCGAGCAAACTGTTTTCAACAAAAGCAAACGAAATGGCGTAAGAAAGGGAGAATAATTTAGGTGTCACCATCTGTTCGTGGAAGGAGTAGACCTTCTGCACTTGACTATCGCCACCTATCTTTACAAGGTGGCATTGAATGAAGACAGGGCTGCAGCTTAGCATTACTCCAACGTCGCAGCGGAGCGGCCGAGCGCATTGAGGCGCTATGCTCCGATGCGCGAGTCCGTTCCCCGTCGGGGTTTCGAATCCCCCCTCGGGCATGGATGTTTGTGCTGTCTTTAGTATAAGTTAGTTTGTAAGTAGTTTGTAACTTTAGGGACTCATGACCCCTAGTTAAGTCCCTTAACCCTTACAAACATTTGAACATCTTGCTATATACCCTCGGAGGTGGTTGTCTGCCAGGCGTCGTCTCACTGTTGACTCACTCACCGGTGTATCCCTCGTTGCCTTTAGTTCAGCAGTCAATTCACGGGCAGTTTTTAATATGTTCCGTTTACTGGCCGCTACCAAATACTTTTCCTGGTGTTCTGATATTTTCCCGGGTGCTCCTGAGTGAGGACGATCTACATAGGAGCCTGTTTCTCGATGCCGGTGTATGGTTTTAACAATTCCGCTGATGGAAATCTTCAGTTTCTTTGCTACTTGTCGTACAGCTCCTGGACAAGTAACAAGAAATGTTGTTTATGCTCGAGTTTTGAATTAACCCTTTAGTGACCATTGGGAACAATAGTTCCCACTTATTTGTTTTCGCTATGAGTTCAGTTCAAATTCAAATGTTTGTAAAGTCTATGGGACTTAACTACGGGGTCATCAGTCCCTAAACTTACAAACTACTTATCAACTAGCTTATCCTAAGGACGGCACAAATATCCATGCCCGAGGGGGGATTCGAACCCCCGACCGTAGTGGCCGTGCAGACCGTGACTGGAGCGCCTCAGTCCCCTCGGCCACCGCGGCCGGCTATGAGTTCAGTGGTACTCCGTGTTCCCAGTTCTAACTTGTACCATCTCTGTTAGTGTGCTAACTACATATAATATAGATTGTCAACAGGCGGACGAATGTGGTTGTTTTTCTACACTGTTAGGCAGTCAAAACAGAAGCACAGTTTATGCGGGAAAACAAGCCACTGTTTCGACCGTAACAGCGTTTTTTGTATAGCGTGCTTTCCTTATGCGTGTGAAATGACTTACTTGTGTTGTATTTGTCTGCTTTTATATTTACGAGGGAGATAGTATTCGTGTATATCATCTGCGCGAACGATATGCTGTTGGTCGTCGTTCATGAAAATGGTGGCACAGACTATTTTTCTTTCTTGTAGATTTGGCAGTTGTCAATGTCTACATTATGTGGAAGTTACAGAAGCAGACCAGCTAACATTTAGACTGCATTTGGCAAGGCAGCTCATCTCAAGTCGTAAGCGAAGAGGAAGGCCCGTTCATTTTCAGGCACCAAAAAGTGGCGTGTCTGGAGTTCCAGATGAAGTTCGTCTGGCGAGAGTTGGAACTCATTTGCCAACAAAAGGTACAAGAAATAGAAGGTGCTGCCAATGTAGCGCCAAAAACAAAGAAAAGAGAACGAACATAAAGGGCAACAACTGCCGTGTACCTTTGTGTTTAGCACCATGCTTATCTAAGTTCCATAGTACGTCACCTTAGTGAACTCAATGGACAATATGATCTAATACAAAAGTAAATCAAATGTTTAATATGCTTTTTGTACTAAAAAGTAAAGGATATATATTTTTTAATTATAAAGTCCAGTTACTTCAAAGTTCAGTGGGAATGTAGGTTAAACTCTCACGTTCAAGATTTAAAGTATGATTTTATGTATGGCTCCTTAGCCCAATAAAGTATTCAAAAAAGTCTACAACTTCTGGAAATAATTTGGTCACTAAAGGGTTATATGAATGTATGAATGTTACACATAACTTTCATTTTGATTACTATCTTTGTTTGTTTGAATAATTACCTCTTTATAAAGAAGAGTGTCCTTGTGTTTATGTATTTTTATTGCTACAGTTTTGTGCCAATATTGACAAAATATGGTGCATCTAACTGAGTTCTTATGGCCAACCGAAGTGTGACTCCATAACTTCCAAACTACCGAGGCATTTTGGTCTGACTGTTGCCAGCATCAGATGGAAGAACTTGGGAATCAGGTTGCTAGCCTTACTTGCCCAGGGTCCCAATGGGTTTTACCCCCAACAATTGAGAAACTATCCTGTGTATTTTGTAGTCTTTGCCGTTTGAGTACGAAGGTGCTACGACTCAGAATACGTCCGAGATGGACGTAAGTTCCAAAGTAACCGGTATGTTTGTAGAACTTATGGGACTTAACTAAAGAAACTGGTATCATGAATATCAGGACCACTTATTGGCCTCTGATATGTTGCCCGTGGTTCAGAACTAGGGCATGACTACAGGAACCCACACCATGAACCACGAGTTTGCGGGTGGTCTACGATATATGGAGGTGCTCAATGTGTGTGAGAAGAGGTGGGAATTTGCTAAGCTAGTAGAGGACCGTCATGGGGGAAGGTAAACGGATACAGAAAGTAAGACGGATGTAGTTCAGACACCAGGAAATATCTGATACATATTTTAGTTGCTGAATTGCAAAATAACTGCAGTAATACGCTGCCCTCCATAAGTTTGGAAATACCATGTTACATATTACTACGGAGCAAGATGGAAGTGACGTATGTGAGTTATTGGTTAGAATACGGAATACAAGCTCAAATAACGGTTAATAATGACACAGTATTGTACACTTAATTATTGTATATACACATAAACATTGGAACATACTAGTATTACTCCGTTTTATGCAAACTGACGTCATCTGTCCAAGCAGTTCCACGAAACACGCCAGGTGGTGGGAGTAGACCGCATTGCTATGTAGAGGTACGTTGTTTACAGTTCTCTTCACTTGTAGTTGCGTTTGCATAAACAAATACGACACGAAAGTAACTAAATCACGGGTAATCACGGGTAATGATAATCACTTTGCACCAAGAAGGTAATAGTGTACGACAAGTAGCAAAGAAACTGAAGATTTCCATCAGCGGAATTGTTAAAACCATACACCGGCATCGAGAAACAGGCTCCTATGTAGATCGTCCTCACTCAGGAGCACCCGGGAAAATATCAGAACGCCAGGAAAATTATTTGGTAGCGGCCAGTAAACGGAACATATTAAAAACTGCCCGTGAATTGACTGCTGAACCAAACGCAACGAGGGACACACCGGTGAGTGAGTCAACAGTGAGACGACGCCTGGCAGACAACCACCTCCGAGGGTATGTAGCAAGATGTTCAAATCTTTGTAAGGGTTAAGGGACTTAACTGGGGGTCATGAGTCCCTAAAGTTACAAACTACTTACAAACTAACTTATACTAAAGACAGCACAAACATCCATGCCCGAGGGGGGATTAGAAACCCCGACGGGGAACGGACTCGCGCATCGGAGCATAGCGCCTCAATGCGCTCGGCCGCTCCGCTGCGACGTTGGAGTAATGCTAAGCTGCAGCCCTGTCTTCATTCAATGCCACCTTGTAAAGATAGGTGGCGATAGTCAAGTGCAGAAGGTCTACTCCTTCCACGAACAGATGGTGACACCTAAATTATTCTCCCTTTCTTACGCCATTTCGTTTGCTTTTGTTGAAAACAGTTTGCTCGCTATGCAGAATAATCTTTCGCTGGTATCGAAGCTTTTCACGTGCCTCTATGCTGTGTAGCGTTATTTCCTGTGTGCTGGATGTCAGCGCGAGAAAGCGATAATGCGACGTTATACGCTACTTTCGTTATCTCGTGGTCTCTGCCGTTCCAACAAGTGAAAACGCTTGTTCACAGCTGCAAGGGAGTGGTAGCGAACAATGGCGAAGTTTCTGCGAATGCTTGTAACGCTTGCGTTCGTTTCCATTCGCTCAGTTGTAAACCTGGCTTTACGGTCCCTTCAGAGACTGATTACGGCACATTTTCTTTTTCATCCGCATCTTGCATTCCAAAAAACTTAGGTTTAATACAGCATTGTCTCCTAGTAAACCAAAGTATGTGAACCACAGTCATTGCCGTAATAAATCACGTGACGATGCCTTAAAAGTAGCTGATGAGTTTAGTTATTTGGCTAGCCAAATAATTTCTGGTGGCCGATGTAAAGAAGATAGAAAATGCAGAAAGGCTATGGGAAGAGATCTTTTCTGAAGAAGTGAAATTTCTTGACAATTTATTTAATTAAGGTGAGGAAGTCCTTTCTGAAAGCATTCGTTTGGAGTGTAGCACAGCACGGGAGAAAAACGTTGACGGTAAGGAGTTAAGACGGAAAAATGATGGAAGCGTTTGAAATGTGCTGCTACAAACGAATTCTGACGATCAGGTGGGAAGACACGTAACTAATGAGGAACTATTGACACAATTGTAAAAGTATGGTACAAAACACTGAAATATATGATGTGCAGTGTCCGTGTTTATACGTAGAACTAACCAAATGTCCTTCAGATATTCATGCATGTCTGAAGGACATTTGGTTAGTTCTACGTATAAACACGGACACTGCACATCATATTTAAAATCAGTCATAGCAAGGCTTGCGACAAATGTACTAAAAAGTCTCACCCTGTGCGGGAATTGCATCACAGAATGTACGAGCACTCAAGGGCAGTAGACAATGTGTGGCATATGAAGGTTTGGGTCGTTCCGGGGAGAGTGCGCGGATAGCGTAATGGTAACGCGACCGCTCGCGATAAGCGGGAAATCCGGCACAAATTTTCATATGTCACCATTACACCATACAGCTGATGCTGATTAACATTCGAAATTGCGAATACATTTCTTGTACTGTAATATATTATATTTATTTATCTGACTATTTATGAGGTGTTTCCTATTTCTTCATGAATTTTGCCAGTTATCGTATCTGAGGCATTGGCAGATACGATAACTGGCTAAATTCCTGAAGAAATATAAGAAAAACGTCATAAATAGTCAGTTGACGCAATTAAGGCCTCTACATACCAGACACACCTGACGACGGCAATACAACGAAAGATACCTTCTGATAAATAAATAGAAAAATATATTACAGTGTTTTGCACCATACTTTTACAATTATGTCAATATATGACATCTCCAACATTGTGGGCCCAAGATATATATAAGTAATGAAGTGCTGAACAGAATTGGGGAGAAAAGAAATTTTAGGCATACCTTGACTAGAGGGACATTGGTGGGACACATTCTTAGATATGATGGAATCGCCAATTTATCATTGGAGGCAAGTATGTGTGATACAGTAGTAGAGGGAGACCGGAAAAGAAATACACTAAGCAGGTTCATAAAGATGTGGGTTGCCGTTCTTATTAAGGAATGACGAGGCTTATACGAGCAGGGTAATGCGAAGAGTTGCATCTAAGATGATCAAATTTTTGTAAACCTATTGGCCCAAACTTCCAAGGTCATCAGCCGCCAGAATTACAAGGTACTAGGGACAAAACACATACACCCATGCCGGAGGGAGGACTCGAACCTCCGGCGGTAAGTGCTACCCTGCCGCGGCCGAGCGCATTGAGGCGCTATGCTATGATGCGCGAGGCCGTTTCCCGTCAGGGATTCAGGGATTCCAGTTCCCCCTCGGGCATGAATGTTTGTGCCGTCTTTAGTATAAGCTAGTTTATAAGCAGTTTGTAAGTTTAGGGACTGATGACCCCGCAGTTAAGTCCCATAATAAAATAAAAGGTTTCATCTTGGTAGGCGATGTGAGGTGTTTATTTTATTAAAATTCACTTTGATTTCGTCCCTATGATGGGACATCATCAGTGCGTGAAGAATTGCAAGTCATGATGACCTATGTGCTCTGCTTGACCAGTTGCTAACTAAAAACGGATCGGTATAGTCTAAGTCTTTAGTACGTGACGCCTACCTATACAAACGAACATTAAACGACAATGCAGATTCATTACAATTAATGGGACAGGATCAGATTTCGTAATATACAACAAAGCACTCTTACGACTCCTACACGGTTGAATATTAAATACACCAATTATAGATAAGCAAACAATCTTGTTTCTTAAATCATCAATATAAAGAGGATAGTCTGTTTTAAAATACACATTGTGATGATACTGCCGGTCCTCTCATCTCAATGTTATCGTACGATACTGTCTGCGTCGGACCCGGAATCGTGTGGTTCAATAGTGATACATGTTGCGTGTGAAGTTAGTTAAAAACGAAATAGCCAGCCTAAAAATCAGTGTAGGACAGTGTCTCGGTGATACTGTGATTAAAACAAGTGATAGATTTCATTAATTAAGAGATTCGTTTAGATGCTTTCCAGACAGTTCTATAAACAATAGTTTTGTCATTGTACTTTATTTCAAGAACTAGACAGACGAATTTTAGAAACTTTATGTAAATGAAACTAAAAAGCATTGTATATATGTTAGGCTCATAAGCAAGTTGTGTTGACCAGTTAATTGTGTTAATTAATGTAATAGTCGACATTTATATTTTATGATTCGTTGTATATATGGACTGACGTGAGATTTTAAGCCTAGTTTCAGAATTGCCAACATATTTGATAGTTCAATATATGTTAGGAACATGTATGATGTACTCGTTAACTAATTAATTGGCATTTAACATTTTGGTTTGTTGTGAAACAAAAAGTAGCGGCATCGTGAGTCGTGTCGGGATAGCACAGTCGGTAGTGCGCTTGCCCGCGAAAGGCAAAGGTCCCAGGTTCGAGTCCCGGTTCCGGCACACAATTTTAATCTGCCAGGAAGTTTCATATCAGCGCACACTCCGCTGCAGAGTGAAAAATTTCATTCTGGAAACATCCCTTAGGCTGTGGCTAAGCCATGTCTCCACCATATCCTTTCTTCCAGGAGTGCTAGTCTTGCATGGTTCGCAGGAGAGCTTCTGTGAAGTTTGGAAAGTAGGAAGCGAGGTACTGGCAGAAGTAAAGTTGTGAGGCGGCATCGTGAGTCGTGTCGGGATTTTTTGTTTTTATTTTTATTTTTGTTTTGTTTTTTGTTTTTTGTTTTTTTCTGATTTACTTTTTTATTTCTTAATGTGTGTACTTTATGCATACATTCCCTCTACGTTTGCTGATTGCTATCAAGGCATTATTCTCGTTGAAGTACAGTATTGGACACAGTGATAACAATTTTAATAGAAATAATGCCTTGCCGTAAATTAAAATTTTCGCAGTCAGTAGGACTCGAACCTATGCTCCCAGAGGGAATCTGATTTCTAGTCAGACACCTTAACCACTTTTTTTTAACAAAAACTTTATTTACTAAATGTGTTTACAAATAGTTATAATTTTGTGAAACAAGTTGTTTTCTTACAAAAAGTGAATGAACGGTGCAAATTTTTCTCTTTTCCATGGATCGTTGAGGATTTCTCTTCTTGCACGGAGGATGTATTGTCGAAAGTCGCTCACAGATCCACCTCCCGCAAGGGCGTAGTTGATGAACGAATACATGAACCAAGTTAGAGTTCTGGTCTTGGACACTGGGAAAGCCTTTACATCCATGTACACCAGTTTCTTCGTGTTGATGTCGTTGACACTCAGAGACAGCAATCCTGCCGATTTAAACTTGGTCCACTTCCACAGATCCGCTATTTTGGAGCAGCCTACCACACGGTGGATGGCAGTATCGACCAATCCGCAGTGCTGGCAATACGGGTGACCGGTGAGCTTTATTCTGTGGCGACGGCCAGCAGTCGGGATTAAATCATTTATAAACATGTAAGCTGATGAGCGCAAAGTTGAACATATCGATTTATCTGCAAAATTGGACCAGACAGGTTTCCAATTTAAGTCTTTGTGTTTCTTTTGGATTTCTGGAGGATACGGAGCTTTTACACCAATGGTCTCGAATATTTTCTTTGCCGTATAGAACGTTACGTTGGGAGATTTCTCTAAAACACAGGTTGCTGCCTGCAATGTACGCAGTAGATTTGCCGGTAGCCTTCTGTCACCTGTATTGCCTGTTACGATACCCCACCCAGCCTTTAGAAAATCTGACTGACTAGCCGGTAATTTTAGGGTATGTATGAGATTTTTCACAATCAGGGCTGAACATTTTGCCTCACAATCAGTTAAAGATAAGCCTCCTTCAGCAAATGGTTGTGTCAACTGATCCCTGGCCACCCGGAATAGTGTGTGTGTGTGTTAATATTTCGCTCTGCAGCGAAAACTATAGAACGCAAACGAATGGTCTGTGTGGTGTGTAATTGTTATCTGAAGTCTCCTGTTGTACACCATAGCAGTTCCATGCCGATAGCTATGAGGGGGTGGAAGATATGGTGGTTGAAAGTCGTGAAATTATTTTAAAAAATCGGACTGTAGGCGACTCTATAGCAAGGAGGTTACATACAGCGAAATGCGATACCACAGACGATATCTTTGGTCTATGCGTGCTACAACGTCTTCAGCTCTTTCTCTGTAAGGATAAGCATACGACTAAGGAAATATAAGAATAAATAAATAAAGCAGTAAAAAAGAAATTTCTTTTATACATCTGTTTAAAACAATCGATTTGACGTTTCGCGCATTACATCAAGTGATCGATCTGTGATATTATTACAATCATTATTGTTGACTTTCGTGATTGGATTCTTCGTAACGTGTGATTTCTTATATATTCTCTGATAAATGTAACATGTTTTTAGAAAAAAGGAGATGGACAGGCCGCGGTGGTGTAGCCGAGCGGTCTGAAGCGTCTCGCTGCGGAGCGCGCGGTTGCTCGCCGTGGAGGTTCGAGTCCTCCCTGGGGCATGGGTGTGTGTGTGTTGTCCTTAGGTTAGTTTGCCTAGGTTTAAGTAGTTTGCAAGCTACGGACTGATGAGCACGCAGTTTGGTCCGATAGATTTACAAACATTCATAGAATATAAGACATCAACTGCGATTGGGCAAAGCTGAAAATGTGTACCCAGCCGGGATTCGAACCCGGGTCTCCCGCTTTCCTTGTTATAGAGTCGCCTACAGTCCGATTTTTTAAAATAATTTCACGACTTTCAACCACCATATCTTCCACCCCCTTATAGCTATCGCCATGGAACTGTTATGGTGTACAACAGGAGACTTCGGATAACAATTACACACCACACAGACCATTCGTTTGCGTTCTGTAATTTCTAGGCTGACCCCTACAACATTGAGGACACAGTGATCACCGCACCTGCAAGGACTACCTAAGCACGCCTCCCGTCAGATACAAATTCCCAGCTTCACCCTGCCCACAGTACTCAAACTCGTAGTTATGAAACTAATTCCCGTAAGAGTAAGGGCTTCAAACTTGCCCACCCCTCCCCACTAATGATAGGATCATTGCCCGTCACCGGCATATTATATATATACATGTGGCGACTGTTCCGAAAGAACAGACGTCACTTCTGATCCTGCAGTTGTTGTTATTTAATATATATATATTCGGTGATCACTGTATCCTCAGTGGTGTAGGGGTCAGCGCAACTGCCTAGAAAGCGGGAGACCCGGGTTCGAATCCCGGCTGGGTACACATTTTCAGCTTTGCCCAATCGCAGTTGATGTCATATATTCTATGAATATTAAATAATAACAACTGCAGGATCAGAAGTGACGTCTGTTCTTTCGGAACAGCCGCCACATGTATGTAGATTTACAAACATTTGAACATTTTTGATATGGACAGACAGAGAGTGCATAGGAAAAGTACTAACTCAAGTCTCGAATAAATAAATAAATAGCCGGGCAACGCCGGGTTTTCAGGTAGTTTTCTTGAGGTGAAGCAGCTTCGTAGCAGGTGTTGTTGGTGGCTGGCCTGGCAGCGGCGTGTGGATGTGGACCGCGCGGGAACGAGGCGGCCAACAGCGAGCGCTCCCGCGCCTGAGTCACCCCGCGCCGCCCACGCAGTAGCGGCACCCGGCGGCTAATCTGCCTGTGCCTGTGCCCGAGCACCTGTTCCTGCAGGGGCCACGTCTGGGGGAGGCCTCCAATGTTGCAGTGCTCTGCGGAATAGTTACTACTCCCTCTTAAAGGGCCCCAATTTACTCGTCACAACAATTAGAGGATCAGTTGACATATATAGGTTCTGAAGTATTGTCATCGGGAGGCTGGACTAAAATGGTTCTAACCAAGTGGGGACAACTACATTACGGGAATCGATATGTTGATAATAACAGTAACCTGCTGAAGAGGGTGGGGGGGGTTTGTGTTGACTTCTGTTTACTAGGGAACTTAATTTCTGGATGCACCTCCCTAGATTGCCACATATACATACCGGCTGTCGTAGCGAAATTGAATATCCAACTCCCAAAGTTACCAAAAATAAACGCAAAGTATACTTGTTCAGGAAAGCAGAGAGAAATAAAATACATTGCTTCTTGAAAGACAGCTTACACTCGTTTCTAACACTAAAAGTAGGTGTAGACCAGATGTGGCTCAAATTCAAAGAAGTGGTATCGACAGCAATTGACAGTTTTATACCAAATAAATTAATAATAGAATTAGGCGATCCCCCTTGGTACACAAAACAGGTCAGGACACTATTGCAAAAGCAAAGGAAAAGGCATACTAAATTTAAACGAACACAAAATCCCCAGGTTTGGCAATCGTACTCAGAAGCTCGAAATTTAGCGAGAATTTCAATGGGAGATGCCTACAATACTTATCACAACGAAACTCTTTCTCGAAATTTCACTGAAAACCCTAAGAGATTTTGGTCATATTTTAAATATACTCGGGGCAAATCACAAACAATACCTTCACTACGTGATAGTAATGGCGATCCTGCCGATGACAGCGCTACTAAAGCAGAGTTACTAAACATAGCTTTTAGAAACTCATTCACCAAAGAAGACGAAACCAATATTCCAGGTTTCGAATTACGAACAGATGCCGTAATGAGTAACGTAGAAGTAGATATCATCGGAGTAGTGCAGCAACTAAAATCACTTAACAAGAACAAGTCTTCTGGTCCGGATTGTATACCCATTAGATTTCTATCTGATTATGCTAAAGCGATAGCTCCTTACTTAACACTCATATACAACCGCTCTCTTATAGAAGGATCTGTACCAAAAGATTGGAAAGTTGCCCAGGTCACACCTATATTCAAAAAAGGCAGTAGGATTAACCCACTAAACTACAGGCCTATTTCACTGACGTCAATTTGCAGCAGGGTTTTGGAACATATCCTGTATTCAAATATTATGAATTATCTCGAACAGAGCGATCTATTGACCCAAGGTCAACACGGATTTAGAAAATATCGTTCATGCGAAACACAACTAGCTCTATATTCACACGAAGTGATGGGTGCTATCGACAAAGGTTCGCTAATCGATTCCGTATTTCTTGATTTCCAGAAAGCTTTTGACACCGTGCTTCACTAACGGCTTTTAATCAAATTGCGTGGTTATGGTGTATCGCCCCAAATTTGCGATTGGATAGGGGATTTCTTGTCAGAGAGGACACAGTTCGTAGTAATCGATGGTAAGGCATCGACTAAAACAGAGGTGATATCGGGCGTTCCACAGAGTAGTGTTATTGGTCCTCTGCTGTTCCTTATTTACATAAACGATTTAGGGGAAAATCTAAGCAGCTCTCTTAGGTTGTTTGCAGTTGACGTCGTCATTTACCGTCTAGTAAAATCATCTGAAGATCAAAACCAACTGCAGAACGATCTGAATAAGATATCAGTATGGTGTAAACATTGGCAATTGACTCTAAATAATGAGAAGTGTGAAGTCGTCGACATGAGTACGAAAAGAAATAAGTTAAACTTTGTTTACAAGATAAATCAATCAAAAGTGAAGGCCGCAAATTCCACAAAATACCTAGGAATTACTATTACATCAGAATTAAATTGGATAGATCACTTTGATAATATCGTGGGCAAGACGAACCAGAGACTGCGTTTTATTGGCAGAACCCTTAAAACATGCAAGAGAACTGCAAAAGAAACTTCATACACTGCGCTCGTCCATCCATTTATGGAGTATTGCAGCAGAGTGTGGGATCCTTATCAGGTGGGTTTGACGGAGGACATCGAAAGAGTCCAAAGAAGGGCAGCTTGTTTCGTATTGTCACGATACAGGGGAGACAGCGTTACGGAAATGATATAGGATCTGGCATGGGAATCATTACAACAACGGCGCTTATCGCTGCGGCGTGGGCTACTTGCGAAACTCCAATCGCCAACATTCTCTTCCGAATGCGAAAATATATTGTTGACTCCCACTTACATAGGTAGAAATGATCATCAGAATAAAATACGAGAAATCAGAGCTCGAACGGAGAGATTCAGGTGTTCATTCTTCCCACGCGCTATTCGAGAGTGGAATGGGAGATAAATAGTATAATTGTGGTTCGATGAACCCTCTGCCAGGCACTGAAATGTGATTTGCAGAGTATGCCATGTAGATGTAGATGTAGAAATGACTTCTGATCTGTTAATTATAAGTCACTATAATATTAAGCAACTAAAGAAGACTTCCATCCCCCAGTCAAACTATACTTTGTCATATTCAGACTTCAACCGAATGAAAAGGCTGTCAAAACAGAAATGACTAAAGAACGTCTTTAAAATATGGTTCTAGAAATGATAAATACTAACTACACGCAAACAGAATGGCTACATATAAAGTGTGAGTCACCTTACATTACCGCTGGATATATTTCGTAAACCACATCAAATACTGACGAACCGATTCCACAGACCGAACGTGAGGAGAGGGGCTAGTGTAGTTGGTTAATACGAACCATACAAAAATGAAGGGAAGTATTTTTTTAACACAAACCTACGTTTTTTTAAATGGAACCCCGTTGGTGTTTTAGCACATCTAAACAAATACGTAATCAATGCAGTTTGTTGCATTGTAAAATGTTAATTACTTCCGGATATAATGTAACCTAAAGTTGAGGCTTCAGTACCACTCATCCGCTGTTCGATCGTGTGTATCGGAGAGCACCGAATTAAGTATGGATCCAAAGGGAACGGTGTTGTTGTTGTTGTTGTGGTCTTCAGTCCGGAGACTGGTTTGATGCAGCTCTCCACAATACCCTATCCTGAGCAAGCCTCTTCATCACCACATAAGACCGACAATCTACATCTGTCTGAATCTGCTTACTGTATCCATCTCTTGGTCTTCCTCTGCGATTTTTACCCCACACACTTCCCTCCAACGCTAAATTCACAATTCCTTGATGTCTAAGAATGTGTCCTATCAATCTATCCCTTCTTTTAGTCAAGGTATGCCAGGAATTTCTTTTCTCCCCAATTCTGTTCAGTTCCTCCTCATTAGTTACGCGATCCACCCACCTAATCTTCAGCATTCTTCTGTAGCACCATATTTCAAAAGCCTCAATCCTCTTCCTGTCCGCACTGTTTATCGTCCATGTCTCACTCCCATACAAGGCAACACTCCATACAAATGCCTTCAGAAAGGACTTCCTTAGGCTTAAATCAATATTCGATGTTAACAAAATTCTCTTTTTCAAGAACGCTTTTCTACCCATTGTCATTCTGCATTTTATATCCTCTGTACTGCGACCATCATTTGTTATTTTACTGCCCAAGTAACAAAACTCATCTACCTCCTTTATTGCTTCGTTTCCCAATCTAATTCCTGCAGCATCACCTGATTTTCTTACACTGCACTCCATTACCCTAGTTTCGCTCTTGTTAATGTTCATCTTATATGCACCCTTCAGCAAACTGTCAATTCCGTTCAATTGCTCTTCCAGGTCCTTTGCTGTATCTGACAGAATTACTATGTCGTCGGCAAAACGCAATGTTTTTAATTCTTCCCCCTGAACTTTAATTCCTTCACCAAATTTCTCCTTGCTTTCCTTTATAGCTTGCTCAATGTACAAATTGAACAACATTGGAGAAAGGCTACAACCCTGTCTTACTGCCTTTCCAACAACTGCATCCCTTTCATGACCTTCAACTCTGACAACCGCTGTCTGATTTTTGTACAAGTTGTAAATAACCTTACGCTTCCTATATTTTACTCCTGCTTGCTTCAGAACTTGAAAGAGTTTATTCCAATCAACATTGTCAAAAGCCTTCTCCAAATCTACAAAAGTTAGAAATGCAGGTTTACCTTTTCTTAATCTATCTTCTAGGATAAGCCGTAAAGTGAGTATTGCCTCCCGAGTTCCTACATTTCTCCTGAACCCAAACTGATCTTCCCCGAGGTCGGCTTCTACCAGTTTTTCCATCCTTCTGTATATAATTCGTGTTAATATTTTGCAACCATGACTTATTAAACTGATGGTTCTGTAGTTTTCACACCTGTCTGCACCTGCTTTCTTTGGTATGGGGATTATAAAATTTTTCTTAAAGTCTGAGGGTACTTCGCCTGTCTCATACATCTTACACACCAGGTGAAACAGGTTTGGCATGGCTGGTTCTCCCAGAGATTTCAGTAGCTCTGTGGGAATATCATCTACTCCAGGGGCCTTGTTTCGACTTAGGTCTTTCAGGGCTCTGTCAAATTCTTCAGTACAGTATCTCCTATTTCATCTTCATCTACATCCTCTTCCCTTCCTACAATATTGTCTCGAAGTTCATTTCCTTTGTAGAGCCCCCCCCCCCCCCTATATACTCTTTCCACCTTTCAGCTTTCCCTTCTTTGCTGAGAACTGGTTTTCCATCAGTGTCCTTGATATTCATAGCGCTGTTTTTCTTATCTCCAAATGATTCTTTTACTTTCCTGTAGGCTGTATCTATTTTCCCCCTATTTATACATTCTTCTACATCCTTGCATTTGCCTTCTAGCCACTCCTGCTTAGCCATTTTGCACTTCCTGTCAATCTCATTTCTTAGTCGTCTGTACTCCATTTTGCCTGTTTCATTTACTGCATTTTTATATTTTCTCCTTTCATCGATTAAATTTAGTATCTCCTGTGATATCCAAGGATTTTTTGTAGGTCTTGCCTTTCTACCAATTTTGTCCTCTGCTACCTTCACTATTTCATCTCTCAATTTTACCCATTTTTCCTCTACTGTTTTATTTTCCTCTGTTTCTGTCAATTGTTGCCTAAAGCTCCCTCTGAAATTCTTAACAACCTCAGGTTCCTTCAATTTATCCAGGTCCCATCTCCTTATTTTCCTACCTTTTTGTAGTTTCTTCAGTTTCAGCCTACAGTTCATAACCAACAAGTTATGGTCAGAGTCTATATCTGCCCCTGGGTATGTCTTACACTGTAAAACCTGGTTCCGAAATCTATGTCTTACCATTATAAAATCTATCTGGTATCTCCCGGTGTCTCCTGGTCTCTTCCACGTATACAGCCTTCGTTTGTGATTCTTGAACCAGGTGTTTGTTATAACTAAATTATGTTCCGTGCAAAATTCTACCAGGCGGCTTCCTCTTTCATTCATTTTGCCCAGTCCATATTCACCTACTATCTTCCCTTCCCTTCCTTGTCCTACTACCGAATTCCAGTCTCCCATAACAATTAAGTTTTCCTCTCCCTTAATTGTCTGAATAATTTACTTTAGCTCCTCATATATTTCTTCGATTTCCTCATCATCGGCAGAGCTAGTTGGCATATAAACCTGTACTAATGTTGTCGGTGTTGGCTTCGTATCTATCTTGACAATGATAATGCGATCACTGTGCTGGTCATAGTAGTTTACCCGCATTCCTATTTTCTTATTGATTATCAATCCTACTCCTGTGATACCCCCAATTGATTTTGTATTTATAATCCTGTACTCACATGACCAGAAATCCTGTTCATCCTGCCACCGAACTTCACTAATCCCCACTATATCTAACTTCAACCTATCCATTTCCCTTTTTAAATTTTCTAATTTTCCTACTGTATTAAGGGATCTAACATTCCACGCTCCGACCTGTAGAATGCCAGTATTGTCTTTCCTGATGATCACATCCTCCTGAGTAGTCCCCGCCCGGAGATCCGAATGGGGGACTATTTTACCTCCGGAATATTTTACCCGAGAGGATGCCATCATCATATGTTCATACAGTAGAGCTGCATGTCCTCGGGAAAGGTAACGGCTGTAGTTTCCCCTTGCTTTCAGCCGTTCGCAGTAGCTGTGTGGCAAAGGCACATTAGCTGATGTTACAAGGCCAGCTCAGTCAATCATCCAGACTGTTGCCCCTGTAACTACTGAAAAGGCTGCTGCCCCTCTTCAGGAACCACACGTTTGTCTGGCCTCTCCACAGATACCCCTCCGCTGTGGTTGCACCTACGGTACGGCTATATGTATCGTTGAGGCACGCAAGCCACCCCACCTCGGTAATGTCTGTGGTTCATGGGAGTGGAGGGAACGGTGATGTATCTTAATTACAGAAGAGACTAAAACAGCACATTACATCTACATGCTAACACCTTTATTGGTCTTTTTCACTGACGCACATGTACATTACCATGAGGGGTGAGGTACACGTACACACATGGTTTCCGTTTTCAGTTACAGAGTGGAATAGAGTGTGTCCCGACATGTCAGGCCAATTGATGTTCAAAGTGGTGGCCATCTTTTGCTGCACACGATTGCGATCTATGGCGTAATGAATGTCGTACACGCCGCAGTACATCCGGTGTAATGTCGCCGCAGGCTGCCACAATACGTTGTTTCATATCCTCTGGGGTTGGAGGCACATCACGCTACACATTCTCCTTTAACGTACCCCACAGAAAGAAGTCCAGAGGTGAAAGATCAGGAGAATGGGCTGGCCAATTTATGCGTCCTCCACGTCCTACGAAACGCCCGTCAAACATCCTGTCATGGGTCAGTCTAGTGTTAATTGCGGAATGTGCAGGTGCACCATCATGCTGATAATACATACGTCGACGCGTTTCCAGTGGGACATTTTCGAGCAACGTTGGCAGCGCGATGTATGTTGCAGCTGTTTGGGCCCCTGCAATGAAGTGAAGACCAATGAGATGGTCGCCAATGATTCCGCACCATACATTTACAGTCCACAGTCGCTGTCGCTCGACCTGTTGGAGCCAGCGAGGATAGTCCACGGACCAATAATGCACGTTCCGTAGATTCACTGCCCCATGGTTTGTGAAACCCGCTCCATCGGTAAACAGGTAGAACTGCAATGCATTCTCTGTTAATGCCAATTGACAGAATTGCACTCGATGATTAAAGTCATCACCATGTAATTGCTGATGTAGCGACACGTGAAACCGGCGAAGGCGGTGACAATGCAGTATGCGCATGACACTAGTTTGACTCAGTCCACCGGCTCTCGCAATGCCCCGTGTACTCCTGCGTGGGTTTACGGCAAGAGCAGCTAACACACCAGCTGCACCCGCTTCTCCTGTGACGGGCCTGTTCGGACCTGTTTGCGTGCTACGACCATATCTGTTGCATAGAGTTGGTCGTAGATGTTTTGAAATGTGCGGCACGTTGGATGCTCTCTGTCCGGGCACCGTTCTGCATACACCCTGCAGGCTTCAGCTGCATTTTGTTGACACTCGCCATAGATGAGTATCATCTCCGCCTTTTCAGAGTTTGACACAGTTCCTACAACACTACACTATCACAGACGTCTGGTAACACAGTGTACTACAATTAGTTTGCGTGCAAATATGAATGCATGATAATAATCGCAGCAAGCTCTACATGCGAATACTACGACAGCTAGTCCAAACCACAACAGTGCACTACAGCCACACTCGTAAACACGGTCGTCATTCTAAACATGTCCCTGCAGATGCTGCTCGCCGACCGTGGCCTGTGTTTGTTACAACACGCAACTGAACGTCGGAGGTTTCAAGTGTCAACTTTAGGTTACAATATCTCCGGATGTAATCAACATTTTACAATGCAACGAACGGCACTGTTTACGTATTTGTTTGTATGTGCAGATGTGCTAACAAAACAAATGGCGATCCATTAAAAAAACGTAGGTTTGTGTTAAAAAACATACTTCCGTGCATTTTTTTATGGTTTGTATTAACCAATTACACTAGCCCCTCTCCTCACATTCGGTCTGTGGAATCGGTTCGTCAGTTTTTACGAAATATATCGAGCGGTAATGTTAGGTAGCTCAGCCTGTATATACAGATGGATCCTTGACTGAAGCAAATTGTATCGCTGGTGCTGGAGTTTACAGTGAAATACTTTGTTTTTACAAAGATTTAACAGTATTACTCCAATTTTGATGGAGAGTTGGAGGCAATAAGCCTGGCACTAAAACAATTTTTGTTCGTATCCAAAGTTCAGAAAAAGGTTGTTATATTTTGTGATTCAACGTCTGCAATACAGGCAATCGCATCCTTCCAAACACCTCAAAGTGCTTGCATAAATGAAATAAAATCCTCTATTGCTTCAATCACCAAAGCTGGAATTGAAATGGCATTTTTCTAGCCAAAAAAGGAACCAAGATTTCTCAAACAAATTGCCCAAAATTATCATACGTCTGCATTAAAAGACTTATCAACAACAGTTTAAAGAAGAAGTTGTATGAGCACTTGACAAGGGCAAAGAAAAACATGGCTTCTACTGCTAGAAGAGAAGAACGCACTTCCTAAACACCCACAAATAGAAACTGTGGCAGCATTTCGTAGAATTACTCGCAATGACTGCCTTGCGAAACACCTGCACAGGATTGGAATCTTACTCTCAGCGAAGTGTGTTATATGTGAAAGAGAAGACCCCATTATGAATTGGGAGCATCTAAGAAACTGGAAAAAACTGCAATATTGTGATGGTATTGGGAAGTTAGAAGACTAATGACTGTGTATCAAATGTCTGAGCATTAAATAAATAAATATTGAGCAAGTGATGAATTTTTTACTGTTCAATTACTATGTACACAAAAGAGACATAAGTAAGTGGCTAATACGTATATCACTTCAAAATTTGTGGGGTCAGTTGTTCGAAGAACTAACCTATGCAATATTAAACCTGCACGAGAAAAATTTCAAGAAGTGCTCAATTATTAAAAGAAATCACTTATTACGTAAATATTCACAGAATGTATGACTTCAATTGCGAATGGACAAAGCTGAAAATGTGTACCCAGCCGGAATTCGAACCCGGGTACACATGTTCAGCTTAGCCCATTCGCAATTGATGTAATATATTCTGTGAATATGAAAACAATAATAACTGCAGGATCGGAAGTGACGTCTGTTCTTTCGGAATAGACACCACATGTATATATATTACGTAAATGTGTAAGTACTAATAATATTTCTTTAGGATACTCAGTAAAGTTCACTTTATAAGAAGAGGATCCTGCCCTGAGAAACGACATAGAAATATAAGGTTTTTCTTCTTCTACACAGTTACTGTTAGTATGAGGAAAATAAACAACTGTGAAGTTCAGGCCTACTTTGCCTTTGCTGGAAAGATATACGCAGAAAGGGACTAATGGCATATCAATTTAGTGCCCTTGAAAATTCCAACAAGAACAACAAAACGCGCTAACATGGCTCACCCTAATGGAGATGTACAATTCACTGTCTTTTGATACAGTAAATTACAACCTTCTTGATGACGGAGTTAAGCCACCAAATAATTGCCAGGAAAACCTGTGTACTTTGTACATCACCCAAGGAATTTAATAGTCTTCTTGGTGACGTTTGCCTCTATATATATATATATATATATATATATATATATATATATATATATATATATATATATCAACTAGCTGTGTACTGCCAACGGCCGTGCTGCAACGGATACACCGGTTCCCGTTAGATCACCCAAGTTAAGTACCGTCGGGCTAGGTTAGCACGTGGATGGGTTACCGCCCAGGTCTGCCGACTGTTATTGGCGAGCTGGTTGCACTCATGCCTTGTGAGACCAACTGAGGAGATACTTGGGGGAGGGAGGGAGGGGGGGGGGAGTAGCGGCTCCGGTCACGAACACTAACTCAACGGCCGGGAGTGCGGGGTGCTGACCCGACGCCACCTAGATACAAGGCCTATGCGCTGCCTGCTAAGAGTAGTCATAAAGCCCAGCTTACACGCAGTGTCACCAACGGCGCTGGGGCAAAAATGACGTTGGAGGCCCCTCTTTAAACGAAAACTATACAGATACAAAACCACTTCATCATCAGATCCTTACCGCTCACTGGAAGACGTAATAAGGCAAACCTAAATACTACTAACTAAATTATTATTTGTCACGCATCAGATAATATTTAATCACACTCTCTAATATAACTATAACTGTAAAAGTTTGTTTGTTTGTCATGCTTTCACGCAAAAATTACTGGGTGGATTTGAATGAAATTTTGCATTGGATAGAGTTGGACCTGGGTGGGACATACACATAAAACGACGCCATAGCTTTCGAAGTTGCTCCATACTAGGTGAATGAAGTTGCAGACAGTAGCTTCAATGATGACGCGCCGATCAGTAATACAATCCACACAACCATCCACTATCCATATTTTCTCTTCTTCTTGTGCGAATTTCAAAGTGCAATTGATTACAGCTCTTCATTGGGATCTATGATTAAGGTGCATTACACAAACAGTTGAGTTACTACAACTATACCGTTCTCTAATAGCACATTGTAGAAACTTCATATTCAAATGTGGTCACACCATGTATCGTCAAACACACGGGGGTTGGAACACTTGCGCGGAGTGACACTTGCGCGGAGTGACACTTGCGCGGAACCCGGGGACCTTGGGGCGGCTAACGGCTTTTCCTGGGTACAAGCACACCAAGAAATCTAGCACTGCTGTTATCAAGTTTCCACACTGTCAACATAACACGAAAATCAGTGAAACTGCACAACCCTTTGCAAGCTGAAGAGCAATATAGTGACTTGTTCTAACTACATATTAATCCGTTGAGTGTTCCTCCTGTAAACAAAAAGGTATTTTAATAGTGATAATGTTTGGAGAGTTAGTCTCTGCTGCTACAAGACTATGACTTTCCACAGTCATACCTCCTAAAGCTATATTATTTAGAACACATATCAAGACACCTGCGCAAGCAATAAATATATTAGGTATCCTGCACAGATACGTTGATGTAATTGACCGCTATGTAGTTAACCCCACTATCACGCAACTTCCATCTCTTTAAAAATAGCTACTATGCTTTTTAATAGGAGATGCAACCTTAAACCTTCAATTAAAAAACCTTAATATGTCAATGAGTATTTTACATACTTAAAGCGTTTATTCGTAGACCCCAAAACGATTTGGCTGTATTCCAATTACAAATACATCTAAGAAATATATGAAATGTGGAATGTGTAAGGGAATGTCACACACCAAAAAATGCTAAAGATAAATTCTATTTTCCATCACCGTCATATAGAACCATTTTTACTCCGAACTTGGCATAAACCAACAGGGAGAAACAAGTTGCAAGACTTCCAGGAAAAATGAAGCGAAATTGGCAGCCAATAGTTGGTTATAAATTACATTGCCTGTTAACTGTATAAATATAAATTACGGAATACGCGGAACTACTGTTCAGTACAGTCAAAAAGGTCTAAGGTAATAGGCAGTGGTTTACAATCAGATATCCGTATAACTCTCCTCCTCAAGAAGTCTGTAAGAAGATTTATATTCAGAACATTCAAGAAAAAGGTGTTGAAACTATAAGAAGCAGCTCATTTACTCAGGAAGGGAAAACGTTATGGTGCCCGTAAATTTCAATGGCTGTATCTCCTGTAGTAACATTTAATTTTTGATAAAATGTTAAAATCCAATATACCAGAATTTTGTTTTTCTAAACTCAGTGCCAACTTTTTTTTGGCCAAATTATTTGCAGGAAGTAGTCTTGACGTGATTTCATACTTCTATGCATTAATATTATCAAACATGTAATTTGTGTCACAAATTGCGCGGCCGGTCCGGTCGGAGGTTCGAGTCCTTCCTCGGACATAGGTATGTTTGTTTGTACTTTGCCTAAGTTATTTTAAGTAAGATTAAGTAGTGTGTATGTCTAGCAACCAATGATCTAAGTAGTTTGGCCGCATAAGACTACACATATACACGTAATTTATTTATTTCATAACCACATTTAAGTACTAATAATTAAAGAAACTTAAAAGAGAAATTTGAAGTAAACACTGAAAACAAATGATTGATATTTCTCATAAGATGAATGCACACAACCGTTGACTTATGTCTTGTGAATGTACCTACAAATTTTGCAATATGAAAATTTTAGTGTGAGTCCCAAATTTGTTTTTTCTATAATAACATTAAAAACATATTGAAAATCCAGAACTCGAAAATCAGTGAAGTTTTGGACTTGAAGCGTTTTGTGTTGCTACATCTTTACATAGTAGACACGATTTTAAAATTTGGTTGCTATCGCCAAAGTAACGTTAAAATTTTTGGTGTAATCTTCGCCGTGTAGACTGTATGTTGTAGAAGTCTACGTCGAACCTAATCATACCTCTGAGGAGAGAACGTAGTTTGCACTTCTCCTGCGTTTCCAGTCGGCTGTGCTGTGCTACGTAACGACATCGTACCGTTCCACTTTACCGAGAGCTATATATGTATTGGTGTGATGTCTGTTCTTTCGAAATAAGACATCACACCAATATCTGTATCATTTAGACGCAAAGATTCTGGGTTCTGTTTTCATCGCTAACGCGATTAACGACGTTAGACCTCATGTATAAACAAAAAGTTCAAATGTTTGTATAGTCTATATGACTTAACTACGGGGTCATCAGTCCCTAAACTTACAAACTACTTATGAACCACTTACGAACTAGGACGGCACAAATATCCATGCCCGAGGGGGGATTCGAACCCCCGACCGTAGTGGCCGTGCAGACCGTGTCTGTAGCGCCTTAGTCTCCTCGGCCACAGCGGCCGGCGTGTGTAAACACTTGAAAGTTATGAGTGCCACTGGAAAAATGCATAAGTAACACCTGTTGTTTGAGACTTGAAGATGACCTGAAATCAGCCGAAATCGATATCTCGTAATAAACATAAGGTGTAGCTGTCTATATTTCATAATGCTATTCCTAACATATTTAAAAGCTGCTCAAAACCATCTAAAAAAACCTTTATAATGAGGTTGTATATAATTCCACGGTCAAATTGTGTTTTAGTTATTTGTAGTAATACACCCAAAGATCTGCCCTTGCTTTTAGTGCCTTGATCAGCTGTTTATTTTTAGAGGTATTACTAGGACAGAAAAAAAATCGAATTTGCGATAAATGCGAATATAGATGCGAATTCTGACTCAAAATGCAGTAAATCCGAAATTGTAGTTAGCAACGGTTGCGCTCAATTCCGATTTCATCACATTCCTCTTCACATGGTGCTGTATTGTAAATCGAATGATATTTGTATGACGTTATCTCCCTGTTGAATGAGGCTGTGATATCTCCGGGCCGTTACTACAGCTCCACCTCGCTCGGTGAGCCTTTCCCTGAATACGGCACAGGTAGCGGCTGGAGGGCGAGGAGTAGGGGTGGTGTATCCCTACTTGTGGAACACCCTGTTCACTACCTGCAGCGTCCGGGTCTCCGCGCAAGTGTCTACACATTCCCTTTCCGCGCAAGTGTCACGCCCCGCAAGTGTCACTAACTCAAACACACTGCTAGTCAGAGCCCCAGTGGCGTACTAAGGGGGGGGGGGGGCGGACCATCCCAGGCCATCGTCTTGGGGGGGGAGGGGTTCCAAATACCTCGAAAGTAGTTTTTTTTTTTTGGGCGGGGGCGCCCTTGTCCTCTCGTTCTGGGGCATCAAAGCTATTTTTCTTCGATTGTCCTGTTCCTTTCGCACTGGGGGTCCCAATCTCAAAAGTAACTTTTTTATAGTACTATATGTATTTGCAAGTGGGCAGGAGGCCTCTTTTTGTTCTGCAGCCGCCCTAGGTCAACGACAGCATTAGTCTGCCACTGCAAAGCCCTTGACTGTTATTTCGCAAACATTGGCAGCCATAGCAGCTCTGAATTCAACCGACAACACGCTAATAGTGGCAGGGTCCATGTCTTAGCGGACAAGCAATAGTCCTTGTGATTTATATACTGAGGTGGGAATAATTTTTCGATTGCGCTTCGTGCGTTTGAGGTTCAAAATGTTAAAAGTAGAAAATCCGTCATTCAACTGAAATATTATATACAGTAGAACGTCGATTATGCTAAGTAGTTGGGGGACATGGGTGTTTGGAAAGCCGGTTTATTCGTATAATCGAACTGTACATTTGTATTTGCCAATAAGAAGGACTGTACAGTAAATGTATTTATACAGTATTTGCAGCCGCGCGATCAGCCACACTGCTCCGAGCGATACGCCGCAACACTTGTAAGGCGCAGCTGTTTCTGGGAGCAGCTTTGATGCTGCCGCCTCTTCTGCTGCCTCGCCGATTGAAGTGTGCCGATTGTTGTACACAGCGACAGTCGGTCAGCCGGTCAGCCGCGCCACCGAGTGGCGTGCGTCGTGTGAAGGCTCAATCACAAGTAACCCGGTGGCTCAGTGCGGCTACTGTTGGAATCTTGGTTTTAGGGGAGAAAAAACTCGACGCACTACTATAGGGCCTAACTTTTTTCGAACGTCGCTCACGGAGGCCGAGGGGCCCCTGGAGCTCGGGGGCCCCGGGGCACTGCCCCGCCTAGCCCTATGATAGCTACGCCACTGTTTACACGATGATCGCGCTAGTAATGAACAGATCACATTGCGTGCCATCTAGCGAGGTAAACGCGGAACTATTAGCATTTCGTCAGCGAGTGCAGACGGCGTTTCGTACTAGCTAGTATGCTTTAGGACAGCTTCTAAATTTGTTAGTAGCGAAGTAGGTGCGCATGCGCAGAAGTGAATTCGTTGTGTGGTTTTTATGTTTATGTGTGGAAATAGCAGCGTCCTTACCGAAATTGTTTGCTTGGTTGGAGTGATACGTCTTGCATCAGTGGAGTGGAACAGAGCAGGGATTGCGCTTTCGATTGAGGCATACAGGGTCGCTGCAGAAAATCTCTATTGTAAGGGTACAATGACTGTTATTTATAAAGAAAATAACAGAAAAGTTCAGATTTAAATGAATTTCGTTTACGTCTTGCCGGCCGCGTTGGCCGAGGGGAAGACGCTCCAGTCACGGTCTGTCCGGCCACTACAGTCGGGGGTTCGAATCCCCCATCGGGCATGGATATTTGTGCCGTCCTTAGTATTAGCTAGTTCATAATTAGTTTGTAATTTTAGGGACTGATGACCCCGTAGTTAAGTCCCATAGACTCTACAAACATTTGAACATTTGAATACGTCTTGCTGATTAACTTCATATTTTTAAAATTCTATAATATTTAGCGTGTCAGAAAATCAGTTGCACATAATCTCGAAAGTGTGATGCTAAAAGCAAAGCAAAATTTAGTTGACGGAGGTCCCTTTATGGATCGGAAATTGAAAGTTCTGTGCAGACTTCAACAGCAATATTTGTAAGAGTCAGTACAGAAATTCTTTGTGCAAAGGCAAGGTTTTCGAAAAATTCTCCTGTCGCCAGAAACTGCAATGTCATAGCGAATCTGCAAAAAATTACAATTACAGGAAGTAACTGACGCATAACTTTAACAAAGCTGAAAATGTAACTCAAGTGTAATAAGTATTTCGTACCTTCAGCTTGGCGAAACTCTCTCTCTCATCGCCGTATTTTTGTCCTTGGACGAACGAAGGCAACTTGGTAAAACACTCAGCACTTAATATACGTACAAAAAGTCTGAATTCTTTCAGGTCCTGTGTTATGAGTTACTTCATTATCTGACTGTAGTACACATTTCATTCTTCGTCTCTTCCTCTCAAGCCGGCCGCGGTGGCCGAGGGGACTGAGGCGCTTCAGTCACGGTCTGCACGGCCACTACGGTCGGGGGTTCGAATCCCCCCTCGGGCATGGATATTTGTGCCGTCCTTAGTTGTAGGTAGTTCATAAGTAGTTTATAAGTTTAGGGACTGATGACCCCGTAGTTAAGTCCCTTAAGCTTAACAAACATTTGAACATTTTCTTCCTCTCAACCAAGGACACATCCAACTTCTACTTCTTCTTCACTCTAGAGTTCTAACAAACATTGCCACAGCTCCTGCAACCGCCGACAGTTGAATATCATCAGCTATGACATACACCCAAACGTGAACAATCCACATATAAAAAAAGTAATAAGCCCGTATTTTCGCACATGTGCTACTGGTAGTTGTAATCAGACGTGTAGACGGAAGTTTATCGTATTAACGCAACCAAGCCTGTATGATCGCTCGTCATTAGTACCGAGCTAGTACGCTTGGAGCGCTGCAGCAGACAGTGAGCTTTCTTGTGAACTTTCGATCGTCGTGTAAACTAAGCATAACACAACCAAACTATTTGTCTCATGTAGCACTGTACTGAGTTTGGGAATACGTGCATATTGCACACTGTGTTTCAGAATGTTCTTAATGTCATTTATGTGATTCACGGAAGATTTGTTTTCGTATAAGATATTTATGAACTATTAGTAAGATATCTTACCGATATTAGAATCGGACGATTCAAATTAGGCATTTTGTCTCATGCCGCAAAAACCTGCACGGAGAATCACATAGATAACACGAAAAACATTCTGAAACACAGTGCGCAACGTGTACGTTTTCCCATACTCAGCGCAACGTTACGTAAGACAAACTGTTTGCTTGTCTTATGACTATTCTCAGCGGGCAGCGCACGGGCCTTGTAACCAGGTGCCGTTGGCTGACCATGCTCCCCTCCATACCGCATCCAGTGACGCAAAGGATGACACGACGGCCGGTCGGTGCCCAGTGGGCCTCTCCAGGCCTGTCGCGTGGAGTTTACTCAGTTTAGATGTGTACTAGGACACGTAATATTTGCTCTGCTTCTTCTGTTGCGTCTATTATTGTCCTTCTCAAAGCACGCTAACTGGCTGACACGCTTTTCCATCTTTTACATACCATTACTTTCTCCTGGGATCCGCTGAGGCGGATAATATAAGCCAGAGCTTCTACAATTATGTAAACTTACAGAAATCTTGAGAATTTCCTTAACACCGAACTTATACGATTAAGACGTAATATAATTTTCAATGATTCTAAATCGCTGCGGAATATTTTATTTTTATTTAACAATGGCCATTTCGGCTACAGAGCCATCATCAGGTGAACTGCAATCGTGTAATATAAAAGTCGTTAGATAATATAAAAGTCACATGGTACGATATTTACATAAATTTTGATTATACATACTTCTTGGTTTTTCAATATAAGATCGTTGTCAAGCCACCAATACGGTATAGTTATAATAAATTGCTGTAGCTAGCTATAATAAATTGATTTGGCTGTCATTTGCTGGTGTATGTCAACGACATTCTATGGTTACAATAGCTTGTTTATACTTATACCAATTTTATATTTAACAGGTCAAAGTGTATTAAATTTTGTCTCTGATTATGATAGGCAACGATATTGCAAGCCTCCAATGGTTTGTTTACCAACGATATACGAAAATAATTTAGAAGGTGCTCTTTGGTGTAATATGCGTTATAATTTATCACTGGGTGTGTTGTTATTAACCTGGTTCCGCTTTGAATATTTCAATAAAATTTTCGAAGAAACTTTTATGTTTTAAATCTGTTTTTTCATTAATTACGAGAAGTGGTTCTTTTTCGTGGTGTAAAAGTATCTCCAATTCTTCCAAGATGTTCATTGTTGGTCCTTTAGGTGTAATGTGTAACACTTAGATAGCGCTTTGAAGGTCGTCTACTGTGTGATGTTCAGTTTTTAGATGGTGAAAGAAAGTGGATGGGTTGTTATCAGTTTGTCTAACATGTTCACGAAATCGAACTTCGAAATTACTTCCGGTTCGTCCAATATAGTATTTTTCGCAATTATATAATTAAGACAACGTCACAGTAAAAAATTACAGTTTTTATACATCACACTATATGATTCCAAAGAATATAGATTTACAAACACAATTAATCAAAAAATTCATACTACAAAGAGCATAATTAATCTTTGGTATCACTAGCTTAGGGGTATTTTTGTCTCAGCTTTTGGTAAGTGCTCTAATCAAACAACACGGTCATATGAAAATTTGTAAGCAGGAGACCCAGGCTCGAATTCCGCCCCTCGTACAAATTTACCTATGTGCATGTTGTTTGATTATGACACCTAGTAGCAGGCGAGACAAAAGAGTTGTGGTTGTTGTGGCCTTCAATCCGGAGACTGGTTTGATACAGCTCTCCACCCTACTCTATTCTGAGCTAAGTCACTTCATCTCCTCATAAGAACGGCAACCCACATCCATTTGAATTTACTTACTGCATTCATCTCTTACTCTCCCTCTGCAACTTTTACGCCACACAATTCTTTCCAGTGCTAAATTCACGATTCTTTAATGTCAAAGAATGTGTCCTACCAACTGATCCCTTCTTATAAGAAAGATATGCCAGAAATTCTCTACAATTCTGATCAGTACTTATCAGTTACGCGATCTACCCACCTAATCTTCACCATTCTTCTTTAGCGCAACATTTCAAAAGCCTCCATCCTCTTGCTGTCTGAACTATTTATCGTCTATGTTGCACTCCCATACAAGGCAACAAATCGACACAAATGGCTTCAGAAAAGACTTACGCTTAAATTAATATCCGATGTTAACATTTTTTTTTTTCAAAAACGCCTCTCTTCCCATTGCCATTCTGCATTTTTATATCCTCTGTACTTCAACAATCATATGTTATTTTACTGTCCAAGTAACAAAATTTAGCTACCATGTTTATTAATCCTTCATCTTAACTAATTCCATCCGCATTGCCTGATTTTGGTTGATTGCATTCCATAACAGAGACAAAGATAACCCAGAATAAATATCCGAAGGTTATTCATGGAAACTACAGAAGATAAATACGGGGTTGGATCTTAAATAGTGGCAACTATTTATTCACAACCGATACAAAATCGTTATATGTTTGCACCTATTACTGTCCTTGAAAGTAGTCACCAGCGTTGTGTAGAACCCGTTGCCGTTAGGAGAGCCTGTTCTGTTGATAGTGCGAATGGAGCGGTCTACTTCATGTCGAATCTCTGGAAGAGTTCTGAATCGAATGTCGCAAAGTGGTTCCTTCAACTTTGGAATCAAACGAAAGTCACAAGGACTTACGTCCGGGTAGTATGGTGGATGGTACAGTACTTCGCAGTCCCATCGATGGGTGGGTTGAGCAGAAACTGTTGCCGCTTCTTTCGCAAAGCTGGTCGCAGGTGATGCTCCAAATCTGAACGGTAGTATTGCAAGCTGACGGTCTGCCGTGGAGAAATGTAATGTAAGGGTAACGCCATCACAGTTATACACTAGAATCACCATAAATTTTACCATACTGGGACTCTGATGCGTTTTCAAATTTCGTGGCGACCCACAATGACACCATTCGTTGAAGAGACTTTTCAGTTTTGGCTTGTACGATGTGGCCCATGTCTCATCCAGTGTTACGATACGGCGTAAGACAGCCTCTCCATCGCGCTCATAGCGCTTCAAGTGCGTTTGAGCAGCGTCGTACGCATCCATTTCTGCATTTCCGTCAATTCATGCGGAACCCATCGTGAAGCAATGTTTTCATGGCCAGGCGTTCCTTCAGGATGCGAAGCACCATGGTATGCACCTATCTGGGTCCAAGGACGAGCTCAGGAATCGTGTGGCGTCGGTCACTGTCCACTCACGCGGCAACAGTGTGCACATACTCTTCAGACACGTTAGGACGACCTGAGCGTTGCATGTCTGCCACTTTGCCGACCTTCGTTGAAGACTTTTTTACCCAACGTGCCACTGTTATGTACGGCAATGCCGCTTCTTGAATATCTTGATGACACTGTCGTGTTGTACCGCTTCTGGCACATTCATTCTTGATCCAACTCCGTCCTTCCTATTTCAAAAACATAGTGACACTACGCTCGCTTACAAGTTACTGTTTCCATCTGTGGTGTCGCACAAGTCTGAAGTGCGCGCCACGTACTTTCGCCGCGCGCCGCCATGCACGCACGGCGCGGCGTTCTTACGACGTCAGCCACGAGCGCCCTCTGCTGCAACTCCGCTCGTGGCCACGACTGCTGCATCGGCCACTTGGGAATCAGATAGGCACCAGTTAAGACTTGGGATTAAGACAGGCACTAGGACTCTTCAGTAGGGAGACCACTACCTAGTTAATGTATCAGCGTTCTGCAGTCATGAAACTTACGAAAGATAAGTATTGTAATCTTTCTTCGAAATATATATATGTTTCTAGTTTTCTGCTGTCCCCCTGGCTGGTCACCTGAGACTCTGTACCCACACCCGCGTGCTTCCTATTTCCCTGTGTCGGTCTCTTTCTACTCAGCCACCGACACCTAGGACAACCGGCGGCAACGAGACGCAAAAGTGGTGACGAGGATGGGATACAAAACCATCGACTGTGCCCACACCGGTGACGTGGTACGTGAGAGTATATTTTCTCGGAGGTTAGGTAGGTATGTCAACAACGTGTGCTATCAGCCACAATAGTAGACTCGACAGCACTGTTGCCTCTAAGTTCCAACCCTCGAACTTATCCTATGTGTTGAGAGTGCATTGTCTAAACTACTAATAAAACTCAATTTCGCTAAGAGTGTAGTTTAATAAATTAAAAACACAATTTTGTGTGTGTTCTACAAGTTTATTTTTGCTTACTTAGCCGGTTTTCGGCTTATTAGGTCATCTTCAGAGTATTTACTGCTATGGCAAAGAGGTTACATAGTTTAGATACAGTATGGGAAGAGATGACAAATGACTACACTTAGAACGACATACATAGTATAACACTTCTTTGACATTGTGTTATGAACTTAAAAACTAAACTGTAGTACAAGAATATACAATATGTGGAGGATAAAACAAGGAATAAATTTGAATATAACTAGGGAACTGAAACTACCTGCTATTACAAACAAACTCATAATGCTGATAAATAAATAAATATATATATATATATATATATATATATATATATATATATATATATATATATATATATATAAGTGCCTTGTTAATAATTCTGCACTATAATTATAGATATTTATCAGTTTGTTTGTAATAGTAGGTAGTTTCAGTTCCCTAGTTATATTCAAATTTATTCCTTGTTTTATCCTCCACATATTGTATATTCTTGTACTACAGTTTAGTTTTTAAGTTCATAACACAATGTCAAAGAAGTGTTATACTATGTATGTCGTTCTAAGTGTAATCATTTGTCATCTCTTCCCATACTGTATCTAAACTATGTAACCTCTTTGCCACAGCAGTAAATACTTTGAAGATGGCCTAATAAGCCGAAAACCGGTTAAGTAAGCAAAAATAAACTTGTAGAACACACACAAAATTGTGTTTTTAATTTATTTGATTATGTTCTCCCAAGAAGCGACGGAAGAATCAGTCAAAAAGTGTAGTTTAACGTTAGGTGCGACCGCTCGAGAAAAGCGGGAAATCCGTGTTCGAGTCCTTGTGTGTGTGATTCTGATTTTCATATGACACCAATAAAGTGTCCCCAGTTTGGGCGTTTGGATCCTACTGGGTGGTGTCTTTGTGGAGACTCGCGACCTCGGAGGCGCCTGAGGTAGGGTCGCAGTGGGGACACTGAGCGACTGTGGAAGGCCTTCCAACAAACGAGGTCGACAGGGTCGAGCCATCCCAGCAAGGCAGGGAAGAGTCGAGCCGCGGGCAGGGGAAGGCGTGGGCCCGAACCAGCTGAAATGGCGAGCACTGGGCAAGCCTAGCCACCGGCTGACGGCGAGGCAACAGGCGGGAGCGCTCGTAACACTACTCGTGTCATGTTGCCTGCACGTATCAAAGTTAAACTCCGCGATAAAAAAAAAAAATTAAGGACTTTTGTTTACTATTTCGATCATAGACAAATCGGATAAAAAATCTGAGCAATTAATTTAGACGAGCGGTATGAAACTAATATACGAAATGATTCAAATGAAAGGAGGAATACAGAATGGGGTTGAGGCAAAACACGGAAATAATGAAACTTCCTGGCAGATTAAAATTGTGTACCGGAACCGGGACTCGAACCTGCGACTTTTGCCTATCGCGGGCAAGCGCTCTACCGACTGAGCTATCCCACCACTTTACTTCCGCCAGTACCTCGCCTCCTACTTTCCAAACTTCACAGAAGCTCCCCTGCGAAACATGCAAGAGTAGCACTCCTGGAAGAAATGATATGCTGGAGACATGGCTTAGCCACAGCCTAAGGGATATTTCCAGACTGAAACATCCCTTAGGCTGTGGCTAAGCCATGTCTCCTCCGTATCCTTTCTTCCAGGAGTGCTACTCTTGCAAAGTTTGCAGGAGAGCTTCTGTGAAGTTTGGAAAGTAGGAGGCGAGGTACTGACGGAAGTAGTGAGGCGGCATCGTGAGTCGTGTCGGGATAGCTCAGTCGGTAGAGCGCTTGCCGGCGGCAGGCAAAGGTCCCAGGTTCGAGTCCCGGTTCCGGCACACAATTTTAATCTGGCAGGAAGTTTCATATCAGCGCACACTCCGCTGCAGAGTGAAAGTTTCATTCCACAAAAATAATGTTACAGAGAAAACCAACGGAAAGTACCCATTGTACCTTCTTTCTGGAAATCTTGATCAAAGCAGCTGATAATGTTTAGCTGTTGAATGGTTTAGATACATTTTGTGATACTTTCCGCAATAAATTAATGCTCACACCGTTCACTTCGCAAGTTATTCTTGCCACACCTTGCACTAAAGTTTGATAAAGAAAGAAGAAAAAAAAGTTATCGGACTTCGCGAAATTTTTATTACTGATTCATGTTCCGAAGGGAAAAAAGGTAAATTTAAAATTTTAAACATGGCTGCAGTTCAGCAACGGTGGAAACAAGATCCAAAAGGCAACTAAATTTCAGCCAACCAGTTGCATAAAAATTGTTTACATGCATAAACCTTGACCTATATTTCGGCAAAAGTAATTTTGCCTTCTTCACAAGTATTACATTTAGCTCACAGTGTTCCTACATCTCTACCAGTACGCAGTGCTCACTCGACCTGTGTGTGGTCATGTTCCACAATTTTATGTTGGAGACATGTTTTAAATTTTACTTTTTAATGTATGACATTGAGTCAGACACATTTTATTTAACAACTATTTTAATGTGAGCTAAATGTAATACTTCTGAAGACGGCAAAATTACTTTTGCCGAAACCTAGGTCAAGGCTTGTGCATGTAAATCATTTTTATGCAACTTGTTGGCTGAAATTTTGTTGACTTTTGAAAAAAGGGAACTGATCGGGATTTAATCATGGAAATACGCGAAGCGAAAGCGGTGGCATCTGAACATCATGTTACGGCGGAATATCGAGGAGCTGAAAACCTCAAAGAAAATGAATAATTAAGAGAGGTCGGGACATTATTAAATGATACAAGGTGAAGACATTGCTCTTAACAAAAACAGGGTATATTTGAAAATAAAATGTAACGGTGCTCACATTACAAAGCAGTCTGCCGACACAACCATACTTATTAGCCTCAAACAAGAGAGTTTCTGATCGCCGTTCCGTCCTCTCGGCTCGCCAGAAGAAACGAAAGACGAGCGAAAGAAACTTTTTCACAGATAAAATATTACGAGGAGGAGGAAATCACGGCGACAAGCGTCACTGATCGATAAAAATATTAATTTAATGATGTATCGTTACAAGCTGCTAACCGACGTACTACAGTTGAGTTGTCACAAATATGGCACACTGGGCGTTAAGATGTTAAAGAACACTGTGTGGGCACGAAACAGAAAGTATGCGCCAGTAACAATTTTGTCGTCAAACTGACGAACACCAAATGGAAAGCATAGCCCAGCGTCCTATACACATCTGCCTTCGCCCTGAGTTTTGTTCTGCAGAATGCGTTGCTCCAGTCTGGATGAACTGTGCACTTACTGAGCAAGTTGATGGGGCTCTTTATGAGGCAGGGCGCATAATCGCAGGGTGCCTGCGAGCGACTCCTGTCAGCAAGATTTTCCCACTCACGGAAGAAGCACCACCAGATGTACGAAGACAGGTAGCAGCGGAGGTTGAAAAGAAAAAGCAAGGAAACAAACGGATCCAGTGTTTGGATTCGAGGCTCCATGATCACGGCTGAAATCAAGGAAAAGCTTCCTTGGCACAACAACATCCAGTGTAACTTCAGCGGAAGCATGTCTTAATGAGCCGTGGAGCGATAGGTCTCCAAGGGTATTATGGACAATGGACAGCAGAAGAGAAGCTACCAGCAGGAGGCTACCTCACCTGGAAGAATGTCAACAGACTGAGAACTGGAGTGACAAGGTGAAGAAGTGGGTGTCAGTGACGATGAACTCAGAGCACTCATGAGTCACTGCATTCATCAAAAAAATGTTCAAATGTTTGTAAAGTCTATGTGACTTAACTACGAGGCTATCAGTCCCTAAACTTACAAACTACTTATGAACTACTTACGAACTAGGACGGCACAAATATCCATGCCCGAGGGGGGATTCGAACCCCCGACCGTAGTGACCGTGCAGACCGTGACTGGAGCGCCTCAGTCTCCTCGGCCACCGCGGCCGGCCTGCATTCATCCCTTAGCACTCGCAGCTTAATCTGTGTTCCCGCACTAGGGAGAATGAAAACAATGAGTCAATGACCGCTGTTATCGTCATTGACTCGCTTAGGCATCTATTAAATTACTGTAAGGTGACGAATTACAGTGATGATAATAGCCGCGGCGGAGCGTACAAGCTTCCTAGGGTTTTTTATTTGTGGGCGGAGAAGTTAGTACTGCTTCCTCCCACAAGTCCCCTAAAACCTCCACATCCTTGCGGATGCTGTTGCGTAGTAGTGTGCGTTTGTAACGGCCTACAGTACGCACGAGGTGCCGTAGTTGCTGTCCAAGACTTTATGGAAAACATAGAACTCTGACTAACCTATTTTCTTCTACAGTTGTGTCCCCAGCGCAGAAGATAGCACACAGGTCGTTGGTTCTTCCATAGCATGCAAGTGAGGCTAAAATAAGTTCTTTTGGATGGAAGCATAAGAAGCGACTCGCGAGATTTTTAATTGTCAGGGATGCCATTTATTAAATAAATAATAAAATATGAACAACTGTTGTTAATACGACACGGCCTATGCTGCCCATAGCCCATGTTGAGACCTCGACTGTTATCGCAATTACGCAAAACTTTACTCATTACCGGTGCGGTCTGTCGCGAATAGTGGTTAGCTCGAGACTGAAACTGCGGCGCGTTGCGAGACTAGAGGGCACCTGACGCTCTATTTAGCGACAAAACAGGGCCGTCGCGTGCCTTCTGCAAAATCGCTCTTCTCTTGTTGCAATAAGAGAAGGCACCTTAAACTTTTTAAACTGTCGAAACCTAGCCTGTCCTTGAGAGATATTTGTTGCAAATTCTCAGCTCTGAATAATTAATATTTAGTATATAATAAACAAAATTAATTTCAAAAGAAACCACGTGACGTGAAATGCAGCAGCCAATGCGAGGAGAGTACCAGTATAGGCGGGCTCTACCACGGGAACCAGCACCTACTGCGCCATATGCTACTGCTCCCCACCCCCACATTTCAACATATGCTGCACTTTTGTCTTTCTTCCGCGTTTAAGACACGTACGATGTTAGCAAAGAAACGGCCAGCGGCCAGAAATATGAAGTCGCCACAGGCCAGGAATATCACAAGCACCGAGAGCATTGTGCGCTATGCTAAAAAGCGTAAGGCCGTTTCCCGTCGGGGGTTCGAATCCCGCGTCGGGCATGGATGTTTGTGCCATCTTTAGTATAAGCTAGTGCATAAGTAGTATGCAAGTTTAGGGACTGATGACCCCGTAATTAAGTCCCATAATCTCTACAAACATTTGAACATTTTTTTGTTTGATGATAATATTATCAATATTTTTTCGCAATAGCGAATTTCTCTTAGCGTCACTGTATAAGTAATGGATGTTGTACCAAATGGTGACATATGAAAATTTATCCCGGGCCGGGACTCGAACCCAGGTTTCCCCGCTTTTCACGACCGGTCGCCTTAACCACTATATTGATAATATTATCATCACTGTAATTCGTTACCATACAGTAATTTAACAGATGCCTAAGCGAGACAATGACGATAACATCGTAGGTTAATGCCTCGTTTTCATTCTCCCTGGCGCGGGAATACATATTAAGCTGCGAGTGCAGTTGACTCATATGTGCGGTCAGTGTGGCATATGGTCCTGGAGTCGTGTTCGGGTAGCCTAGTGATTAAGGCGACCGATCGCGAAAAGCGGGAAACACGGGTTCGAGTCTTGGCCCGGCACAAATTTTCGTATGTCACCATTTGGTAGAGCATCCATACCTTATACAGTGACGTTAAGAGAAATTCGCTATTGTGAAAAAATATTGATAAAATTATTACTGTAATTCGTCACCATACAGTAATTTGTGAGAGTGGTTTAAGACAGGACTTGGAACACTTGTTGGTTTGCAGGTACCTTAGTGCACCTTGCGATGAAAAAGACTTGTTCACTGCAAATAACAGTGCCATTGTGGCGGCATAGTACTAGTCAGAGTGAGACATTTATCTTAATCTTGTATACCGTATAATAAGTTAATAATTAACATTGTACTGTTTTGTGCCTTGGAAACTCAGTTAAATAAATAAATAAATAAATACTAGAGGTAAAGCAGTCAACAATACAAAAATTGGTTTGAACTCCAGTGCTTTTCTAGGCATGGTCCTGTTTGGAGGTGGTATGCCGTTGCCTTCCTCCGACCTTCGAACTGACTCACCCAGACAGTTGTAGGGAACTTATGTTTAATGCGGAATCCGAACCATAGTGCTACTCGATAGTTTTCACATCAGCAGCAGTGCCAGAGGTTAAAGAAGTAGAGACAAAAACATTTAAAAAATGTGTTCCATCTCGGATACATGATCTCGTGAACTCTGCTGTTGGATGTGAACATTGTATCGAGAAAACAGTTCCTGAGGTTGCCAGTAGATGTCACTCAGTCCTCACAAAGTTGTAAAGAACGACGCATGAGCACTGCCAGTTTGACGGAGTGGGTGAGAAGAGCGCTCAGTTCCAGTAACAATGTCTGCGTATGCTGACTGCATTTCTGCCACACCTACAATTTCGAAGTTTGATCATAACCGCATTGATATTTTGTGTTAGAAGGGAGTCTCATCAAGGGACGTTTGTAGACGTCTCAGAGTGAATCAAAGAGATGTTGTTCGGACGTGGAGGGGGTACAGAGGTAGAGGAACCGACAACGAGCTCAGAAGGACACTTTCACTCTGCAGCGGAGTGTGTGTTGATATGAAACTTCTTAGCAGATTAAAATTGTGTGTCGGAAGCGGGATTCGAAGCTGAGACCTTAGCCTTTCACAGACCTGCGATCTAACGTCTGAGCTATCCTGGCACGCTTCACGGTATGTTCAAATGTTTGTAAATCTATCGGACCTAACTGCGTGGTCATCAGTACGTAGCTTACAAACTAATTAAACCTAGGTAAACTATATATAAAGAACAGTCTAGAGTGCTAAAAAAATTACGTTTTTCGAATAGTTTCGGTCTTATTTTAGACCATCTTCAGGAAATTAAGCTCCATTGATGTAGTGGAGCTGGCAGGAAACTTGGAGCCTTCTAGTGCGTCACTATTCAGTGACTGAGCAGTGACGCACTAGAAGGCTCCAAGTTTCCTGCCAACTCCGCTACATCAATGGAGCTTAATGGATTTGCCTGGAGGGCACAAAAGAGGGGAAGAATCATTTGTGAGCGAACTGTCTAACGTCGGTATCACTAATGTTTTCGAAACAGGAACAACGGAGTTGGATCAAGATTGAATGTGCCAGAGGTCGTACACCATGACAGCGTCATCAAGGTCTTCAAGAGGGGAGCGGGGAATCGGCAGTCGTACAGAGCAGTGGCAGGTTGGGTAAAAGAATTCAACGAAGAACGCAAACTATGGCAGCCATGCATCAGGCAGCTCGTCCTAGCGTCTGAAGGAGAAGTGCATGCTGTTGCCGCATTAGTGGACTGTGATCGAAGCAAGACGATTCGTGAGCTCTCCCACGAAACCGGATAAGCGCATATGACTCTTTCTCAAGAAAAGCCTGTGCGTGGAAAACTTGCATCACGATCGGTTCCACATGAATTGACGGAAATGCATAAATGGATGCGTTACGACGTTGCTCAGAGGCACCTGGAGCGCTATGATGGGGAGACTTTCTTACGCCGTATCGTAACGCTGGATGAGACATGGGCCATGTCGTACGAGCCAAAACAGAAATGCCAATCCAACGAATGGCGTCATATGAGTCGCCGCGAAACTGCGTCAGATACAAGGTAAGGTGCAAGTTATGGTGAGTCTCGTGTACGACTGTGTTGGTGTTATCGTAACACATTATGTTCCTCCATGGCAGAGCGACAAAGCACATTATTACCGAGGAAATGTTCTCGGGTTGACAGCCGAGTCAGTGCCTCGTTCTCTGGCAATGTTTCGGCAAGTTGCTTACTTGCTATCTTCAGGCGACCAGCTTTGCGAACGAAGCGGCAACGCTTTCTGCGCAACACACACCCGTCATTTTGCGTGGGCGCATGCAGCGCAAGCTATGTCTGCTCTGTTCGGTCGATGGGACAGGGAAGTACTGCACCATTTGCCACACACACTGGACTTAAGTCCTTGTGACTTTGATTTGATTCTAAAGACACCGCCTGGTGGCATTCGCTTCAGAACTGTTCCAGAGATTCGACAGGCAGTTGACCGCTCTGTTCGCACCATCAACAGAACAGGCTCTGCTATAACTACGAGGCGCGTCCAGAAAGTAAGTACCGTTTGGTAATAAAATGAAATTGTACACAGATACAGAAGAAATTTTTATTGTACGAAATTCTACAACTCTTAAACTACTTTTCCACATAACTGCCGAAATTTTGCAGGCATTTGTCATAGCGTGGCAACAGGTTTTGTATACCTTCATCATAAAAATATGCCGCCTGTTTCTTCAACCAGTTGGAAACATTGAAATTTGGGGGAAGTCCATAGCGAGAGCACTAATTGTAAACTTACGGTTTTCCTGGATCTTGTCCTCAATCGCGTGAACCAGTTCTTCTGTAACCAAAGGTGGACGCCCACTTCGTTCTTCGTCGTGCACATCACTACGCCCGCCATTGAACTGTCGGACCCATCTTTTGAGCATCGAATCACTCATCGCATTTGGTCCGTAAACACCGCAAATTTGCCGATAAATTTTACTTTACTGGCGCACGTTCTTCTCCTTGATACACATCGTCTACAGCGCATGTGCGGAACTGCAATCGCAGCGCTGCAGCGGAGATAAATTGAAACGGAACTTCCTTTCTGGACGCGCCTCGTATAATACACCTTCTACATCATTGGCAACTAGTTCTACACTACGCTGATGACTACTTTGAAGGACAATAACAGGTTCAAACATGTAACGCTTTTGTGTCGTTTGTGAATAAATAGCTGCCATTATTTACGTCCCAACCCTCATTTAAAAGGTACATAAATGTCGAGTACAACTTTCTTCGCAACTCTCCGAGAATTTCTAGGGTAGAGCACTCCTTCTACAATGTGTACTTTTAAAAGCCTACTTCAGTTCCACAAATTTGAAAGTAAATCAGCCAGTGGCGAAATAAGGCTGTTGGAGGCCTGGGGCGGCAGAACAAACTGAGGCCTCCTTGCCCACTTGGATATATATATAGACGAAGATTACTCAAAATGTTCAAATGTTTGTTAAGCTTATGGGACTTAACTATGGGGTCAACAGTCCCTAAACTTACAAACTACTTATTAACTACTTACGAACTAGGACGGCACAAATATCCATGCCCGAGGGGGGATTCGAACCCCCGACCGTAGTGACCGTGCAGACCGTGACTGAAGCGCCTCAGTCCCCTCGGCCACCGCGGCCGGCGAAGATTACTCAGCAGGCGAAAGAGCACAGGTGTGACAGCAGCACAAATAAATAGAACACACACACACACAAACACACACACACACACACAAACTCAAGCTTTCGCAACCCAGTTACTTCTTCAGGCAGAAGGGAAGGAGAAGGAAAAGGAGATGATGAGGGTTTTAAGGAAGGGGGTAAGGAGCCATTCCAATCCCGGGAGAGGAAAGACTTATTTTGGGGGAAGAATGGGAAGGTAAACAAATACACACACACCCATACATTTACACAGACGCAAACACACCTAGGCAGACATACTATAGAAATGTAATTATATGCCGGCCGCGGTGGCCGAGGTGACTGAGGCGCTACAGTCACGGTCAGCACGGCCACTACGGTCGGGGGTTCGAATCCCCCCTCGGGCATGGATATTTGTGCCGTCCTAGTTAGTAAGTAGTTCATAAGTAGTTTGCAAGTTTAGGGACTGATGACCCCGTAGTTAAGTCCCATAAGCTTAACAAATATTTGAACATTTTTTGTAAATGTATGGGTGTGTGTGTATTTGTTCACCTTCCTTTTTTTCCCCCAAGGTAAGTCTTTCCTCTCCCGGGATTGGAATGGCTCCTTACCCCCTTCCTTAAGACCCTCATCATCTCCTTTTCCCTCTCCTTCCCTTCGGCCTAAAGAAGCAACTGGGTTGCGAAAGCTTGCGTTTGTGTGTGTGTGTGTGTGTGTTTTATTTATTTGTGCTGCTGCCACAGCTGTGCTCTTTCGCCTGGTGAGTAATCTTCGTCTATTTTATACATATAATATTTCCTGCTAGGAATTTTTATATATGAATTGGAGGCCCCCCAGGATGAGAGACATGAGACAGTCTGAAAAAAATAGCTTTTGAGATTTGGATGCCGCAACAGAACGAGATGCGGCTTCAAAAACCTTTGCTTTCCTGGTATTTGGAGGCCCCCCAAGGCTGGAGGACGGGGACGGTCCGCCCCTTCCGCCCCCTCCGCCACCCCTCCCCCTCCCCCTTAATCAGCCCTTAGTCAGCCGGCGATCCCAACGTCGTGGCCTCCCATTATGGGTTGAATAATTCAGTTCTTAGATTAAGGCAAAATCTACATTTCTAGCTTTTGTAGATCTGGAGAAGGCTTTTGACAATGTTGATTGGAATAAACTCTTTCAAGTTCTGAAGCAAGCAGGAGTAAAATATAGGGAGCGTAAGGTTATTTACAACTTGTACAAAAATCAGACAGCGGTTGTCAGAGTTGAAGGTCATGAAAGGGGTGCAGTTGTTGGAAAGGGAGTAAGACAAGGTTGTAGCCTTTCTCCAATGTTGTTCAATTTGTACATTGAGCAAGCTATAAAGGAAAGCAAGGAGAAATTTGGTGAAGGAATAAAAGTTCAGGGGGAAGAATTAAAAACATTGCGTTTTGCCGATGACATAGTAATTCTGTCAGATACAGCAAAGGACCTGGAAGAGCAATTGAACGGAATGGACAGTGTGCTGAAAGGTGCATATAAGATGAACATTAACAAGAGCAAAACTAGCGTAATGGAGTGCAGTGTAAGAAAATCAGGTGATGCTGAAGGAATTAGATTGGGAAACGAAGCAATAAAGGAGGTAGATGAGTTTTGTTACTTGGGCAGTAAAATAACAAATGATGGTCGCAGTACAGAGGATATAAAATGCAGAATGGCAATGGGTAGAAAAGCGTTCTTGAAAAAGAGAAATTTGTTAACATCGAATATTGATTTAAGCCTAAGGAAGTCCTTTCTGAGGGCATTTGTATGGAGTGTTGCCTTGTATGGGAGTGAGACATGGACGATAAACAGTGCGGACAGGAAGAGGATTGAGGTTTTTGAAATATGGTGCTACAGAAGGATGCTGAAGATTAGGTGGGTGGATTGCGTAACTAATGAGGAGGTACTGAACAGAATTGGGGAGAAAAGAAATTTCTGGCATACCTTGACTAAAAGAAGGGATAGGTTGGTAGGACACATTCTTAGACATCAAGGAATTGTGAATTTAGCATTGGAGGGAAGTGTGTGGGGTAAAAATCGCAGAGGAAGACCAAGAGATGGATACAGTAAGCAGATTCGGACAGATGTAGGTTGCCGTTCTTATGTGGAGATGAAGAGGCTTGCTCAGGATAGGGTATTGTGGAGAGCTGCATCAAACCAGTCTCCGGACTGAGGACCACAACAACAACAATTCAGTTCGGGGCAGTCAGCAGAAATACGGCGACGGCTTGGGAGGATGCGGAGGAGTCGTGGCCAAGGCTGTTTGGGGACTGGAGAGGCGGCCGGCGGTCCAGAATGCTGATCCCCTACGCAGCAGCGAGCGCGTCCGTTGGGCAGGGCGGGAAACCGCGGCGCCAATGGCTGGGCTTCCCGCCTGGTGACTCAGCCGCGGCAGGTTGCGGACCCCGCGTCCTCCAGCCAGCAGGTAGGCCCGGCCTCCCACACACCGACACGCGGCCACAGAGTAACATGTATTTGTCTGTGACGCGGCCCAGAGCGAGCTATCTGCTCTTTTTGTCGTCGCCTGCTGACCTTGTCTGGGTCGGCGAAATTTCTGCCCGACAGTTCTCTATCTCTCCCTCTGGTGAAGTGTCCCCAATTAGCCGATCCCAAAAATTTATCCAGACGAACTGTGTCCGTATTGCAAGACACAGTTCTATTAACAGGACGCTGGGGGGGGGGGGGGTGGTGGTGGGGTACACGTTATAAAACAAAAACCACTTAGCTACGATTAGATGTTCGTGTCAGATGGCCGGTCTGGGTTCTGTGCCACTAAATGTCCCATTTGTTCCTAAACTCTTCTCGAAGTTTCTTCTTTACGGCACTTGTAGGTATTTTGTTATAGCGTATTGATTGTCGTGATCGAGCTGCTCTTTTAGCAAAGTTGTCAGCTAGTTCATTTCCCCATATCCCTTGATGTGCCTTAACCCATTCGAAATGCACCAGCCAGTTGTGTGTCTGCAACCTTCTGATTTTACATCTTATATCTTCAATCAACAAGTTGTGGTTCTTCGGATTTCGCAAGGAGTCCAAAGTAATCCTGCTGTCGGTGTGAATTACTGCAGTTGTATCAGTATTCGAGAGATTATTTATGAACTCAAGAGCATTGACGATGGCAAATTGTTCCGCTTGATTGTTTGAGCATTCATTAGACAGTTTTAGCTGTATCTGGTAAGTAAGCATCTTATTAACAAATATTACTATCCCCGAATCCACTCCGTCGTCTGACTTGCTTCCATTTGTGTATACTTCAACAGAGTAGCTTTTGCTGGCGTCCTTCTCAGTTATCCTCGTAAAGTTTGCCGGGTGTGCCCAGCTTTTGTACTCTAGGGCGATGTCGGTTGCCTGTTTGACGTCTTTGGTTTTGACCAGGTTATAATATTTGGCTATTTCCTGTATCTTAAGTGTTATGGGCATGAGATCTGATAAAACACAAAGTGCTTCGCTCGATGTCGTTCTGTAAGCTTTGACCATTTTTAAATTGATTAACCGTTGGACACTATTAATTTTGGTACGGTTGTATTGTCGCTCCAGTGCGTGTATCCACATCGGTGAGCTGTTCGATAATACAGGCAGTATTGCTCCTTTATAAATAGTTTGCAGTGCGGTAGCCTGCAGACCCCAGTTAAGTCTAGCTAATCTGGAAAGAGCGTTAATCAAGACCGTGCATTTATCTGTAATATGTTGAACGTGTTTGTTGAATGTAAACTTTCTGTCGATTATAACGCCCAGATATTTTAGATGGTCTACTTGTTGAAGCACTTTGTTATTAAGGTATATTGCGATTGGCGATGAGGCAAATTTCCTTTTCCTGGTGATAAGTATAGCTTTTGATTTCTGTTCGTTGAATTGAAGTTTATTATTACTGGCCCAAGTCGATATTAATTGCATGTCTGTGTTACAGATGTTCTCAGCGGCAAGAGGACCCTCGCCTTTGGTTAGAACAATCAGAACGTCGGCAAAGGCTATAACAAGAGAGTGTCCTGAGTAAAGCAATTTAAGCAAGGAATCATATAATATATTCCAGAAACCTGGTCCGCAACAAGAACCTTGAGGGCATCCTTTGGTAGCATATCATTCTATGAGAAGGTTGTTGACATTCAACGTTGCAGTTCTGTGACTGAAATAGCTACGTGTAAGGTTATACAGATATGCAGGACAGTTAAACTCACGCGAACGTCTTTAACCCTCTCATGCACGAATTATCAACCCGACAATGAACAAAATTTCTGATACATTATTTTGTAACTTAAGACCTATCTTGCACAGAATTCATCATAATTTGTCTAAAAAAATAGTTTCATAAACCAGTATGGAGAAGTCCTCAAAAGAGGACAGTGAGTAGCAAAACTGCTACATTTTACATGGAACATGTATTAATAATATCAAAGAATACACGAAGAGTGTACACTATTTTGTATTTTTCGTACAATGAAATTGTTTCAGGCACTTAGGGCACACAGCAAGCTTACACTTTTCTCAAATGTAACGTGTTTTCCGTTGGCAGTCCCTATCGTGACACCTCTTGGCACTGGCATCATCTGATTTGTCTGGCCAGAGTTATACCCCACTGAAGCATAAATCGTTGGGTAACGAATGACAGGCTTTCATGTTTTTTTTTTTTTTTTAATGTACAGACAACAATGTACTTTCATCCGAAGGTCTGCCTCTACTCTTTCTTGTAATCTCTACTTTCTGTTTCTTTATTAGCCCAATGACTAACACTGCCATCTAGGAGACAGTCTAGCATTCATCATTAGGACTCATATGAGGTACCTGCTCTTTTACGGTCACCTCAGATGTAAAAGGTGACAGAAATGAGACGAAATTTAAGTGTCCTCATTTGAGGACGTGAGGTATGAGAGGGTTAAAATACCAGGCCACCAAGCTGCGTCAAAGGCGCCCTGTACATCTAGACTCACCATGATGCCACACATTTTAGTTGTGAGACTACTCTCCACAAATTCCTTTACAGCCATTAGCGCGTTAGTCGTACCCGTTTGTGGGGTGAATCCGTACTGGTTCTTATGCAGAAGATCTCTGGAGTAGACGAAATGCGTCCGTTTGTTCATTGCGCGCCGCGGCGGAGCGGCCGAGCGCATTGAGGCGCTACGCTACGATGCGCGAGGCCGTTCCCCGTCGGAGGTTCGAATCCCCCCTCGGGCATGGATGTTTGTGCAGTCTTTAGTATAAGTTAGTTCATCAAATATTCAAATGTTTGTATAGCTTATGGGACTTAACTACGGGGTCGTCAGTCCCTAAACTTACAAACTACTTATGAACTAAGACTAAGGACGGCACAAATATCCATGCCCGAGGGGGGATTCGAACCCCCGACCGTAGTGGTGGTGCAGACCGTGACTGGAGCGCCTCAGTCCCCTCTCGGCTACCGCGGCCGGTTAAGTTAGTTCATAAGTAGTTTGTATGTTTGGGGACTGATAACCCCGCAGTTAAGTTCCTTAAGCTCTACAAACATTTGAACATTTTGTTCACTGCGCTCGTCCATTCTCATTGTGGTTCATATTCTATTTCAACTGCGAACTACTGGTTACTCGCGTATTCTGTTTAGCGTCCATCACCAGTAATTTTCGTTTTACAGCTATCTTATAATGTTTTAACTTAATGCCCATAACAATTACGTTCTATGTAATACATGCGTTTTATAGGCATCAGAAAGGCAAATCTGTTTATTTCTTCGTAATTTTTACAACGGTAGAAGACATAATTCTCGCAAGGCTTTTTATTATCTATAAAATATTTCATCATTGAACCAAAAAACCACAGTCACCATCTTCATTAGGGAAGCAAGATTACTTTCGACAGACTAAGCTGTTATTTTCAAATGCTGCAATTATATTACAACGAAAATCAGTTGAACTCAGTGTACACCAAAATGGTTTAAGTATTTCTTTACGGTGGCTAAAAAAGTACACATTTTTACAATGAAAATCAATCCTTAATCTATCGTGGAACATGTGATGTCCTTTATTCAGACGTCATATTTCACACTCAAAAGATCTCTCTTGTATTACCTTGCAAAACAGCTCGGTATAACCTAAAAATGGGCCATGTCAATAATAATAAAAATATAAGTACTACTTCACAAAGTAGTCAGAGAATAAAAGCGCGTAACAAATTATACCTGTATGCATAGTTATTTGTGTGTGATGTTTTGAACATTTATGCTATCTTTGCTCAAAGACAAATGACTACATTATCCACACTAATATCTGTCCGAATAAAATTATTCATCACCAAACACTAACAGGCATCGCCCCATATTACGTATGAGCACATCGTACTTTACCTGCCAAATAACGTACAGCGTCGTATGAAATAAGTTTAGATCACAGTCTATGACTTTTCGCCCCTTTCCATGTGTGGTGAACGTTATCCAAATTAGCGCTAGAGTGCGACAGTGTCGATGTCCCGATATTTGGAACAGGTGACGACTTCAAGGCATTACAAAGATCAGATATACATCGTAATAAAACCATAAATTTACAAAATACATATATTAGGTTACATTTAATAACAGCTCAACTGTAAAGTTGGTCCAGTGACACATTATATATAGTTGATATAACATCATAAACAGTTAAATCTTGTAACAAAAACGATTTCATACAGAACCAAAATGCCGCGAAAAATCATGCTGCAAAATTATACAAAAAGACTCTGAGCAAAACACATCCTATTATTCGTAGGTTTTTAGATTTTATCAGCTTCATTTAATATTTACCTTATAAAGTAACTGTAAGTCATTTACGTATAATGTAGTGTATGAATGTTCAAATAAATCGATTTTTCCCTTTTATGCTCAGCCGATACATGACAATTAGGTGGCTGCAATTTTTTAAGTTTCTTTGTGCCATCTACTTCTTAGATTTTTGATTTGGTGTAAAATATGAATGGGGAAAAATAGTTGTGCGTGGTATCGGTTAAGTAGGAAAAGAGATTTCGATTTGGAAAGATGTAGACAGCAATAAAATCGTATTTACATTTTTTCCCTTAGAAATTATTTTCACCTTTTATAAATCAACCACTCCGTTTCTATTTTTATTATCTGTGTATTGGAGAATGTTTGTATGTCCTCTCTGTGTTCATAAACCATTCATTCGATTGCAATGAAACTTTGGTGAACTGTTCACCGTACGCCCACGAAGGTTCCTAACCCAAAAACAAAAGAGCACGACACATCGATTAGCAGACGTGACGTCATAAATAGCAAGATGCCACCGAGTGAGAATATCCAAATTTATGCGTCAGTTATTGGAAAATGTAGTTAGGGACCTGCAACAAAGTTTGCATGTAATTTAGGACGTTTATGAAGCGTTTTGCAACTGACCTCCCCCCCTCCCCACCCACGCACACACAAAATGAAGAAACGAAAAGAAGTCTACCGCTCACAACAGTTTCGCTGTAGATGTCGTAAAACTGTCGCATCAGGCATGACCTTGTATCAAATAAAATTAGCATTACAAATTTGCATGATACTATTTGTTTTTGTCTGCAAGTCTCCTTTCATTCTCTTGCAACCAAAATAAAGCAATCTGTTTTCTTAATCTCTATCTATATAAAAGCGGAAGCACACTTACTCACTGACTAAACACGAAATCTCGAAAACTACTTCATCTATGGAGCTGAAATTTGGCAGAAATGTAGTTTATAGATAGACAAGTCCGCTAAGAAAGTATTTTGTGATAGGTGCATGGCGGAACATACTTCTTTTACAGACTCACGAAATCTATAGTTTCATTCCGATCTTCACGAAATTTCGCACGCTCGACCTTCAAAACAAGAGGAAGATAACTGTCTACCTTAAGTTTCATACGGTGCATGGGGGAGGGAACTTTGCAACTTAAAAATGGATCCCTAAATACCTTGGTCGCGCCATAACTAGAGAATGGCTCGATCGATTTCACAGATCCTTTTTTGTTGTTGTTGTTTTCGTTTTTCTCAGAACAAGGGTTGTATGAAATAAAACTGGAATATTTTAGAACAACAAAGTCTGTTTTACAATGTGACCCTGTTTACGATACAGTCCCTAGATCTAAGCTGTTGGAAGCCATGAAAGATATAGGTATGGATGATCACCTTTTACAAATTATTATTGAAATGTACAGAAATAATGTGGTACAGATTAAACGAGATTCAAAGTTATCAGAACCTATCAATGTCACTAATGGTTTAAGACAAGGTTGCAGCATGTCACCCGTCATATTCAATTTATATGTAGAAGTGGCTCTCCGAAATTGGAAGAACAGCTGCAGAGGAATGGGAATCACAGTCAACAATGTACAGATATTTTCATTAAGATTTGCTGACGATCAAGCCATTACAGCACAAGATGATTATGACCTTGAGTTCATGATACGACAATTACATCACGAATACAACAACTGGGGACTACAAATGAGTCTAACAAAAACAGAGTAGCTGGTGGTGAATAGTGATGCTAAATTTGAAGTAAACGTCAATGAAGAAGCAGTTATGAGACAGGTAGAGAAATTTAAATATATCGAGGCACATATTGATAAAAATGGACTGGGCCACACAGTAGTAAAATACAGAATAAAGCAAAGCAGAAAAATGTTAGGGTGTTTGAATTCTTTTTGGTGGGATAAGAATATTTCCAACAATAATAAGAAAAGAGTAAGTGAGATAATGGTTGAATCAGTGCTATGCTATGGATCAGAACTACGGATATTAAACGCGGATCTCAAAAGAAGACTAGTAGCTGTGGAAATGGACTATTTGCGTAGGAGTGCAAGAATATCAAGAATCGAAAGAGAAACTAATGATGAAGTAAGAGCTAGAATGAAGGTAAATGATACAGTGATAGAATTGAAAGAAAATCACTGAAATGGTACGGACGTATGATGAGAATGCCAGATCATCGGTAGCCAGAGAAGGTTTATGAATGGAAACCACCCGGCAGGCGTAAGCGCGGAGGACCACGACGCTCTTGGACAGACCAGATAAATGGAGTGATAGAACATCGCGGCATCGACAAGGAAGAAGCGCTGGATAAACAGGAATACGACAAGGTGTTGTTATTAATTAATCTTTGTATTAATTAATCCTGTAATAATAATAATAATAATAACCCTGCGTTTCTATTGCACAGAAATCTATAATTTTGTTCCGATATTGATGGAATTATGCACACTCTACTTTAAAAACAAGAGGAATGTCACTGTCTGTATAAAATTCCGTTCGGATCATGGGGAAGGGTACTTAACTTACGGAAGTTTACAAAATGCATAGTTTTGCTCCAATCTATATGAATTTTTGCACACATTACCTTTAAAACCAAGAGGAAGATCACTGAGTACATACATGTTTGTATGGTACATGACAGAAGGTACCTTGCAGGAAACTTTGCAGAGAGAGGGAAAGGTGGAAAGAACCAGAGGTATGGAAAAGAGACAGAGATGGATGCAGCGAGGGGGGAAGGGGTGTGGACTACGAGAGTGTAGGATAAATAAACACCCGGGCAACGCCGAGTTTACAGCTAGTAATTGGATAAAAAAGGAACGGTGAACGAGTAGAAAGAGTAAGTTTCCAAAAAGGAAAGAATCAGTGAAGTAGTTCCCAAAATTCAACTACTTTGCCCATCTCTGTGTTGCAAGCACGGTTCCCTGACCTGTCGAAGCAGCGAGTCATCGGACTTCATCAGAGGCGATTCTCGCGCGCGAAAACAAAAGGCGCGTTGTGACTCACCGCGCCCGTGCGGTCGCCACAACCCACACAGACACACCAGACCGGTTCAAGGACCGGGGCAAACTTTCCGTGCGCGGTTCCTGTTTCGCAAACCCGTCGGCGACATTTTTACTGTGAGAGAAATCCCTGGATAACACAGTGTGAGATTACCGCCCAATAGAAATACTGGAAATTAATAGCATTTGATAATTAAACAGTATGAAGTTCACTGCAAACATTGACCATGCCAATGCACTAAATGTTACACAATTTTAATCTTATTAATTATGGTAGCAATGTATGTACACAGTTGGGTGACAACATTTATAGTTAGGCCATAGGTAGAAATTCTCCACGTTGAGATTTGCTGTGTGCTTGTAGCTGACGGGAGGCCAGCGAGCAGGCCGACGTTGGTGGCTTGTTCCAGCTTACGATTTTCCAGGGGAGAGAGGGACAATGGCGAGTGCCAGGCGCAGTGCAGTGCACAGTGCGAAATAAAATATTCTAATACTACTTGCATTTGAAGTAATATGATGCAGTTAGGAACCTTTAAGGCCCTCATTACAAAATAGCCTGTTGATAAATAAACAATCCATTAGCTGATACAGTCACATCTGGCGTAATATGTTTAATTGACAATGAAAAGTAATAAATTACCAATGAATACAAGACAGTTACACAACTAGCACGGCAATGTTTGTTTATAGAAGTAATATATTAACTATTTCTCATTTTATTTTCTATTAATCTTGTGTATTTTATCTTGAAATATTCAGTTAAATCACTTATCTGTGATATAAGAAATTGAACGATTGTGATAAATAGCACAAAGGATGTTTATACCAATATAAAAACCTAAGAAGACGTTTATTTAATGTGTAGTGTAATTATTTTGATTTTAAGTTGAGTTTTAGAAATGTATTGGATAAGCGCAGTACGTTGGAAGTCGGTTAGAACACCTCACATGGGGAAGTTGATGACGTAGGGGAAAAAACCCGGCGGTTGAGCTTTTGGCGCGCGCGCGCGAGTGGGCAGTAAGTGACGAGTCGGGAGCGAGTGGTGTAGCTGGCCAGGCGGCGTCGCTCTGCATCAGTCGGCATGTGGATCGCGAGGTGGAGACTTTAGATTTTTGGTGTGACAATTGCCAAGTGTGGTTGCTCGTCGTAGACTGCACCAAGTTGTATCGAGTGCTACTGTGTGTTGTGAATATTTAGCCGGTGGAACAAGGTGTGCATCGCATTGAATTAAAGTGACTGATTTGTTAATGTAACGCGTGTCGTCGCATAGGCATGAACATAAACGGTGTTTGAGACAGGCACATGGTGTGAAAACAATTTGTGACAAATATTCATTTTGTCTGGGGGCTCATGAGCTATAATTTTTTTTTTTTTTGATAAATGTGTCGACGTACAGACGTATCAGCCACAGGATTCTAATATCGTGAAATAAACAACATAAAGTGAACTTTCACGTGTTTTCAAAAATAGTAGTTAGTACACACTTTTCTCTCATGAATTTCACTTTATTATGAATTGTTTTGTTAATCATATGCAGGGAAGGAAAGCTGCGAACGTGCGATATCATCCCCTAGAAAATGAGTCAAACAGTCGCAGTCACAGTTCCAGTGTTTTTGCATGTTTAGGAATTTGGTTCGCAGTTGGTGGTTGTGAGAGTTAAAAATTACTCTTTCCCTATTTTAAACTCTCACCCCAACCTCCACTCTCGCAACAGGATATACTGAACTTAATTGATGAGAGGAGAAAATATGAAAATTCAGCGAGTGAAACAGGAAAAAGGGAGTACAAACGTCTGAAAAATGAGATTGACAGGAAGTGCAGACTGGCTAAGTAGGAGTGGCTAGAGGACAAACGCAGAAACGTAGAAGAGTGTATAAATAGGGGAAAGGTAGATACCGCCTACAAGGAAATAAAAAAGATATTTGGAGACAAGAAAAGCAGCTGTATGAATATAAAGAATTCAGACAGAAAACCAGTACTAAGCAAACAGGGGAAATCTGAACTGTGGATGGAATATATAGAGGGCAGTATTCTAGAAATGGAAGAGGAAGTGGAGGAAGATGAGATAGGAGATATGATACTGCAAGAAGAATTTGACAGAGCACTGAAGGATTTGAGTCGAAACAAGGCCCCTGGAGTACATGATATTCCATCTGAACTGCTGATATCGTTAGGAGAGCCAGTCAGGAAAAAAATAAACGTTGTACATACACTGACGGGAAAATACAGGTTGTTTATAAATGAATATCGGGGTTTTAACGCTTTATAAAATCTATTAAATTAAATTTACAGTTATAAGTTACATGTCAAATGAAAGAATAAGTCAGACAGTTTGGTTTGTCACCAGCACGCATGCGCAGCGCGGAATGGTTCCGCTACAATCCGCTAGACAGCGGTAGTAGCACAGATGGCGACTAGTGAACGGAAAGCGTTTTGTGTTTTGCAGTTTGCAAAGACTGAATCAGCTGTCATTGTGCAACGTGCGTTCTGGCTGAAGATCGGTCGTGATCCTCCAAGTGATAATAACATTCGTACATGGTATCATCGGTTTCAAGATACCGGCTGCCTTTGTAAAGGGAAGAGCACAGGACGATGAAGAGTTAGTGAAGAGACTGTTGAGTGAGTGAGAGAGACGTTCACTCTTAGTCCAACACTTATAAGAACCTTGGTAAAGATGTTTGAGTTGCTCTTTCAATTGACATATCATTTATAATTCTAAATTCATACAATAAAGATTATGAAGAGTTAAAACCTCAGTATTCATAAATACCCTGTAATTAGTAAACCCTCGTAGAATTATTCAATTCACTCAAGATTCATTGTCGAAACACTGCGTATGGAGTACAGGAACTGATTACACTTACAAGGGGAACACCAAGTATGGTACCAACGAATTTTGATGAGTCGTGGGTATATTGTGCGGGAACTCCTACAGACCACCAAGCTACAAGGATTTGTTCCAATGCGCCTTGGTTTCCACGAAAATCGCGTTCATAGTCCAGCGCGTAACAGCTATAGCTGTACTGAGTCATCAGGAGCACGTCAGCCAGCGTGGTGTAATTAGCAAGGTGTTCGACGGTCACGCATACGACCCGAGGTCAAATCCTGCTCGGATTTTTTTTATTACACTTGTCCGGCGATTGACTGTGTATAATTATATTCCTTATTTCTTACTGCAAAGATAAGGTTATATCAGGTAATTACAGTAAAATGTGAACGATACGCTACGAATGACTAGCCGCCTGGCCGCAGCATAATAAGCCGCTGGGACGCGTCAAGTGGGCGCACACTGCATCCGACGGTGTAACAACACTGGGGCCGGGGACTGTAAACGCAGCTAACAAATGCTGCACAAATGTTACAGCTGATAACAACAGACGGTTTAACGATCTTTCAGTCGCTGTAAAAGTATGCTTCGAAATAAGGAATAAAGTAAAACAATCCTGCGCAATACATATTGAGCAATTAACATAAGCTATTATCATGACCAATTACTCAAGCATTAACATAAGAGTGGCTATTAAAGCATATAATTATGCACTATCAATCGTCGGACACGTGAAAAAAAAATTGGTTCCAAGCAGGATTTGAACTCGGGTCGTATGCGCTGGCTCACATGATCGTGACTCAGTACAGGTTTAGCTGTTACGCGCTGGACTTTGACCGCAATTTTCATGGAAACTGAGACGCATTGGAACAAATCCTTTTAGCTTGGTGGTCTGGAGGAGTTCCCGCACAATATACCTGCGACTCATCAAAATTCGTTGGTACCATACTTGGTGTTCCCCTTGTTAGTCATCAGTAGCTCAAGAGGTCTGAGGCATCAGGTGTGGAGTCATGCAGAAACACCCATATTAGTATGAGATGTACGCACTGTGGACGGCAATGCAGACGCTGATTTTGGCATCACTTCCACCATACACATCGAGAATACCGTCTTGGGATACAATTATCCACGTCTGCAAGAGTTATGGATTGATGACTTGTATATATCACTTGTCGCACACCTATCATATATGTGCTTGACTGGAGAGAAGTGCAGACATGGTGCTGGCCGGGGAAGTAACTGTACGTCTTGCAGAGCACGCAGAGTTTCACACGCTGTGTGTGGACGAGCATTATCCTGTTGGAAAATGACATCATCTGCAAGAATCGTAAAAGACTGGTCTTAGAACATTCTGCATGCTAAGTTTTCTGGTATGAGTGGGACAGTGGACAAATGGTTTAAAGCATACTTAACTGGAAGAGTGCAGAAAGTTGAAATAAGCAGTTCACATGATATGGAAGAGCGATTTATTCATCTAACTGGGGAGCTACCAAAAATGAGGTCCCACAAGGTTCGATCTTGGGTCCTTTGCTGTTCTTAATAAATATCAATAACTTGCCGTTCTATATCCATGAAGATTGTAAGCTACTTCTTTTTGCTGACGATAAAGGTATAGCTACCACTCCTGACCAACAGGAATTGTAAATGATGTGTTTCATAAAATTATTAAGTGGTTCTCTACAAATGGACTCTCGTTAAACTTTGATAAGACCCAGTATATACAGGTTCATAGAGTGTATGGCATGACACCATTAATATAAATATAGACTTTGAACAGAAATCTGTAGCTAAGGTAGAATATTCAAATTTTTAGGTCTTTGCATTGACGAGGAATTGAATTGGAAGAAACACACTGAAGATCTGCTGAAACAGAATGAAACTTTCGTTCTGCAGCGGAGTGTGTGCTGATATGAAACTTCCTGGCAGATTAAAATTGTGTGCCGGAACCGCGACTCGAAACTGGGACCTTTGTCTTTCGCAGGCAAGCGCTCTACCACTGAGCTTTCCCGGCACGAATCACGGCCCGTCCGCACAACTTCAGTTCCGCCAGTATCTCTCCTCCTACTTACCAAACTTCATAGAAGCTCTCCTGTGAAACTTGCAAGACTAGCACACCTGGAAGAGAGCATATGGTGGAGACATGGGTTAGCCACAGCCTAAGGGATGTTTCCAGAATGAGTTTTGCACTCTGCAGCGGAGTTTTCACTGATATGAAACTTCCTGGCAGATTAAAATTGTGCACAGTAACCGGGATTCGAACCTGGCACCTCTGAAGTCTGTATCAAAACATTGTAACTTCTTTGAGATAAATAAATGGCCTTATAAGCGGAAAAACGGTTCACGACTTAAAATAAACTTATGGAACTTACTCAAAATTCAATCTCTCATCAAACTGACCCGCCCAAAACGCCCTAATTCTCAGTGTTGTCCCGTTAGAACGACTTCCCATTCTTCTCCACTTTCATTGATGATAGCAATCTTATCAGCGAATATACCACCTGAAATAGGAACTCCAAGGCATGGTTTTTCAGTCGTCCAGTATCCAATCGATATGGTCACTGGCCCAGGAAAGGAAGATGCAAGCAGTGCCGTGCAGTAAAGCGACTCTAGTCGGTTGTCTGATAGCGTATCCCATTAAAGCCAAATTGCGCCGTACGCTCTTTATAGAAATCTGCGACAATTTCCCGTATTTCTGCTCGTCTATTGGAACCGTACGCAAACACCGCTGGTTTTATTGTGTTAACTCTAGTCAGCCACTGGGTTGTCTTTTGTGAAGGGTCGTCCATTTGTTACATTAGGTGTTTAGAGGTGGGGGAGGCGGTCGATCCGAATCACACCAAAGTTCACTTGTGGGATGAGGGGTTCACAACAAACAACACCTATTTTTTTTCGCAAGAAACAGCGTACAGCTGCGAAATAACTGGTTGAAATTAATTAATACATGTTTCACATCTAAAATGTGGCTAAATCCTACACAGTAATATTTATGGCGGTTATGCAGAAAGGCAAGACGCGCGGCTGCCACAGTGCTGGCCACCTGGGTGCCTCTCACGTGAAGCTGCGTGAATAGAAGACCAGGCCGACCGCTCGCCTACAGCCGTACGAGCGTTCTTTTCACGGGCGTTTATAAGGGATGTCACTTACTTCAGCACTACTGCAAGGACCGACTCCTGCTTATGACACACACATGGTCTCCTGAATGACGCACAGACACTACTGATATAACAATGAATGTTTGCCGTATGTCCTCTACGTGTTCATAAACTATTCACTCGATAGCGATGAAGCTTTGGTGAACGTTTCACCGTATGCCCACGAAGGTTCGTGATCCAAAAACAAAAGACCACGACACATAGCTCAAGAGAAATGACATCATAAATAATGAGAGGCCACCGCGAGAAAATACCCAGATTTATGCGTCAGTTATTGGAAAATGGAAGTAGTTAAGAGTCGACCGATTTAACATATCCCTGTTTTGCTGTTTTCGTTATTCTCAGAACAAGGGTTGTATGAAATAAAACTGGAATATTTGAAAACAACAAAGTGCATTCTTCAATGTGACTATGAGTTTCTATTGCATATAAATCTTTTGTTCCGATATTCATGAAATATTTCACACTCTACCTTAAAAACAAGAGGAATATCACTGTATACAATTTCGTTCTGTTCATGGTGGAGGGTACTTACGGAATTTTACAATATGCATAGTTTTTCACCAATCTTTATGAACTTTTGCATACATTACCTTTAAAACCAAGAGGAAGATCACCGGATACATAAATGTTTGTATGGTACATGACAGAGGGTACCTTGCAGAAAACTTTGCTGAGAGAGGGAAAGGTGTAAACGAACAGAGAGATGGAAGCGAAAGAGGTGGACGCAGAGAGAGGGCGGAAGGGGATGAGGACTACGAGAGTGTAGGATAAATAAACACCCGGGAACGCCGGGTGTACAGCTAGTTTGAAATAAATATTTCATACCCTCCCACATCTTCTCTAGTTTTAACCCAGAAAACTCATGAACAAAAGTATTAGAGATTTGCTGCTTAAAGTGATATAATCTTACAGGTTTTCTTATGAAATAATTTTTTCACGACCACTCAAGCTTTCGTATTATTTACATCTTGTTTTATTTCTTTTATTTGTACAACTCTTAACTGGTCTAAAATAAACATAAGCAAATTGTGATTCTTAAATAAATCAAACATAATGAACCACAGCGTGTCGTAGTCTTCAGGTTCTCTAGTAATTGATTATAGAGAGGAGCATAAATTGGAAGTATCAACACAAACAAACGCAACATTCTTCATCTTCTACGATTTCTTAATTGTCGCTTGGGTCTTGAAGACCATACACGTTCTCTACACTCCTCTTCCAATCCTCTCTGTTCCTTGTCTCTTCATCCTTTGAGCACTATTAGCCTGTTGATATAGCTCTTTCAGTTCCTTGTTTTTCAGTATTCTCCACTCCCCTGTATCTGTCTCTCTCTTGGGGCAAAAAGTTTTCCGTAAAATTATCCTTTCAAAAACTAATAATTTTTGTTCATCTGCTTTTCTAAATGTAAAGCTTTCTGACCTGTATAGAGGGACTGGTAGAATTACACTCTGATTTACTCTGAGTGTGAAACTTTTCGAAACAGCTTTACTGCGTAACACATCTCGTAGGCCAAAATAAGCTTCATTCGCTGCAGCTAGCCTCGCTTGAATTACAATTTCCATTTTATTCTGTTCACTGACGATGCTTCCCAAATATTTGAATGGTGTCTACTCTTTTTATCTACATCTACACGGGATACTCTGCAAATCACATTTAAGTGCCTGGCAGAGGGTTCATTGAACCACCATTATACTATTTACCTCCCATTTCATTCTCGAATAGCACGCGGGAAGAAAGAACACCTGAATTTCTTCGTTCGAGCTCTGATTTCTCGTCAAACCCACGTGATAAGGATCTCACATTGGGCAGCAATACTCCAAAAATGGACGGATAACCGTATTGTATGCAGCCTCTTTTGTAGTTCTGTTGCATCTGTTGCATCTTTTAAGGGTTCTGTCAATAAAACGCAGTCTCTGGTTCGCCTTTCTCACGATATTATCTACGTGTTCTTTCCAGTTTAAGTCTGAAGTAATAGTAATTCCTGGGTATTTTGTGGACTTTTGATTGATTTATCTGGTAAACAAAATTTAACGGATTTCTTTTCGTACTCATGTGGACGACTTCACACTTCTCGTTATTTAGAGTCAATTGCCAATTTTTACACCATACTGATATCTTATTCAGATCTTTCTTCAGTTGATTTTGATCTTCAGATGATTTTTCTAGACGGGTAATGACGGCAACATCTCAACCTAGATTTTCCCCTAAATCGTTTATGTAAATAAGAAACAGCAGAGGACCAATGACACTACCCTGTGGAACGTTCGATATCACCTCTATTTTAGTCGATGCCTTACCATCGATTACTACAAACTGTGTCCTCTATGACAGGAAATCCCCTATCCAGTCGCAAATTTGGGGCGATGTACCATAACCACGCAATTTGATTAAAAGCGGTTTGTGAAGTACTGTTTCAAAAGCCTTCTGGAAATCAATAAATACGCTATCGATTTGCGAACTCTTGTCGATAGCGCCCATCACTTCGTGTGAATAAAGAGCTCGTTGTGTTTCGCATGAACGATATTTTCTTAATCCGTGGCGACCTTGGGTCAATAGATCATTCTGTTCGAGATAATTCATAATATTTGAATACAGGATTTGTTCCAAAACCCTGCTGCAAATTGACGTCAATGAAATTGTGAGACCATCAACTGTTAGAGGACTGCCATCATTAGGTGCCTTGCTCACGACCATGTACTCTGTTTTCCTTTCGTTGATTTCTAACCCTGCTTTCTTTGCAATATTTCTGTAAAAGCTTGTCATGTGTTACAATTCTTCTTTATTGCTACTTATTAGGACGATAACGCCTGCATACGCAAGACGATGTATTTGATTATGACCCATGTTTATTCCAACCTGGTTATCTTTTTTGTGTTCCCTATCTATCTTTCCTAAGACTAGATTGAAAAGTATTGGCATTAATGCATCTCCTTGTATAAGCCTTTCTGACCTCAAACTCCTTAGATACTCCTGCGTTGGTCTTTACAATAGGTTTCCTCCAGGCACGTCTGAACTAGGCTTATTAACTTTCCAGGAAATTCAAACTCTTTGAATAAGTTGGTTATTGTGCTTCTGTTTATGCTGTTGTAAGCTTTTTCGAAGTCAACAAATACCATGTGGATGTCAACGTTATATACCCAGGCTTTCTCAGTTATCTGTCGAAGAGTCAACAGGTGGTCGCTAGTTGATCTCTCTTGTAAAACCACAGTGATAATCACCTATAATTTCCTCTACTAGTGGTATCACTCTCCTGAGTAAACACTGTAACAGGATTTTGTAAGTTCCATTAAGGAGTGAGATTCCTCTGTAATTATCATAGTCCCGGGGGTTATTCTTTTTGAATACGGGGCAGATTACGGCACAAAATATATGAATGTTTGCCTGTATGTCCTCTATGTGTTCATAAACCATTCATTCGATTGATATGAAATTTTGGTGTTAACCGTACGCCCATGATGGTTCCTCACCCAAAAACAAAATAGTACGACACACAGTTCAGGAGATATAACGTCATAAGTAATGAGAGGCCACCGTGTGAGAATACCCACATTTATGCTTCAATTTTTAGAAAATGGGAGTAGTTAGGGACCTGCTACAAAGTTCTCCTGTAATTTCGGACGTTTATGGAGCGTTCTGTAACTGACCCCCCCCCCCCCGCCACCATTACCCACGCAGAAAATGATGAAAGCAAAAGAAGTCTACCGTTCACAACAGTTTCGCGGTAGATGCCGTAAAACTTTTGCAACAGGCATGCCCTTGTATCAAATGAAGTTAGCATTACAGATTTGCATGTTACTATTTATTTTTGTCCGCAACTATCCCTTAATTCTCTTGCATCCAAAATTACGCAATCTGTTTTCTTAATCTCTAGCTATATAAAAGCGAAAGGACTCTCACTCACTCACTCATTCACTGACTAAACACTAAATCTCGAAATCTACTTCACCTATGGAGCTGAAATCTGGCAGGAATGTCGTTTATAGGTGGAAAACGTTAGCTACGAAAGTATTTTGTGATAGGTGCATGGAGCAGCATACTTCTCTTACAGACTCACGAAATCTATAGTTTCACTCCGATCTTCATGAAATTTCGCACGCTTGACCTTCAGAACAAGAGGAAGGTCACCGTCTACCTTAAGTTTCATATTTTTGCATGAGGTAGGGTACTTTGAAACATAAAAATGGATTCCCAAATACCTTGGTCGCGCCATAACTTGAGAACACCTCGACCGATCTGACATTTCCTTTTTTCTTTTTGTTTTCGTTATTCTCAGAACAAGGGTTGTAGGAAATAAAACTGGAATGTCTGGGAATAACAAAGTGCATTTTTCAATGTGACCCTGCGTTTATATTGCATAGAAATCTATAGTTCCGATATTGTTGAAATTTTGCACACTCTACCTTAAAAACAAGAGGAATGTCACTGTCTGTATAAAATTTCGTTCGGTGCATGGTGGAGGGTACTTAACTTACGGAATTTTACAAAATGCATAGTTTTGCTTCAACCTTTACGAATTTTTGCACACATCATCTTTAAAACCAAGAGGTACATAAATATTTGTATGGTACATGACAGAGGGTACCCTGCAGAAAAGTTTGCCAAGAGAGGGAAAGGTGGAAACTAACAGAGAGAGATGGGAGAGAAAGAGGTGGATGTAGAGAGAGGGGGAAGGGGATGTGGATTTACGAAAGTGTAGGATAAATCAACATCCGGGCATCATCGGAATTACAGCTAGTTTGAAATAAATATTTCATACCCTCTCCCATCTTCTGTACTTTTGACTCAGAAAACTCATGAACAAAAATATTACAGATTTGTTGCTTAAAAGGATATAATGTTACAGGTTTTGTTATGAAATATTTTTTTCACGACTGGTCAAGCTTTCGTATTATTTCAATTTTGTTTTATTTACTTTATTTGTACAACCCTTAATTAGTGTAAAATAAACATAAGCGAATTGCGTTTCTTAAATAAATCAAACATAATGAATCGCAGTGTGTTGTGATCTTCACGTTCACTTGTAATTGAGTATATAGAGGAGCATAAATTGGAAGCATCAACACAAACAAGCACAACATATTGTGTATAAATAGAGGAGATAGCGCAGTAATGTGGGGGTATATGAATGGCAAGAATCTCCGCCGAATCGACCGTTTCTACACCACAGACTTGTTTTCACTTGTATGCTCCATTTTGTGATGTATCTCGCGTGGACAATTTAGGAGACAAGTAGGGCAACTTATGAATTCAGCAGGCCACTTGTTAAGTGTTAATAACGGCAAACCTGTCCGTGACAAATGGGAGCTGCGTGTGGACGCCGTTGCTGCCGTTGACTCACCAGCTGTGCCGCCAGCGAGCGAGACACTCTCCAAATGCTACCAGCTGACAGGGATGCTACCACCCTGACGCTGAAAAGCTGAAGCCTGCGTCCATCATACTGATAATTATAGAAATACTAGTTGTAAACCCGGTGTTGCCCGGGTGTTTATTTATCCCACACTCTCGTAGTCCACATCCCCCCCCCCCCCCTCTCTGCATCCAGCTCTTTCTCTTCCATCTCTCTGTTCGTTTGCACCTTTCCCTCTCTCGACAAAGTTTTCTACAAGGTACCCTCTGTCATGTACCTTACAAACATTCATGTGCCCAATGATCTTGCTCTTAGTTTAAATTCCATGTGTGCAAAAATTCATAAAGATTGGAGCAAAACTATGCATTTGGTAAAATTCCGTTAAGTACCCTCCACCATGCACCGAACGAAATTTTATACATACAGCTATATTTCTCTTGTTTCTAGCATAAAAGGTAAAGCTGTCAACAATCCGAAGATTGGTTTGAACACCACAGTGCTTTACTAGGTATGGTCCTGTTTGGAGGTGATATGCCGTTGCTTTCCTCCGACTTTCGAACTGACTTACCCAGCCAGTTATAGCGGGACCTACAGTTTAACGTGGGTTCCGAACCACGGTGCTACTCGGTGTTTTTCACATGAGCAATACTGTCAGAGGTGAAAGAAGTGGAAAGTGACAGATAAAAATCCTAGGACCTGGCGGGGATCGAACCCGCGACCTTTGGATTTGTAGTCTGCCAGTCTACCACTGTGCAATCTAGGAGCACTGTTTTTTAACATAGTGTGCAAAATTTCATCAATATCGGAACAAAACTATAGATTTCTATACGGTGGCCGAGGGGACTGAGGCGCTTCAGTCACGGTCTGCACGGCCACTACAGTCGGGGGTTCGAATCCCCCCTCGGGCATGGATATTTGTGACGTCCTAGTTCGTAAATAGTTCATAAGTAGTTTGTAAGTTTAGGGACTGATGACCCCGTAGTTAAGTCCCATAAGCTTGACAAACATTCATTCATTCAGATTTCTATACAATACAAACGCAGGCTCACATTGAAAAACGCACTTTGTTGTTCTCAAATATTGCAGTTTTATTTCATAAAAACCGTGTTCTGAAAACAACAACAGCAAAGAAAAAAAAATAAATAAAAAAAATAAATAAAAAAAATTAAGAGGTCCTGTCAAATCTCAAGTTATGGCGCTACCAAGGTATTTAGGGATCCACTTTTATGTTGCATAGTACCCTCCCACATGCACCGTATGAAACGTAAGGTAGACGGTGACCTTCCTCTTGTTTTGAAGGTCAAGCGTGCGAAATTTCGTGAAGATCGAAATGAAACTGTAGATTCGTGAGTCTGTACGAGAAGTATGCTACGCGATGCACCTATCACAAAATAGTTTCTTAGCTGACGTTTTCTGCCTATAACCTACATTCCTGCCAAATTTCAGCTTCGCAGGTGAAGTAGTTTTCGAGATTTCGTGTTTAGTCAGTGAGTGAGTGTCCTTTCACTTTTATATAGAGATTAAGAAAACAGATTGCTTAATTTTGGATGCAAGACAATTAAGGAAGACTTGCAAACAAAAATGAATAGTAACATGCGAATGTCTAATGCTAACTTTGATACAAGTGAGCGGTAGACTTTTAGTTTCATTTCCTAAGCGTTTGCGTTTGGGTCACAAACCATCTTGGGAATCGGTGAACAGTTCACCAAACTTTGATTTCAATCGAATGAATGGGTTATGAACACATAGATGACATACAAACATTCATTTATATATATATATAGATTCGTATTGTTTAATGAATGAATGTTTGTACAGCTTATGGGACTTAACTACGGGGTCATCAGTCCCTAAACTTACAAACTACTTATGAACTACCGTATGCTAAAGACAACACAACCATACAGGCCCGAGGGGGATTCGAACCCTCGACCGTAGCGGCCGTGCAGACCATGACTCGCACGCCGCAGACCGCTCGGCTACCGCGGACGGCGATTCGTATTGAAGAGCAGATGTTATATGTTACTTAACACGAGAATTATACATCCGGCAGTTTTGCTGTGATATACAACGTGTTAACCCTTTGAGGCATAGTGGCTTGGCCGCGGTGGCCGAGGGGACTGAGGCGTTTCAGTCACGGTCTGCTCGGTCACTACGGTCGGGGGTTCGAATCCCCCCTCGGGCATGGATATTTGTGCCGTCCTTAGGATAAGCTAGTTCATAAGTAGATTGTAAGTTTAGGGACTGATAACCCCGTATTTAAGTCCCATAAGCTTAACAAACATTAAACATAGTGGCTTCACTTGCGTCCACCTTAGCTTGTATTGTTTTCAAGTAGGCTGACACAGTGGTTTCAACTGGAAACACCTTCTGTCCCTCCTGCTTAGTGCTGTCATCTGAGAGAATTTTTTGTAACTGCATCCAGAGTCTGTTTTGCTTTCTTAAGAAAGTTGCTAATTCTTGTGCTTGCATCAGTTATAGTTGCTGCCGTTCAATTTACTCCTGTAAATATTTCTTGAGCATATACCGGGTGATCAAAAAGTCAGTATAAATTTGAAAACTTAATAAATCACGGAATAATGTAGATAGAGGGGTAAAAATTGACACACATGCTTGGAGTGACATGGGCTTTTATTAGAAGAAAAGTTCCAAAAATGTATGACAGACGGCGTTTTTTCTGGTCAGTAAAGCAATAATTAGCACAACAAATTAAGACAAAGCAAAGATGATGTTCTTTACAGGAAATGCTTAATATGTTCACCATCATTCCTCAACAATAGTTGTAGTCGAGGAATAATGTTGTGAACAGCACTGTAAAGCTTGTCCGGAGCTATGGTGAGGCATTGGCGTCGGATGTTGTCTTTCAACATCCCTAGAGATGTCGGTCGATCACGATAAACTTGCGACTTCAGGTAGCCCCAAACCTTATAATCGCACGGACTGAGGTCTGGGGACCTGGGAGGCCAAGCATGACGAAAGTGGCGACTGAGCACACGATCATCACCAAACGACGCGCGCAACAGATCTTTGACGCGTCTAGCAATCCTTTTTTTTTTTGTTCTAATAAAACCCCCCGTCATTCCAAGTATGTGTGTCAATTTTTACCTCTCTGTCTACATTATTCCGTGATTTATTAAGTTTTCAAATTTATACTGCCTTTTGATCAACCCGGTATAACGTATGTTCCTAGGTATTTATTTTATGAAGTATAACTGTTATACATAGATCTGTCTCTTCTCTTCTCATGACGGCGTTTTGCACGGTGTTAGCTGCGCTAAGTCCTAGTGACCGCCTAGTTCGGAGCCAAGTTCAGATGTGCTCGTCCAGACGCATGTCGGCCTTAGTAAAGTTTTGTAACCTGACGTTTTTTGCCCATATCGACTTTAATGCTTGTTTATAACTTGAGCTATAAATGAAATATCCTTGGTCTCCCAGTGATATCAAATATTTCAGTGATATATCTCATCAACTTCGTTCTCGGTAATGCGTGAATGTGTCTTGGGCAAGTTATCAGAACGTTGTATATACCACATATATAGTTATGTTCAAATGTTTCTTAAGCTTATGGGACTTAACTGCGGGGTCATCAGTCCCTAAACTTACAAACTACTTATGAACTAGGACGGCACAAATATCCATGCCCGAGGGGGGATTCGAACCCCCGACCGTAGTGGCCGTGTAGACCGTGACTGGAGCGCCTCAGTCCCCTCGGCCACCGCGGCCGGCTATATAGTTATGCATGAAGTACTTATTACCAGTCTTAATTTTCGCTCTTTTGTCATCTTTATCTGGTGATTTCCATATAATTGGCTCCACATTTTAATCAGTAAAAGTCTGCAGTCTGTAAATTAAGATGTTTCAGTACCTCATCAATAAATTTCGCTGGAATAACTAATTTTAGTAAATGCCATTGTAATTTACTTATTTAGCATTCATAGAACTTGCGTAGCACTTATTTAGCGTATACTAATATCACGTAGCTCTTCTTATTATCTCTAGGTTTTCTAGCTCTTATTTTTCTGAACGTGTGGCAACTATTTACTCACAACCGATACAGAAGCGTTACATGTTTGCATCTGTCACTGTCCTTCAAAGTAGTCATCAGCGTTGTGTACAATCCGTTGCCAGCGATGTGGAACGTGAAGTATACAGATATCAGAGCCTGTTCTGTTGATGGTGCGAATGGAGCGGTCTACTGCCTGTCGAATCTCTGGAATTCTGAAGCGATAGCCACCAAGTGGTTGCTTCATCTTCGGAATCAAAAATCTAAGTCACAAGGACTAAAGGCATTGTTCCATTTAAAAAAAGAAAAACTGTATGTTTGCTTAAAAATACACTTTCTAAGTAATATTACAATCTACAGAATGAAACTTTCACTCTGCAGCGGAGTGTGCGCTGATATGAAACTTCCTGGCAGATAAAAATTGTGTGCCGGAACCGGGACTCGAACCTGGGACCTTTGCCTTTCGCGGGCAAGCGCACTACCGACTGTGCTATCCCGACACGACTCACGATGCCGCCTTACAACTTTACTTCTGCCAGTACCTCGCCTCCTACTTTCCAAACTTCACAGAAGTTCTCCTGCGAAACTTGCAAGACTAGCACTTCTGGAAGAAAGGATATGGTGGAGACATGGCTTAGCCACAGCCTAAGGGATGTTTCCAGAATGAAACTTTCACTCTGCAGCGGAGTGTGCGCTGATATGAAACTAATTAGTATTACAATCTGATTAGGTAGTACTGCTGTGAAGCTGTATATTGAAGAACATCTTACATCTGTTCACGTGTGCACATGGCACGAAAGAGATGCTAATCTGATGATGGTAATTCCGAAACGCGTCATTTTTTGAGGGCACGCTGTACATGAAGTGTGACCAATAACAAAGAATTTGCGACCTAACCAGCTTCACAGCAGTACTACCTAATCATTTCATCATGGTCGCCTACCTCCTCAGTGACTTTATGTCGCATTTCCACCCCGATGAACCACAGACATTGCCGAGGTGGGGTGGCTTGCGTGCCTCAACGATGCAGATAGCCGTACCGTAGGTGCAACCACAGCGGAGGGGTATTTGTGGAGAGGCCAGACAAACGTGTGGTTCCTGAAGAGGAGCAGCAGCCTTTTCAGTAGTTACAGGGGCAACAGTCTGGATGATTGACTGAGCTGACCTTGTAACATCAGCTAATGTGGGTTTGCCACATGGTTGCTGCGAACGGCTGAAAGCAAGGGGAAACTACAGCCGTTACTTTTCCCGAGGACATGCAGCTCTACTGTATGAACATATGATGATGGCATCCTCTCGGGTAAAATATTCCGGAGGTAAAATAGTCCCCCATTCGGATCTCCGGGCGGGGACTACTCAGGAGGATGTTATCATCAGAAAAGACAATACTGGCATTCTACGGATCGGAGCGTGGAATGTTAGATCGCTTAATCGGGTAGGAAAATTAGAAAATTTAAAAAGGGAAATGGATAGGTTGAAGTTAGATATAGTGGAGATTAGTGAAGTTCGGTGGCAGGATGACCAGGATTTCTGGTCAGGTGAGTACAGGATTATAAATACAAAATCAGTTGGGGGTATCACAGGAGTAGGACTGATAATGAATAAGAAAATAGGAATGCGGGTAAACTACTATGAACAGCACAGTGATCGCATTATCATTGTCAAGATAGATACGAAGCCAACACCGATAACAGTAGTACAGGTTTATATGACAACTAGCTCTGCCGATGATGAGGATATAGAAGAAATATATGAGGAGCTAAAGGAAATTATTCAGACAGTTAAGGGAGAGGAAAACTTAATTGTGATGGGAGACTGGAATTCGGTAGTAGGAAAAGGAAGAGAAGGAAAAATAGTAGGTGAATATGGATTGGGCAGAAGGAATGAAAGAGGAAGTCGCCTGGTAGAATTTTGCACGGAACATAATTTAATCATAACAAACACGTGGTTTAAGAATCACAAAAGAAGGTTGTATACTTGGAAGAGACCAGGAGACACTGGAAGGTATCAGATAGATTTTATAATGGTAAAACATAGGTTATAAACTGCAAGACATACCCAGGGGCAGATATAGACTCTGACCATAACTTGTTAGTCATGAACTGTAGGCTGAAACTGAAAAAACTGCAGAAAGGGAGGAAAATAAGGAGATGGGACCTAGATAAATTGAAGGAACGTGAAGTTCTGGTAAATTTCAGTGGGAGATTTAGGCAACAATTGACAGAAACAGGGGCAAATAAAACAGTAGAAGAGGAATGGGTAGCATTGAGAGATGAAATAGTCAAGGCAGCAGAGGACAAAATAGGTAGAAAGGCAAGACCTGCAAAAAATCCTTGGATAACACAGGAAATACTAAATTTAATTGATGAAAGGAGAAAATATAAAAATGCAGTAAATGAAACAGGCAAAATGGAGTACAGACGACTAAGAAATGAGATTGATAGGAAGTGCAAAATGGCTAAGCAGGAGTGGCTAAATGCAAATGCAAATCTGTAGAAGAATGTATAACAAGGGGAAAAGTGGATACCGCCTACAGGAAAATTAGAGAGACATTTGGGGACAAGAAAAGCAATTCTACAAATATCAAGAACTCAGATGGGAAACAAGTTCTCAGCAAAGGAGGGAAGGCTGAAAGGTGGAAAGAGTACATAGAGCAGCTCTACAAAGGAAATGAACTTAGAGACGATGTTGTAGGAAGGGAAGAGGAAGTAGATCAAGATGAAATAGGAGATATTATACTGAGAGATGAATTTTACAGAGCCCTGAAAGACCTAGGTCGGAACAAGGCCCCAGGAGTAGATGACATACCGTCAGAGCTACTAAAGTCTCTGGGAGAGCCAGCCATGACAAAACTATTTGAACTGGTGTGTAGGATATATGAGACAGGCGAAATACCCTCAGACTTTAAGAAAAATGTAATAATCCCCATTCCAAAGAAATCAGGTGCAGACAGGTGTGAAAATTACAGAACCATCTGTTTGATAAGTGATGGTTGCAAAATTTTAACACGAATTATCTACAGAAGAATGAAAAAGCTGGTAGAAGCTGACCTAGGGGAAGATCAGTTTGGATTCAGGAGGAACGTAGGAACCCGGGAGGCAATACTCACTTTACGTCTTATCTTAGAAGATAGATTAAGGAAAGGCAAACCTACATTTTTAGCTTTTGTAGATTTGGAGAAAGCGTTTGACAATGTTGACTGGAATACACTCTTTCAAATTCTAAAGTCAGCAGGGGTAAAATACAGGGAAAGGAGAGTTATCTACAACTTGTACAAAAGCCAGACCGCAGTTATTAGACTCGAAGGGCATGAAAGGGAAGCATCAGTTGGGAAGGGAGTAAGACAGGGCTGTAGCCTTTCTCCGTTGTTATTCAATTTGTGCATCGAGCAGGCGGTAAAGGAAAGCAAGGAAAAATTTGGAATAGGGATTAAAGTTCAGGGGGAAGAAATAAAAACATTGCGTTTTGCTGATGACATTGTAATTCTGTCAGAGACAGCAAAGGACCTGGAAGAGCAGTTGAATGGAATGGACAGCGTGTTGAAGAGAACGTATAAAATGAACATTAACAAGAGCAAAACAAAAATAATGGAATGCGGTCTTAGAAAATCAAGCGATGCTGAAGGAATTAGATTAGGTAACGAAACAATAAAGGTGGTAGATGAGTTTTGTTACTTGGGTAGTAAAATAACATGCGATGGTCGCAGTACAGAGGAGATAAAATGCAGAATGGCAATGGGAAGAAAAGCATTTTTGGAAAAGAGAAACTTGCTAACATCGAATATTAATTTAAGGGTAAGGAAGTCTTTTCTGAAGGCATTTGTGTGGAGTGTTGCCTTGTATGGGAGTGGACGATAAGCAGTACGGACAGGAAGAGAATAGAGGCTTTTCAAATGTGGTGCTACAGAAGAATGCTGAAGATTAGGTGAGTAGATCACATAACTAATGCAGAGGTACTGAACAGAATTGGCGAGGAAAGGAATTTTTGGCATACCCTAACTAAAAGAAGGGATCGCTTGTTAGGACACATTCTTAGACATCGAGGAATCGTAAATTTAGCATTGGAGGGAAGTGTGTGGGGTAAAAATCGCAGAGGGAGGCCAAGAGACGCGTATAGTAAGGAGATTCAAGTGGATGTGGGTTGCCGTTCTTATGAGGAGATGAAAAGGCTTGCTCAGGATAGAGTAGGGTGGAGAGCTGCATCAAACCAGTCTCCGGACTGAAGACCATAACAACATAACTATGTCGCATTTACAATATTACAATCTGTTTGTTGGCGTTGCAACTGTTCCTCGCCTCCTGCCGCTCGATTCCATTAGAGGGGTCATTGCCGGCCGAGCTTCTGCACGGCCGCCACCACCGCACCCTGCTCCACTTGCTACATCCACCCCGCCGCCCGGATCAGCAGCCGACGACACGCAAGTATCGCTTCGCTCCTTGTAACCCAGTCTTTGATAGACTTTTTAGCGGTCGCAGACGGTGGCATTGGGGTGAGATCATCAAATGTTTCGGTGCTTCCTTATTTGAAATTTCAGGTCCTGACAGAATTGTTCGCAGGCACCGCAATCAAATTCGCCCTTGTTGTGTGCCCTGCGATCCTTTTGCGTCCCTCTCAGGAGATTCGCGCCACTCGCAGAACGCGCAGCCTCCGCCGCCCGCACGACCTCGGCAGCCGCCCCAGCAGCAGATCACCGAGACCCTACTTCAAGGAGATGGAGCCCTCGGCACCTCCGCCTCCACTCGACATACCGATGGATTGGGACCAGCACGCCACGCAGCATCTGACGCCGACGTCGCCACCGACGTCACCGTCTACGTCGTCATGTGGGCCCCAGGTCTTGGACGTGGGCCCTTCGGAGGATTTCCCAGAGGACGTTTCCTCACGAGCTCAGGCCAGATGGCGGGGACCGACCGGTAGTCTGGCGTCCTCCGTAGCTACAGACTCCGGTCCATCGATTTGATTTGAGTTTTCCAGGGAAGCCAAAACAGTCTTGATCCAACCCGCCACTGCCCACCACTGCCCGCACCGTGCGGTATCGCCCCCTGTATATCTAGTAAAGCCAACCAATGCCCTTGAACAGTGCCAGGAGTCCCTTTACCAGTTCTTTATTAGACACAATTTCTTCGGGTCTAGTAGTCCCAAATGTTCTGTGCCTTTTACTCTCCAATGGAATGCATTCGAAGATTAGATGTGATGCAGTTTCATCACCGTCATCACAGATCCTACATTTAGGGACCTCTTCTGTTATTCCCATTGTACGTAGGTGTTTTTGGAAATTCCCATGGCCTGTCAGCAATCCAACCACGAGTCTAATCTCTCCTGTTCAGGCCCAGGATTGCAGAGCTTCTTTTAAAACATGGCTTTGGCATCATTACCTTGCCACCTTCTTTTTGGTAGACTTTGGTCCAATATTCTACGTGCTGTCTTCTGAGCCAGTTATGTAGCTCCAATTTGATCATTGCCTCGGTGATTGTCAGGACAGGTTCCGGTCCAATAAATGGAGTCTCTGCCCCCATCCTGGCTAATCTGTCGGCATGTTCGTTGCCACTGATCCCCGAGTGGCCAGGGACCCACAACAGGTTTATGCTATTGCTTTCCCCTAGGTCCACCAGAACCCTGTGACATTCTTCAACAATTTTAGACCTTGTTGCAGGAGCTGCCAGTGATCTCAGGGCTGCCTGGCTGTCTGAGTAGATATAGATGCTATGGTCTTTGTAGCACCTACGCAAATTCTCCTCCACACACGCCCTGATGGCAGTGATTTCGGCCTGGAATACTGAGGCCAGTTTTCCTAGAGAGATGACGCCCTCCAGTCTTGGCTGCACCCTGTATACCCTGGCCCCAACGCCTTGGTCTGATTTTGACCCGTCAGTGAATCAGACAATATCCCCCGTACGGTGTCGAACTATTTTCTCCCACTGCTCCCTACTTCCAATTGTTATACTGAAAGGCTTGTTGAAGCAGTATGGGGTTATAATATAGTCGGCTGGCATTTCCCCAACCTTTCCTATATTTACCTCACTCACTACTTTAGTGTGTGATTCAGTAACTCCGGTCCATCACTGCGTCCACGAGCCTGCCTCCTCCTCCATTGTCGAGCTCCCTACACTACAACGGTTCAGTACTTTGGGGGGGGGGAGGAGGGATGTTGTGGCATAAAGTCAGCGCCACACGCCAGATGCATGAGAACGATCGTGGAGAAGGCAGCGGACGACCGGCAGCCAATCACACACCGGCGCCGCGCCTTTTGGAGGGAGAAACCGTAGAAGCGCGCCCACTACAAGCGGCTGTATCTAGGCCGACACGCATCTGGACGAGCCCGTTTGAACTCGGCTCCAAACTAGGCAGTCACTAGGACTCAGCGCAGTTAGCATCAAAGAAGACGCCGTCGCAAGAAGAGAAAAGTGCCGGTCAGAGTTTAATTGTTGTTCATGTAGGCGCAGACAGGTGTTCAAGGGTCAAAAATCAAAACGTCCGACTATCACTCAGAAACGGATAGCAAAAATTTTGAAAAATGCGTCGAAACCCAACTTGTGCCAGGCTTACTACCAATGTCTTTATCCCTTGTAATTACTCACAGAGTATTTACATATCAGAATACTTCTAGCCATTGTAGGTGTTGGACATGTTTGACTGTAGTAATTTTCAACGATTTTTTTCCATAATGCGGAAGAATAAAATGCTCGGAAACTGCCAGGAAGGGCTTAGCAAAATTGCTTCAGGCTTAACACATAATCGCAGTATCGAAGATTGCATTCAAATTTAAAATTCCTCTTTTGCAAAATATGCTGTCAGTAAACGCACAGCGCGTATCAGGCTGGCGGCGTTCCACACTAAAACCCTTTCTACACGAGACGTGCAACACGCACAAGAAAGTCGTTGTCAGCTGCAGCGCCCCTTGCGATAGACCGTCGAACTACAAAGAAGCGTTCAAACTGTACGCATTTGTTTAGTTGTCAGCTTCACAGGTTTGTTTTGTCAACTTACAGCAAATGAATGGCCGTGTTAAGATTCACCTTCGAAACTGAAAGATATATTGTGTTTATGATGATTACAACATTTATTTATGTTTTAGACCGCCGCGGTGGAGTAGCCGAGCGGTCTAAAGCGTCTCGTTGCGGAGCGCGCGGTTGCTCGCCGTGGAGGTTCGAGTCCTCCCTGGGGCATGGGTGTGTGTGTTTGTCCTTAGGTTAGTTTACCTAGGTTGAAGTAGTTTGTAAGCTACGGATTGATGACCACGCAGTTTGGTCCGATAGATTTAGACATTTGAACATTTGTGTTTTAGACTGCCACTGTGAAACTATATGTTTTCGTGCAGTTCATGCGTAACTACGTCGCTCACATGAGTTCACGCCCTCATTATAAAATGCTGTTAAATACTTCCAGCCTATGTATATGATGAACGAACTCAGGTGTCACCTTTCACTGTGATAACGCTTCAAATAATGCTCACCAAAAACAAATATTTCATCTGTTAACTACAGCATGTTTCAGGAAAAATAGCAAATATTTTAGATGGTAATAAAGACGATTTGCAGTTAAAATGTCATAAAGCGTGTGTCTAATTTTTATTGGGTTTTATTGGGAACAGCTCTTGGTATGTACAACAAACGTAAAGTACATACAAATTTCATATTTTTGGAAACATTTTCGTTTCACTTTGGGTCAACAGCACTCTTATTTAAATTTATGAATAAAGAACAGTCTAGAATGCACTAATTTATTTCATTCAACTAGTTTCAGTCTTATTTAGACCATCTTCAGGAATGTTGTCTCCATGGATGTTGTGTAGCTGGCAGGTCGCTGGGAGCCTTCCAGCAGTGACGCACTGGAAGGCTCCCAGCTACCTGCCACATCCACAACATCCATGGAGACAACATTCCTGAAGATGGTCTAAATAAGACTGAAACTAGTTGAATGAAATAAATTAGTGCATTTTAGACTGTTCTTCATTCATAAACATACAAATTTGGATATTTTGATTGATTCTGTCGTCTGTTCTTGGTAGATCACCATATTGACTTTTATTTAAGTAACCGGTTTTCGATGTACTTTAAAATCTGAAGATGCCGTAGTAAGCCGAAAACCGGGTAAATGGAAATGAAGGTGTAGAACATACACAAAATTCTACTTTGAAGTCACTGTGATGTCTTCATTTACGTTTGCTCTTTGTTTGGCTTTCATATTAACAGCTATAACTCCGTATTCAATAAAAATTATCCACATTTTATATGAAATTATTATGCAATTCCTCTGCAGCATCATCTCCTCAAATACGACTGAGTTGAAAAGCTACGTTCCTCTGAGCAGGAGACAAGTACACTTTTTCCAAGAAATTCGCGACTTGGATTCGTTTGTCAGCTTGGTTCCCCATTCGGTCGTCTGCGCATGCGCGAAGCACCTCCATACGCGTGAGAATAGGATCCATCCTATTCCGTCTACTAGAGATCGTATGCGTGCATCTTGTGCAAGTGGACGGCGTGACCGGTGCATCACGGGTAATATCGTAAGGTCTAACTTCCCGTGTAGAAAGGGTTTAAGAGTACTGGCGTGTACGCCAGTCTGTTTCCCCCTCTCTGTGCCTCCGACGTAAACACGACGGCGCTGCCACAATGGCGAGGAAGAAATTAGTCCTCCTCCTTCCCCTTGTTCAACAGGGGCGGCCGGCAGGTAGTCGAGGCGCCATGCCACAGTTCCCGAAGTCGCTCTCTCCGCGGTTTGGTTTCGAATTCCCTCTTGGGAATGAATGTTGAGTTTGCCGCCCACCCCCTCGGAAAGTGCCGCCCTGTACGGCCGCACGTTTCGCACGTGCCTTGCACCGGCCCTGGACTTGGGCAACTCCAGCAGGAAAGCGAGACACCCCCACACGTCCAGATTAGCCACAGAGTGGTTCCGGAAATACTCTCCAGAGTTTAAAACACCTTGGCTAGCCACCAAACTACCCCCACACGTGAACGTTGTGAACAAGCAGTTCAGACAGTATCTCCGCCATCTCGGTTTTATTGACAGTCCTGTACGATAGAGGTCTGCAAATCGCCGGTTTCGCTCGCTCGTATTCGGTCGAGTGCGCAACGCTCGGCGGTGGCGCGCCGAGTGTGTTACGCTCGCAGCGAGCGTGTTGACACTCGAACAGGCTGCGTGGGGCGGCGCGGGCAGAGGCCGCACAGCGTAGTGCTGCCGCTGTACTCACGAGGAGACCTATCCAAGTCCACTCTCCGATTTTTAAGAAATTTGCATATGTTACAATACATGAAAAACTATGGGACACGTAATTTTTTTAGCGGCGGAAAAACATACTAAGGGGTGAAACGGTCCCTCCAAAATTGGGGCTAAGATAGAAAAATGGCGATAACTTAGAGATTAGTGAAGCGATTTTAATGGTTTTTGGTATGAAAGTATCTTTTGATAAAAGACAAATTTCATAGATTCAACTTCGATTAAATTAAAACATTTTTTACGAGCACAAAAAATTGGTCACTTTAGGGGTAGTTGCTCGCCCTAATTGTCACTCCCCTGCAATGTACCTTAGGCTGATCTCTTATCAAAAGATACTTTCATACCAAAAATCATTAAAATCGCTTCGTTAATCCTTAAGTTATCACGATTTTTCTTTTAGCCCCAAGTTTGGAGGAACCGTTTCACCCCTTAAATATGTTTTTCCACCGCTTAAAATGTAAAATAAAACAAATAAAAATACGGGTCCCACAGCTTTCATGTATTATAACAAATCGAAATTTCATAAAAATCGGAGAGTAACACTTGGGTTGGTTTCCTTGTCAGTTTCTACGGCAGCGGCTCTGTGGCTCTGAGGTGTGGGCTGCTGTTGCGTCTGACGCAGCCCCGCTAACTAAAGGAACTAAAATCAGTTACGCTGTAGACGTGTATTCCTGCACAGTAGCATGTAACCGCAATATCATTATACCACAAACGAGACAAAAAGGTTGTTTTCACTAACTACAATATTTGAAAGTAATGTAAAGGATCTAAAGAGAAACTACGGAACGAACAACGTTTTTATTGCATTGGACAAAAGTGAAAGTTACCGTACAACAAAGTATACATCGAAAAGTAACATTAGCCCCAAACTATTCGTTAGTGGCATAGTAATTGCAATGTATTGTTAAAATATCATTGAGACTTTGTAGATCGAGTCAAGTTCTTCAATCAAAGAACAGATTCCCCGCCGCACTGAAAGTGCGTTCACTAGGTGCATTTGAGGCGGGCACACAAACAATGTATGCCAATACAGCTAGCTTAGGAAAGAGAGTACTGTTACGTTTCTACTATTCAAGCAGACCGTCGTCATCACCATCAATTCGTGCTAAAAAAAAGACCACTTCATTGGTGGATTGCGCCTCGCGCATTTCACAGTCCAGCCATTCCGAAGACATGCACTTCATTCTTTTGGCTGGTGCATCCAGGTGACATTCTTCAGACGGCCCTAAATAAATAACACAGATATCACTGAAACAGTAGGAGCACCATAAATTCGTACAGCTGTGTAAAGTAAATTGTTGGAATAAGAGGATTTAAAACAGGTACAGGATATATGAGCATTAGACCGGCATATGACCCTGACGACGAAAGAAAGCGCGGAACCTATATATTGCACAAAAGCTTGCATGCGTTCTTTATTATGTAGATAAGTGGCAGTGGCAGTGGGGAATATATGAATGTTGCAATTGGAAAAATTCCCGTTAAGGACTCACTCGGAAAGGTAGAGGCGTAGCAACTACGCGCAGTGCCAAAATACTACTGGAATATATATTAACGGGGTGCAACAGAGAGAGAGAGAGAGAGATGCAGAAACCTACCCTAACGGGTGTACATCAATATCATGTATTTAATATCAATATAAAAAACGGACAAAGTATTCCAGAACTTGAGAGTGATGAGAGGAATGGATATAAAATACAATCATTTGCTCGTTAAGACGGCAAGTAACACCTACCACCAAACAGGAACTAACAGTCCACAAAACGTGTACGAGAAAGTAAGAAAGATCATGGAAAACTCTTTTAGTAAATGATCTTAGCACAGAAACGTTATGTTAATCACGTATAATAACTTGTATGGTAAATTACAAAATGCGAAACTGAATAGCTAGTTTAACTGGATAGAGAGAACAGCTTTCGAAGCACCCGGGAAAGGAAACAATTCCAAATTTCGCAGCCAGGATTTATTCTCAAGCGTCTAGTTTGCTCCCGACACTCGCCTTGGACTCGAGTGGCGCTGCGGTGGGCGACCGAGTGGCGAGCGGGCAGTGTGGACGGTCGGGCCGGTCGAGCGTGCGCCGCTCGAACGAGAGTGGAGGAAGTCGAGCGCAGCCACACGCCTTGCCGCAAGCTACAGTACTGACACCTGTCGGACTGTCATAGAACGACATGTATCACGCGATTCGAGCGAGCAACCGAGCGAGGTGCAGACCTCTACTGTACGATGCATGGTGGCAATTCCCTGCACACATCAGACCATGCGACGTCGTGCTGCGGCACTTCTGCGATGGCCGTACACGATATCAGCCAGGTGTACCGGTTTCTTTGGCTCTTGAGCATAACGATCCGTCGTCTTTCCGTGACGGTTAAAATTGCACCGTGAATTTACGGACAAATTGCATATCGGAGAAACAAGCGGTCGATGCGAAGGCGAGAGGATTTAAAAAAAAAAAATAAAAATAAAAATAAAAATGTTGCTACAACTGCGGAGGGCCGGGGAAATACCGTAGAGGTGGTCGACCTACCTATACCCCGTTCACCGAAACGAGAGACGGACTGTAAACACAGCGAAGCGCGTGACCAGGGGTGCACAAAACAGGGACGCTCGCTCAATGTCGCCGCATCCGATTCAGGATTCTGTGTGATATTAAACGGCCAATTGCTGAATAGCAGCATAAGTATTAAGATTTCATATTCTATCTCTTTTTTTTTCTTTCTCATCTGTATCGCACAAGTGTAAACGCATTATGTCAGACTACATTTCAAATCCACAAAAGAAGCGATCAAAGAAGAAATCATTAAGTTCTTTATGTGTATAAAATGGATATGTTATATCCAGAAAAATAAACGACAGATATTGTTATAAAAAGAACTGCATCCTACGGGTATTGGTCGTTCTTCAGTTTATCATATGGTAATTAATTACAAGGCCACACACTCTTTGAAGTCTCCAAACATCACGACAAAAGCTTACAGAAAGTATTGATGACTTTCACATAAATGTGATAGAACGAAAGTACATGACTTATTGTTTAGTTGACATAGTTCTGACTGTCGTAAACGAAAATGCAGATTTAGCCAATTTTCAGAGATTCTTCGATTTATTAAAAGGTATGAATTTTGAATATATGTGATGTCTAATATCACTGCTATATAGAGGTTTTAATTCCAAATTATTAACTTATCCACCAACAGCCGTAAAGTTTATGTTCTTTTATTTAACGACCGGTTTCGATATTGCATTAAACCACCTCCAGGCCCTATACAAATTAAGTTGCAAGTCAGTGTTATGGATACAACACCATGCTGTACGAATGTCATACAAAATATAAAGAAACCAGTCATTAAACAAAACAACAAACTTTACGGCTGTTGGTGGCTAAGTTAATAATTTGAAATTAAAACTGGACCAACAGCGGTAGTCCCTATTGCATTACGACATGAAACCATGTCGATTGATACGTTGGTAGCGACAGTGAGCGAGAGTCCCGTTTTTGTCCACCACTGGTGACGCGCCCCGGTGAACGGAGTAAAGCCACAGTCTAACCTAACAGTCAACGGAGTAAAGCCACAGTCTAACCTAACAGTCAACGGAGTAAAGCCACAGTCTAACCTAACAGTCAACGGAGTAAAGCCACAGTCTAACATAACAGTCAACAGAGTAAAGCCACAGTCTAACATAACAGTCAACGGAGTAAAGCCACAGTCTAACATAACAGTCAACGGAGTAAAGCCACAGTCTAACATAACAGTCAACGGAGTAAAGCCACAGTCTAACATAAAAGTCAACGGAGTAAAGCCACAGTCTAACCTAACAGTCAACGGAGTAAAGCCACAGTCTAACATAACAGTCAACGGAGTAAAGCCACAGTCTAACATAACAGTCAACGGAGTAAAGCCACAGTCCAACATAACAGTCAACGGAGTAAAGCCACAGTCCAACATAACAGTCAACGGAGTAAAGCCACAGTCCAACATAACAGTCAACGGAGTAAAGCCACAGTCTAACATAACAGTCAACGGAGTAAAGCCACAGTCTAACATAACAGTCAACGGAGTAAAGCCACAGTCTAACATAAAAGTCAACGGAGTAAAGCCACAGTCTAACATAACAGTCAACGGAGTAAAGCCACAGTCTAACATAACAGTCCACGGAGTAAAGCCACAGTCTAACATAAAAGTCAACTGAGTAAAGCCACAGTCTAACCTAACAGTCAACGGAGTAAAGCCACAGTCTAACATAACAGTCAACGGAGTAAAGCCACAGTCTAACATAAAAGTCAACGGAGTAAAGCCACAGTCTAACATAACAGTCAACGGAGTAAAGCCACAGTCTAACATAACAGTCAATGGAGTAAAGCCACAGTCTAACATAAAAGTCAACGGAGTAAAGCCACAGTCTAACCTAACAGTCAACGGAGTAAAGCCACAGTCTAACATAACAGTCAACGGAGTAAAGCCACAGTCTAACATAACAGTCAACGGAGTAAAGCCACAGTCCAACATAACAGTCAACGGAGTAAAGCCACAGTCCAACATAACAGTCAACGGAGTAAAGCCACAGTCCAACATAACAGTCAACGGAGTAAAGCCACAGTCTAACATAACAGTCAACGGAGTAAAGCCACAGTCTAACATAACAGTCAACGGAGTAAAGCCACAGTCTAACATAAAAGTCAACGGAGTAAAGCCACAGTCTAACATAACAGTCAACGGAGTAAAGCCACAGTCTAACATAACAGTCCACGGAGTAAAGCCACAGTCTAACATAACAGTCAACGGAGTAAAGCCACAGTCTAACATAACAGTCAACGGAGTAAAGCCACAGTCTAACATAACAGTCAACGGAGTAAAGCCACAGTCTAACATAAAAGGCAACGGAGTAAAGCCACAGTCTAACATAACAGTCAACGGAGTAAAGCCACAGTCTAACATAACAGTCAACGGAGTAAAGCCACAGTCTAACATAACAGTCAACGGAGTAAAGCCACAGACTAACATAACAGTCAACGGAGTAAAGCCACAGTCTAACACAACAGTCAACGGAGTAAAGCCACAGTCTAACATAACAGTCAACGGAGTAAAGCCACAGTCTAACATAACAGTCAACGGAGTAAAGCCACAGTCTAACATAACAGTCAACGGAGTAAAGACTCAGTCTAACCTAACAGTCAACGGAGTAAAGCCACAGTCTAACCTAACAGTCAACGGAGTAAAGCCACAGTCTAACATAAAAGGCAACAGAGTAAAGCCACAGTCTAACATAACAGTCAACGGAGTAAAGCCACAGTCTAACATAACAGTCAACGGAGTAAAGCCACAGTCTAACATAACAGTCAACGGAGTAAAGCCACAGTCTAACATAAAAGGCAACAGAGTAAAGCCACAGTCTAACATAACAGTCAACGGAGTAAAGCCACAGTCTAACATAACAGTCAACGGAGTAAAGCCACAGTCTAACATAACAGTCAACGGAGTAAAGCCACAGTCTAACATAACAGTCAACGGAGTAAAGCCACAGTCTAACATAACAGTCAACGGAGTAAAGCCACAGTCTAACATAACAGTCAACGGAGTAAAGCCACAGTCTAACATAACAGTCAACGGAGTAAAGCCACAGTCTAACATAACAGTCAACGGAGTAAAGCCACAGTCTAACATAACAGTCAACGGAGTAAAGCCACAGTCTAACATAACAGTCAACGGAGTAAAGCCACAGTCTAACATAACAGTCAACGGAGTAAAGCCACAGTCTAACATAAAAGGCAACAGAGTAAAGCCACAGTCTAACATAACAGTCAACGGAGTAAAGCCACAGTCTAACATAACAGTCAACGGAGTAAAGCCACAGTCTAACATAACAGTCAACGGAGTAAAGCCACAGTCTAACATAACAGTCAACGGAGTAAAGCCACAGTCTAACATAACAGTCAACGGAGTAAAGCCACAGTCTAACATAACAGTCAACGGAGTAAAGCCACAGTCTAACATAACAGTCAACGGAGTAAAGCCACAGTCTAACATAACAGTCAACGGAGTAAAGCCACAGTCTAACATAACAGTCAACGGAGTAAAGCCACAGTCTAACATAACAGTCAACGGAGTAAAGCCACAGTCTAACATAACAGTCAACGGAGTAAAGCCACAGTCTAACATAACAGTCAACGGAGTAAAGCCACAGTCTAACATAACAGTCAACGGAGTAAAGCCACAGTCTAACATAACAGTCAACGGAGTAAAGCCACAGTCTAACATAACAGTCAACGGAGTAAAGCCACAGTCTAACATAACAGTCAACGGAGTAAAGCCACAGTCTAACATAACAGTCAACGGAGTAAAGCCACAGTCTAACATAAAAGGCAACAGAGTAAAGCCACAGTCTAACATAACAGTCAACGGAGTAAAGCCACAGTCTAACCTAACAGTCAACGGAGTAAAGCCACAGTCTAACATAAAAGGCAACGGAGTAAAGCCACAGTCTAACATAACAGTCAACGGAGTAAAGCCACAGTCTAACATAACAGTCAACGGAGTAAAGCCACAGTCTAACATAACAGTCAACGGAGTAAAGCCACAGTCTAACATAACAGTCAACGGAGTAAAGCCACAGTCTAACATAACAGTCAACGGAGTAAAGCCACAGTCTAACATAACAGTCAACGGAGTAAAGCCACAGTCTAACATAACAGTCAACGGAGTAAAGCCACAGTCTAACATAACAGTCAACGGAGTAAAGCCACAGTCTAACATAACAGTCAACGGAGTAAAGCCACAGTCTAACATAACAGTCAACGGAGTAAAGCCACAGTCTAACATAACAGTCAACGGAGTAAAGCCACAGTCTAACATAACAGTCAACGGAGTAAAGCCACAGTCTAACATAACAGTCAACGGAGTAAAGCCACAGTCTAACATAACAGTCAACGGAGTAAAGCCACAGTCTAACATAACAGTCAACGGAGTAAAGCCACAGTCTAACATAACAGTCAACGGAGTAAAGGCACAGTCTAACATAACAGTCAACGGAGTAAAGCCACAGTCTAACATAACAGTCAACGGAGTAAAGCCACAGTCTAACATAACAGTCAACGGAGTAAAGCCACAGTCTAACATAACAGTCAACGGAGTAAAGCCACAGTCTAACATAACAGTCAACGGAGTAAAGCCACAGTCTAACATAACAGTCAACGGAGTAAAGCCACAGTCTAACATAACAGTCAACGGAGTAAAGCCACAGTCTAACATAACAGTCAACGGAGTAAAGCCACAGTCTAACATAACAGTCAACGGAGTAAAGCCACAGTCTAACATAACAGTCAACGGAGTAAAGCCACAGTCTAACATAACAGTCAACGGAGTAAAGCCACAGTCTAACATAACAGTCAACGGAGTAAAGCCACAGTCTAACCTAACAGTCAACGGAGTAAAGCCACAGTCTAACATAAAAGGCAACGGAGTAAAGCCACAGTCTAACATAAAAGGCAACAGAGTAAAGCCACAGTCTAACATAACAGTCAACGGAGTAAAGCCACAGTCTAACATAACAGTCAACGGAGTAAAGCCACAGTCTAACATAACAGTCAACGGAGTAAAGCCACAGTCTAACATAACAGTCAACGGAGTAAAGCCACAGTCTAACATAACAGTCAACGGAGTAAAGCCACAGTCTAACATAACAGTCAACGGAGTAAAGCCACAGTCTAACATAACAGTCAACGGAGTAAAGCCACAGTCTAACATAACAGTCAACGGAGTAAAGCCACAGTCTAACATAACAGTCAACGGAGTAAAGCCACAGTCTAACATAACAGTCAACGGAGTAAAGCCACAGTCTAACATAACAGTCAACGGAGTAAAGCCACAGTCTAACATAACAGTCAACGGAGTAAAGCCACAGTCTAACATAACAGTCAACGGAGTAAAGCCACAGTCTAACATAACAGTCAACGGAGTAAAGCCACAGTCTAACATAACAGTCAACGGAGTAAAGCCACAGTCTAACATAACAGTCAACGGAGTAAAGCCACAGTCTAACATAACAGTCAACGGAGTAAAGCCACAGTCTAACATAACAGTCAACGGAGTAAAGCCACAGTCTAACATAACAGTCAACGGAGTAAAGCCACAGTCTAACCTAACAGTCAACGGAGTAAAGCCACAGTCTAACATAAAAGGCAACGGAGTAAAGCCACAGTCTAACATAAAAGGCAACAGAGTAAAGCCACAGTCTAACATAACAGTCAACGGAGTAAAGCCACAGTCTAACATAACAGTCAACGGAGTAAAGCCACAGTCTAACATAACAGTCAACGGAGTAAAGCCACAGTCTAACATAAAAGGCAACAGAGTAAAGCCACAGTCTAACATAACAGTCAACGGAGTAAAGCCACAGTCTAACATAAAAGGCAACAGAGTAAAGCCACAGTCTAACATAACAGTCAACGGAGTAAAGCCACAGTCTAACCTAACAGTCAACGGAGTAAAGCCACAGTCTAACATAAAAGGCAACGGAGTAAAGCCACAGTCTAACATAACAGTCAACGGAGTAAAGCCACAGTCTAACATAACAGTCAACGGAGTAAAGCCACAGTCTAACATAACAGTCAACGGAGTAAAGCCACAGTCTAACATAACAGTCAACGGAGTAAAGCCACAGTCTAACATAACAGTCAACGGAGTAAAGCCACAGTCTAACATAACAGTCAACGGAGTAAAGCCACAGTCTAACATAACAGTCAACGGAGTAAAGCCACAGTCTAACATAACAGTCAACGGAGTAAAGCCTCAGTCTAACCTAACAGTCAACGGAGTAAAGCCACAGTCTAACATAAAAGGCAACGGAGTAAAGCCACAGTCTAACATAACAGTCAACGGAGTAAAGCCACAGTCAAACATAACAGTCAACGGAGTAAAGCCACAGTCTAACATAACAGTCAACGGAGTAAAGCCACAGTCTAACATAACAGTCAACGGAGTAAAGCCACAGTCTAACATAACAGTCAACGGAGTAAAGCCACAGTCTAACATAACAGTCAACGGAGTAAAGCCACAGTCTAACATAAAAGGCAACGGAGTAAAGCCACAGTCTAACATAACAGTCAACGGAGTAAAGCCACAGTCTAACATAACAGTCAACGGAGTAAAGCCACAGTCTAACATAACAGTCAACGGAGTAAAGCCACAGACTAACATAACAGTCAACGGAGTAAAGCCACAGTCTAACACAACAGTCAATGGAGTAAAGCCACAGTCTAACATAACAGTCAACGGAGTAAAGCCACAGTCTAACATAACAGTCAACGGAGTAAAGCCACAGTCTAACATAACAGTCAACGGAGTAAAGACTCAGTCTAACCTAACAGTCAACGGAGTAAAGCCACAGTCTAACCTAACAGTCAACGGAGTAAAGCCACAGTCTAACATAAAAGGCAACAGAGTAAAGCCACAGTCTAACATAACAGTCAACGGAGTAAAGCCACAGTCTAACATAACAGTCCACGGAGTAAAGCCACAGTCTAACATAAAAGGCAACGGAGTAAAGCCACAGGCTAACATAACAGTCAACGGAGTAAAGCCACAGTCTAACATAACAGTCAACGGAGTAAAGCCACAGTCTAACATAACAGTCAACGGAGTAAAGCCACAGACTAACATAACAGTCAACGGAGTAAAGCCACAGTCTAACACAACAGTCAACGGAGTAAAGCCACAGTCTAACATAACAGTCAACGGAGTAAAGCCACAGTCTAACATAACAGTCAACGGAGTAAAGCCACAGTCAAACATAACAGTCAACGGAGTAAAGCCACAGTCTAACATAACAGTCCACGGAGTAAAGCCACAGTCTAACATAACAGTCAACGGAGTAAAGCCACAGTCTAACATAACAGTCAACGGAGTAAAGCCACAGTCTAACATAACAGTCAACGGAGTAAAGCCACAGTCTAACATAAAAGGCAACGGAGTAAAGCCACAGTCTAACATAACAGTCAACGGAGTAAAGCCACAGTCTAACATAACAGTCAACGGAGTAAAGCCACAGTCTAACATAACAGTCAACGGAGTAAAGCCACAGACTAACATAACAGTCAACGGAGTAAAGCCACAGTCTAACACAGCAGTCAACGGAGTAAAGCCACAGTCTAACATAACAGTCAACGGAGTAAAGCCACAGTCTAACATAACAGTCAACGGAGTAAAGCCACAGTCTAACATAACAGTCAACGGAGTAAAGACTCAGTCTAACCTAACAGTCAACGGAGTAAAGCCACAGTCTAACCTAACAGTCAACGGAGTAAAGCCACAGTCTAACATAAAAGGCAACAGAGTAAAGCCACAGTCTAACATAACAGTCAACGGAGTAAAGCCACAGTCTAACATAACAGTCAACGGAGTAAAGCCACAGTCTAACATAACAGTCAACGGAGTAAAGCCACAGTCTAACATAAAAGGCAACAGAGTAAAGCCACAGTCTAACATAACAGTCAACGGAGTAAAGCCACAGTCTAACATAAAAGGCAACAGAGTAAAGCCACAGTCTAACATAACAGTCAACGGAGTAAAGCCACAGTCTAACCTAACAGTCAACGGAGTAAAGCCACAGTCTAACATAAAAGGCAACGGAGTAAAGCCACAGTCTAACATAAAAGGCAACAGAGTAAAGCCACAGTCTAACATAACAGTCAACGGAGTAAAGCCACAGTCTAACATAACAGTCAACGGAGTAAAGCCACAGTCTAACATAACAGTCAACGGAGTAAAGCCACAGTCTAACATAAAAGGCAACAGAGTAAAGCCACAGTCTAACATAACAGTCAACGGAGTAAAGCCACAGTCTAACATAAAAGGCAACAGAGTAAAGCCACAGTCTAACATAACAGTCAACGGAGTAAAGCCACAGTCTAACCTAACAGTCAACGGAGTAAAGCCACAGTCTAACATAAAAGGCAACGGAGTAAAGCCACAGTCTAACATAACAGTCAACGGAGTAAAGCCACAGTCTAACATAACAGTCAACGGAGTAAAGCCACAGTCTAACATAACAGTCAACGGAGTAAAGCCACAGTCTAACTTAACAGTCAACGGAGTAAAGCCACAGTCTAACATAACAGTCAACGGAGTAAAGCCACAGTCTAACATAACAGTCAACGGAGTAAAGCCACAGTCTAACATAACAGTCAACGGAGTAAAGCCACAGTCTAACATAACAGTCAACGGAGTAAAGCCTCAGTCTAACCTAACAGTCAACGGAGTAAAGCCACAGTCTAACATAAAAGGCAACGGAGTAAAGCCACAGTCTAACATAACAGTCAACGGAGTAAAGCCACAGTCAAACATAACAGTCAACGGAGTAAAGCCACAGTCTAACATAAAAGGCAACGGAGTAAAGCCACAGTCTAACACAACAGTCAACGGAGTAAAGCCACAGTCTGACATAACAGTCAACGGAGTAAAGCCACAGTCTAACATAACAGTCAACGGAGTAAAGCCACAGTCTAACATAACAGTCAACGGAGTAAAGCCACAGTCTAACATAACAGTCAACGGAGTAAAGCCACAGTCTAACATAACAGTCAACGGAGTAAAGCCTCAGTCTAACCTAACAGTCAACAGAGTAAAGCCACAGTCTAACATAACAGTCAATGGAGTAAAGCCACAGTCTAACATAAAAGGCAACGGAGTAAAGCCACAGTCTAACATAACAGTCAACGGAGTAAAGCCACAGTCTAACACAACAGTCAACGGAGTAAAGCCACAGTCTAACATAACAGTCAACGGAGTAAAGCCACAGTCTAACATAAAAGGCAACGGAGTAAAGCCACAGTCTAACATAACAGTCAACGGAGTAAAGCCACAGTCTAACATAACAGTCAACGGAGTAAAGCCACAGTCTAACATAACAGTCAACGGAGTAAAGCCACAGTCTAACATAACAGTCAACGGAGTAAAGCCACAGTCTAACATAACAGTCAACGGAGTAAAGCCACAGTCTAACATAACAGTCAATGGAGTAAAGCCACAGTCTAACATAACAGTCAACGGAGTAAAGCCACAGTCTAACATAACAGTCAGCGGAGTAAAGCCACAGTCTAACATAAAAGTCAACGGAGTAAAGCCACAGTCTAACATAACAGTCAACGGAGTAAAGCCACAGTCTAAAATAAAAGGCAACGGAGTAAAGCCACAGTCTAACATAACAGTCAACAGAGTAAAGCCACAGTCTAACATAACAGTCAACGGAGTAAAGCCACAGTGTAACATAACAGTCAACGGAGTAAAGCCACAGTCAAACATAACAGTCAACGGAGTAAAGCCACAGTCTAACATAACAGTCAACGGAGTAAAGCCACAGTCTAACATAACAGTCAACGGAGTAAAGCCACAGTCTAACATAACAGTCAACGGAGTAAAGCCACAGTCTAACATAACAGTCAACGGAGTAAAGCCACAGTCTAACATAACAGTCAACGGAGAAAAGCCACAGTCTAACATAAAAGGCAACGGAGTAAAGCCACAGTCTAACATAACAGTCAACGGAGTAAAGCCACAGTCTAACATAACAGTCAACGGAGTAAAGCCACAGTCTGACATAACAGTCAACGGAGTAAAGCCACAGTCTAACATAACAGTCAACGGAGTAAAGCCACAGTCTAACATAACAGTCAATGGAGTAAAGCCACAGTCTAACATAAAAGGCAACGGAGTAAAGCCACAGTCTAACATAACAGTCAACGGAGTAAAGCCACAGTCTAACATAACAGTCAACGGAGTAAAGCCACAGTCTAACATAACAGTCAACGGAGTAAAGCCACAGTCTAACATAACAGTCAACGGAGTAAAGCCTCAGTCTAACCTAACATTCAACAGAGTAAAGCCACAGTCTAACATAACAGTCAATGGAGTAAAGCCACAGTCTAACATAAAAGGCAACGGAGTAAAGCCACAGTCTAACATAACAGTCAACGGAGTAAAGCCACAGTCTAACACAACAGTCAACGGAGTAAAGCCACAGTCTAACATAACAGTCAACGGAGTAAAGCCACAGTCTAACATAAAAGGCAACGGAGTAAAGCCACAGTCTAACATAACAGTCAACGGAGTAAAGCCACAGTCTAACATAACAGTCAACGGAGTAAAGCCACAGTCTAACATAACAGTCAACGGAGTAAAGCCACAGTCTAACATAACAGTCAACGGAGTAAAGCCACAGTCTAACATAACAGTCAACGGAGTAAAGCCACAGTCTAACATAACAGTCAACGGAGTAAAGCCACAGTCTAACATAACAGTCAGCGGAGTAAAGCCACAGTCTAACATAAAAGTCAACGGAGTAAAGCCACAGTCTAACATAACAGTCAACGGAGTAAAGCCACAGTCTAACATAAAAGGCAACGGAGTAAAGCCACAGTCTAACATAACAGTCAACGGAGTAAAGCCACAGTCTAACATAACAGTCAACGGAGTAAAGCCACAGTCTAACATAACAGTCAACGTAGTAAAGCCACAGTCTAACATAACAGTCAACGGAGTAAAGCCACAGTCTAACATAACAGTCAACGGAGTAAAGCCACAGTCTAACATAACAGTCAACGGAGTAAAGCCACAGTCTAACATAACAGTCAACGGAGTAAAGCCACAGTCTAACATAACAGTCAGCGGAGTAAAGCCACAGTCTAACATAAAAGTCAACGGAGTAAAGCCACAGTCTAACATAACAGTCAACGGAGTAAAGCCACAGTCTAACATAAAAGGCAACGGAGTAAAGCCACAGTCTAACATAACAGTCAACGGAGTAAAGCCACAGTCTAACATAACAGTCAACAGAGTAAAGCCACAGTCTAACATAACATTCAACGGAGTAAAGCCACAGTCTAACATAACAGTCAACGGAGTAAAGCCACAGTCAAATATAACAGTCAACGGAGTAAAGCCACAGTCTAACATAAAAGGCAACGGAGTAAAGCCACAGTCTAACATAACATTCAACGGAGTAAAGCCACAGTCTAACATAACAGTCAACGGAGTAAAGCCACAGTCAAATATAACAGTCAACGGAGTAAAGCCACAGTCTAACATAAAAGGCAACGGAGTAAAGCCACAGTCTAACATAACAGTCAACGGAGTAAAGCCACAGTCTAACATAACAGTCAACGGAGTAAAGCCACAGTCTAACATAACAGTCAACGGAGTAAAGCCACAGTCTAACATAACAGTCAACGGAGTAAAGCCACAGTCTAACATAACAGTCAACGGAGTAAAGCCACAGACTAACACAACAGTCAACGGAGTAAAGCCACAGCCTAACACAACAGTCAACGGAGTAAAGCCACAGTCTAACATAACAGTCAACGGAGTAAAGCCACAGTCTAACATAACAGTCAACGGAGTAAAGCCACAGTCTAACATAACAGTCAACGGAGTAAAGCCTCAGTCTAACCTAACAGTCAACGGAGTAAAGCCACAGTCTAACCTAACAGTCAACGGAGTAAAGCCACAGTCTAACATAAAAGGCAACAGAGTAAAGCCACAGTCTAACATAACAGTCAACGGAGTAAAGCCACAGTCTAACATAACAGTCAACGGAGTAAAGCCACAGTCAAACATAACAGTCAACGGAGTAAAGCCACAGTCTAACATAAAAGGCAACGGAGTAAAGCCACAGTCTAACATAACAGTCAACGGAGTAAAGCCACAGTCTAACATAACAGTCAACGGAGTAAAGCCACAGTCTAACATAACAGTCAACGGAGTAAAGCCACAGTCTAACATAACAGTCAACGGAGTAAAGCCACAGTCTAACATAACAGTCAACGGAGTAAAGCCACAGTCTAACATAACAGTCAACGGAGTAAAGCCACAGTCTAACATAACAGTCAACGGAGTAAAGCCACAGTCTAACATAACAGTCAACGGAGTAAAGCCACAGTCTAACATAACAGTCAACGGAGTAAAGCCACAGTCTAACATAACAGTTAACGGAGTAAAGCCACAGTCAAACATAACAGTCAACGGAGTAAAGCCACAGTCTAACATAAAAGACAACGGAGTAAAGCCACAGTCTAACATAACAGTCAACGGAGTAAAGCCACAGTCTAACATAACAGTCAACGGAGTAAAGCCACAGTCTAACATAACAGTCAACGGAGTAAAGCCACAGTCTAACATAACAGTCAACGGAGTAAAGCCACAGACTAACATAACAGTCAACGGAGTAAAGCCACAGTCTAACACAACAGTCAACGGAGTAAAGCCACAGTCTAACATAACAGTCAACGGAGTAAAGCCACAGTCTAACATAACAGTCAACGGAGTAAAGCCACAGTCTAACATAACAGTCAACGGAGTAAAGCCTCAGTCTAACCTAACAGTCAACGGAGTAAAGCCACAGTCTAACCTAACAGTCAACGGAGTAAAGCCACAGTCTAACATAAAAGACAACAGAGTAAAGCCACAGTCTAACATAACAGTCAACGGAGTAAAGCCACAGTCTAACATAACAGTCAACGGAGTAAAGCCACAGTGTAACATAACAGTCAACGGAGTAAAGCCACAGTCAAACATAACAGTCAACGGAGTAAAGCCACAGTCTAACATAACAGTCAACGGAGTAAAGCCACAGTCTAACATAACAGTCAACGGAGTAAAGCCACAGTCTAACATAACAGTCAACGGAGTAAAGCCACAGTCTAACATAACAGTCAACGGAGTAAAGCCACAGTCTAACATAACAGTCAACGGAGAAAAGCCACAGTCTAACATAAAAGGCAACGGAGTAAAGCCACAGTCTAACATAACAGTCAACGGAGTAAAGCCACAGTCTAACATAACAGTCAACGGAGTAAAGCCACAGTCTAACATAACAGTCAACGGAGTAAAGCCACAGTCTAACATAACAGTCAACGGAGTAAAGCCACAGTCTAACATAACAGTCAACGGAGTAAAGCCACAGTCTAACATAACAGTCAACGGAGTAAAGCCACAGTCTAACATAACAGTCAACGGAGTAAAGCCACAGTCTAACATAACAGTCAACGGAGTAAAGCCTCAGTCTAACCTAACAGTCAACGGAGTAAAGCCACAGTCTAACATAAAAGGCAACGGAGTAAAGCCACAGTCTAACATAACAGTCAACGGAGTAAAGCCACAGTCAAACATAACAGTCAACGGAGTAAAGCCACAGTCTAACATAAAAGGCAACGGAGTAAAGCCACAGTCTAACATAACAGTCAACGGAGTAAAGCCACAGTCTGACATAACAGTCAACGGAGTAAAGCCACAGTCTAACATAACAGTCAACGGAGTAAAGCCACAGTCTAACATAACAGTCAACGGAGTAAAGCCACAGTCTAACATAACAGTCAACGGAGTAAAGCCTCAGTCTAACCTAACAGTCAACAGAGTAAAGCCACAGTCTAACATAACAGTCAATGGAGTAAAGCCACCGTCTAACATAAAAGGCAACGGAGTAAAGCCACAGTCTAACATAACAGTCAACGGAGTAAAGCCACAGTCTAACATAACAGTCAACGGAGTAAAGCCACAGTCTAACATAACAGTCAACGGAGTAAAGCCACAGTCAAACATAACAGTCAACGGAGTAAAGCCACAGTCTAACATAACAGTCAACGGAGTAAAGCCACAGTCTAACATAACAGTAAACGGAGTAAAGCCACAGTCTAACCTAACAGTCAACGGAGTAAAGCCACAGTCTAACCTAACAGTCAACGAAGTAAAGCCACAGTCTAACCTAACAGTCAACGGAGTAAAGCCACAGTCTGACATAACAGTCAACGGAGTAAAGCCACAGTCTAACATAACAGTCAACGGAGTAAAGCCACAGTCTAACATAACAGTCAACGGAGTAAAGCCACAGTCAAACATAACAGTCAACGGAGTAAAGCCACAGTCTAACATAACAGTAAACGGAGTAAAGCCACAGTCTAACATAACAGTAAACGGAGTAAAGCCACAGTCTAACCTAACAGTCAACGGAGTAAAGCCACAGTCTAACATAACAGTAAACGGAGTAAAGCCACAGTCTAACATAACAGTCAACGGAGTAAAGCCACAGTCTAACATAACAGTCAACGGAGTAAAGCCACAGTCAAACATAACAGTCAACGGAGTAAAGCCACAGTCTAACCTAACAGTCAACGGAGTAAAGCCACAGTCTAACATAACAGTAAACGGAGTAAAGCCACAGTCTAACATAACAGTCAACGGAGTAAAGCCACAGTCTAACCTAACAGTCAACGGAGTAAAGCCACAGTCTAACATAACAGTAAACGGAGTAAAGCCACAGTCTAACCTAACAGTCAACGGAGTAAAGCCACAGTCTAACCTAGCAGTCAACGGAGTAAAGCCACAGTCTAACCTAACAGTCAACGAAGTAAAGCCACAGTCTAACCTAACAGTCAACGGAGTAAAGCCACAGTCTAACATAACAGTCAACGGGGTAAAGCCACAGTCTAACATAACAGTCAACGGAGTAAAGCCACAGTCTAACATAACAGTCAACGGAGTAAAGCCACAGTCTAACATAACAGTAAACGGAGTAAAGCCACAGTCTAACCTAACAGTCAACGAAGTAAAGCCACAGTCTAACCTAACAGTCAACGGAGTAAAGCCACAGTCTAACATAACAGTAAACGGAGTAAAGCCACAGTCTAACATAACAGTCAACGGAGTAAAGCCACAGTCTAACATAACAGTCAACGGAGTAAAGCCACAGTCAAACATAACAGTCAACGGAGTAAAGCCACAGTCTAACATAACAGTAAACGGAGTAAAGCCACAGTCTAACATAACAGTAAACGGAGTAAAGCCACAGTCTAACCTAACAGTCAACGGAGTAAAGCCACAGTCTAACCTAACAGTCAAAGGAGTAAAGCCACAGTCTAACATAACAGTAAACGGAGTAAAGCCACAGTCTAACCTAACAGTCAACGGAGTAAAGCCACAGTCTAACCTAACAGTCAACGGAGTAAAGCCACAGTCTAACCTAACAGTCAACGAAGTAAAGCCACAGTCTAACCTAACAGTCAACGGAGTAAAGCCACAGTCTAACATAACAGTCAACGGGGTAAAGCCACAGTCTAACATAACAGTCAACGGAGTAAAGCCACAGTCTAACATAACAGTCAACGGAGTAAAGCCACAGTCTAACATAACAGTCAACGGAGTAAAGCCACAGTCTAACATAACAGTCAACGGAGTAAAGCCACAGTCTGACATAACAGTCAACGGAGTAAAGCCACAGTCTGACATAACAGTCAACGGAGTAAAGCCACAGTCTGACATAACAGTCAACGGAGTAAAGCCACAGTCTGACATAACAGTCAACGGAGTAAAGCCACAGTCTGACATAACAGTCAACGGAGTAAAGCCACAGTCTAACATAACAGTCAACGGAGTAAAGCCACAGTCTGACATAACAGTCAACGGAGTAAATCCACAGTCTAACATAACAGTCAACGGAGTAAAGCCACAATCTAACATAACAGTCAACGGAGTAAAGCCACAGTCTAACATAACAGTCAACGGAGTAAAGCCACAGTCTAACATAAACGTCAACGGAGTAAAGCCACAGTCTAACATAAAAGTCAACGGAGTAAAGCCACAGTCTAACATAACAGTCAACGGAGTAAAGCCACAGTCTAACATAACAGTCAACGGAGTAAAGCCACAGTCTAACCTAACAGTCAACGGAGTAAAGCCACAGTCTAACATAACAGTCAACGGAGTAAAGCCACAGTCTAACATAACAGTCAACGGAGTAAAGCCACAGTCTAACATAACAGTCAACGGAGTAAAGCCACAGTCTGACATAACAGTCAACGGAGTAAAGCCACAGTCTGACATAACAGTCAACGGAGTAAAGCCACAGTCTGACATAACAGTCAACGGAGTAAAGCCACAGTCTGACATAACAGTCAACGGAGTAAAGCCACAGTCTGACATAACAGTCAACGGAGTAAAGCCACAGTCTGACATAACAGTCAACGGAGTAAAGCCACAGTCTGACATAACAGTCAACGGAGTAAAGCCACAGTCTGACATAAAGTCAACGGAGTAAAGCCACAGTCTAACATAACAGTCAACGGAGTAAAGCCACAGTCTAACATAACAGTCAACGGAGTAAAGTCACAGTCTAACCTAACAGTCAACGGAGTAAAGCCACAGTCTAACCTAACAGTCAACGGAGTAAAGCCACAGTCTAACATAACAGTCAACGGAGTAAAGCCACAGTCTAACATAACAGTCAACGGAGTAAAGCCACAGTCTAACATAACAGTCAACGGAGTAAAGCCACAGTCTGACATAACAGTCAACGGAGTAAAGCCACAGTCTGACATAACAGTCAACGGAGTAAAGCCACAGTCTGACATAACAGTCAATGGAGTAAAGCCACAGTCTGACATAACAGTCAATGGAGTAAAGCCACAGTCTAACATAACAGTCAATGGAGTAAAGCCACAGTCTAACATAACAGTCAACGGAGTAAAGCCACAGTCTGACATAACAGTCAACGGAGTAAAGCCACAGTCTAACATAACAGTCAACGGAGTAAAGCCACAGTCTGACATAACAGTCAACGGAGTAAAGCCACAGTCTGACATAACAGTCAACGGAGTAAAGCCACAGTCTGACATAACAGTCAATGGAGTAAAGCCACAGTCTGACATAACAGTCAATGGAGTAAAGCCACAGTCTGACATAACAGTCAATGGAGTAAAGCCACAGTCTGACATAACAGTCAACGGAGTAAAGCCACAGTCTGACATAACAGTCAACGGAGTAAAGCCACAGTCTAACATAACAGTCAACGGAGTAAAGCCACAGTCTAACATAACAGTTAACGGAGTAAAGCCACAGTCGAACATAACAGTCAACGGAGTAAAGCCACAGTCTAACATAAAAGACAACGGAGTAAAGCCACAGTCTAACATAACAGTCAACGGAGTAAAGCCACAGTCTAACATAACAGTCAACGGAGTAAAGCCACAGTCTAACATAACAGTCAACGGAGTAAAGCCACAGTCTAACATAACAGTCAACGGAGTAAAGCCACAGACTAACATAACAGTCAACGGAGTAAAGCCACAGTCTAACACAACAGTCAACGGAGTAAAGCCACAGTCTAACATAACAGTCAACGGAGTAAAGCCACAGTCTAACATAACAGTCAACGGAGTAAAGCCACAGTCTAACATAACAGTCAACGGAGTAAAGCCTCAGTCTAACCTAACAGTCAACGGAGTAAAGCCACAGTCTAACCTAACAGTCAACGGAGTAAAGCCACAGTCTAACATAAAAGACAACAGAGTAAAGCCACAGTCTAACATAACAGTCAACGGAGTAAAGCCACAGTCTAACATAACAGTCAACGGAGTAAAGCCACAGTGTAACATAACAGTCAACGGAGTAAAGCCACAGTCAAACATAACAGTCAACGGAGTAAAGCCACAGTCTAACATAACAGTCAACAGAGTAAAGCCACAGTCTAACATAACCGTCAACGGAGTAAAGCCACAGTCTAACATAACAGTCAACGGAGTAAAGCCACAGTCTAACATAACAGTCAACGGAGTAAAGCCACAGTCTAACATAACAGTCAACGGAGAAAAGCCACAGTCTAACATAAAAGGCAACGGAGTAAAGCCACAGTCTAACATAACAGTCAACGGAGTAAAGCCACAGTCTAACATAACAGTCAACGGAGTAAAGCCACAGTCTAACATAACAGTCAACGGAGTAAAGCCACAGTCTAACATAACAGTCAACGGAGTAAAGCCACAGTCTAACATAACAGTCAACGGAGTAAAGCCACAGTCTAACATAACAGTCAACGGAGTAAAGCCACAGTCTAACATAACAGTCAACGGAGTAAAGCCACAGTCTAACATAACAGTCAACGGAGTAAAGCCTCAGTCTAACCTAACAGTCAACGGAGTAAAGCCACAGTCTAACATAAAAGGCAACGGAGTAAAGCCACAGTCTAACATAACAGTCAACGGAGTAAAGCCACAGTCAAACATAACAGTCAACGGAGTAAAGCCACAGTCTAACATAAAAGGCAACGGAGTAAAGCCACAGTCTAACATAACAGTCAACGGAGTAAAGCCACAGTCTGACATAACAGTCAACGGAGTAAAGCCACAGTCTAACATAACAGTCAACGGAGTAAAGCCACAGTCTAACATAACAGTCAACGGAGTAAAGCCACAGTCTAACATAACAGTCAACGGAGTAAAGCCTCAGTCTAACCTAACAGTCAACAGAGTAAAGCCACAGTCTAACATAACAGTCAATGGAGTAAAGCCACAGTCTAACATAAAAGGCAACGGAGTAAAGCCACAGTCTAACATAACAGTCAACGGAGTAAAGCCACAGTCTAACATAACAGTCAACGGAGTAAAGCCACAGTCTAACATAACAGTCAACGGAGTAAAGCCACAGTCAAACATAACAGTCAACGGAGTAAAGCCACAGTCTAACATAACAGTCAACGGAGTAAAGCCACAGTCTAACATAACAGTAAACGGAGTAAAGCCACAGTCTAACCTAACAGTCAACGGAGTAAAGCCACAGTCTAACCTAACAGTCAACGGAGTAAAGCCACAGTCTAACATAACAGTCAACGGAGTAAAGCCACAGTCTAACATAACAGTCAACGGAGTAAAGCCACAGTCTAACATAACAGTCAACGGAGTAAAGCCACAGTCTAACCTAACAGTCAACGGAGTAAAGCCACAGTCTAACCTAACAGTCAACGGAGTAAAGCCACAGTCTAACCTAACAGTCAACGAAGTAAAGCCACAGTCTAACCTAACAGTCAACGGAGTAAAGCCACAGTCTAACATAACAGTCAACGGGGTAAAGCCACAGTCTAACATAACAGTCAACGGAGTAAAGCCACAGTCTAACATAACAGTCAACGGAGTAAAGCCACAGTCTAACATAACAGTCAACGGAGTAAAGCCACAGTCTAACATAACAGTCAACGGAGTAAAGCCACAGTCTGACATAACAGTCAACGGAGTAAAGCCACAGTCTGACATAACAGTCAACGGAGTAAAGCCACAGTCTGACATAACAGTCAACGGAGTAAAGCCACAGTCTGACATAACAGTCAACGGAGTAAAGCCACAGTCTGACATAACAGTCAACGGAGTAAAGCCACAGTCTAACATAACAGTCAACGGAGTAAAGCCACAGTCTGACATAACAGTCAACGGAGTAAAGCCACAGTCTAACATAACAGTCAACGGAGTAAAGCCACAATCTAACATAACAGTCAACGGAGTAAAGCCACAGTCTAACATAACAGTCAACGGAGTAAAGCCACAGTCTAACATAAACGTCAACGGAGTAAAGCCACAGTCTAACATAAAAGTCAACGGAGTAAAGCCACAGTCTAACATAACAGTCAACGGAGTAAAGCCACAGTCTAACATAACAGTCAACGGAGTAAAGCCACAGTCTAACCTAACAGTCAACGGAGTAAAGCCACAGTCTAACATAACAGTCAACGGAGTAAAGCCACAGTCTAACATAACAGTCAACGGAGTAAAGCCACAGTCTAACATAACAGTCAACGGAGTAAAGCCACAGTCTGACATAACAGTCAACGGAGTAAAGCCACAGTCTGACATAACAGTCAACGGAGTAAAGCCACAGTCTGACATAACAGTCAACGGAGTAAAGCCACAGTCTGACATAACAGTCAACGGAGTAAAGCCACAGTCTGACATAACAGTCAACGGAGTAAAGCCACAGTCTGACATAACAGTCAACGGAGTAAAGCCACAGTCTGACATAACAGTCAACGGAGTAAAGCCACAGTCTGACATAAAGTCAACGGAGTAAAGCCACAGTCTAACATAACAGTCAACGGAGTAAAGCCACAGTCTAACATAACAGTCAACGGAGTAAAGTCACAGTCTAACCTAACAGTCAACGGAGTAAAGCCACAGTCTAACCTAACAGTCAACGGAGTAAAGCCACAGTCTAACATAACAGTCAACGGAGTAAAGCCACAGTCTAACATAACAGTCAACGGAGTAAAGCCACAGTCTAACATAACAGTCAACGGAGTAAAGCCACAGTCTGACATAACAGTCAACGGAGTAAAGCCACAGTCTGACATAACAGTCAACGGAGTAAAGCCACAGTCTGACATAACAGTCAACGGAGTAAAGCCACAGTCTGACATAACAGTCAACGGAGTAAAGCCACAGTCTGACATAACAGTCAACGGAGTAAAGCCACAGTCTGACATAACAGTCAACGGAGTAAAGCCACAGTCTGACATAACAGTCAACGGAGTAAAGCCACAGTCTGACATAACAGTCAATGGAGTAAAGCCACAGTCTGACATAACAGTCAATGGAGTAAAGCCACAGTCTAACATAACAGTCAATGGAGTAAAGCCACAGTCTAACATAACAGTCAACGGAGTAAAGCCACAGTCTGACATAACAGTCAACGGAGTAAAGCCACAGTCTAACATAACAGTCAACGGAGTAAAGCCACAGTCTGACATAACAGTCAACGGAGTAAAGCCACAGTCTGACATAACAGTCAACGGAGTAAAGCCACAGTCTGACATAACAGTCAATGGAGTAAAGCCACAGTCTGACATAACAGTCAATGGAGTAAAGCCACAGTCTGACATAACAGTCAATGGAGTAAAGCCACAGTCTGACATAACAGTCAACGGAGTAAAGCCACAGTCTGACATAACAGTCAACGGAGTAAAGCCACAGGCTAACATAACAGTCAACGGAGTAAAGCCACAGTCTAACATAACAGTCAACGGAGTAAAGCCACAGTCTGACATAACAGTCAACGGAGTAAAGCCACAGTCTGACATAAAAGTCAACGGAGTAAAGCCACAGTCTAACATAAAAGTCAACGGAGTAAAGCCACAGTCTAACATAAAAGTCAACGGAGTAAAGCCACAGTCTAACATAAAAGTCAACAGAGTAAAGCCACAGTCTAACATAACAGTCAACGGAGTAAAGCCTCAGTCTAACATAACAGTCAACGGAGTAAAGCCACAGTCTAACATAAAGGTCAACAGAGTAAAGCCACAGTCTAACATAACAGTCAACGGAGTAAAGCCACAGTCTAACATAACAGTCAACGGAGTAAAGCCACAGTCTGACATAACAGTCAACGGAGTAAAGCCACAGTCTGACATAACAGTCAACGGAGTAAAGCCACAGTCTGACATAACAGTCAACGGAGTAAAGCCACAGTCTAACATAACAGTCAACGGAGTAAAGCCACAGTCAAACATAACAGTCAACGGAGTAAAGCCACAGTCAAACATAACAGTCAACGGAGTAAAGCCACAGTCAAACATAACAGTCAACGGAGTAAAGCCACAGTCTAACATAAAAGGCAACGGAGTAAAGCCACAGTCTAACATAACAGTCAACGGAATAAAGCCACAGTCTAACATAACAGTCAACGGAGTAAAGCCACAGTCTAACATAACAGTCAACGGAGTAAAGCCACAGTCTAACATAACAGTCAACGGAGTAAAGCCACAGTCTAACATAACAGTCAACGGAGTAAAGCCACAGTCTAACATAACAGTCAACGGAGTAAAGCCACAGTCTAACATAACAGTCAACGGAGTAAAGCCACAGTCTAACATAACAGTCAACGGAGTAAAGCCTCAGTCTAACCTAACAGTCAACGGAGTAAAGCCACAGTCTAACATAAAAGGCAACGGAGTAAAGCCACAGTCAAACATAACAGTCAACGGAGTAAAGCCACAGTCTAACATAAAAGGCAACGTAGTAAAGCCACAGTCTAACATAACAGTCAACGGAGTAAAGCCACAGTCTGACATAACAGTCAACGGAGTAAAGCCACAGTCTAACATAACAGTCAACGGAGTAAAGCCACAGTCTAACATAACAGTCAACGGAGTAAAGCCACAGTCTAACATAACAGTCAACGGAGTAAAGCCACAGTCTAACATAACAGTCAACGGAGTAAAGCCTCAGTCTAACCTAACAGTCAACAGAGTAAAGCCACAGTCTAACATAACAGTCAACGGAGTAAAGCCACAGTCTAACATAAAAGGCAACGGAGTAAAGCCACAGTCTAACATAACAGTCAACGGAGTAAAGCCACAGTCTAACATAACAGTCAACGGAGTAAAGCCACAGTCTAACATAACAGTCAACGGAGTAAAGCCACAGTCTAACATAACAGTCAACGGAGTAAAGCCACAGTCAAACATAACAGTCAACGGAGTAAAGCCACAGTCTAACATAACAGTCAACGGAGTAAAGCCACAGTCTAACATAACAGTAAACGGAGTAAAGCCACAGTCTAACCTAACAGTCAACGGAGTAAAGCCACAGTCTAACCTAACAGTCAACGGAGTAAAGCCACAGTCTAACATAACAGTCAACGGAGTAAAGCCACAGTCTAACATAACAGTCAACGGAGTAAAGCCACAGTCTAACATAACAGTCAACGGAGTAAAGCCACAGTCTAACCTAACAGTCAACGGAGTAAAGCCACAGTCTAACCTAACAGTCAACGGAGTAAAGCCACAGTCTAACCTAACAGTCAACGGAGTAAAGCCACAGTCTAACATAACAGTCAACGGAGTAAAGCCACAGTCTAACCTTACAGTCAACGGAGTAAAGCCACAGTCTAACATAACAGTCAACGGAGTAAAGCCACAGTCTAACATAACAGTCAACGGAGTAAAGCCACAGTCTGACATAACAGTCAACGGAGTAAAGTCACAGTCTGACATAACAGTCAACGGAGTAAAGCCACAGTCTGACATAACAGTCAACGGAGTAAAGCCACAGTCTGACATAACAGTCAACGGAGTAAAGCCACAGTCTGACATAACAGTCAACGGTGTAAAGCCACAGTCTGACATAACAGTCAACGGAGTAAAGTCACAGTCTGACATAACAGTCAACAGAGTAAAGCCACAGTCTGACATAACAGTCAACGGAGTAAAGCCACAGTCTGACATAACAGTCAACGGAGTAAAGCCACAGTCTGACATAACAGTCAACGGAGTAAAGCCACAGTCTGACATAAAGTCAACGGAGTAAAGCCACAGTCTAACATAACAGTCAACGGAGTAAAGCCACAGTCTAACATAACAGTCAACGGAGTAAAGTCACAGTCTAACATAACAGTCATCGGAGTAAAGCCACAGTCTAACCTAACAGTCAATGGAGTAAAGCCACAGTCTAACATAACATCAACGGAGTAAAGCCACAGTCTAACATAACAGTCAACGGAGTAAAGCCACAGTCTAACATAACAGTCAACGGAGTAAAGCCACAGTCTGACATAACAGTCAACGGAGTAAAGCCACAGTCTGACATAACAGTCAACGGAGTAAAGCCACAGTCTGACATAACAGTCAACGGAGTAAAGCCACAGTCTGACATAACAGTCAACGGAGTAAAGCCACAGTCTGACATAACAGTCAATGGAGTAAAGCCACAGTCTGACATAACAGTCAATGGAGTAAAGCCACAGTCTAACATAACAGTCAACGGAGTAAAGCCACAGTCTAACATAACAGTCAACGGAGTAAAGCCACAGTCTGACATAACAGTCAACGGAGTAAAGCCACAGTCTGACATAACAGTCAACGGAGTAAAGCCACAGTCTGACATAACAGTCAACGGAGTAAAGCCACAGTCTGACATAACAGTCAACGGAGTAAAGCCACAGTCTGACATAACAGTCAATGGAGTAAAGCCACAGTCTGACATAACAGTCAATGGAGTAAAGCCACAGTCTGACATAACAGTCAACGGAGTAAAGCCACAGTCTGACATAACAGTCAACGGAGTAAAGCCACAGTCTGACATAACAGTCAACGGAGTAAAGCCACAGTCTAACATAACAGTCAACGGAGTAAAGCCACAGTCTAACATAACAGTCAACGGAGTAAAGCCACAGTCTAACATAACAGTCAACGGAGTAAAGCCACAGTCTGACATAACAGTCAACGGAGTAAAGCCACAGTCTGACTTAAAAGTCAACGGAGTAAAGCCACAGTCTAACATAAAAGTCAACGGAGTAAAGCCACAGTCTAACATAAAAGTCAACAGAGTAAAGCCACAGTCTAACATAACAGTCAACGGAGTAAAGCCACAGTCTAACATAACAGTCAACGGAATAAAGCCACAGTCTAACATAACAGTCAACGGAGTAAAGCCACAGTCTAACATAACAGTCAACGGAGTAAAGCCACAGTCTAACATAACAGTCAACGGAGTAAAGCCACAGTCTAACATAACAGTCAACGGAGTAAAGCCACAGTCTAACATAACAGTCAACGGAGTAAAGCCACAGTCTAACATAACAGTCAACGGAGTAAAGCCACAGTCTAACATAACAGTCAACGGAGTAAAGCCACAGTCTAACATAACAGTCAACGGAGTAAAGCCTCAGTCTAACCTAACAGTCAACGGAGTAAAGCCACAGTCTAACATAAAAGGCAACGGAGTAAAGCCACAGTCAAACATAACAGTCAACGGAGTAAAGCCACAGTCTAACATAAAAGGCAACGTAGTAAAGCCACAGTCTAACATAACAGTCAACGGAGTAAAGCCACAGTCTGACATAACAGTCAACGGAGTAAAGCCACAGTCTAACATAACAGTCAACGGAGTAAAGCCACAGTCTAACATAACAGTCAACGGAGTAAAGCCACAGTCTAACATAACAGTCAACGGAGTAAAGCCACAGTCTAACATAACAGTCAACGGAGTAAAGCCTCAGTCTAACCTAACAGTCAACAGAGTAAAGCCACAGTCTAACATAACAGTCAACGGAGTAAAGCCACAGTCTAACATAAAAGGCAACGGAGTAAAGCCACAGTCTAACATAACAGTCAACGGAGTAAAGCCACAGTCTAACATAACAGTCAACGGAGTAAAGCCACAGTCGAACATAACAGTCAACGGAGTAAAGCCACAGTCTAACATAACAGTCAACGGAGTAAAGCCACAGTCAAACATAACAGTCAACGGAGTAAAGCCACAGTCTAACATAACAGTCAACGGAGTAAAGCCACAGTCTAACATAACAGTAAACGGAGTAAAGCCACAGTCTAACCTAACAGTCAACGGAGTAAAGCCACAGTCTAACCTAACAGTCAACGGAGTAAAGCCACAGTCTAACATAACAGTCAACGGAGTAAAGCCACAGTCTAACATAACAGTCAACGGAGTAAAGCCACAGTCTAACATAACAGTCAACGGAGTAAAGCCACAGTCTAACCTAACAGTCAACGGAGTAAAGCCACAGTCTAACCTAACAGTCAACGGAGTAAAGCCACAGTCTAACCTAACAGTCAACGGAGTAAAGCCACAGTCTAACCTAACAGTCAACGGAGTAAAGCCACAGTCTAACATAACAGTCAACGGAGTAAAGCCACAGTCTAACCTTACAGTCAACGGAATAAAGCCACAGTCTAACATAACAGTCAACGGAGTAAAGCCACAGTCTAACATAACAGTCAACGGAGTAAAGCCACAGTCTGACATAACAGTCAACGGAGTAAAGTCACAGTCTGACATAACAGTCAACGGAGTAAAGCCACAGTCTGACATAACAGTCAACGGAGTAAAGCCACAGTCTGACATAACAGTCAACGGAGTAAAGCCACAGTCTGACATAACAGTCAACGGAGTAAAGCCACAGTCTGACATAACAGTCAACGGAGTAAAGTCACAGTCTGACATAACAGTCAACAGAGTAAAGCCACAGTCTGACATAACAGTCAACGGAGTAAAGCCACAGTCTGACATAACAGTCAACGGAGTAAAGCCACAGTCTGACATAACAGTCAACGGAGTAAAGCCACAGTCTGACATAAAGTCAACGGAGTAAAGCCACAGTCTAACATAACAGTCAACGGAGTAAAGCCACAGTCTAACATAACAGTCAACGGAGTAAAGTCACAGTCTAACCTAACAGTCAACGGAGTAAAGCCACAGTGTAACCTAACAGTCAATGGAGTAAAGCCACAGTCTAACATAACATCAACGGAGTAAAGCCACAGTCTAACATAACAGTCAACGGAGTAAAGCCACAGTCTAACATAACAGTCAACGGAGTAAAGCCACAGTCTAACATAACAGTCAACGGAGTAAAGCCACAGTCTGACATAACAGACAACGGAGTAAAGCCACAGTCTGACATAACAGTCAACGGAGTAAAGCCACAGTCTGACATAACAGTCAACGGAGTAAAGCCACAGTCTGACATAACAGTCAACGGAGTAAAGCCACAGTCTGACATAACAGTCAATGGAGTAAAGCCACAGTCTAACATAACAGTCAACGGAGTAAAGCCACAGTCTAACATAACAGTCAACGGAGTAAAGCCACAGTCTGACATAACAGTCAACGGAGTAAAGCCACAGTCTGACATAACAGTCAACGGAGTAAAGCCACTGTCTGACATAACAGTCAACGGAGTAAAGCCACAGTCTGACATAACAGTCAACGGAGTAAAGCCACAGTCTGACATAACAGTCAATGGAGTAAAGCCACAGTCTGACATAACAGTCAATGGAGTAAAGCCACAGTCTGACATAACAGTCAACGGAGTAAAGCCACAGTCTGACATAACAGTCAACGGAGTAAAGCCACAGTCTGACATAACAGTCAACGGAGTAAAGCCACAGTCTAACATAACAGTCAACGGAGTAAAGCCACAGTCTGACATAACAGTCAACGGAGTAAAGCCACAGTCTGACTTAAAAGTCAACGGAGTAAAGCCACAGTCTAACATAAAAGTCAACGGAGTAAAGCCACAGTCTAACATAAAAGTCAACAGAGTAAAGCCACAGTCTAACATAACAGTCAACGGAGTAAAGCCACAGTCTAACATAACAGTCAACGGAGTAAAGCCACAGTCTAACATAACAGTCAACGGAGTAAAGCCACAGTCTAACATAAAAGTCAACAGAGTAAAGCCACAGTCTAACATAACAGTCAACGGAGTAAAGCCACAGTCTAACATAACAGTCAACGGAGTAAAGATACAGTCTAACATAACAGTCAACGGAGTAAAGCCTCAGTCTAACATAACAGTCAACGGAGTAAAGCCACAGTCTAACATAAAAGTCAACAGAGTAAAGCCACAGTCTAACATAACAGTCAACGGAGTAAAGCCACAGTCTAACATAACAGTCAACGGAGTAAAGCCACAGTCTAACATAACAGTCAACGGAGTAAAGCCACAGTCTGACATAACAGTCAACGGAGTAAAGCCACAGTCTGACATAACAGTCAACGGAGTAAAGCCACAGTCTAACATAACAGTCAACGGAGTAAAGCCACAGTCAAACATAACAGTCAACGGAGTAAAGCCACAGTCAAACATAACAGTCAACGGAGTAAAGCCACAGTCAAACATAACAGTCAACGGAGTAAAGCCACAGTCTAACATAAAAGGCAACGGAGTAAAGCCACAGTCTAACATAACAGTCAACGGAATAAAGCCACAGTCTAACATAACAGTCAACGGAGTAAAGCCACAGTCTAACATAACAGTCAACGGAGTAAAGCCACAGTCTAACATAACAGTCAACGGAGTAAAGCCACAGTCTAACATAACAGTCAACGGAGTAAAGCCACAGTCTAACATAACAGTCAACGGAGTAAAGCCACAGTCTAACATAACAGTCAACGGAGTAAAGCCACAGTCTAACATAACAGTCAACGGAGTAAAGCCACAGTCTAACATAACAGTCAACGGAGTAAAGCCTCAGTCTAACCTAACAGTCAACGGAGTAAAGCCACAGTCTAACATAAAAGGCAACGGAGTAAAGCCACAGTCAAACATAACAGTCAACGGAGTAAAGCCACAGTCTAACATAAAAGGCAACGTAGTAAAGCCACAGTCTAACATAACAGTCAACGGAGTAAAGCCACAGTCTGACATAACAGTCAACGGAGTAAAGCCACAGTCTAACATAACAGTCAACGGAGTAAAGCCACAGTCTAACATAACAGTCAACGGAGTAAAGCCACAGTCTAACATAACAGTCAACGGAGTAAAGCCACAGTCTAACATAACAGTCAACGGAGTAAAGCCTCAGTCTAACCTAACAGTCAACAGAGTAAAGCCACAGTCTAACATAACAGTCAACGGAGTAAAGCCACAGTCTAACATAAAAGGCAACGGAGTAAAGCCACAGTCTAACATAACAGTCAACGGAGTAAAGCCACAGTCTAACATAACAGTCAACGGAGTAAAGCCACAGTCTAACATAACAGTCAACGGAGTAAAGCCACAGTCAAACATAACAGTCAACGGAGTAAAGCCACAGTCTAACATAACAGTCAACGGAGTAAAGCCACAGTCTAACATAACAGTAAACGGAGTAAAGCCACAGTCTAACCTAACAGTCAACGGAGTAAAGCCACAGTCTAACCTAACAGTCAACGGAGTAAAGCCACAGTCTAACATAACAGTCAACGGAGTAAAGCCACAGTCTAACATAACAGTCAACGGAGTAAAGCCACAGTCTAACATAACAGTCAACGGAGTAAAGCCACAGTCTAACCTAACAGTCAACGGAGTAAAGCCACAGTCTAACCTAACAGTCAACGGAGTAAAGCCACAGTCTAACCTAACAGTCAACGGAGTAAAGCCACAGTCTAACCTAACAGTCAACGGAGTAAAGCCACAGTCTAACATAACAGTCAACGGAGTAAAGCCACAGTCTAACCTTACAGTCAACGGAGTAAAGCCACAGTCTAACATAACAGTCAACGGAGTAAAGCCACAGTCTAACATAACAGTCAACGGAGTAAAGCCACAGTCTGACATAACAGTCAACGGAGTAAAGTCACAGTCTGACATAACAGTCAACGGAGTAAAGCCACAGTCTGACATAACAGTCAACGGAGTAAAGCCACAGTCTAACATAACAGTCAACGGAGTAAAGCCACAGTCTGACATAACAGTCAACGGAGTAAAGCCACAGTCTGACATAACAGTCAACGGAGTAAAGCCACAGTCTGACATAACAGTCAACGGAGTAAAGCCACAGTCTGACATAACAGTCAACGGAGTAAAGCCACAGTCTAACATAACAGTCAACGGAGTAAAGCCACAGTCTAACATAACAGTCAACGGAGTAAAGCCACAGTCTAACATAACAGTCAACGGAGTAAAGCCACAGTCTAACATTACAGTCAACGGAGTAAAGCCACAGTCTAACATAACAGTCAACGGAGTAAAGCCACAGTCTAACATAACAGTCAACGGAGTAAAGCCACAGTCTAACATAAAAGTCAACAGAGTAAAGCCACAGTCTAACATAACAGTCAACGGAGTAAAGCCACAGTCTAACATAAAAGTCAACGGAGTAAAGCCACAGTCTAACATAAAAGTCAACAGAGTAAAGCCACAGTCTAACATAACAGTCAACGGAGTAAAGCCACAGTCTAACATAACAGTCAACAGAGTAAAGCCACAGTCTAACATAAAAGTCAACAGAGTAAAGCCACAGTCTAACATAACAGTCAACGGAGTAAAGCCACAGTCTAACATAACAGTCAACGGAGTAAAGCCACAGTCTAACATAACAGTCAACGGAGTAAAGCCACAGTCTAACATAAAAGTCAACGGAGTAAAGCCACAGTCTAACATAAAAGTCAACGGAGTAAAGCCACAGTCTAACATAAAAGTCAACGGAGTAAAGCCACAGTCTAACATAAAAGTCAACAGAGTAAAGCCACAGTCTAACATAACAGTCAACGGAGTAAAGCCACAGTCTAACATAACAGTCAACGGAGTAAAGCCACAGTCTAACATAAAAGTCAACAGAGTAAAGCCACAGTCTAACATAACAGTCAACGGAGTAAAGCCACAGTCTGACATAACAGTCAACGGAGTAAAGCCACAGTCTGACATAACAGTCAACGGAGTAAAGCCACAGTCTGACATAACAGTCAACGGAGTAAAGCCACAGTCTGACATAACAGTCAACGGAGTAAAGCCACAGTCTGACATAACAGTCAACGGAGTAAAGCCACAGTCTGACATAACAGTCAACGGAGTAAAGTCACAGTCTGACATAACAGTCAACGGAGTAAAGCCACAGTCTGACATAACAGTCAACGGAGTAAAGTCACAGTCTGACATAACAGTCAACGGAGTAAAGCCACAGTCTGACATAACAGTCAACGGAGTAAAGCCACAGTCTAACATAACAGTCAACGGCGTAAAGCCACAGTCTGACATAACAGTCAACGGAGTAAAGCCACAGTCTGACATAACAGTCAACGGAGTAAAGTCACAGTCTGACATAACAGTCAACGGAGTAAAGCCACAGTCTGACATAACAGTCAACGGAGTAAAGTCACAGTCTGACATAACAGTCAACGGAGTAAACCCACAGTCTGACATAACAGTCAACGGAGTAAAGCCACAGTCTGACATAACAGTCAACGGAGTAAAGCCACAGTCTGACATAACAGTCAACGGAGTAAAGCCACAGTCTGACATAACAGTCAACGGAGTAAAGCCACAGTCTGACATAACAGTCAACGGAGTAAAGCCACAGTCTGACATAACAGTCAACGGAGTAAAGTCACAGTCTGACATAACAGTCAACGGAGTAAAGCCACAGTCTGACATAACAGTCAACGGAGTAAAGCCACAGTCTGACATAACAGTCAACGGAGTAAAGCCACAGTCTGACATAACAGTCAACGGAGTAAAGCCACAGTCTAACATAACAGTAAACGGAGTAAAGCCACAGTCTAACCTAACAGTCAACGGAGTAAAGCCACAGTCTAACCTAACAGTCAACGGAGTAAAGCCACAGTCTGACATAACAGTCAACGGAGTAAAGTCACAGTCTGATATAACAGTCAACGGAGTAAAGCCACAGTCTGACATAACAGTCAACGGAGTAAAGCCACAGTCTAACATAACAGTCAACGGAGTAAAGCCACAGTCTAACATAACAGTCAACGGAGTAAAGCCACAGTCTAACCTAACAGTCAACGGAGTAAAGCCACAGTCTAACCTAACAGTCAACGGAGTAAAGCCACAGTCTAACCTAACAGTCAACGGAGTAAAGCCACAGTCTAACCTAACAGTCAACGGAGTAAAGCCACAGTCTAACCTAACAGTCAACGGAGTAAAGCCACAGTCTAACATAACAGTCAACGGAGTAAAGCCACAGTCTAACCTAACAGTCAACGGAGTAAAGCCACAGTCTAACATAACAGTCAACGGAGTAAAGCCACAGTCTAACATAACAGTCAACGGAGTAAAGCCACAGTCTAACATAACAGTCAACGGAGTAAAGCCACAGTCTAACATAACAGTCAACGGAGTAAAGCCACAGTCTAACATAACAGTCAACGGAGTAAAGCCACAGTCTGACATAACAGTCAACGGAGTAAAGACACAGTCTGACATAACAGTCAACGGAGTAAAGCCACAGTCTGACATAACAGTCAACGGAGTAAAGCCACAGTCTGACATAACAGTCAACGGAGTAAAGCCACAGTCTGACATAACAGTCAACGGAGTAAAGTCACAGTCTGACATAACAGTCAACGGAGTAAAGCCACAGTCTGACATAACAGTCAACGGAGTAAAGCCACAGTCTGACATAACAGTCAACGGAGTAAAGCCACAGTCTGACATAACAGTCAACGGAGTAAAGCCACAGTCTGACATAAAGTCAACGGAGTAAAGCCACAGTCTAACATAACAGTCAACGGAGTAAAGCCACAGTCTAACATAACAGTCAACGGAGTAAAGTCACAGTCTAACCTAACAGTCAACGGAGTAAAGCCACAGTCTAACCTAACAGTCAATGGAGTAAAGCCACAGTCTAACATAACAGTCAACGGAGTAATGCCACAGTCTAACATAACAGTCAACGGAGTAAAGCCACAGTCTAACATAACAGTCAACGGAGTAAAGCCACAGTCTGACATAACAGTCAACGGAGTAAAGCCACAGTCTGACATAACAGTCAACGGAGTAAAGCCACAGTCTGACATAACAGTCAACGGAGTAAAGCCACAGTCTGACATAACAGTCAACGGAGTAAAGCCACAGTCTGACATAACAGTCAATGGAGTAAAGCCACAGTCTGACATAACAGTCAATGGAGTAAAGCCACAGTCTAACATAACAGTCAACGGAGTAAAGCCACAGTCTAACATAACAGTCAACGGAGTAAAGCCACAGTCTGACATAACAGTCAACAGAGTAAAGCCACAGTCTGACATAACAGTCAACGGAGTAAAGCCACAGTCTGACATAACAGTCAACGGAGTAAAGCCACAGTCTGACATAACAGCCAACGGAGTAAAGCCACAGTCTGACATAACAGTCAATGGAGTAAAGCCACAGTCTGACATAACAGTCAATGGAGTAAAGCCACAGTCTGACATAACAGTCAACGGAGTAAAGCCACAGTCTGACATAACAGTCAACGGAGTAAAGCCACAGTCTGACATAACAGTCAACGGAGTAAAGCCACAGTCTAACATAACAGTCAACGGAGTAAAGCCACAGTCTAACATAACAGTCAACGGAGTAAAGCCACAGTCTGACATAACAGTCAACGGAGTAAAGCCACAGTCTGACATAAAAGTCAACGGAGTAAAGCCACAGTCTAACATAAAAGTCAACGGAGTAAAGCCACAGTCTAACATAAAAGTCAACGGAGTAAAGCCACAGTCTAACATAAATCAACAGAGTAAAGCCACAGTCTAACATAACAGTCAACGGAGTAAAGCCACAGTCTAACATAACAGTCAACGGAGTAAAGCCACAGTCTAACATAAAAGTCAACAGAGTAAAGCCACAGTCTAACATAACAGTCAACGGAGTAAAGCCACAGTCTAACATAAAAGGCAACGGAGTAAAGCCACAGTCTAACATAACAGTCAACGGAGTAAAGCCACAGTCTAACATAACAGTCAACGGAGTAAAGCCACAGTCTAACATAACAGTCAACGGAGTAAAGCCACAGTCAAACATAACAGTCAACGGAGTAAAGCCACAGTCTAACATAACAGTCAACGGAGTAAAGCCACAGTCTAACATAACAGTAAACGGAGTAAAGCCACAGTCTAACCTAACAGTCAACGGAGTAAAGCCACAGTCTAACCTAACAGTCAACGGAGTAAAGCCACAGTCTAACATAACAGTCAACGGAGTAAAGCCACAGTCTAACATAACAGTCAACGGAGTAAAGCCACAGTCTAACATAACAGTCAACGGAGTAAAGCCACAGTCTAACCTAACAGTCAACGGAGTAAAGCCACAGTCTAACCTAACAGTCAACGGAGTAAAGCCACAGTCTAACCTAACAGTCAACGGAGTAAAGCCACAGTCTAACCTAACAGTCAACGGAGTAAAGCCACAGTCTAACATAACAGTCAACGGAGTAAAGCCACAGTCTAACCTTACAGTCAACGGAGTAAAGCCACAGTCTAACATAACAGTCAACGGAGTAAAGCCACAGTCTAACATAACAGTCAACGGAGTAAAGCCACAGTCTGACATAACAGTCAACGGAGTAAAGTCACAGTCTGACATAACAGTCAACGGAGTAAAGCCACAGTCTGACATAACAGTCAACGGAGTAAAGCCACAGTCTAACATAACAGTCAACGGAGTAAAGCCACAGTCTGACATAACAGTCAACGGAGTAAAGCCACAGTCTGACATAACAGTCAACGGAGTAAAGCCACAGTCTGACATAACAGTCAACGGAGTAAAGCCACAGTCTGACATAACAGTCAACGGAGTAAAGCCACAGTCTAACATAACAGTCAACGGAGTAAAGCCACAGTCTAACATAACAGTCAACGGAGTAAAGCCACAGTCTAACATAACAGTCAACGGAGTAAAGCCACAGTCTAACATTACAGTCAACGGAGTAAAGCCACAGTCTAACATAACAGTCAACGGAGTAAAGCCACAGTCTAACATAACAGTCAACGGAGTAAAGCCACAGTCTAACATAAAAGTCAACAGAGTAAAGCCACAGTCTAACATAACAGTCAACGGAGTAAAGCCACAGTCTAACATAAAAGTCAACGGAGTAAAGCCACAGTCTAACATAAAAGTCAACAGAGTAAAGCCACAGTCTAACATAACAGTCAACGGAGTAAAGCCACAGTCTAACATAACAGTCAACAGAGTAAAGCCACAGTCTAACATAAAAGTCAACAGAGTAAAGCCACAGTCTAACATAACAGTCAACGGAGTAAAGCCACAGTCTAACATAACAGTCAACGGAGTAAAGCCACAGTCTAACATAACAGTCAACGGAGTAAAGCCACAGTCTAACATAAAAGTCAACGGAGTAAAGCCACAGTCTAACATAAAAGTCAACGGAGTAAAGCCACAGTCTAACATAAAAGTCAACGGAGTAAAGCCACAGTCTAACATAAAAGTCAACAGAGTAAAGCCACAGTCTAACATAACAGTCAACGGAGTAAAGCCACAGTCTAACATAACAGTCAACGGAGTAAAGCCACAGTCTAACATAAAAGTCAACAGAGTAAAGCCACAGTCTAACATAACAGTCAACGGAGTAAAGCCACAGTCTGACATAACAGTCAACGGAGTAAAGCCACAGTCTGACATAACAGTCAACGGAGTAAAGCCACAGTCTGACATAACAGTCAACGGAGTAAAGCCACAGTCTGACATAACAGTCAACGGAGTAAAGCCACAGTCTGACATAACAGTCAACGGAGTAAAGCCACAGTCTGACATAACAGTCAACGGAGTAAAGTCACAGTCTGACATAACAGTCAACGGAGTAAAGCCACAGTCTGACATAACAGTCAACGGAGTAAAGTCACAGTCTGACATAACAGTCAACGGAGTAAAGCCACAGTCTGACATAACAGTCAACGGAGTAAAGCCACAGTCTAACATAACAGTCAACGGCGTAAAGCCACAGTCTGACATAACAGTCAACGGAGTAAAGCCACAGTCTGACATAACAGTCAACGGAGTAAAGTCACAGTCTGACATAACAGTCAACGGAGTAAAGCCACAGTCTGACATAACAGTCAACGGAGTAAAGTCACAGTCTGACATAACAGTCAACGGAGTAAACCCACAGTCTGACATAACAGTCAACGGAGTAAAGCCACAGTCTGACATAACAGTCAACGGAGTAAAGCCACAGTCTGACATAACAGTCAACGGAGTAAAGCCACAGTCTGACATAACAGTCAACGGAGTAAAGCCACAGTCTGACATAACAGTCAACGGAGTAAAGCCACAGTCTGACATAACAGTCAACGGAGTAAAGTCACAGTCTGACATAACAGTCAACGGAGTAAAGCCACAGTCTGACATAACAGTCAACGGAGTAAAGCCACAGTCTGACATAACAGTCAACGGAGTAAAGCCACAGTCTGACATAACAGTCAACGGAGTAAAGCCACAGTCTAACATAACAGTAAACGGAGTAAAGCCACAGTCTAACCTAACAGTCAACGGAGTAAAGCCACAGTCTAACCTAACAGTCAACGGAGTAAAGCCACAGTCTGACATAACAGTCAACGGAGTAAAGTCACAGTCTGATATAACAGTCAACGGAGTAAAGCCACAGTCTGACATAACAGTCAACGGAGTAAAGCCACAGTCTAACATAACAGTCAACGGAGTAAAGCCACAGTCTAACATAACAGTCAACGGAGTAAAGCCACAGTCTAACCTAACAGTCAACGGAGTAAAGCCACAGTCTAACCTAACAGTCAACGGAGTAAAGCCACAGTCTAACCTAACAGTCAACGGAGTAAAGCCACAGTCTAACCTAACAGTCAACGGAGTAAAGCCACAGTCTAACCTAACAGTCAACGGAGTAAAGCCACAGTCTAACATAACAGTCAACGGAGTAAAGCCACAGTCTAACCTAACAGTCAACGGAGTAAAGCCACAGTCTAACATAACAGTCAACGGAGTAAAGCCACAGTCTAACATAACAGTCAACGGAGTAAAGCCACAGTCTAACATAACAGTCAACGGAGTAAAGCCACAGTCTAACATAACAGTCAACGGAGTAAAGCCACAGTCTAACATAACAGTCAACGGAGTAAAGCCACAGACTGACATAACAGTCAACGGAGTAAAGACACAGTCTGACATAACAGTCAACGGAGTAAAGCCACAGTCTGACATAACAGTCAACGGAGTAAAGCCACAGTCTGACATAACAGTCAACGGAGTAAAGCCACAGTCTGACATAACAGTCAACGGAGTAAAGTCACAGTCTGACATAACAGTCAACGGAGTAAAGCCACAGTCTGACATAACAGTCAACGGAGTAAAGCCACAGTCTGACATAACAGTCAACGGAGTAAAGCCACAGTCTGACATAACAGTCAACGGAGTAAAGCCACAGTCTGACATAAAGTCAACGGAGTAAAGCCACAGTCTAACATAACAGTCAACGGAGTAAAGCCACAGTCTAACATAACAGTCAACGGAGTAAAGTCACAGTCTAACCTAACAGTCAACGGAGTAAAGCCACAGTCTAACCTAACAGTCAATGGAGTAAAGCCACAGTCTAACATAACAGTCAACGGAGTAATGCCACAGTCTAACATAACAGTCAACGGAGTAAAGCCACAGTCTAACATAACAGTCAACGGAGTAAAGCCACAGTCTGACATAACAGTCAACGGAGTAAAGCCACAGTCTGACATAACAGTCAACGGAGTAAAGCCACAGTCTGACATAACAGTCAACGGAGTAAAGCCACAGTCTGACATAACAGTCAACGGAGTAAAGCCACAGTCTGACATAACAGTCAACGGAGTAAAGCCACAGTCTGACATAACAGTCAACGGAGTAAAGCCACAGTCTGACATAACAGCCAACGGAGTAAAGCCACAGTCTGACATAACAGTCAATGGAGTAAAGCCACAGTCTGACATAACAGTCAATGGAGTAAAGCCACAGTCTGACATAACAGTCAATGGAGTAAAGCCACAGTCTAACATAACAGTCAACGGAGTAAAGCCACAGTCTAACATAACAGTCAACGGAGTAAAGCCACAGTCTGACATAACAGTCAACAGAGTAAAGCCACAGTCTGACATAACAGTCAACGGAGTAAAGCCACAGTCTGACATAACAGTCAACGGAGTAAAGCCACAGTCTGACATAACAGCCAACGGAGTAAAGCCACAGTCTGACATAACAGTCAATGGAGTAAAGCCACAGTCTGACATAACAGTCAATGGAGTAAAGCCACAGTCTGACATAACAGTCAACGGAGTAAAGCCACAGTCTGACATAACAGTCAACGGAGTAAAGCCACAGTCTGACATAACAGTCAACGGAGTAAAGCCACAGTCTAACATAACAGTCAACGGAGTAAAGCCACAGTCTAACATAACAGTCAACGGAGTAAAGCCACAGTCTGACATAACAGTCAACGGAGTAAAGCCACAGTCTGACATAAAAGTCAACGGAGTAAAGCCACAGTCTAACATAAAAGTCAACGGAGTAAAGCCACAGTCTAACATAAAAGTCAACGGAGTAAAGCCACAGTCTAACATAAATCAACAGAGTAAAGCCACAGTCTAACATAACAGTCAACGGAGTAAAGCCACAGTCTAACATAACAGTCAACGGAGTAAAGCCACAGTCTAACATAAAAGTCAACAGAGTAAAGCCACAGTCTAACATAACAGTCAACGGAGTAAAGCCACAGTCTAACATAACAGTCAACGGAGTAAAGCCACAGTCTAACATAACAGTCAATGGAGTAAAGCCACAGTCTAACATAACAGTCAACGGAGTAAAGCCACAGTCTAACATAACAGTCAACGGAGTAAAGCCACAGTCTAACATAACAGTCAACGGAGTAAAGCCACAGTCTGACATAACAGTCAACGGAGTAAAGCCACAGTCTGACATAACAGTCAACGGAGTAAAGCCACAGTCTGACATAACAGTCAACGGAGTAAAGCCACAGTCTGACATAACAGTCAACGGAGTAAAGCCACAGTCTAACCTAACAGTCAACGGAGTAAAGCCACAGTCTAACATAACAGTCAACGGAGTAAAGCCACAGTCTAACATAACAGTCAACGGAGTAAAGTCACAGTCTGACATAACAGTCAACGGAGTAAAGCCACAGTCTGACATAACAGTCAACGGAGTAAAGCCACAGTCTGACATAACAGTCAACGGAGTAAAGCCACAGTCTGACATAACAGTCAACGGAGTAAAGCCACAGTCTAACATAACAGTCAACGGAGTAAAGCCACAGTCTGACATAACAGTCAACGGAGTAAAGCCACAGTCTGACATAACAGTCAACGGAGTAAAGCCACAGTCTGACATAACAGTCAACGGAGTAAAGCCACAGTCTGACATAACAGTCAACGGAGTAAAGCCACAGTCTGACATAACAGTCAACGGAGTAAAGCCACAGTCTGACATAACAGTCAACGGAGTAAAGCCACAGTCTGACATAACAGTCAACGGAGTAAAGTCACAGTCTGACATAACAGTCAACGGAGTAAAGCCACAGTCTGACATAACAGTCAACGGAGTAAAGTCACAGTCTGACATAACAGTCAACGGAGTAAAGCTACAGTCTGACATAACAGTCAACGGAGTAAAGCCACAGTCTAACATAACAGTCAACGGAGTAAAGCCACAGTCTGACATAACAGTCAACGGAGTAAAGCCACAGTCTGACATAACAGTCAACGGAGTAAAGCCACAGTCTGACATAACAGTCAACGGAGTAAAGCCACAGTCTGACATAACAGTCAACGGAGTAAAGCCACAGTCTGACATAACAGTCAACGGAGTAAAGCCACAGTCTGACATAACAGTCAATGGAGTAAAGCCACAGTCTGACATAACAGTCAATGGAGTAAAGCCACAGTCTGACATAACAGTCAACGGAGTAAAGCCACAGTCTGACATAACAGTCAACGGAGTAAAGCCACAGTCTGACATAACAGTCAACGGAGTAAAGCCACAGTCTAACATAACAGTCAACGGAGTAAAGCCACAGTCTGACATAACAGTCAACGGAGTAAAGCCACAGTCTGACTTAAAAGTCAACGGAGTAAAGCCACAGTCTAACATAAAAGTCAACGGAGTAAAGCCACAGTCTAACATAAAAGTCAACAGAGTAAAGCCACAGTCTAACATAACAGTCAACGGAGTAAAGCCACAGTCTAACATAACAGTCAACGGAGTAAAGCCACAGTCTAACATAACAGTCAACGGAGTAAAGCCACAGTCTAACATAAAAGTCAACAGAGTAAAGCCACAGTCTAACATAACAGTCAACGGAGTAAAGCCACAGTCTAACATAACAGTCAACGGAGTAAAGCCACAGTCTAACATAACAGTCAACGGAGTAAAGCCTCAGTCTAACATAACAGTCAACGGAGTAAAGCCACAGTCTAACATAAAAGTCAACAGAGTAAAGCCACAGTCTAACATAACAGTCAACGGAGTAAAGCCACAGTCTAACATAACAGTCAACGGAGTAAAGCCACAGTCTAACATAACAGTCAACGGAGTAAAGCCACAGTCTGACATAACAGTCAACGGAGTAAAGCCACAGTCTGACATAACAGTCAACGGAGTAAAGCCACAGTCTAACATAACAGTCAACGGAGTAAAGCCACAGTCAAACATAACAGTCAACGGAGTAAAGCCACAGTCAAACATAACAGTCAACGGAGTAAAGCCACAGTCAAACATAACAGTCAACGGAGTAAAGCCACAGTCTAACATAAAAGGCAACGGAGTAAAGCCACAGTCTAACATAACAGTCAACGGAATAAAGCCACAGTCTAACATAACAGTCAACGGAGTAAAGCCACAGTCTAACATAACAGTCAACGGAGTAAAGCCACAGTCTAACATAACAGTCAACGGAGTAAAGCCACAGTCTAACATAACAGTCAACGGAGTAAAGCCACAGTCTAACATAACAGTCAACGGAGTAAAGCCACAGTCTAACATAACAGTCAACGGAGTAAAGCCACAGTCTAACATAACAGTCAACGGAGTAAAGCCACAGTCTAACATAACAGTCAACGGAGTAAAGCCTCAGTCTAACCTAACAGTCAACGGAGTAAAGCCACAGTCTAACATAAAAGGCAACGGAGTAAAGCCACAGTCAAACATAACAGTCAACGGAGTAAAGCCACAGTCTAACATAAAAGGCAACGTAGTAAAGCCACAGTCTAACATAACAGTCAACGGAGTAAAGCCACAGTCTGACATAACAGTCAACGGAGTAAAGCCACAGTCTAACATAACAGTCAACGGAGTAAAGCCACAGTCTAACATAACAGTCAACGGAGTAAAGCCACAGTCTAACATAACAGTCAACGGAGTAAAGCCACAGTCTAACATAACAGTCAACGGAGTAAAGCCTCAGTCTAACCTAACAGTCAACAGAGTAAAGCCACAGTCTAACATAACAGTCAACGGAGTAAAGCCACAGTCTAACATAAAAGGCAACGGAGTAAAGCCACAGTCTAACATAACAGTCAACGGAGTAAAGCCACAGTCTAACATAACAGTCAACGGAGTAAAGCCACAGTCTAACATAACAGTCAACGGAGTAAAGCCACAGTCAAACATAACAGTCAACGGAGTAAAGCCACAGTCTAACATAACAGTCAACGGAGTAAAGCCACAGTCTAACATAACAGTAAACGGAGTAAAGCCACAGTCTAACCTAACAGTCAACGGAGTAAAGCCACAGTCTAACCTAACAGTCAACGGAGTAAAGCCACAGTCTAACATAACAGTCAACGGAGTAAAGCCACAGTCTAACATAACAGTCAACGGAGTAAAGCCACAGTCTAACATAACAGTCAACGGAGTAAAGCCACAGTCTAACCTAACAGTCAACGGAGTAAAGCCACAGTCTAACCTAACAGTCAACGGAGTAAAGCCACAGTCTAACCTAACAGTCAACGGAGTAAAGCCACAGTCTAACCTAACAGTCAACGGAGTAAAGCCACAGTCTAACATAACAGTCAACGGAGTAAAGCCACAGTCTAACCTTACAGTCAACGGAGTAAAGCCACAGTCTAACATAACAGTCAACGGAGTAAAGCCACAGTCTAACATAACAGTCAACGGAGTAAAGCCACAGTCTGACATAACAGTCAACGGAGTAAAGTCACAGTCTGACATAACAGTCAACGGAGTAAAGCCACAGTCTGACATAACAGTCAACGGAGTAAAGCCACAGTCTAACATAACAGTCAACGGAGTAAAGCCACAGTCGAACATAACAGTCAACGGAGTAAAGCCACAGTCGAACATAACAGTCAACGGAGTAAAGCCACAGTCTAACATAACAGTCAACGGAGTAAAGCCACAGTCGAACATAACAGTCAACGGAGTAAAGCCACAGTCTAACATAACAGTCAACGGAGTAAAGCCACAGTCAAACATAACAGTCAACGGAGTAAAGCCACAGTCTAACATAACAGTCAACGGAGTAAAGCCACAGTCCAACATAACAGTAAACGGAGTAAAGCCACAGTCTAACCTAACAGTCAACTGAGTAAAGCCACAGTCTAACCTAACAGTCAACGGAGTAAAGCCACAGTCTAACATAACAGTCAACGGAGTAAAGCCACAGTCTAACATAACAGTCAACGGAGTAAAGCCACAGTCTAACATAACAGTCAACGGAGTAAAGCCACAGTCTAACCTAACAGTCAACGGAGTAAAGCCACAGTCTAACCTAACAGTCAACGGAGTAAAGCCACAGTCTAACCTAACAGTCAACGGAGTAAAGCCACAGTCTAACCTAACAGTCAACGGAGTAAAGCCACAGTCTAACATAACAGTCAACGGAGTAAAGCCACAGTCTAACCTTACAGTCAACGGAGTAAAGCCACAGTCTAACATAACAGTCAACGGAGTAAAGCCACAGTCTAACATAACAGTCAACGGAGTAAAGCCACAGTCTGACATAACAGTCAACGGAGTAAAGTCACAGTCTGACATAACAGTCAACGGAGTAAAGCCACAGTCTGACATAACAGTCAACGGAGTAAAGCCACAGTCTGACATAACAGTCAACGGAGTAAAGCCACAGTCTGACATAACAGTCAACGGAGTAAAGCCACAGTCTGACATAACAGTCAACGGAGTAAAGTCACAGTCTGACATAACAGTCAACAGAGTAAAGCCACAGTCTGACATAACAGTCAACGGAGTAAAGCCACAGTCTGACATAACAGTCAACGGAGTAAAGTCACAGTCTGACATAACAGTCAACGGAGTAAAGCCACAGTCTAACATAACAGTCAACGGAGTAAAGCCACAGTCTAACATAACAGTCAACGGAGTAAAGTCACAGTCTAACCTAACAGTCAACGGAGTAAAGCCACAGTCTAACCTAACAGTCAATGGAGTAAAGCCACAGTCTAACATAACATCAACGGAGTAAAGCCACAGTCTAACATAACAGTCAACGGAGTAAAGCCACAGTCTAACATAACAGTCAACGGAGTAAAGCCACAGTCTGACATAACAGTCAATGGAGTAAAGCCACAGTCTGACATAACAGTCAACGGAGTAAAGCCACAGTCTGACATAACAGTCAACGGAGTAAAGCCACAGTCTGACATAACAGTCAACGGAGTAAAGCCACAGTCTGACATAACAGTCAATGGAGTAAAGCCACAGTCTGACATAACAGTCAATGGAGTAAAGCCACAGTCTAACATAACAGTCAACGGAGTAAAGCCACAGTCTGACATAACAGTCAACGGAGTAAAGCCACAGTCTGACATAACAGTCAACAGAGTAAAGCCACAGTCTGACATAACAGTCAACGGAGTAAAGCCACAGTCTGACATAACAGTCAACGGAGTAAAGCCACAGTCTGACATAACAGTCAATGGAGTAAAGCCACAGTCTGACATAACAGTCAATGGAGTAAAGCCACAGTCTGACATAACAGTCAACGGAGTAAAGCCACAGTCTGACATAACAGTCAACGGAGTAAAGCCACAGTCTGACATAACAGTCAACGGAGTAAAGCCACAGTCTAACATAACAGTCAACGGAGTAAAGCCACAGTCTAACATAACAGTCAACGGAGTAAAGCCACAGTCTGACATAACAGTCAACGGAGTAAAGCCACAGTCTGACTTAAAAGTCAACGGAATAAAGCCACAGTCTAACATAAAAGTCAACGGAGTAAAGCCACAGTCTAACATAAAAGTCAACAGAGTAAAGCCACAGTCTAACATAACAGTCAACGGAGTAAAGCCACAGTCTAACATAACAGTCAACGGAGTAAAGCCACAGTCTAACATAAAAGTCAACAGAGTAAAGCCACAGTCTAACATAACAGTCAACGGAGTAAAGCCACAGTCTAACATAACAGTCAACGGAGTAAAGCCACAGTCTAACATAACAGTCAACGGAGTAAAGCCACAGTCTAACATAACAGTCAACGGAGTAAAGCCACAGTCTGACATAACAGTCAACGGAGTAAAGTCACAGTCTGACATAACAGTCAACGGAGTAAAGCCACAGTCTGACATAACAGTCAACGGAGTAAAGTCACAGTCTGACATAACAGTCAACGGAGTAAAGTCACAGTCTGACATAACAGTCAACGGAGTAAAGCCACAGTCTGACATAACAGTCAACGGAGTAAAGCCACAGTCTGACATAACAGTCAACGGAGTAAAGCCACAGTCTGACATAACAGTCAACGGAGTAAAGCCACAGTCTGACATAACAGTCAACGGAGTAAAGCCACAGTCTGACATAACAGTCAACGGAGTAAAGCCACAGTCTAACATAACAGTCAACGGAGTAAAGCCACAGTCTAACATAACAGTCAACGGAGTAAAGCCACAGTCTAACATAACAGTCAACGGAGTAAAGCCACAGTCTAACATTACAGTCAACGGAGTAAAGCCACAGTCTAACATAACAGTCAACGGAGTAAAGCCACAGTCTAACATAACAGTCAACGGAGTAAAGCCACAGTCTAACATAAAAGTCAACAGAGTAAAGCCACAGTCTAACATAACAGTCAACGGAGTAAAGCCACAGTCTAACATAAAAGTCAACGGAGTAAAGCCACAGTCTAACATAAAAGTCAACAGAGTAAAGCCACAGTCTAACATAACAGTCAACGGAGTAAAGCCACAGTCTAACATAACAGTCAACAGAGTAAAGCCACAGTCTAACATAAAAGTCAACAGAGTAAAGCCACAGTCTAACATAACAGTCAACGGAGTAAAGCCACAGTCTAACATAACAGTCAACGGAGTAAAGCCACAGTCTAACATAACAGTCAACGGAGTAAAGCCACAGTCTAACATAAAAGTCAACGGAGTAAAGCCACAGTCTAACATAAAAGTCAACGGAGTAAAGCCACAGTCTAACATAAAAGTCAACGGAGTAAAGCCACAGTCTAACATAAAAGTCAACAGAGTAAAGCCACAGTCTAACATAACAGTCAACGGAGTAAAGCCACAGTCTAACATAACAGTCAACGGAGTAAAGCCACAGTCTAACATAAAAGTCAACAGAGTAAAGCCACAGTCTAACATAACAGTCAACGGAGTAAAGCCACAGTCTGACATAACAGTCAACGGAGTAAAGCCACAGTCTGACATAACAGTCAACGGAGTAAAGCCACAGTCTGACATAACAGTCAACGGAGTAAAGCCACAGTCTGACATAACAGTCAACGGAGTAAAGCCACAGTCTGACATAACAGTCAACGGAGTAAAGCCACAGTCTGACATAACAGTCAACGGAGTAAAGCCACAGTCTGACATAACAGTCAACGGAGTAAAGTCACAGTCTGACATAACAGTCAACGGAGTAAAGCCACAGTCTGACATAACAGTCAACGGAGTAAAGTCACAGTCTGACATAACAGTCAACGGAGTAAAGCCACAGTCTGACATAACAGTCAACGGAGTAAAGCCACAGTCTAACATAACAGTCAACGGCGTAAAGCCACAGTCTGACATAACAGTCAACGGAGTAAAGCCACAGTCTGACATAACAGTCAACGGAGTAAAGTCACAGTCTGACATAACAGTCAACGGAGTAAAGCCACAGTCTGACATAACAGTCAACGGAGTAAAGTCACAGTCTGACATAACAGTCAACGGAGTAAACCCACAGTCTGACATAACAGTCAACGGAGTAAAGCCACAGTCTGACATAACAGTCAACGGAGTAAAGCCACAGTCTGACATAACAGTCAACGGAGTAAAGCCACAGTCTGACATAACAGTCAACGGAGTAAAGCCACAGTCTGACATAACAGTCAACGGAGTAAAGCCACAGTCTGACATAACAGTCAACGGAGTAAAGTCACAGTCTGACATAACAGTCAACGGAGTAAAGCCACAGTCTGACATAACAGTCAACGGAGTAAAGCCACAGTCTGACATAACAGTCAACGGAGTAAAGCCACAGTCTGACATAACAGTCAACGGAGTAAAGCCACAGTCTAACATAACAGTAAACGGAGTAAAGCCACAGTCTAACCTAACAGTCAACGGAGTAAAGCCACAGTCTAACCTAACAGTCAACGGAGTAAAGCCACAGTCTGACATAACAGTCAACGGAGTAAAGTCACAGTCTGATATAACAGTCAACGGAGTAAAGCCACAGTCTGACATAACAGTCAACGGAGTAAAGCCACAGTCTAACATAACAGTCAACGGAGTAAAGCCACAGTCTAACATAACAGTCAACGGAGTAAAGCCACAGTCTAACCTAACAGTCAACGGAGTAAAGCCACAGTCTAACCTAACAGTCAACGGAGTAAAGCCACAGTCTAACCTAACAGTCAACGGAGTAAAGCCACAGTCTAACCTAACAGTCAACGGAGTAAAGCCACAGTCTAACCTAACAGTCAACGGAGTAAAGCCACAGTCTAACATAACAGTCAACGGAGTAAAGCCACAGTCTAACCTAACAGTCAACGGAGTAAAGCCACAGTCTAACATAACAGTCAACGGAGTAAAGCCACAGTCTAACATAACAGTCAACGGAGTAAAGCCACAGTCTAACATAACAGTCAACGGAGTAAAGCCACAGTCTAACATAACAGTCAACGGAGTAAAGCCACAGTCTAACATAACAGTCAACGGAGTAAAGCCACAGTCTGACATAACAGTCAACGGAGTAAAGACACAGTCTGACATAACAGTCAACGGAGTAAAGCCACAGTCTGACATAACAGTCAACGGAGTAAAGCCACAGTCTGACATAACAGTCAACGGAGTAAAGCCACAGTCTGACATAACAGTCAACGGAGTAAAGTCACAGTCTGACATAACAGTCAACGGAGTAAAGCCACAGTCTGACATAACAGTCAACGGAGTAAAGCCACAGTCTGACATAACAGTCAACGGAGTAAAGCCACAGTCTGACATAACAGTCAACGGAGTAAAGCCACAGTCTGACATAAAGTCAACGGAGTAAAGCCACAGTCTAACATAACAGTCAACGGAGTAAAGCCACAGTCTAACATAACAGTCAACGGAGTAAAGTCACAGTCTAACCTAACAGTCAACGGAGTAAAGCCACAGTCTAACCTAACAGTCAATGGAGTAAAGCCACAGTCTAACATAACAGTCAACGGAGTAATGCCACAGTCTAACATAACAGTCAACGGAGTAAAGCCACAGTCTAACATAACAGTCAACGGAGTAAAGCCACAGTCTGACATAACAGTCAACGGAGTAAAGCCACAGTCTGACATAACAGTCAACGGAGTAAAGCCACAGTCTGACATAACAGTCAACGGAGTAAAGCCACAGTCTGACATAACAGTCAACGGAGTAAAGCCACAGTCTGACATAACAGTCAATGGAGTAAAGCCACAGTCTGACATAACAGTCAATGGAGTAAAGCCACAGTCTAACATAACAGTCAACGGAGTAAAGCCACAGTCTAACATAACAGTCAACGGAGTAAAGCCACAGTCTGACATAACAGTCAACAGAGTAAAGCCACAGTCTGACATAACAGTCAACGGAGTAAAGCCACAGTCTGACATAACAGTCAACGGAGTAAAGCCACAGTCTGACATAACAGCCAACGGAGTAAAGCCACAGTCTGACATAACAGTCAATGGAGTAAAGCCACAGTCTGACATAACAGTCAATGGAGTAAAGCCACAGTCTGACATAACAGTCAACGGAGTAAAGCCACAGTCTGACATAACAGTCAACGGAGTAAAGCCACAGTCTGACATAACAGTCAACGGAGTAAAGCCACAGTCTAACATAACAGTCAACGGAGTAAAGCCACAGTCTAACATAACAGTCAACGGAGTAAAGCCACAGTCTGACATAACAGTCAACGGAGTAAAGCCACAGTCTGACATAAAAGTCAACGGAGTAAAGCCACAGTCTAACATAAAAGTCAACGGAGTAAAGCCACAGTCTAACATAAAAGTCAACGGAGTAAAGCCACAGTCTAACATAAATCAACAGAGTAAAGCCACAGTCTAACATAACAGTCAACGGAGTAAAGCCACAGTCTAACATAACAGTCAACGGAGTAAAGCCACAGTCTAACATAAAAGTCAACAGAGTAAAGCCACAGTCTAACATAACAGTCAACGGAGTAAAGCCACAGTCTAACATAACAGTCAACGGAGTAAAGCCACAGTCTAACATAACAGTCAATGGAGTAAAGCCACAGTCTAACATAACAGTCAACGGAGTAAAGCCACAGTCTAACATAACAGTCAACGGAGTAAAGCCACAGTCTAACATAACAGTCAACGGAGTAAAGCCACAGTCTGACATAACAGTCAACGGAGTAAAGCCACAGTCTGACATAACAGTCAACGGAGTAAAGCCACAGTCTGACATAACAGTCAACGGAGTAAAGCCACAGTCTGACATAACAGTCAACGGAGTAAAGCCACAGTCTAACCTAACAGTCAACGGAGTAAAGCCACAGTCTAACATAACAGTCAACGGAGTAAAGCCACAGTCTAACATAACAGTCAACGGAGTAAAGTCACAGTCTGACATAACAGTCAACGGAGTAAAGCCACAGTCTGACATAACAGTCAACGGAGTAAAGCCACAGTCTGACATAACAGTCAACGGAGTAAAGCCACAGTCTGACATAACAGTCAACGGAGTAAAGCCACAGTCTAACATAACAGTCAACGGAGTAAAGCCACAGTCTGACATAACAGTCAACGGAGTAAAGCCACAGTCTGACATAACAGTCAACGGAGTAAAGCCACAGTCTGACATAACAGTCAACGGAGTAAAGCCACAGTCTGACATAACAGTCAACGGAGTAAAGCCACAGTCTGACATAACAGTCAACGGAGTAAAGCCACAGTCTGACATAACAGTCAACGGAGTAAAGCCACAGTCTGACATAACAGTCAACGGAGTAAAGTCACAGTCTGACATAACAGTCAACGGAGTAAAGCCACAGTCTGACATAACAGTCAACGGAGTAAAGTCACAGTCTGACATAACAGTCAACGGAGTAAAGCTACAGTCTGACATAACAGTCAACGGAGTAAAGCCACAGTCTAACATAACAGTCAACGGAGTAAAGCCACAGTCTGACATAACAGTCAACGGAGTAAAGCCACAGTCTGACATAACAGTCAACGGAGTAAAGTCACAGTCTGACATAACAGTCAACGGAGTAAAGCCACAGTCTGACATAACAGTCAACGGAGTAAAGTCGCAGTCTGACATAACAGTCAACGGAGTAAAGCCACAGTCTGACATAACAGTCAACGGAGTAAAGCCACAGTCTGACATAACAGTCAACGGAGTAAAGCCACAGTCTGACATAACAGTCAACGGAGTAAAGCCACAGTCTGACATAACAGTCAACGGAGTAAAGCCACAGTCTGACATAACAGTCAACGGAGTAAAGCCACAGTCTGACATAACAGTCAACGGAGTAAAGTCACAGTCTGACATAACAGTCAACGGAGTAAAGCCACAGTCTGACATAACAGTCAACGGAGTAAAGCCACAGTCTGACATAACAGTCAACGGAGTAAAGCCACAGTCTGACATAACAGTCAACGGAGTAAAGCCACAGTCTAACATAACAGTCAACGGAGTAAAGCCACAGTCTAACATAACAGTCAACGGAGTAAAGCCACAGTCTGACATAACAGTCAACGGAGTAAAGCCACAGTCTGACATAACAGTCAACGGAGTAAAGCCACAGTCTGACATAACAGTCAACGGAGTAAAGCCACAGTCTAACATAACAGTCAACGGAGTAAAGCCACAGTCTAACATAACAGTCAACGGAGTAAAGCCACAGTCTAACATAACAGTCAACGGAGTAAAGCCACAGTCTGACATAACAGTCAACGGAGTAAAGCCACAGTCTGACATAACAGTCAACGGAGTAAAGCCACAGTCTAACATAACAGTCAACGGAGTAAAGCCACAGTCTAACATAACAGTCAACGGAGTAAAGCCACAGTCTGACATAACAGTCAACGGAGTAAAGCCACAGTCTGACATAACAGTCAACGGAGTAAAGCCACAGTCTGACATAACAGTCAACGGAGTAAAGCCACAGTCTAACATAACAGTCAACGGAGTAAAGCCACAGTCTAACATAACAGTCAACGGAGTAAAGCCACAGTCTAACATAACAGTCAACGGAGTAAAGCCACAGTCTGACATAACAGTCAACGGAGTAAAGCCACAGTCTAACATAACAGTCAACGGAGTAAAGCCACAGTCTAACATAACAGTCAACGGAGTAAAGCCACAGTCTGACATAACAGTCAACGGAGTAAAGCCACAGTCTGACATAACAGTCAACGGAGTAAAGCCACAGTCTGACATAACAGTCAACGGAGTAAAGCCACAGTCTGACATAACAGTCAACGGAGTAAAGCCACAGTCTGACATAACAGTCAACGGAGTAAAGCCACAGTCTGACATAACAGTCAACGGAGTAAAGCCACAGTCTAACATAACAGTCAACGGAGTAAAGCCACAGTCTGACATAACAGTCAACGGAGTAAAGCCACAGTCTGACATAACAGTCAACGGAGTAAAGCCACAGTCTGACATAACAGTCAACGGAGTAAAGCCACAGTCTGACATAACAGTCAACGGAGTAAAGCCACAGTCTGACGTAACAGTCAACGGAGTAAAGCCACAGTCTAACATAACAGTCAACGGAGTAAAGCCACAGTCTAACATAAAAGGCAACAGAGTAAAGCCACAGTCTAACATAACAGTCAACGGAGTAAAGCCACAGTCTAACATAACAGTCAACGGAGTAAAGCCACAGTGTAACATAACAGTCAACGGAGTAAAGCCACAGTCAAACATAACAGTCAACGGAGGAAAGCCACAGTCTAACATAACAGTCAACGGAGTAAAGCCACAGTCTAACATAACAGTCAACGGAGTAAAGCCACAGTCTAACATAACACTCAACGGAGTAAAGCCACAGTCTAACATAACAGTCAACGGAGTAAAGCCACAGTCTGACATAACAGTCAACGGAGTAAAGCCACAGTCTGACATAACAGTCAACGGAGTAAAGTCACAGTCTGACATAACAGTCAACGGAGTAAAGCCACAGTCTGACATAACAGTCAACGGAGTAAAGTCACAGTCTGACATAACAGTCAACGGAGTAAAGCCACAGTCTAACATAACAGTCAACGGAGTAAAGCCACAGTCTAACATAACAGTCAACGGAGTAAAGCCACAGTCTAACATAACACTCAACGGAGTAAAGCCACAGTCTAACATAACAGTCAACGGAGTAAAGCCACAGTCTGACATAACAGTCAACGGAGTAAAGCCACAGTCTGACATAACAGTCAACGGAGTAAAGTCACAGTCTGACATAACAGTCAACGGAGTAAAGCCACAGTCTGACATAACAGTCAACGGAGTAAAGCCACAGTCTGACATAACAGTCAACGGAGTAAAGCCACAGTCTGACATAACAGTCAACGGAGTAAAGCCACAGTCTGACATAACAGTCAACGGAGTAAAGTCACAGTCTGACATAACAGTCAACGGAGTAAAGCCACAGTCTGACATAACAGTCAACGGAGTAAAGCCACAGTCTGACATAACAGTCAACTGAGTAAAGCCACAGTCTGACGTAACAGTCAACGGAGTAAAGCCACAGTCTAACATAACAGTCAACGGAGTAAAGCCACAGTCTAACATAAAAGGCAACAGAGTAAAGCCACAGTCTAACATAACAGTCAACGGAGTAAAGCCACAGTCTAACATAACAGTCAACGGAGTAAAGCCACAGTCTAACATAACAGTCAACGGAGTAAAGCCACAGTCTAACCTAACAGTCAATGGAGTAAAGCCACAGTCTAACATAACAGTCAACGGAGTAAAGCCACAGTGTAACATAACAGTCAACGGAGTAAAGCCACAGTCAAACATAACAGTCAACGGAGTAAAGCCACAGTCTAACATAACAGTCAACGGAGTAAAGCCACAGTCTAACATAACAGTCAACGGAGTAAAGCCACAGTCTAACATAAAAGGCAACAGAGTAAAGCCACAGTCTAACATAACAGTCAACGGAGTAAAGCCACAGTGTAACATAACAGTCAACGGAGTAAAGCCACAGTCAAACATAACAGTCAACGGAGTAAAGCCACAGTCTAACATAACAGTCAACGGAGTAAAGCCACAGTCTAACATAACAGTCAACGGAGTAAAGCCACAGTCAAACATAACAGTCAACGGAGTAAAGCCACAGTCTAACATAACAGTCAACGGAGTAAAGCCACAGTCTAACATAACAGTCAACGGAGTAAAGCCACAGTCTAACCTAACAGTCAATGGAGTAAAGCCACAGTCTAACATAACAGTCAACGGAGTAAAGCCACAGTGTAACATAACAGTCAACGGAGTAAAGCCACAGTCAAACATAACAGTCAACGGAGTAAAGCCACAGTCTAACATAACAGTCAACGGAGTAAAGCCACAGTCTAACATAACAGTCAACGGAGTAAAGCCACAGTCTAACATAAAAGGCAACAGAGTAAAGCCACAGTCTAACATAACAGTCAACGGAGTAAAGCCACAGTCTAACATAACAGTCAACGGAGTAAAGCCACAGTGTAACATAACAGTCAACGGAGTAAAGCCACAGTCAAACATAACAGTCAACGGAGTAAAGCCACAGTCAAACATAACAGTCAACGGAGTAAAGCCACAGTCTAACATAACAGTCAACGGAGTAAAGCCACAGTCTAACATAACAGTCAACGGAGTAAAGCCACAGTCTAACCTAACAGTCAATGGAGTAAAGCCACAGTCTAACATAACAGTCAACGGAGTAAAGCCACAGTGTAACATAACAGTCAACGGAGTAAAGCCACAGTCAAACATAACAGTCAACGGAGTAAAGCCACAGTGTAACATAACAGTCAACGGAGTAAAGCCACAGTCAAACATAACAGTCAACGGAGTAAAGCCACAGTCTAACATAACAGTCAACGGAGTAAAGCCACAGTCTAACATAACAGTCAACGGAGTAAAGCCACAGTCTAACCTAACAGTCAATGGAGTAAAGCCACAGTCTAACATAACATCAACGGAGTAAAGCCACAGTCTAACATAACAGTCAACGGAGTAAAGCCACAGTCTAACATAACAGTCAACGGAGTTAAGCCACAGTCTGACATAACAGTCAACGGAGTAAAGCCACAGTCTGACATAACAGTCAACGGAGTAAAGCCACAGTCTGACATAACAGTCAACGGAGTAAAGCCACAGTCTGACATAACAGTCAATGGAGTAAAGCCACAGTCTGACATAACAGTCAATGGAGTAAAGCCACAGTCTGACATAACAGTCAATGGAGTAAAGCCACAGTCTAACATAACAGTCAACGGAGTAAAGCCACAGTCTAACATAACAGTCAACGGAGTAAAGCCACAGTCTGACATAACAGTCAACGGAGTAAAGCCACAGTCTGACATAACAGTCAACGGAGTAAAGCCACAGTCTGACATAACAGTCAACGGAGTAAAGCCACAGTCTGACATAACAGTCAACGGAGTAAAGCCACAGTCTGACATAACAGTCAATGGAGTAAAGCCACAGTCTGACATAACAGTCAATGGAGTAAAGCCACAGTCTGACATAACAGTCAACGGAGTAAAGCCACAGTCTGACATAACAGTCAACGGAGTAAAGCCACAGTCTGACATAACAGTCAACGGAGTAAAGCCACAGTCTAACATAACAGTCAACGGAGTAAAGCCACAGTCTAACATAACAGTCAACGGAGTAAAGCCACAGTCTGACATAACAGTCAACGGAGTAAAGCCACAGTCTGACTTAAAAGTCAACGGAGTAAAGCCACAGTCTAACATAAAAGTCAACGGAGTAAAGCCACAGTCTAACATAAAAGTCAACAGAGTAAAGCCACAGTCTAACATAACAGTCAACGGAGTAAAGCCACAGTCTAACATAACAGTCAACGGAGTAAAGCCACAGTCTAACATAAAAGTCAACAGAGTAAAGCCACAGTCTAACATAACAGTCAACGGAGTAAAGCCACAGTCTAACATAACAGTCAACGGAGTAAAGCCACAGTCTAACATAACAGTCAACGGAGTAAAGCCACAGTCTAACATAACAGTCAACGGAGTAAAGCCACAGTCTGACATAACAGTCAACGGAGTAAAGTCACAGTCTGACATAACAGTCAACGGAGTAAAGCCACAGTCTGACATAACAGTCAACGGAGTAAAGTCACAGTCTGACATAACAGTCAACGGAGTAAAGTCACAGTCTGACATAACAGTCAACGGAGTAAAGCCACAGTCTGACATAACTGTCAACGGAGTAAAGCCACAGTCTGACATAACAGTCAACGGAGTAAAGCCACAGTCTGACATAACAGTCAACGGAGTAAAGCCACAGTCTGACATAACAGTCAACGGAGTAAAGCCACAGTCTGACATAACAGTCAACGGAGTAAAGCCACAGTCTAACATAACAGTCAACGGAGTAAAGCCACAGTCTGACATAACAGTCAACGGAGTAAAGCCACAGTCTGACATAACAGTCAACGGAGTAAAGCCACAGTCTGACATAACAGTCAACGGAGTAAAGCCACAGTCTGACATAACAGTCAACGGAGTAAAGCCACAGTCTGACATAACAGTCAACGGAGTAAAGCCACAGTCTGACATAACAGTCAACGGAGTAAAGCCACAGTCTAACATAACAGTCAACGGAGTAAAGCCACAGTCTGACATAACAGTCAACGGAGTAAAGCCACAGTCTGACATAACAGTCAACGGAGTAAAGCCACAGTCTGACATAACAGTCAACGGAGTAAAGCCACAGTCTGACATAACAGTCAACGGAGTAAAGCCACAGTCTGACGTAACAGTCAACGGAGTAAAGCCACAGTCTAACATAACAGTCAACGGAGTAAAGCCACAGTCTAACATAAAAGGCAACAGAGTAAAGCCACAGTCTAACATAACAGTCAACGGAGTAAAGCCACAGTCTAACATAACAGTCAACGGAGTAAAGCCACAGTGTAACATAACAGTCAACGGAGTAAAGCCACAGTCAAACATAACAGTCAACGGAGGAAAGCCACAGTCTAACATAACAGTCAACGGAGTAAAGCCACAGTCTAACATAACAGTCAACGGAGTAAAGCCACAGTCTAACATAACACTCAACGGAGTAAAGCCACAGTCTAACATAACAGTCAACGGAGTAAAGCCACAGTCTGACATAACAGTCAACGGAGTAAAGCCACAGTCTGACATAACAGTCAACGGAGTAAAGTCACAGTCTGACATAACAGTCAACGGAGTAAAGCCACAGTCTGACATAACAGTCAACGGAGTAAAGTCACAGTCTGACATAACAGTCAACGGAGTAAAGCCACAGTCTAACATAACAGTCAACGGAGTAAAGCCACAGTCTAACATAACAGTCAACGGAGTAAAGCCACAGTCTAACATAACACTCAACGGAGTAAAGCCACAGTCTAACATAACAGTCAACGGAGTAAAGCCACAGTCTGACATAACAGTCAACGGAGTAAAGCCACAGTCTGACATAACAGTCAACGGAGTAAAGTCACAGTCTGACATAACAGTCAACGGAGTAAAGCCACAGTCTGACATAACAGTCAACGGAGTAAAGCCACAGTCTGACATAACAGTCAACGGAGTAAAGCCACAGTCTGACATAACAGTCAACGGAGTAAAGCCACAGTCTGACATAACAGTCAACGGAGTAAAGTCACAGTCTGACATAACAGTCAACGGAGTAAAGCCACAGTCTGACATAACAGTCAACGGAGTAAAGCCACAGTCTGACATAACAGTCAACTGAGTAAAGCCACAGTCTGACGTAACAGTCAACGGAGTAAAGCCACAGTCTAACATAACAGTCAACGGAGTAAAGCCACAGTCTAACATAAAAGGCAACAGAGTAAAGCCACAGTCTAACATAACAGTCAACGGAGTAAAGCCACAGTCTAACATAACAGTCAACGGAGTAAAGCCACAGTCTAACATAACAGTCAACGGAGTAAAGCCACAGTCTAACCTAACAGTCAATGGAGTAAAGCCACAGTCTAACATAACAGTCAACGGAGTAAAGCCACAGTGTAACATAACAGTCAACGGAGTAAAGCCACAGTCAAACATAACAGTCAACGGAGTAAAGCCACAGTCTAACATAACAGTCAACGGAGTAAAGCCACAGTCTAACATAACAGTCAACGGAGTAAAGCCACAGTCTAACATAAAAGGCAACAGAGTAAAGCCACAGTCTAACATAACAGTCAACGGAGTAAAGCCACAGTGTAACATAACAGTCAACGGAGTAAAGCCACAGTCAAACATAACAGTCAACGGAGTAAAGCCACAGTCTAACATAACAGTCAACGGAGTAAAGCCACAGTCTAACATAACAGTCAACGGAGTAAAGCCACAGTCAAACATAACAGTCAACGGAGTAAAGCCTCAGTCTAACATAACAGTCAACGGAGTAAAGCCACAGTCTAACATAACAGTCAACGGAGTAAAGCCACAGTCTAACCTAACAGTCAATGGAGTAAAGCCACAGTCTAACATAACAGTCAACGGAGTAAAGCCACAGTGTAACATAACAGTCAACGGAGTAAAGCCACAGTCAAACATAACAGTCAACGGAGTAAAGCCACAGTCTAACATAACAGTCAACGGAGTAAAGCCACAGTCTAACATAACAGTCAACGGAGTAAAGCCACAGTCTAACATAAAAGGCAACAGAGTAAAGCCACAGTCTAACATAACAGTCAACGGAGTAAAGCCACAGTCTAACATAACAGTCAACGGAGTAAAGCCACAGTGTAACATAACAGTCAACGGAGTAAAGCCACAGTCAAACATAACAGTCAACGGAGTAAAGCCACAGTCAAACATAACAGTCAACGGAGTAAAGCCACAGTCTAACATAACAGTCAACGGAGTAAAGCCACAGTCTAACATAACAGTCAACGGAGTAAAGCCACAGTCTAACCTAACAGTCAATGGAGTAAAGCCACAGTCTAACATAACAGTCAACGGAGTAAAGCCACAGTGTAACATAACAGTCAACGGAGTAAAGCCACAGTCAAACATAACAGTCAACGGAGTAAAGCCACAGTCTAACATAACAGTCAACGGAGTAAAGCCACAGTCTAACATAACAGTCAACGGAGTAAAGCCACAGTCTAACATAAAAGGCAACAGAGTAAAGCCACAGTCTAACATAACAGTCAACGGAGTAAAGCCACAGTCTAACATAACAGTCAACGGAGTAAAGCCACAGTGTAACATAACAGTCAACGGAGTAAAGCCACAGTCAAACATAACAGTCAACGGAGTAAAGCCACAGTCTAACATAACAGTCAACGGAGTAAAGCCACAGTCTAACATAACAGTCAACGGAGTAAAGCCACAGTCTAACCTAACAGTCAATGGAGTAAAGCCACAGTCTAACATAACATCAACGGAGTAAAGCCACAGTCTAACATAACAGTCAACGGAGTAAAGCCACAGTCTAACATAACAGTCAACGGAGTTAAGCCACAGTCTGACATAACAGTCAACGGAGTAAAGCCACAGTCTGACATAACAGTCAACGGAGTAAAGCCACAGTCTGACATAACAGTCAACGGAGTAAAGCCACAGTCTGACATAACAGTCAACGGAGTAAAGCCACAGTCTGACATAACAGTCAATGGAGTAAAGCCACAGTCTGACATAACAGTCAATGGAGTAAAGCCACAGTCTAACATAACAGTCAACGGAGTAAAGCCACAGTCTAACATAACAGTCAACGGAGTAAAGCCACAGTCTGACATAACAGTCAACGGAGTAAAGCCACAGTCTGACATAACAGTCAACGGAGTAAAGCCACAGTCTGACATAACAGTCAACGGAGTAAAGCCACAGTCTGACATAACAGTCAACGGAGTAAAGCCACAGTCTGACATAACAGTCAATGGAGTAAAGCCACAGTCTGACATAACAGTCAATGGAGTAAAGCCACAGTCTGACATAACAGTCAACGGAGTAAAGCCACAGTCTGACATAACAGTCAACGGAGTAAAGCCACAGTCTGACATAACAGTCAACGGAGTAAAGCCACAGTCTAACATAACAGTCAACGGAGTAAAGCCACAGTCTAACATAACAGTCAACGGAGTAAAGCCACAGTCTGACATAACAGTCAACGGAGTAAAGCCACAGTCTGACTTAAAAGTCAACGGAGTAAAGCCACAGTCTAACATAAAAGTCAACGGAGTAAAGCCACAGTCTAACATAAAAGTCAACAGAGTAAAGCCACAGTCTAACATAACAGTCAACGGAGTAAAGCCACAGTCTAACATAACAGTCAACGGAGTAAAGCCACAGTCTAACATAAAAGTCAACAGAGTAAAGCCACAGTCTAACATAACAGTCAACGGAGTAAAGCCACAGTCTAACATAACAGTCAACGGAGTAAAGCCACAGTCTAACATAACAGTCAACGGAGTAAAGCCACAGTCTAACATAACAGTCAACGGAGTAAAGCCACAGTCTGACATAACAGTCAACGGAGTAAAGTCACAGTCTGACATAACAGTCAACGGAGTAAAGCCACAGTCTGACATAACAGTCAACGGAGTAAAGTCACAGTCTGACATAACAGTCAACGGAGTAAAGTCACAGTCTGACATAACAGTCAACGGAGTAAAGCCACAGTCTGACATAACTGTCAACGGAGTAAAGCCACAGTCTGACATAACAGTCAACGGAGTAAAGCCACAGTCTGACATAACAGTCAACGGAGTAAAGCCACAGTCTGACATAACAGTCAACGGAGTAAAGCCACAGTCTGACATAACAGTCAACGGAGTAAAGCCACAGTCTAACATAACAGTCAACGGAGTAAAGCCACAGTCTAACATAACAGTCAACGGAGTAAAGCCACAGTCTAACATAAAAGTCAACAGAGTAAAGCCACAGTCTAACATAACAGTCAACGGAGTAAAGCCACAGTCTAACATAACAGTCAACAGAGTAAAGCCACAGTCTAACATAAAAGGCAACAGAGTAAAGCCACAGTCTAACATAACGGTCAACGGAGTAAAGCCACAGTCTAACATAACAGTCAACGGAGTAAAGCCACAGTGTAACATAACAGCCAACGGAGTAAAGCCACAGTCAAACATAACAGTCAACGGAGTAAAGCCACAGTCTAACATAACAGTCAACGGAGTAAAGCCACAGTCTAACATAACAGTCAACGGAGTAAAGCCACAGTCTAACATAACACTCAACGGAGTAAAGCCACAGTCTAACATAACAGTCAACGGAGTAAAGCCACAGTCTGACATAACAGTCAATGGAGTAAAGCCACAGTCTGACATAACAGTCAACGGAGTAAAGTCACAGTCTGACATAACAGTCAACGGAGTAAAGCCACAGTCTGACATAACAGTCAACGGAGTAAAGTCACAGTCTAACATAACAGTCAACGGAGTAAAGCCACAGTCTAACATAACAGTCAACGGAGTAAAGCCACAGTCTAACATAACAGTCAACGGAGTAAAGCCACAGTCTAACATAACACTCAACGGAGTAAAGCCACAGTCTAACATAACAGTCAACGGAGTAAAGCCACAGTCTGACATAACAGTCAACGGAGTAAAGCCACAGTCTGACATAACAGTCAACGGAGTAAAGTCACAGTCTGACATAACAGTCAACGGAGTAAAGCCACAGTCTGACATAACAGTCAACGGAGTAAAGCCACAGTCTGACATAACAGTCAACGGAGTAAAGCCACAGTCTGACATAACAGTCAACGGAGTAAAGCCACAGTCTGACATAACAGTCAACGGAGTAAAGCCACAGTCTGACATAACAGTCAACGGAGTAAAGCCACAGTCTGACATAACAGTCAACGGAGTAAAGCCACAGTCTGACATAACAGTCAACGGAGTAAAGCCACAGTCTAACATAACAGTCAACGGAGTAAAGCCACAGTCTGACATAACAGTCAACGGAGTAAAGCCACAGTCTGACATAACAGTCAACGGAGTAAAGCCACAGTCTGACATAACAGTCAACGGAGTAAAGCCACAGTCTGACATAACAGTCAACGGAGTAAAGCCACAGTCTGACGTAACAGTCAATGGAGTAAAGCCACAGTCTAACATAACAGTCAACGGAGTAAAGCCACAGTCTAACATAAAAGGCAACAGAGTAAAGCCACAGTCTAACATAACAGTCAACGGAGTAAAGCCACAGTCTGACATAACAGTCAACGGAGTAAAGCCACAGTCTGACATAACAGTCAACGGAGTAAAGCCACAGTCTGACATAACAGTCAACGGAGTAAAGCCACAGTCTGACATAACAGTCAACGGAGTAAAGCCACAGTCTAACATAACAGTCAACGGAGTAAAGCCACAGTCTGACATAACAGTCAACGGAGTAAAGCCACAGTCTGACATAACAGTCAACGGAGTAAAGTCACAGTCTGACATAACAGTCAACGGAGTAAAGCCACAGTCTGACATAACAGTCAACGGAGTAAAGCCACAGTCTGACATAACAGTCAACGGAGTAAAGCCACAGTCTGACATAACAGTCAACGGAGTAAAGCCACAGTCTGACATAACAGTCAACGGAGTAAAGCCACAGTCTGACATAACAGTCAACGGAGTAAAGTCACAGTCTGACATAACAGTCAACGGAGTAAAGCCACAGTCTGACATAACAGTCAACGGAGTAAAGCCACAGTCTGACATAACAGTCAACGGAGTAAAGCCACAGTCTGACATAACAGTCAACGGAGTAAAGCCACAGTCTGACATAACAGTCAACGGAGTAAAGCCACAGTCTAACATAACAGTCAACGGAGTAAAGCCACAGTCTGACATAACAGTCAACGGAGTAAAGCCACAGTCTGACATAACAGTCAACGGAGTAAAGCCACAGTCTGACATAACAGTCAACGGAGTAAAGCCACAGTCTGACATAACAGTCAACGGAGTAAAGCCACAGTCTGACATAACAGTCAACGGAGTAAAGCCACAGTCTGACATAACAGTCAACGGAGTAAAGCCACAGTCTGACATAACAGTCAACGGAGTAAAGCCACAGTCTAACATAACAGTCAACGGAGTAAAGCCACAGTCTAACATAAAAGGCAACAGAGTAAAGCCACAGTCTAACATAACAGTCAACGGAGTAAAGCCACAGTCTGACATAACAGTCAACGGAGTAAAGCCACAGTCTGACATAACAGTCAACGGAGTAAAGCCACAGTCTGACATAACAGTCAACGGAGTAAAGCCACAGTCTGACATAACAGTCAACGGAGTAAAGCCACAGTCTAACATAACAGTCAACGGAGTAAAGCCACAGTCTGACATAACAGTCAACGGAGTAAAGCCACAGTCTGACATAACAGTCAACGGAGTAAAGTCACAGTCTGACATAACAGTCAACGGAGTAAAGCCACAGTCTGACATAACAGTCAACGGAGTAAAGCCACAGTCTGACATAACAGTCAACGGAGTAAAGCCACAGTCTGACATAACAGTCAACGGAGTAAAGCCACAGTCTGACATAACAGTCAACGGAGTAAAGCCACAGTCTGACATAACAGTCAACGGAGTAAAGCCACAGTCTGACATAACAGTCAACGGAGTAAAGCCACAGTCTGACATAACAGTCAACGGAGTAAAGCCACAGTCTAACATAACAGTCAACGGAGTAAAGCCACAGTCTAACATAACAGTCAACGGAGTAAAGCCACAGTGTAACATAACAGTCAACGGAGTAAAGCCACAGTCAAACATAACAGTCAACGGAGTAAAGCCACCGTCTAACATAACAGTCAACGGAGTAAAGCCACAGTCTGACATAACAGTCAACGGAGTAAAGCCACAGTCTAACATAACACTCAACGGAGTAAAGCCACAGTCTAACATAACAGTCAACGGAGTAAAGCCACAGTCTAACATAACAGTCAACGGAGTAAAGCCACAGTCTAACATAACAGTCAACGGAGTAAAGCCACACTCTAACATAACAGTCGCGCAATGGCGGACTATGGGGGGGGGGAGTGGCGGTCTTGGTGGGCCTCCAAATATTTAGAAAGCATTTTTTTTTCTTTTTATGAGCGCACTTGTCATCTGATTTTGCTTGGGCCTTCAAATCTAGAAAGCTATTTTTTTTAAGACTGTCCCTTGCCTCTTGTCCTGGAGGCCTCCAATTCTTTTTTATAGTAATACATCTATTTCTTTCAAGTGGACACGAAATATATATTCCATTAATTGTCTGGTGTGGACAAAAAAAAAAGTTGTTTACCTCTCATAAAATCAAGTATGACCTGATGTAAAAACGTAGCAGATCCTTTCAGCCCATCTCTACACCTACACAGCTCTCAGATTTTTTTTAAAAAAAATTTTAGGAACCTGGCTGAGGGAAACTAAGTCTCTATGAACATTTTACTGTATCATCAAATTTTGCGAATCATTCCTATTGCCTTTCTTGAATACTGGAGTCTGGCCGAGGGGACTAAGGCGCTCCAGTCACGGTCTTCACGGCCACTACGGTCGGGGGTTCGAATCCCCCCTCGGGCATGGATATTTGTGCCGTCCTAGTTCGTAAGTAGTTCATAAGTAGTTTGTAAGTTTAGAGACTGATGACCCCGTAGTTAAGTCCCATAAGCTTAACAAACATTTGAACATTTTTGAATACTGGAGTCACCTGTGCATCTTTCCAGTCTTTGGATAAAGAACGTTCCCTGAGCGAGAGGTTGTATATGATAGCAACGTATGGAGCTATTGCATCAACATACTCCGCAAGGAACGTAATGGGTATACAATCGGGACCGATAACTTTTTTATTGATTTAAGTTGCTTTAATATTCCAGGGGTATCTACTTCCACGTGAATCGCTAGATATCACTTCTCTTCTTCTCGGTGATTTACAGTCAGTTACTGTGTCCTTTCTGCCAGGAAATCACGCATCCAATCGCACTACTACGGAGATATTCCATAAGGACGCAATTTGAATAGAAGACGCTTGTGAGGTACAGTGTACAACTAGAAATACGGAATCTATTTAACATCCCTTGTCGATAGCAATCATCATATCAAGTAAGTAAAGAGCTAGCTGTGTTTCAAAAGAACGATACTTTTTCAATCCGTGTCGACTATGGGTCAATCGATCGTTCCCTTCGAGGTAGTTCATAATATTTGAGGAAAGCATATATTCTGAAATTCTACTGCAAACCAACGTCAATGATATAGACCTGCAGTCGCGATACTCGCTAGTGTAAATCTTTTACCGCGTGGCACCTAAGACGACACTAGCGCTCCAAGCGATGAGCAAGCGAGTCGCCTATTAACGTTATATGTATCGTATGCGCGGACAACGGAAAATACAGGCCTGAGCGCGCACATCATGTGACGTAGGCAAGGTAGTTCCGAGCCGGCTGAGTGGCTGGCCGCTATGACGCAGTGGGCTGTGCCCCAGCGGCCGGCCAGTCGGCTAGCGATCGCGCCGGCTCAGGACTACCCGAGGCCGACGAGAGAGTAGCCCTTCTGCCATACGTTGGCAGCACTTCTAATAAGATTGGTCGCATTTTGCGTAAAAATAATGTAAAATGTGTGTTTCGTCCACCTTCAAAAATTAAAGCACTGTTGGGTTCCGTTAAGGATGAACTCGGTTTGCGTAAGGCGGGTGTCTACCGTATCCCATGTAGCTGTGGCATGTCATATGTTGGTCAAACTATTAGGACTTTTGAGGACCGTTGTATTGAGCATAAACGTCACACACGTTTACAACAGCCTAACAAATCTGGTGTGGCCGAACACTGTCTTGACACAGGTCACCCTATGGAATATGACAAAACTGAAGCCGGCCGCATTGGCCGAGGAGACTGAGGCGCTTCAGTCACGGTCTGCACGGCCACTACGGTCGGGGGTTCGAATCCCCCTCGGGCATGGATATTTGTGCCGTCTTTAGTATAACGTAGTTCATAAGTAGTTTGTAAGTTTAGGGACTGATAACCCCGTAGTTGAGTCCCATAAGCTTAACAAACATTTGAACATTTGAACAAAACTGAAATTCTGGCATGCACTTCCAACTACTGGGACTGTGTTATCAAGGAAGCGATAGAAATAAAACTAGGTGACAATCTTATGAATAGGGATGGAGGCTTCTGCTTAAATTCCCCCTTGGGATCCTGCTATCGCACTTGTCAAAAAACAGAGGGAGAAAACTAATCCGACCTCATCTGTCAAATCAAAAATTCAAATGTCTGTAAATCTATCGGACCAAACTGCGTGGACATCAGTCCGTAGCTTACAAATTACTTAAACCTAGGTAAACTAACCTACAGACAAACACACACACCCATGCCCCAGGGAGGACTGGAACCTCCACGGCGAGCAAACGCGCGCTCCGAAACGAGGTGCTTTAGACCGCTCGGCTACTCCACCGCGGCCCTCATCTGTCGATAACTGATTACTATAGATATTCTGACCGGTTTCATCTTTGGTCGTGTCGGCGCTGTGTGCTTGCTTGCTCGGTGTGTGTTGTCTTTCCTGTTTACTCATTGAAAACCGAGGTTTTAAAGATCGTTGCACATTGCTTTCTTACTGCAGTTTCGCCTTGAAAATGGCAGGCTGGTCTCCTGCCGAAATATCGGCCGTCGTCGATTTTGGTACCTGGCAGCATACCCGTAAGTTTTTCTAAGCCACTATTATATATAAATATATGCAATTTTCAGGTGAGTCGTAACGGAAACGTTTCAGCAGAATGATTGTTACATACCTCTCAGTGTCCTTAGGAAATTTGAAAACAGACAAATGAGGTATTTTTCAGGTTGTTGCTTCATTTTATTGCGGTACAAGCGTCCCCCGTTCCGGAAAGCATTACGAAAACGAATATACGCTACGAGTAACCAGCTTTGCCAACCCCGAAGCACGGTTTCCCCCTAAATCGTATGTGACATCCCCCTAAATCTCCCCAAATAGTACGAGTTGTATATTGAGCGAAAAAAAGTTCTGTCGGGGAAGCGATTGTAACTTTCAGTTAAATAATTTAGGCTGCGATGTCTCCCGACTGCTACCAATCCCGTCTAGGAAGCGGAACGCCCATTAAAACTACCCTCAACCCCCCCCCCCTGAAGCACTTATCCCCCTAAAAATCCCACTGGAATTTTGATTCTCCTAAATATCCCCCCCCATCTATAATTTCCCCCCCCCCCTAAATTTAGGCGGAAATCCCCTAAGTTGGTAACCCTGCGAGTAACCTGACGTACAACACAAGAAATACCGCAAACTCAGTAGTTTCCCCTGCTGGCCGCTTGGTGCGCTGCTGTTTTTTTTTTTTTTTATTTTTTTTTTTTTTTTTAATTGTGGTTTTAGGGCGCACAACTTCTATGGTCATTAGCGCCCAGCCAAGAACATAGATTCGCTATGATCTAAAAAAATGTAGACTGTCAGAACATCAACAAGAGGCTAAAAACGAAAGATAAAAGACAATTAAAAGAGTTAAATATCCTTAGATAAGTTGGCCAAGTTGATAAAACGCAAAACTCGAGCAGCTGCTCGTGTGTCATCAGCTAAAATTTCCTCCAGAGTAGACGGAAAGTGAAGGGCTACACGGAGATGATTAAAATTAACACAAGTCAGTAAAACATGTCGCACTGTCAGCAGTTCACCGCAGGAGCATAGCGGTGCAGGTTCGCCGGATAGCAAGTGACGGTGGCTGAAACGGCAATGACCGATCCGCAACCGAGCCAGGATGACCTCCTCCCGCCGAGAGGGGCGTGAGGATGTCCTCCAAGCGGTCGGGATCGGTTTGACAGTTCGCAATTTATTGTTGTACAGTGAAAGCCACACACTGTGCCATTGCGACACGATACTCCGGCGAAGAGCCCGTTGAACATCGTCCGATGGGACGCAAAAGGTAGCCATGCGAGGCAAAAGAGCTGCTGCCTTGGCTGCTGTGTCGGCGGCCTCATTCCCGGGCACACCCACATGGCCAGGGACCCACAGGAAAGAAACGTGACAGCTGTCATCCGCCAGCAACTGGAGGGAGCGTTGGATCCGATACACGAGAGGATGGTTCGAGAAAGGGTCCTTAAGACTCTGCAGGGCACTAAGGGAGTCAGAACATATGGCATAGAAAGGGTGGCGGTGGCGGCAGGTATACAAAACGGCCTGGTGGAGGGCGAAAAGCTCAGCCGTGAAGTTTGAGCACCGGTCAGGGAGCTTGTATTGGAAACGGTTGTCCCCGACGACGAAGGCAGATCCGACACCGGCAGTGCTCTTGGAACCATCAGTGTAAAGAAATACGGCATTATCGAACCGCGAACGAAGTTCGACAAGCCTCGAGCGGAATACCAAATCCGGAGTGCTCTCCTTGGGGAGCGAACTAAGTTCGAGGTGTGTGTGAACCTGGGCCTGATGCCACGGTGGCAATGGGCTTTCGCTCAACCGAAGGGTGGAAGGAAGGGTAAAATCGAGCCGCTGTAGCAGGCGGCGAAACCGAACTCCAGGTGGAAGCAAGGCAATCGCAGACAACTGATATTGGCGATCGAGTGAGTCGTCAAAAAATAATCTGTAAGATGGATGGTTGGGCATCGACCGTAGGCGGCATGCGTACCGACACAAGAGTATGTCACGTCGATTGGTCAAGGGTAATACAGCAGCCTCGGCATACAGACTTTCAACAGGGCTGGTATAAAATGCACCGGTCGCCAGACGTAATCCACGATGGTGGATAGAGTTGAGACGGCGGAGAATCGACGGCCGTACTGAAGAGTATACAAGGCTTCCATAGTCGAGCTTCGACTGAACAATGGCCTGGTAAAGGTGAAGCAGGACGGTACGATCCGCTCCCCATGACGTGCCACTGAGGACACGAAGAACGTTAAGGGATCGGGCACAACGGGCAGCCAGGTAGGACACATGTGTGGACCAGCAAAGTTTCCGATCCAACATGAGTCCCAAGAATTTTGTAGTCTCCACGAAAGGGAGAGCAACAGGGCCGAGACGTAGAGAAGGTGGAAGAAATTCCTTGTATCTCCAGAAATTGATACACACAGTTTTCTCAGTGGAGAATCGGAAGCTGTTTGCGATGCTCCAGGAATATAGACGGTCAAGACAGCGTTGGAGAGAACGCTCCAAGAGACACGTCCGCTGGGCGCTACAATAAATTGCGAAATCGTCAACAAAAAGAGATCCGGAGACGTCGGCTGAAAGGCAATCTACGATCGGATTGATTGCAATGGCAAAGAGCGCCACACTCAAGACGGAGCCCTGTGGTACCCCATTCTCCTGGCAAAAGGTATCTGACAAAACAGAGCCCACCCGTACCCGGAACTTGCGATCCGCCAAAAACGCTTGAATGAAAAGAGGAAGGCGGCCCCGAAGGCCCCATGTGTGCAATGTGCGGAGAATGCCCGCTCTCCAACAGGTATCGTATGCCTTCTCCAAGTCGAAGAAAACTGCTACTGTTTGACGCTTCTTTAGAAAGTTGTTCATAATGAAGGTCGACAACGTAACGAGGTGGTCAGCAGCAGAGCGGTGTCGACGAAAACCGCATTGGATATTAGTCAGGAGGCGGCGAGATTCGAGGAGCCAGACCAACCGAGCGTTAACCATGCGTTCCATCACCTTACAGACGCAGCTCGTCAGAGAAATGGGGCGATAACTGGAAGGAAGGTGTTTGTCCTTCCCTGGTTTGGGGATGGGGACAACAATGGCTTCACGCCAACTTGTGGGAACATGACCTTCAGTCCATATGCGATTGTAGGTACTAAGAAGAAAGCACTTGCCCGCAGGAGAGAGGTTCTTCAGCATCTCAATATGAATGGAATCGGGCCCGGGAGCAGAAGACCGGGACAGGGCGAGAGCACGATCTAGCTCCTGCATGGTGAAGGCGACGTTATAATTTTCACGATTAAAAGAGCGGAAAGAAGGCGGCCGTGCCTCCTCTACCCGTTTGCGAGGGAGAAAGGCAGGGTGGTAATGGGCAGAGCTCGAAACCTCCGCAAAGAAACGACCCAATGCGTTTGAAACATCAGCTGGGTCCACGAGGACTGCGTTCTCCACGGTCAGGCCAGGAATCGGGGAGTGGACCTTGATGCCGGACAAACGGCGTAGGCCACCCCAGACAACCGTGGAGGGAGTAAAACGGTTAAAAGAACTAGTAAAAGCAGTCCAGCAAGCTTTCTTGCTGTCGTTTATGGTACGACGGCACTGCGCTCTCATACGTTTGTAATTGATGCAATTCTCCAAAGTTGGGTGGCGGCGGAAGGTGCGTAAAGCACGGCGCCGGGCTCGAAGCGCGTCGCGGCAGGCTGCAGTCCACCAAGGGACCTGGACAGGACGTGGAGAAGATGATGTACGAGGTATGGAACGTTCAGCAGCAGTGAGAATAACCTCTGTGAGGTATTCGACCTGACTGTCACAGTTGGGAAAATGCTGATTGTGAAAAACAGCCATGGAAGAATAAAGCCCCCAGTCGGCTTTAGAAATGTTCCAACTGGTGGGACGTGGAGATGGGGAATGATGTAGGAAGTGGATGATACAAGGGAAATGGTCACTCGAGTACGTGTCAGAAAGTGCATACCACTCAAACCGACCGGCAAGCTGAGGAGTGCATATTGCGAGGTCTATATGGGAATAAGTGTGTGTTGTGTCAGAAAGGAAGGTCGGTGCACCGGTGTTGAGGCAGACAAGATCGAGGTGGTGGAGAAGGTCCACCAAAAGGGAGCCTCTCGGACAAGGTGCCGGAGAGCCCCATAGGGGGTGGTGGGCATTAAAGTCGCCTACCAACACGAAAGGTGAAGGGAGCTGGTCAACAAGGTTTAGCACATCTGCCCTAGTAAGGGCAGATGACGATGGCGAATATATATTACAGAGAGAGAAGGTAAATGTGGATAAGGTGATGCGGACGGCAACTGCCTGTAGGTGAGTGTGCAAGGAAATGGGATGGAAATAGACGTCGTCTCGAAGGAGCATTAGAACTCCTCCATGGGCTGGGACACCTTCCACGGGTGGCAGGTTGAACCGCACAGAGGTGTAGTGTGGAAAGTCTGCACGATCACGTGGACGCAACTTAGTTTCCTGGAGGCAGACTAGAAGCGGGCAGTGCAATCGAAGCAGTAGTTTTAACTCCTCCCGATTAGAACGAAAGCCGCGAATGTTCCATTGAAGGAGCGCCTTGATAAAAATGAGAAGAAATAAGGATAAAAACCAAGTAGCGAGCGGGGTCACCTCGACGGCCGCTGAGGACCGGATTTCGAGGGAGCACTGCTATCGCTGTCTGGGGGCAAAGGGTCATGTTCCATTGGTTCGACCGACGCGCCTGCCACCTCCCTGAGTTGATCAGGAGGGGCAGTTTCCACCACCGGTAAAGGGCCGGGCGCCCGGCAAACGGAGCGTCCCGGTGAAACAGAAGACGGCCGAGGCCGGCAACTGTTGGACGACGCGACAGATGGGTCACGCCTCGGCGGGGAAGGAGAGGAACTCTTTTTCTTGTCAGCTCTTCTGGAAGAGTGACGGCGGGAAGAGGCAGTTGACGGTTGGGAAGCCTGAGAACGCAGAAAATCCTCACGGACAGGTTCCTTTTTCAAGGTCCGGGCATCTTGTTTAGGTGCCCGCGGTTTACTAGAGTTTGACGAAGACTGTACCCTAGAAGCAGCAAGAGGGAGCGGGGACGTGGAACGGGCAATCTTCGGGCTGGCGGATCGCACAACTGTGTCAGCGAAAGTGAAGTCACATGTCTGGGTACTGGAATCCTTGGTAGGTCGAGTTGAGGTGAGTACCTTACTGTATGTACCCGCTGGGAGGACAGTGGGCTTTCGACTCGCCAACAACTTACGAGCGGCAGATGTCGATACCTTCTCCGTAACCCGAATTTGCTGGATTACCTTCTCATCCTTGTATACAGGGCAGTCGCGAGAGGAAGCCGCATGGTCACCGTTGCAGTTTAGGCAGTGAGGGGACGGAGGTGGGCAATCCCCCTCATGGGCGTCCCTACCACAAGTGACACACTTTGCTGCATTTGGGCAATGTTCACGGGTATGGTTGTACCTGTGGCACTGAAAACAGCGCGTTGGGTTAGGTACATAAGGTCGGACGGAGATGACTTCATACCCTGCTTTGACCTTCGACGGGAGGTCAACTCTGTCGAACGTCAAAAACACAGTACGAGTCGGTTGCAATTGGTTATCGACCTTTTTCATCACCCTGTGGACGGCTGTCACACCCTGATCGGACATATACGATTGGATATCTTCATCAGACAACCCGTCAAGGGATCTCGTGAAGACTACCCCCCGTGACGAGTTGAGTGTGCGGTGCGCTTCGACCTTAACTGGAAAAGTGTGCAACAACGTAGTACGTATCAGTTTTTGGGCTTGGAAGGCACTTTCCACTTCCAGCAACAATGTGCCATTGCGCTGACGTGAACAGGTTTTAACAGGGCCAGCAATTGCATCTACACCTTTCTGTATAACGAAAGGATTGACAGAATTGAAATCCTTTCCGTCGGTGCGAGAGACAACCAGAAATTTAGGTACATTAGGCAGAGTCTTTTTAGGCTGAGGCGAGTCTAACTTACGTTTATGGGTCAACGTCACGAAAGAAGATAAGGAAGTCATCGCGGAAGTGTCCCCCGTGATTACCGGCGTCTCCGATGGCGCGCTCCTTCCTAGTGGGGGCCCTCTCCGAGGGCTTACCCGCATTAGGTGATTGTTCACACCTCAGGTCACACCTCCCGAGAACTGACGGAGGGACCAATCGGCACGTTCGGAAGGTACCAGCTCGGGTAATCACCCCTCCCTGGGCCTGGCCTTTACCAGGGGGTACGTACGTGCCTTACTTGTCTACCCGGGGCGGGGAATTACGCGTTACCCCGTCACCTGCTACGCACGATAATGCGTGGGTCGGCCTTCAGACACGCACAGGGAGGAAAGAAGAAGAGGATAGGAAAGGAAAAGAAAGAAGGAAAGAAAAGAAGTGTCTCAAACGCCGAGGCGGAGACTAATGAGGAGAAGAAGGCTAGGAGAGTTCAAGGAGAGAAAGACAGAAAACGAAGGGTAAGAAAGGAAGGAACGAAGGAAGAAAAACCACAACAAGAACCACCGTATCTCACGAAATATGCCCGTCTCCGGGCGAAGGCATAAACCGGGAGGGAAAGTGAAGCAGCCTGGGGCAGAAGAAAGGCTGCTCCGGCTCGGGGCCCCGTGCGCGCCACACACGTACCCACAAAAGAACTGTGGGCCCCCTGGGGGGGGGGGCGCTGCTGTTGCGGTGGGTAACGAAAATTCGCTCGAGTGTCGAGACTGGTACGCACAGTCTGCGAAAGAGTTGCAGCGGCGTAGACCGCGACCACAGGCGTACATTACTAGACTGGCAATGCCGCATACAGTATCATTGATGTTAATGAAGTGAACAGTCGTATGTGTATTTACAGAAAACATTCGTAAAAATACGGATGAACCCACGTAACTACGCTGTCTTTAGAGATTTGGCATATTGGTTGATTCATGTGTTGTATATAGCTGTAATTTTTCGTACAGCAAACCGAAGATATAAAGCCAATTCACACTGTCCATCACGTCAACGTCATGTCACGTTGTATTCACACTGTCCATCACGTCAATTCGTTATCCTAATACCCGATTTTCAAAGTGAGATTATGAGTGGCGATCTTTTATGAAGAACGTCATAGTTTATTACTGTAATAACGGAAACAAAAACGTTAAATGTTATAAAAGAGCCATTTGTCGCGGATCTTTATTCTTTTGAGTGTTCTTACGAAAACTATAGTCCACTTTGATGTATAAAGTAATGAGTCCCGTTAATTTGCTCTGTTTGTTCATCTGTTACTAAGCTCGATCTACTGTGGGTTTTTGTTTCAATAGTATGACCGTCAGAAATATGCTATTTGTCTTGGATAACAGGTATCTTTATTCTTCTCAGTGTTTTTCCCATAATTACAATCTGATTTAAATGTATGTAGCGGTAAAATTTTACTTACCATCTCAGTGGTCTCGTATGATTATGTTGGCAACATCAACAAAACGGTAGAATGCCCCAACCAAGATTTTGATATTGTTAGTAATCCATTCAGTGTGAGTTGATTAGTGCTTCGTACAGATGCCGGCCGCGGTGGCCGAGGGGACTGAGGCGCTCCAGTCACGGTCTGCACGGCCACTACGGTCGGGGGTTCGAATCCCCCCTCGGGCATGGATATTTGTGCCGTCCTAGTTCGTAAGTAGTTCATAAGTAGTTTGTAAGTTTAGAGACTGATAACCCCGTAGTTAAGTCCCAAGGTGGCGGTATCAGGCTTCAGTCAGGCGTGTGCCGCGGTGGAGTAGCCGAGCGGTCTAAGGCGCCTCGCTGCGGAGCACGCGGTTGCTCGCCGTGGAGGTGCGAGTCCTCCCTGGGGCATGGGTGTGTGTGTGTTGTCCTTAGGTTAGTTTACCTAGGTTTAAGTAGTTTGTAAGCTACGGACTGATGACCACGTAGTTTGGTCCGATAGATTCACAAATTTTTTTTCAGAAAGGCAAGTTTGCCAGTCTAGTAATATATGTCTGTGACAACGACCCGCGTCAGGCACTTGCGCACGGTGACAAGTGCAGCGCCTGTCTTGTCCTGTCCTGTCCTGTCCTGTCTTGTCTTGTCCTCCAGCGCAGAGTGCAACAGGGCAGCAGGTGCGACCGCTTACATGTACGTGTGGATTCCTCTCGCCAGCAGCCAAGCGGCACATACACACCCCGTTTACATGGGCTCCCAAAACCGGATTTCGTAAACCGATTTCCCAATTCCGCTTTTGGTTGGTCATGTAAACGCTCCAAAATCGATTCAGGAAATCCGCTTCTCTAAAGCGGTTTTCCAGTTCCACAATCGATTTTCGTGCCCCATGTAAACGCAACCGTTTTTGAAGCGTTCTTGGCTTGTCAGATTGTGTTTTCTTGTTATGAATTTTCGGCACATATTGAAAGGGTGATATTTTTTAACGCGATATAAAAGTATAAATATTAGAGTGAAGATAAATCTGAGTATTTAAATAAAGAAAAATAGCGATTATGCTGACTAAATCAGGAACTGAATCAGCTGTTTTTCAGCCGCCATGTTAAGTGGGCTAGGAAAACCGATTCAGGCTATGCCATGTAAACACGACAGCGAAAAACGGTTTACGAAAATCGGTTTTCGTCTTCCGGAAGATGTGTTCCATGTAAACGTAGTGATTGTCCAACAACCACGGTGCGGGCTGGGACGTAGTGGGCAGGTGCACTTAGCGGTGTCATCTAAAAATTGGGGAGAAGCGATTGAAATAGTTATTACGTGTAAACAAAAACTATGAGCGTTCCGCCAACCGGAGTGGTTTCGACACCGAGGGGATCTTACATCTACGCGGATACTCTGCAAGTCACATTGAAGTGCATGGCAGAGGGTTCATCGACCAACTTTTACATTATTTCTCAAGAGTTCCAGTCTCTAACAGCTCGCGGAAAAAGGAACATCAAAATCTTCCGTTTTGATTTTAAAAAATCTTGGTTGCATAAATTTGATGTTTCATTTATGTAAACATGGTGCGTTTCGCCTCTTCATGGCATCAAAAAGGGGGGGGGGAGATTTAGAAACTTGTCTAAAACCCAACTAAAAATATGTTAAATCTTTCCTGTTGTTGTTGTTGTGGTCTTCAGTTCGCAGGCTGGTTTGATGCAGCTCTCCAAGCTACCCTGTCCTGTGCAAGTCTCTTCATCTGAGAATACGTTCGGCAACCTACATCCTTTTGAATCTGCTTATTGTATTCGCCCCTCGGTCTCCCTCTACGATTTTTACCCCACACGCTTCCTTCTAATGCTAAGTTGACAATTCCTTGATGTCTCAGAATGTGTCCTACCAATCTATCCCTTATCTTAGGATATGCCAGAAACTCCATTTCTCCCCGATTCGGTTGTGCACATCCTCATTAGTCACGTGATCTACCCATCTAATCTTCATCATTCGTCTGTAGCACCACATTTCAAAAGCTTCTATCATCTTTTTGTCTGAACTCCTTATCGTCCACTTTTCACTGCCGTACAATGCTACACTCCAGACAAATGCTTTCAGAAAGGACTTCCTAACGTTTAAATTAATATTGGATGTTAACAAGTATCGCTTCTGTAGAAACGCTTTCCTTCCCATAGCCATTCTGCATTTTATATATTCTTTACTTTGGCCATCAGAAGTTATTTTGCTACCCAAATAACAAAATTCATCTACTACTTTTATTGTCTCATTACCAAATCTAATTCCTTCAGCATCGCCTGATTTTCTGACATTACATTCCATTACCTTCGTTCTTTCAGGACACTGTCCATTCCATTCAATTGCTCTTGCAGATTCTTTGCAGTCTCTGACAATATTACTATGTCATCGGCAAACCGCAAAATTTTTATTTCTTCTCCCTGAACTTTAATTCCCTCTCCAAATTTCTCCTTGAATTCCTTCACTGCTTGCTCAATATACAGATTAAACAACAGTGGGGAAAGGTTACAATCCTGTCTTACTCCCTTCCCAACCTCTACGTCCCTTTCTTGCCTATTACAATGCAGACTGAAACCACAGCAGGCCATAGGCCATAATTGTGGTCATGTGGCCTGCTGTTACTTTAGTCTGCATCACTCCTATTGTAATATTTCTTCTTTAGGAAAGATTTTCCATATTTTTAGTTGTGTTTTAAACAAGTTTGTAAATCTCTCCCCCCCCCCCCCCCCCACCCTTTCAACGTCTGATGATGCCCAGAAGAGGCGATACGCGTCATATTTAAATAAATGAAACCTCAAGTTTATAGAACCAAGACTGTTTTTTTTTACCAAAAATATCGATTACGGTTGCTGTTCCAGTGTCACAAAAATATGGAGTGGAGCGGGTTTAGCCAAAATCTTCCAGTTTTCGCTCTTATTTTATTATGATGATCACGTCTCCCTATGTAGGTGGGAGCTAACAATATATGTTCGAATTAGGCTGAGAAAGTTGGTGAAAGAAATTTCAAAAAAAAAAAAAAAAAAAAAAAAAAAAAAAAAAATGTTTGTATAGTCTATGGGACTTACCTACGGGGTCATCAGTCCCTAAACTTACAAACTACTTATGAACTACTTACGAACTAGGACGGCACAAATATCCATGCCCGAGGGGGGATTCGAACCCCCGTAGTGGCCGTGCAGACCGTGACTGGAGCGCCTCAGTCGTCTCCTCGGCCACCGCGGCCGGCTAATAAAGGTATTAATCGTGTTTTACCTATAATACACTTTTCACAGACCAGAATTTCTTAGGATTCTCAACCTAATTACCTGATAGGTTTTTGTTGTGGTAAGTCTTGTAAGCTTCTCGCATTGAGGTTAGAGCTAAATTTTTAGTTTCACTAAAAGATTTGCACTCTTGGGGATTTTGTGTGTGTTTTTGCAAGAGTGATCTAACCTGTTTTGTGTACCTCGGCGGGCCTGTATTGTTAATTTGTTTGGTATAAATCTGTCAATGGTTGCCGATATTATTTTTTTGGATGTAAAAATGTTCAAATATTTGTGTCGTCTATGGGTCTTAACTACTTATGAACTACTTACGAATTACTTACGAACTAGGACGGCACAAATATCCATGCCCGAGGGGGGATTCGAACCCCCGACCGTAGTGGCCGTGCAGACCGTAACTGGAGCGCATTAGTCCCCTCGGCCACCGCGGCCGGCTTGGATGTAAACCACATCTGATTACACTCCCATTGTTAGCTTCGAAAGACTGGAAATTCTCACACAGGAAAGCGTTAATCGAATTTTTATCTGATTTTCTGAGTAAATAGGCTATACTTTGCATTTAATTTTCGTGGATTTGGATAGTTCGATATTCAGTCTCGCATCGGTAACTCAGTGTTCACTAATGCCTGTGTCTGTTTTGATGCTCTTTATGAGCTCCGGATTATTCGTTGCTAGGAGGTCAGGTATGTAGTCACAACTATTTACTATTCTAGTAGGTTCATGAAGTAACTGCTCGAGATAATTTTCGGAGAGTGTGTTTACTACAATTTCGAACGATGTTTTATGCTTTCCTCCGGTTCAGAATATGTATTTTGCCAACATATCGAGGGTAAGTTAAAGTCACCACCAATTAAAATTGTATGCTTTGGGTACGTTTTTGAAATTTGATCGAAGCTTTCTTTGAAAATTTTAGCTATCGAATTGTCTGAGTCAGGGGGTCGATAAAAAGATTCAATTATTAATTTATTGCGGTTGTCAGGTATAAAGTCTACCCGTACCAACTCACAGAAGCTATCTACTTAAATTTCGCTACAGGATAAACCACCGGTGACAGCTATAAATACGCCACCACCTTTTTTTCTTTCATTCCTTTTTTTCTGAACACCATTTGCCCCTTTGTAAAAAATTCAGCTAAACTTATCTCCGGCTTTAGCCAGGTTTCGATAGTATTGTTTACCTCCTCTGCCGGCCGCGGTGGCCGAGGTGACTGAGGCGCTACAGTCAAGGTTAGCACGGCCACTACGGTCGGGGGTTCGAATCCCCCCTCGGGCATGGATATTTGTGCCGTCCTAGTTCGTAAGTAGTTCATAAGTAGTTTGTAAGTTTAGGGACTGATGACCCCGTAGTTAAGTCCCATAAGCTTAACAAACGTTTGAACATTTACCTCCTCTTTCCCGTTGCTTAGCAACGAATTACTTCCGCGCGCAGCTTATTAAATGAACGACACTGTTCTTTTCGCGTTCTGCGACTTCTATTTTGGGCCGATTGTAATGTTCTGACGAACAGCCTTACTGTCGAGAGTTCACGCTGCAATATGGAGCAAAAAAATTTTAGTGTTGCGATTATAGCGTCAGTTGCCAACTGGATTTATATAGAATGTGCCACTTTCGAAAGTTCTGTAAAAGTTTGTCGAGAGTTTTTTGTGCAATTACAAAATAACAGGTTGAAAAATGTTCAAATGTTTGTAGATCTGGGACTTAACTACGGGCCGCGGTGGAGTAGACGAGCGGTCTAAAGCGTCTCGCTGGGGAGCGCGCGGTTGCTCGCCGTGGAGGTTCGAGTCCTCCCTCGGGCAGGGGTGTGTGTGTTGTCCTTAGGTTAGTTTACCTAGGTTTGTAAGCTACGGACGACCACGCAGTTTGGTCCGATAGATTTACAAACATTTGAACATTTTTGAACTTAACTACGGGGTCATCAGAACCTAAACTAATAAACTACTTATGAACTAGCTAATACTAAAGACGGCACAAATATCTATGCCCAAGGGGGGATTCGAACCCCCGACCGTAGTGGCCGCACAGAACGTGACTGGCGCGCCGCAGACCGCTCGGCGACTGCGGCCGGCAACCGGGTGTCTCACAAGTTATTTGTAATTATGAGCTGGCACAAATTAGTTCGTGATATTGAGTGACAGAAATTTAGAGAGATTTGTATGGCGTTCCAAGGTCGACTTTACACATAAATTGCAAAAACACATCCAACAAAGTTGGGAGGACAATCGATGCTAATGAGCATGAAGAAGAAATGTTGAAGCCTGGTATCTTGAGGACTGCACATTGGGATTTTCTTTCAATATTGGACGTTAGATACCGGGTGATCAAAAAGTCAGTATCAATTTAAACTTAATAAATAACGGAATAATGTAGATAGAGAGGTAAAAATTGACATACATGGTTGGAATCACATTGGGTCTAACAGAAAAAAAAAAAAAAAAAAAAAAAAACAAAGTTCAAAAAATGTCCGACAGATGGCGCTGGACAGCAAAACGTCAATGACTGCTACCGTCATGGGTGAGAGGTACGCCGATATGTTACAGCATCGCATCATCCCCAGCCTGGCAGATAAACACTTGTTGGAACGTACGATTTTTATGCAGGATGGCGCTCCACCCCATATTGCTAGACGCGTCGTTTGGTGTTGATCGTGTGCTCAGCCGCCACTTTCGTCATGCTTGGCCTCCCAGGTTCCCAGACCTCAGTCCGTGCGGTTATTGGCTTTGGGGTTACCTGAAGTCGCAAGTGTATCGTGATCGACCGACATCTCTAGGGATGCTGAAAGACAACATCCGACCCCAATGCCTCACCATAACTCCGGATATGCTTTACAGTGCTGTTCACAACATTATTCCTCGACTACAGCTATTGTGGAGGAATGATGGTGAACATATTGAGCATTTCCTGTAAAGAACATCGTCTTTGCTTTGTCTTAATTTCTTATGCTAATTATTGCTTTTCTGATCAGATGAAGCGCCATCTGTCGGGAATTTTTTAAGTTTTTTTCCCTTAATAAAACCTCATGTTATTCCAAGCATGTGTGTCAATTTTTACCTCTCTATCTACATTATTCCGTGATTTATTAAGTTTTCAAATTTATACTGCCTTTTTGACCACGCGAGATATGTATGGTGTTCCAAAATTGCAAAACAACATCCAAAGAAGTTGGGAGGACAATCGGTGCTAAATGAGGAAAAAAAAAGTTGAAGCCTAGTATCTCAAGTGTCTTGACAAATCTGGAGGAGAACTATTTTGCTAACAATTTAAAAGGAGGATAATGGGTGCACTTATTCCTCAAGCGCCATTCAGGAGATCTCTCCGTTCATCCAAGTGAAAATCTCACGCTGAAGTGAACAAATAAAGAGTTAAAATATATTTTTCCTGCTTTGAGCCAACGCTGGAGGATTTCAAGCCTAGCATTATTAGGGTTACCAAATGTCCCGGACACGTCCTGTTTTTGAAGCAAGAAAATGTGTCCGGCCGGAATTTATAAAATTCTACAAAATGTCCTCTTTTTTGGGTTCCGAGAAAGAAAATTTATTTTTGTGTCATTGGCGACAACATGTTCATTCCCACTGCAGCTCCAAACTATTCGCAACTATTACGCGCATACACAGAGTGAAATTGCCGTTCACAATTTCGCACTCCGCATGGGTCTGACAGTTGGAAACGATTCGGATCTTCCCTGCGAAGGAACCTGGCTGTCTCTCCTGTATTCAACCAGTGCATTCTGTCTTCTGCGTTACGTTCTATGGCGTTGCTTTTGATATACTTTGTGGTTTAGGTTAAAGCTGTATTTTGTGTTCGAGATCGGAGGTACCCTTTTGCTTCAAAATAGATTACGAACTAAAATATAACATAATACCGAAGAGAAAGTCAATGTTAAATATGTGCTCCTGGAGAAATACAAATCATTCAAGAGAATGATCAACCGGCCGTGGTGGCCGAGGGGACTGCGGCGCTCCAGTCACGGTCTGCAAGGCCACTACGGTCGGGGGTTCGAATCCCCCATCGCGCATGGATAGTTGTGCTGTCCTTAGTATAAGGTAGTTCATAAGTAGTTTGTAAGTGTAGGGACTGATGACCCCGTAGTTAAGTCCTATAAGCTCTACAAACATTTGAACATTGTGCTCCGATCAGCTTTGTAATTTTATAAAACTTTTTAAAGTTTATCAAAGGAAACAGAACATACCAGCAGCTGAAGTGTGGTGTGCATATTTAAATGAGCCATCTAGTGTTGTTAGTTATTCTGAACTGCTGAAAATTGTAGACACCTTTTTTTTCTATAACTAGTCATAATGCCGACACAGAACTTGTGTTTTCTCTTGTGAACACATATTGCACAAAAGACAGGAATAGATTTAAAATATACTGTAATTCTATTGTATGTGTACAGTATAATTTCAAACATTTGAAATGCCTTGTTAAAAAAAAAGCTCTTGAGAGAGATTTCGTCTTCCACGAAATATAGTTGGTTCAAAAGTGAATAAGACAAGAATGAGACAATTGAGAGTAGTGATGAAGAATAAACTATCAAGGTTCATAATACTTCGTTTCACAACAACCAAACAGGGTTACTGTTTTAGTTTGTTACGTGGTTCATTAATGAAGTTGTTAATTACGTTATGTTAAAGTGTCCTCTTTTTTATGTGAACTGTCCTCTTTTTTGGTGATGAACATATGGTAACCCTACGCTGACTGAACGCCTGTCGGGCTATTGTTGGGTGTCTATCGCTGTGCATATTGTTGTACTGTACGTTATTGTGCAGTTTTATCCTTTGTTGGGATTAAAAAACGTCGCTGTCTGCTTTATTCCGTGTTCCCTACAGTACTTATTACATTCATTGTGTGTACAGTTGTCTGTTTTTCAACATGTCTGGATTCAAACGTAAACACGTAACTCTTTCAGTAAACGGAAAATTAGCAGTTCTCAAAGTCTGGACAATCCAGCATCCCAGCATTGAACACAATGGGAAAAATGCTATCGTTACCAGTGGCATAGATGATATTAAAATGAACGTGTTGTGATTTTCAGTCCCGAATTATGTTAAAGATAAAGTGTCATTTTTTATATGAACTGTCCTCTTTTACTACGATTGAAAACACTAAAATCAAATAGAAAGTGGAATAAAAAATCAGTTGATGTCCGAAACCCCAGACGGCGGTGAGTGGCGCGGATATAGTTAGCGCTACTTCCCATATACAGAGCTTCAGTGGTGACGGGTGGCGCCGAGGCAGTTAGAAGGTCGAAGTGTTGTCGTCAGTCAGGAAGGGATTGGGGATTGCGTCCAACCGATCGGAAGAATGTAGCTCAAATAAAATGAAATTAAATGGTGGTAGCCGCTCGCTCTGACGTCACCACCTGACCTAGAGCACTGTATAGTACAAGCAGAACAATCCGCCATTTTGAATCCCACCTTGAAGACGCGCATTTGAAGGCTACGGAACACTTAGGCTTTTTAATATGCTCTTAATATACTTTCCTAGCGCAGAAATATTACAGCACAGTAAACTTATTGGCTTACATTTCACTGTAAGAGGCAAGCAACTTAAAGTTAGTGATTAGAGGGATATTTAGAGATATGATGCATTCATTTACATTCCATATTAAAGTATATGTTTTCCGTTCTAAATATGTACCAAATACAGTTAAAATACGTTACAATTATCGTAATTTCTAGTTTATAAGTAGTACATCCACATACGTTTACGGTAACTAAGAGTTACATACTAAAACAGTGATAAAATAATGTTAAATTGCGTTACTGTACTTTCCGTATTGCCCCCTCTAATGTCTGCATATTTTACACACACCCTATTTCAGAGAAGATTTTACATATTTCCTGTTCCCATTCTTTGCGAAGTCAAATTTATTGTTTTTCTTTTTCAGACATCTTGTTCACAGCTTGGTTTAGGCCTACATATTCCAGTGTTGAGAATCGCGTATAATTTAAACAATAAACTAATGTGAAATAATATAGTTTAAAAACCAATAACTGGGTAAAGCGAGCTGCACTCATGTATCACTTAAAAATACAATTAATAGACCTTAGAATAACTACCTAGTTGGTCTAAATAATATCAAGAAAAGCAACAGTAAACACAGTGTGTGTCGTGATATATTAACAATCTATCAAAATTAAAATAAACTATTGCTTACATGTATAGGCCTATATTTTCTTTACTACCTCTGTCAGAATAACTATTTTAATACAAATAAAAGAAAAAAATAAATTCTTAACGGTACACAGATAGTTACTCGATTTTGGCGTCCATACTTGGTGTCTGGAATTTACAAGCCACCTTTTACGCCGATCTGTGTTTCAAGAAAACCTATAAAACTTATAGCGACCATGGCTGCTATTATTTGAGCAGTTCGGAGATGCTCAACCAACCATTTCACACTGTGAAACAATAAAATCACAAACTGTTGGCCGATTCAATTCGCTGCGCCAGGCAAAGCACACAACTGTGTCGTTAGAGTGGGATTCAAAACGGCGGATTGTTCAGCTCGGTATATCTAGTGCTTTAACCTGACCTGCGGAGGCCACGGCAGGCGGACCGCGGAAGAGCGGCGGCCGGCTCGTGACGTCAGAGCGCGCCGTGACGTCATAGCTGCGTCGCGGGTCAGTGCCGCGGCCGCGGGAGACGCCTGGCTGGCTACTCACGGCCGCTGCCGCACATGCGCCGCGCGGTCGGCGTATACAGTCAGGCCAGTCAAATTAGACACTGCACACGCAAATCGTGGATGTAGTTCTAATTTGATATGTTGTTAGTCCCATACCAAACTATCATATACAACCACTCGCTCAGCGATCGTACATCTACATCTACATGGGATACTCTGCAAATCACATTTAAGTGCCTGGCAGAGGGTTCATCGAACCACTATTTTATCTCCAATTCCATTCTCGAATAGCGCGCGGGAAGAAAGTACATCTGAATCTCTCCGTTCGAGCTCTGATTTCTCGTATTTTATTCGGATGATCTTTTCTACCAATGTAAGTGGGAGTCAACAATATATTTTAGCATTCGGAGGAGAATGTTGGCGATTGTAGTTTCGTAAGCAGCCCACGCCGCAGCGATAAGCGTCGTTGTGGTAATGATTCCCATCCCAGATCCTGTATCATTTCCGTAATGCTGTCTCCCGTGTATCGCGACAATATGAAACAAGCTGCCCTTCTTTGGACTCTTTCGATGTCCTCTGTCAAACCCACCTGATGAGGATCCCACACTGGGCAGCAATATTTCATAAAAGGACGGACAAGCGTAGTGTACGCAGTTTCTTTAGTAGTTCTGTTGCATCTTTTAAGGGTTCTACCAATAAAACGCAGTCTCTGGTTCGCCTTTCCCACGACATTATCTACGTGTTCTTTTCAATTTAAGTCTGAAGTAATAGTAATTCGTAGGTATTTTGTGGAGTGTACGGCCTTTACATTTGATTGATTTATCATGTAAACAAAGTTTAACGGATTTCTTTTCGTACTCATGTGGACGACTTCACACTTCTCATTATTTAGAGTCAATTGCCAATTCTTACACCATGCAGATATGTTATTCAAATCGTTCTGCAGTTGGTTTTGATCTTCAGATGATTTTACTAGACGGTAAATGACGGCGTCGTCTACAAACAACCTAAGAGAGCTACTTAGATTTTCCCCTAAATCGGTAAGGAACAGCAGAGGACCAGTAACACTACCCTGTGGAACGCCCGATATCACCTCTGTTTTAGTCGATGCCTCACCATCGATTACTACGATACCCAAAGACTGGAAAGTTGTACAGTTCAGTCCAGTATTCAAGAAAGGCAATAGGAGTGATCCGCAAAATTACTGTTTGGAACGCAAGCCTCGCCACTTCGTCCTCCTTCCCACCTCTCTGTTTTCACTCTGGCCCAGTCCTCTCCTCTCTTCGCCACACAATCCTCCACTCCTTTCAGCCATTTATCCCTTGGTCTTCCTCTCGGTCGTTTCTTCTTTATCTGTATTTTGTGTATCCTCCTGGGTATACTCTTCTCCCACATTCTCTTTAAACGGCCATACTACTGCAGTCTTGATCTCTCTATCCTACCTTTCCTCGACCTTAACACTTTTATCTGATCAACATAACAGATCTACTCGTTCCTGTCAGAACAAAACCCTTTCTGTCCCTATCCATCACTCAGCCGGTTTCTCAAAATCCTTTTCAGTAGCAGGAACCAGGCTCTGGAACAATCTACCTCAGTATATCAGAGAACTGAATAACACTGCCAGCTTCAAACGACAGTTAATGGATTATCTACTAAAGCAATAATTACGCCAGTCTTCAGTACCCTACGGTCCAGGTACGTCACATCCATTCCTCCTCCCAGATATTCTCCGACTGCCATTGCTCTCGCCAGGTACAGCTTTCTTAACTTCCTTCTGTCAGAATTCGCCATACCTTAACCAGTCTCGATATATTCAAAAATACATATTGTATCTGCTAATATCAATGTTGTTACTTTTATTATTACACCAACAGCAGCAGAAGGTGTCTCAGTTGTACTACTAGTATTAATCCTATTAGACTTAAGTCAATACCTTTTATTTATATTCTTTTACATGTAATCAACTTGTATAAATTATGTTATTAATTGTTTATCTGCAAAAATCATTGTTATGTTATAGGTAACTCACATGTAAAGAAATACTGTATGTGTAAAACCCTGGTCCGATGTAAGAGATACCCTGATGGCCCTAATCTGATCAGGCTAAATAAATAAGGGCTTCTCTCTCACTATTTCCCTGATCTTCTCATTCCTCATCCTGTCTCTTCTTGTTACTTATATTCTGATTCGTAGAAATTTCATTTTCCCTGCTTGTATTTTGCTCCTGTCTCTTTTCTCTGTCACCCAAGCTTCCGATGCTTATGTCAATATCGGAACATAATAATTTCGGAATAGCACTCCTTTACTTTTTGTGGTACATTTTTACACCACACTAAACTCCTAACACTTCTCAGAAATACTTCTGCCTCTCCGACACTTTCTATACTCTCTTTGTAATTTCTCCCATTTTCCTCTATTAACACTTCCCAGGTACTTTAAGATTTCTCCCTTCGTCAGCTGCTCACCTCCAAGTGTTATTTCCTTCACTGGTCGATCCTTTTTCCAGCTGGTTACAAATTTGTAATAATGTTACTGCACCCCTTGTCACTTACAGTAAATTCGTTTAACTTTCTTTAAATGGAGGAAGCTTCTTTGATGATGCACTTGTTGAAGAATTACAATTAGAAACATCGTTGCTAGGCGGCCTAATCTCTTGTACAGAATGCTTTCTAAACTTGTTTCCTCTAAATTTTCGTTTCTTGAAAACGTCTTTACTTTTCGTCATTTTCAATAAACACAACAAAACACACGTAAAGAAGCACTGCAAATGTATAGTACAACAACTACTCGCAATCGCACATGAACAAAACTAACCGCGTGCTTGAAGCGTGTTGCTTACAAACAGCAGAAACAAAAGAATAGCAAACGTTGCATTCCAATGATAACCAACACAGTCGGGAGTAAAAAATAAATAAATAATCCCTAACGTACAATGTAGGGGATATAAATATCTATAATATATGCAGAAAAGTGAGTGTGACACATAAACACACGCTCTTTAAATGATCGAAAGAATTTTTTTTTTTTTTTTTCCAGAAAAATCCTTTTCAGAGTATTCAAATAAATGTTTAATGTATAGAAATATTGCAGCAAGACCCCAAGCCATAGTTACCGGGGGAGTTGGTTGTGGTCTCGTCGGCCGGTTCATAGGCTGCCATTTGGCGTCTGCAGCGTTAGGTCATAGCAGTGCGGCGCCATTCTTCACGTCGGGTACGATTGGCGGGGCCTGAAATACCTCTTCCTTGGCGGCGTCGGCTTCCTCGTTACTCACAGGGCTCACATCCATGGCCATAATCTGATGCTCGCTCGGTCTAATAGTTCCGGCTGCCATGCACTGTTGTAATTCTTCACTCACAATTTGGCGTATGAGAGAAGCGAAGTCATAGGGACTACATTGGGGAGTCTGTCATACTTCTTGCGTCCAACCCTCCTTTGTTGCATCTCTTCAATCCGCTGGCACCACTTGATGAACTCTTCCGCCGTAGCGACGTCTTTTATCAGAAGGGCTTGGTACATGTCTTCTGCAATACCCTTCATCAGATGCGTGATTTTGTCGGCCTCATTGATATTCGGATTCACCATGTTACACAGGGCCAAAACATTCTGTATGTACGACTGTGTCGGCTCACCATGTCGTTGGGGCCGGTTCTTCAGTTCTTCCGCCGAGCGGATTTGTCGTGGCGATCTCCAAACGTCTTCTTAAGTTCCTCCTGGAACGTCTCCCAGTCATTCAACTTGTCTTCGTTGTTTTCGAACCATTGCTGGGCTGTTCCGTCCAGGTAGAAATAAACGTTGGCCAAGAACATCGTATGATCCCACCTGTTGTACTTGGCGACTCGGTCGAATCCTTTTAGCCATTTGTTGGGATCCTGTCCAGCGTCTCCAGAGAACACCGACGGGTGTCTGATGTGCAGCTACCGTTGATTTCGTGTCCATATTTCTTCTGATGATACGGACTTTCGGAATGATGCACACGGTATATCCCTTGTATTCCGTTACTAGTCTGGGTAAGCGACGGCTTTTACGTTGCCTAATCGGAGCCACGGTGATGCAGCTGTTGCACAGGATACCCGGCGCCTCCACCAAACAATGTCACGTTGAAATGGGAGCAGGCTTGACTTCGAAGACCATGAAGACCGAAAATCGATGTTTTTCGACCTGAACCATCCTTAACATGTTCCCATCGGAGTTATAATTTTTCATTCATTTACGGATAACGGTTTTTTGCAACTTTTCTAATTTTTTTGGCATATTTCGCCATCTCGGCTCGACTTTCATGAATCAGAAACTCTATTTGAAGTTTATTTCCTGTTGTTGTTGTGGTCTTCAGTCCGGAGACTGGTTTGATGCAGCTCTCCACAATACCCTATCCTGAGCAAGCCTCTTCATCTCCACATAAGAACGGCAACCTACATCTGCCTGAAACTGCTTACTGTATCCATCTCTTGGTCTTCCTCTGCGGTTGTTACCCCACACAATTCCCTCCAATGCTAAATTCACGATTCCTTGATGTCTAAGAATGTGTCCTACCAATCGATCCCTTCTTTTAGTCAAGATATGCCAGAAATTCCTTTCCTCCCCAGTTCTGTTCAGTACCTCATTAGTTACGCGATCCACGGACCTAATCTTCAGCATTCTTCTGTAGCACCACATTTCCAAAGCCTCAATCCTCTTCCTGTCCGCACTGTTTATCGTCTATGTCTCACTCCCATACAAGGCAACACTCCATACAATTGCCTTCAGAAAGGACCTCCTTAGGCTTAAATCAATATTCGATGTTAACAAATTTCTGTTTTTCAAGAACGTTTTTCTACCCAATGCCATTCTGCATTTTATATCCTCTGTACTGCAACCATCATTTGTTACTTTACTGCCCAAGTAACAAAACTCATCTACCTCCTTTATTGTTTCGTTACGTAATCTAATTCCTTCAGCATCACCTGATTTTCTTAGACTGCACTCAATTAGCCTTGTTTTACTCTTGTTAATGTTATCTTATATGCACCTTTCTGCACACTGTCCATTCCGTTCAGCTGCCCTTCCAGGTGCTTTGTTGCCTCTGACAGAATTACTATGTCGTCGGCAAAACACAATGTTTTCAATTTTTTACCCTGAACTTTAATTCGTTCTCCACATTTCTCCTTGCTTTCCTTTATGGCTTGCTCAATGTACAAATTGAATAAGTTTGGAGAAAGGCTAGAACTCTTACTCTCTTCCCAACCACTGCATCCCTTTCATGCCCTTCAATTCAGACAACCGCTGTCTGATTTTTGTACAAGTTGTAAATAACCTTACGCTCCCTATATTTTACTCCTGCTTGCTTCAGAACGTGAAAGAGCTTATTCCAATCAACATTGACAAAAGCCTTCTCCAAATCTACAAAAGCTAGAAATGTAGGTTGGTCTTCCCTTAGTCTATCTTCTAGGATAAACTGTAAAGTGAGTATTGCCGCCCGTGTTCATACATTTCACCTGAACCCAGTCCGCCTCCGTAGCTCAGTGGTGGATAAAAGGCCTGTCCGTGTATTATCTCTTTCGTGACGGTCTGAAAGATGTCCTTGATTTTTGGATCTTCTTACAGGAAAGACACGATAAGTTGCAGTACTTTTCTAGATATAGACAGAATTTTGCTAATTATTTAGGTAGTATATTCAATGATCCCCCTCATAGCTGGAGGGTCCCGGGTAAGAGAAGATGAGGGAATGATCACTGATTCACAATTAGAACAGAACACGGATCTTGATAATACGAGAAGACATACTCCGATCCTCGCTATGAAGAGTTGGGACAAGAAAAACTTTGCTTTCAGATACTCTGAATAGTCATTATTGTAATACCAGAAGGGAACCTTCAGTTTCACTCTTTTGAGATTACTTATTTACTATTTTATATTCTTTACGTAATTGCCATGAAAGAGTTCCTTTAGTTCTACTGTAATATACGTTAAAAAGAAAAGAAAATTCATATAAACTGTGGATCAACTGATCTTTTTTGCAGCAACGTCCATCTCGGTAGAATGGCGCGTGAGTGTCGCTACTTCATAAGAAAAGCAATTAAACACTTTTTTCCTTCATCTAGCCCTTGTCCTTTCCCTTAGTTTAATCTTTCATTAGTATAGGGTAAAAGTAGCGGTGGCACTATACCTTTTTTTTCTTTTTAGCAGGCGAGATGATGTTTAGTTTATGGGGGATATAGCTGGTAGGCGCCAACGCCTTAAGAGGAAAAGCTTAGGAAAAAAAAAAAAAAAATCAGTCTAAAGCACGACGTTACGAATCGCGCGGCCTCCCGCGTTCTTAAATAATTAAAAAAAAAGTGGTAGCGTCGCCGGCTGCCACGCAGGAGGCCCGGGTTCGATTCCCGGCAGGGGACTGGGTGTTGTGTGTCGTCCTAATCATCATCATCATCTCATCATCATTGGCACGTAAGTCGCCCATGCGGCGTCAAATAAAAAAAGACTTACACTAAGGCGGCGAACAAACCTCATATTTTATGTTCTCAGGTAATACTTTTTTACACTACGCCGTCACAGAACGCTTGGACTACTGGAGGGCCACTCCGCTGGGCTCAGCTCCAGTATTGGCTCGTCGCGTCGGTCACGCCCAGCTGCTCCCGGGAGCAATCGAATAATGAGCGTGGGCTGCGGAAAGTGGAAAGAATTGGGCCCGGCAGTTAGCGCGCGTCTGAAGGTCAAGGGTCAAGCGGCCGATCAGCTGGAGCCAACGCATTGTTTCTCCTCAATTACTCGCGTCCGTCTCCATAACTGCCAGGCACACTCTTAGCGCGGGCTCTTCTGCTAAGTAGCTCTCCACTCGGCTGTTTCTATGTTATTGATATAACCTTTAGGTAGTGGCGGGTAAGTCTGTCGGAGGCCCGTGGCGACGGCAAAACAAAATGAGGTGCCCGTCCACTTTGCATGTATTACTATAGAAACAGTAACCTTTGAGATTTGGAGACCCTCCAGGACGAGAACCACGGGACAGCATATATATTGAAGAAATAGCTTTCGTGATTTGGATGCCCGAAAACGAGGGGCCAAGGGTCATCATCATCATCATTAGAGAATGATTATGCCTTTGAGCGTTCAGTCTGGAGCATAGTCCCTCTAATAAAATTCCTCCATGATCCCCTATTCAATGCTAACATTGATAGCTTGTCTGATGTTTTGCCTTTTACTTCAAAATCATTCTGCACCGAATCTAAGTACTTTCTTCTTAGTCTACCTCGATTCCTCTTACCCTCCGCTGCCGAGCTCATGAGTCTCTTAGGTAACCTTGCTTCTCCCATGCGTGCAACATGACCCCACCATCTCAGTCTGTTCGCTCTAACTGCTTCATCTATGGTGTTCATTCCCAGTTTTTCTTTGATTTCCTCATTATGGACACCCTCCTGCCATTGTTCCCATCTATTACTACCTGCAATCATTATTGCTACTTTCATATCTGTAACCTCTACCTTATTATGAATAAGGAAACCTGTATCCACCCAACTTTGTCCCATACAACAAAGTTGGTCGAAAGACAGAGCGGTGCATTGCTAACTTAGTCTTGGTACTGACTTCCTTCTTGCAGAAGAGAGTAGATCTTAGCTGAGCACTCACTGTATTAGGTTTGCTGCACCTCGATTCCAGTTCTTTCAATATGTTGCTATCATGTGAGAAAATACATCCCAGGTACTTGAAACTGTCTACCTGTTCTAACTTTATTCCTCCTATTTGGAACTCAATCTGTTTGAATGTCTTTCCCACAGACATTACTTTTGTTTTTGAGATGCTGATCTTCATATCATTATCCTTGCACCTCTGATCGTGCTCTGAAATTAATATTTCAATCGAATCGGCCATTACAACTGAGTCATCCGCATATGCGAGACTGCTTATTTTGTTTTCACCTATTCTAATCCCGCCCAGCCAGTCTACTGTTTTCAAGATATGATCCATGAATAGTATGAACAACAGTGGTGACAGGTTACAGCCTTGTCTTACCTTGAACCATGAGCTTAATTTGCCATCTACTCTAACTGCTGCCTGACAGTCTACGTAAGCCCCTTTAATTGCCTGCAGAAGTTTGCCTCCTATACCATAATCTTGTAGAACTGACAGTAGATTCCCACTATGAACACGGTAATAAGCCTTTTATAGATGTATGAAACAGATACAGTTTCCTGTTCCAATCATAGCACTTTTCCATTACCAGCCGTAAGCTGAAGATCTGGTCCTGACAGCCTATAAGAGACCTAAACCCACACTGATTTTCATCTAACTTGTCCTCCATTAATAAATTGACAATTGTGTTTCGTAGAAGCCAAAATGTGCGGTTGTTCGACATAAAAGTTTATTTTTTAAAAATTGGATTCCATTATCTGGATGGGTGTGCTCAATGGCCACAAAATCACTTTTATCAATAATGAAAGGAGCAGCATTAGCCGTAAAATCTTTTGCTTTATTTAGGCTAATCGATTTCGGTTTCCCAAGACACCATCTTCAGTGTCGTCAGCTGGTCCAAAAAGAAATATATAAAGTCAATAAACTAAAATCAAATTACAAACTCTCCAATAGGTACAAGGATTAAGAATAATTTTTCGAGCAATAGATGACGCTGCCCATTACTCTGCTGAGCACTTAAAAATACTGACCAAAGAATGCTATTTTTGTTATTTTCTTAATATTGTTAATTATGTTATTTTATCCAATTTGTTTTATTTAATAATCCATCTTTGTAAGGAGTGCAATTATTTGTAAAAACTTTATCTGGTCCAAGTTCTATCGAGAGTTGTTCTTTTATTGTATAACAGAAAATGATGGAGCCAATATGTTGCATTTAATTATATTAATTTATTCATATTGTAACTTTTCTTTTTTATATACATATAAACAATGTAAACCTTTTGAGGCAATAAAGAGGGCGGTAACGACGTCCACACAGAGCCCACCTGTGGACAAAATAATGTAGCAGCTTGTACCTATTGGAGAGTTTGTAATTTGATTTTAGTTTATTGATTTTGTATATTTATTTTTGGACCAGCTGACAGCACTGAAGATGGTTTCTTGGAAAACCAAAATCGATTTGCCTAAATAAAGCAAAAGATTTTACGGCTAATGCTGCTCCTTTCATTATTGATAAAAGTTTATTTTAGTTATCGCCTGGAACTATTATCGCCATCTATCTTGAACCTTTATAACTGTGTTTTTCCGTATTTGTTCAATCAGTCACTACCTGCGCGCCACTCGTTGTTACACTATTTGATTCATCTTATGCAAAGTGTAGTATTGGTCCAGTACGTGGTAGGAGAAGGCGCCGAGTTTCATATCTCGTGCCATTCAAGAAGATTCCAATATTAATTTATTTGGTGTGGTAAACTCCTACGTTTTATAGTGTGTGGACGGGATATTTTGTAAATAAGATATTCAAATAGTTTCTTGTACCAATAAATAGAAATAACGTCATCAAAAATTGATTCTCAAAAATAACGCAGAACCCAAAAACTGTAGGAATCTAAATCACCAGGAGAAATGAGTAGCTTGATATCAGAGGCGAACATCTGTCATTTGCAAATAACTGAGATAAACGCCATTTTTATTACGAAACGTGGAGTTAATACGTATGAATGCTAGTTTGGTGATCATTTCCAACTAAATGATGACCAAACTAGCATGCATACGTATTAACTCCACGTTTCGTAATAAAATCTAATGACCAAGCTGTCGACGGGACGTTAAACCCTAAGCTTCCTTCCTTTTTTCGTAATAAAAAATGGCATTTATTTCAGTTATTTGCAAACGACAGATGTCCATCTTTGATGTCAAGCTACTCAAATACTCTGTATTAGTTAACGTTGCACTTAAATACAAAGGCGTCCTTTGCTTCTTCTTGTTTTCTTAATTGTTTTCAAATATGAATTTTATTAAAAATAAACGCAGACAAGGTTGATTGAAGAACACCGTGACTCTTGTATTTGACTACCAAACGAATTATTCACCAAATATCAAGGGCACTGTTAACTGAACATCTACTCTAGTTTCAGGTTAAATGTAAAATATTAAGGAATAATTTTTTATGTTTCGAACAAATAGTGAAGATGTAAAAGTTTATAGTTTTCTTATTATTTATTATTTAACATGCCCCATTACATAGTAATATTACATGTTCGATGGTTAGATTCAGGCAGTTACATCAGGTATTTTTGCAAACACAAGTACAGTACATAAGTTGACAGCGTTTACAAAGGAACCAACAATTTTATACATTAGGAAATCTTATTGGATTACAAAAATTGTAAAAGTCTGTAGTGTATTTATGTACTAAGTCATATTTACTGACGGGCCATCCTCCTCCTTTGGCAGCTATTTTTTTGCTGAGATGATCCCTGTCTTTCAGTAAGTTGCAGCAGTCGAAAAGCACGTGGTCAATAGTTTGGACAGCTCTGTTACATGTGCACGTTCCGTCTTCAATTATTTTGAACCGCTGATAGTAGGCGTTCAGTTTCCCATGACCTGTTAACAATGCTGTAAAATTCGGAGATATTGGAAGTTTAATATTTAAACGTTGTTGGATCGTATGTAAATACGGTTTAGTGCTTCCCCCGTTTTGTGTTCTGTGCCACTCAATGTCCCATTTGTTCCTAAACTCTTCTCGAAGTTTCTTCTTTACGGCACTTGTAGGTATTTTGTTGTAGCGTATTGATTGTCGTGATCGAGATGCTCTTTTAGCAAGTTTGTCAGCTAGTTCATTTCCCCATATCCCTCGATGTGCTTTAACCCATTCGAAATGCACCAGCCAGTTGTGTGTCTGCAAGCTTCTGATTTTACATCTTATTTCTTCAATCAACAAGTTGTGGTATCTCGGGTTACGCAAAGAGTCCAAAGTAATTCGGTTGTATCAGTAGTCGAGAGATTGTTTATGAACTTCAGAGCAATGAGGATGGCAAATTGTCCCGCTTGATTGTTTGAGCATTCATTAGACAGTTTTAGCTGTATCTGGTAAGTAAGCCTCTTATTAACAAATATTGCTATCCCCGAACCCACTCCGTCGTCTGACTTGCTTCCATCTGTGTATACTTCAACAGCGTAGCTTTTGCTGGCGTCCTTCTCAGTTATCCTCGTAAAGTCTGCCGGGTGTGCCCAGCTTCTGTACTCTAGGGCGATGTCGATTGTCTGTTTGACGTTTTTGGTTTTGACCATGTTATAATATTTGGCCATTTCCTGTATCTTAAGAGTTATGGGCACGAGACCTGATAAAACACAGAGTGCTTCGCTGGATGTCGTTCTGTAAGCTTTGACCATTTTTAAATTGATTAAGCGTAGTTGAATGTAGTTGTTTTATGGTACTTCAATATTAAAAAATAAGAATAACTGTATTATTAAAAGGAGATACAATGGCATGAAATAGTACATCGCCATAGCTTTGTGGTTGCCTACCCCTGCTTTAGACAAATAGGCAGCCGTTCTTCAGGAGATATTGATTTACTGTAATGTGTATCCTGTTTTTTAAAGTCACTGCTGACGAGGGATAAAACTTCACTGAATTGTTCTTCATGAAGCCTGAAATAAGTTTTAAACTTTTCATCTTCAAGCCGTAAATCTTACATTAGGTGGTCGTTCTTCTAACTTTTATCGGATGAACCAAATTCGATTTATTTGACACTGAATACGACCACAATAGTACTTTATCACTATCGCTACTTGAACTAAAGTCATCTACGGCACACTGAGGTTGATATCTGGGTCACACCACGGCACAGTGAACGCCATTTCTGGTACTGTCCACAACAGTACTGAAGTTAGCGCACCATCTCAACAACTCAGCAAATACGAAGATAGGATAGAAAACGTAGCTCTTAATACTTGACTTTCGGTTTGAAGGGCAAGTATCTCTAGTCAGGATACGTGCTACGTACTGCGACGTCTTCCGAAGACGTAAATCGAGATACGCTACGCTGGTGTGAAATGACCTCTAATCCACGAAGATTCAAATGTTCAAATGTTTGTAAATCTATCGGACCAAACTGCGTGGTCACCATTCCGTAGCTTACAAACTACTTAAACTAAGGTAAACTGACCGAAGGACAACACACACACACCCATGCCCCAGAGAGGACTCGAATCTCCGACGGCAAGCAACCACGCGCTCCGCAGCGAGGCGCCTTAGACCGCTCGGCTACTCCACCGCGGCAATCCACGAAGAATCAACAGTCTATGTATCAATAAAATTCTTCTGGGTATGAAACCGCGTCGTCATTTTTATAACTGGAATTTATAAAAATGACGACGCGGTTTCTTACCCAGAAGAATTTTATTGATAGTGACAACAACCGCGGAAGCCTACGTTTGCAAGAGTCTATGGTTTACAGATGAATGGAAGCAACTTGAAATCAGCGATGTTCCCATGTGTATGAATTCCCAACTTTTGCAGGTACTTTGCTGTTGGATTGACTACGATTGTTCAACACTACAGCCTGATAAAATTTACTTCTTAGTTCCAGGATGAAACTTTCACTCTGCAGCGGAGTGTGCGCCGATATGAAACTTCCTGGCAGATTAAAATTGTGTGCCGGAACCGGGACTCGAACCTGGGACATGGGACCAACTTCTTAGTTGACCATGCGTTGGAGCTATCATCCTCCAAGCAGAGCGATCAACGTCACGCCTCAACTGCCCGCTGATGACAAGGTGTCGCAACAGATGATCAGTACGCTTTGATTGTAAAAATAATATTAATAATAATATGGTTTTCTGGTTATGAAGTCCGCATGATTTGCAAAATACTGTTTTGTTATACACCCAAACTAGTTTCAGCACCCCTGTGCCATCGTCAGTGGGTTTTCAATTTATTTAACGCTGTGAAAAACAAAATACACAGAGACAAAACAAACATTATTCAGATCCACCGCCATTCCACTGGAGAACAATTGAAAGTCAACTCACACATACGCATTTTAACAAAGTAAACACAGGCGAATTTTTTAAAGTGGGGAGTGATTGCGATAGAAAAAAGTCCGCAAAATATCTTTATTACTTGTGTGCTATGTACAAAAACGAGGAAGAGCAAGTGTATGCCAAAAGAAACTGTAAGTAATAGATAGTAAGCAGACGATAGAAATATCCCCACATAATAAATTTACATTTTCACACCATAAGTAGCGTTTTGAAAACCTCACAAGTTTTAAAAGAGATAATTTTGGTTGCAATTGACTACGCTACCGCTACATAACTGTGCAGAAGGGTCCCACATTACCACAGAATGTAAAATAAGGTAGGAACCGAATTAAGACTATCGACTTTTAGGCCTAAATGTAAATATAGTACAGTAGTAAAATGTATTTTGTTTTTCACGGCATTAAATAAATTGAAAACCTACTGATGATGGCACATGGGTGCTGAAACTAGTTTGGGTGTATTACAAAACAGTGTTTTGCATATCAGGCGGACCCCATACCCAGAAATTTTTACTGCAGACAGGGAAAGAATAAGAGCTGCAAACCAAGAAAATGATGAATATATGGTTTTCTGTTCCGTAGGACCTAATTGAGGAGCAACACTCTATAGTCATAGAACTAGTCAGTAGATGAAGATTAACACAATAATAGTAATAGATTGTCTTGTGCATAGTCCTATGCACAAGACAATCTTAAAAAATCAGTAACGAATAAAAGGTGAGCCATTAGCTAACTCTTCAATTTAGATTTAAAAGCGCGTGGGTTAGTACTAAGATTCTTGAGTTCTTCTGGCAGCTTATTGAAAATGGATGCTGCAGAATACTGCAGACCTTTCTGCACAAGAATCAAGGAGGTGTGATCCAAATGTAGATTCGACTTCTGTCTAGTATTCACCGAGTGAAAGCTGCTAACTCGTGAAAATATGCTGATATTGTTAACAACAGACGAAATTAAACGAAATTCGTATTGTAACGCCAATGTCAGAATTCCGAGACTACTGAAAAGAGGTCGACACGGCGTTCGCGAACTTAAGCCACATATTGCTCGAACCTCCCGTTTTTGAGCCAGAAACATCCTTTTCGTATCAGTCGATTTAGCCCAAAAAATAAGGCCGTACGTCTTAACTGAATGAAGGTAAGCATAGTAGACTACTTTTCGTGTTGAAAAATCAGTTATTTCAGATACTGTTCTAAAGGTCAATAAAACATAAGTTAGTTTTTGAACAGCGTCCTGAACATGGACGTTCCACGACAACTTACCATCTATCTGAAAACGTAGAAATTTGAAGTGTTCAGTCTCAGTTATCATACGCCCATTATGTGTAATCAAAATGTCAGCTTTTGTTGAATTTACTTATTTTCTATCAGCCATGAACAAATAAACTTATGTTAAATCACACTAAAACTAAATTTTACAATTTCTAACACATAATTTAACAAATGTTGACATTGTGATTACACATAATGGGCATATGATAGATGAGACTGAACAGTTCAAATTTCTACGTGTTCAGATAGATAGTAAGTTGTTGTGTAAAGTCCATGTTCAGAACGTTGTTCAATAATTAAATTCTGTTTTTTTCTTAAGCCATGAACCCACATTCATGAACCACAGTCATTGCCGAAGTGGGGTGGCTTGCGTGCTTCAACGATACAGATAGCCGTACCTTAGGTGCAACCACAGCGGAGGGGTATCTGTGAAAAGGCCAGACAAACGTGTGGTTCCTGAAGAGGGGCAGCAGCCTTTTCAGTAGTTACAGGGGCAACAGACTGGATGTAACAGCTAATGTCGCTTTGCGATGCAGTTACTGAAAACGGCTGAAATCAAGGGGAAACTACAGTAGTTAATTTTCCCGAGAACGTGCATCTCTACTGTATGAACATATGATAATGGCATCTTCTAGGGTAAAATAGTCCGGAAGTAAAATAGTCACCAATCCGGATCTCCGAGCAGGGACTGTTCAGGAGGATGTGAACATCACGAAAGACAACACTGGCATTTCGCGGTTCGGAGCGTGGGATGACCTAACCGTTAATCGCGTGGGTAAGTTAGAAAATTTAAAAAGTGAAATGGATAGGTTAAAGTTAGAAATGGTAGTGAAGTTCGGTGGCAGGATGAACAGGATTTCTGGTCCGGTGAGTACAGGGTTATAAATACAAAATCAATTAGTGCTAGCCGACCGCGGTGGCCGAGCGTTCTGCGGCGTGCCAGTCACAATCTGCACGGCCACTACGGTCGGGGGTTCGAATCCCTCCTCGGGCATGGATATTTGTGCCGTCCTTGGTATTAGCTAGTTCATAAGTAGTTTGTAAGTTTAGGGACTGATGACCTCGTAGTTAAGTCCCATAAGCTCTGCAAACATTTGAACATTTTTGAATTAGTGCTAACGCAGGATCAGGTCTGACAATTAATAAGGAAATAGGAATGCAGGTAAGTTACTATGAACAGCATAGTGAACGCATTATCGTAGCAAACATAGACAGGAACCAAATCCGACCACAGTAGTACAAGTTTATATGGCAACTAGCTCTGCCGATGATGAAGACATCGAAGATATTTATGAGGAGATAAAAGAAATTATTCAGACAATTAAGGGAGAGGAAAACTTAAATGTGATGGGGGACTGGAACTCTGAAGTAGGAAAGGGAAGAGAAGGAAATGTATTAGGTGAATATCAAGTGAGGAAAAGGAATGATGGGCCGCGGTGGAGTAGCTGAGCGGTCTAAAGCGTCTCGCTACGGAGCGCGCGGTTGCTCACCGTGGAGGTTCGAGTCCTCCCTGGGGCATGGGTGTGTGTGTTTGTCCTTAGGTTAGTTTACCTAGGTTTAAGCAGTTTGTAAGCTACGGACTGATGACCACGCAGTTTGGTCCGATAGATTTACAAACATTTGAACATTTTGAAAAGGAATGAAAGAGATCACCTGGTAGAATTTTGTGCAGAGTACAATTTAATAATCACAAACACTTGGTTTAATCATCATAAAATAGGTTATATACGTAGAAGAGATCAGGAGACACTGGGAGATACCAGATTGCCGGCCGCGGTGGCCGAGGAGATTGAGGCGCTTCAGTCACGGTCTGCAAATCCACTACGGTCGGGGGTTCGAATCCCCCCTCGGGCATGGATATTTGTGCCGTCTTTAGTATAAGGTAGTTCATAAGTAGTTTGTAAGTTTAGGGACTGATGACCCAGTAGTTAAGTCCCATAACAAACATTTGAACATTTTTATATACCAGATTGATTTTATAATGGCAAGACAAAGGTTTAGAAACCAGGTTTTAAATTGTAAGATATATCCAGGAGCAGATGTAGATTCTGATCACATCTTATTGGTTATGGACTGTAGATTAAAACTTAAGAGACTGCAAAAAGGTAGAAAATTACGGAGATGGAACCTGGACAAACTGAAGGAACAAGAGGTGGCTGAGAGTTAGAGGGAGCATTAGACAAGGATTGTCTGATACGGGGGAAAGTAATACAGTAGAAGAATAGGTAGCTCTGAGAGATAAGAGTAGTCAGAGCGCAGAGGATCATATAGGCAGAAGGAGAAAGCCTAACAGAAATCCTTGGATAACACAGTAGATATTGAACTTAATCGATGAAAGGAGAAAATATAAAAACGCATCAAGTGAAGCAAGCAAAAGGAAATACATACGTCTGAAAAATGAGGTTGACAGTATGCGCAGACTGGCTAAGCAGGAGTGGCTTAAGGAGAAATGCAAGACTGTTGTAGTATTGCATTAAAATTTTTCATTCGATAAATAATTTATTTACGATGCTTATCGCTGACCACCGCTTTCTCTGACAGCTAACTACGTTCTTCATATATTTTTGAAGTTCATCTGTCTTTTACGAGCTGCCCAGAACGCATTTGTGCACTTCGTCTTTTATATTTTACCCTTCGCTAAGATTACACGTACGTCAAGGACTTCCTTACTACCAAATGTAAGTGTGTGAGTTCGTTTTCCTCTTTAAATAAGATGAAAATATAGTTGGTACAATTAAAATCTTTAACTTATTTAAAATGACCTACCTTTCAATGATTCATGAAGTGTTTCTATTTTTCCAGCAGTAATCTCGATTATGTAACATGATGCTTGGAGCCATTGTTGAACTTGCATATATAATTTACTAGACGTACTTCGAGATCTCATTACTTGTAATTTTCATGAATGTGACTTTCTAGTAATGCCTGCAAATAAATCTTCGAAATTAAACGAAATCCGATCGATATAAAGAGCTTTTTGTCACGAAAGTTAATATTTTTTAAACGGTCATTCAGTTAGTACAATCTGCTCCAAGCCAACCAAGCATCATTTTACGCAATGCAGCAAGAATTTTTACAGCTTCATCTGCTACATCCAGTCAACTTAACATAATCATCATGATAAGAAAGGTCATCGCGGAATCTGGTAGTTTCTTTGTGTAATATTGTGCTCAGGTGTTGCTTTCATTCCAAATTACTACCGCCGCTAAAATTTAAAGTCAGGTTCCGCTTCCTTTTTTGAGTCTGTTATTTATAAAGTTACTTAAATGTGTCAGTCCACCAAGTTACTTAACTGTAATATTACAACGCAAGTGAAACTTTAAAAGCACCCCCGAACATTAACAACCCCTCCAATACCTAATGAGATTAAAGAAAGCGCAATATTATGCTGTAGAAGAATGTATAACTAGGGGAAAGATAGATACCGCCTATAGAAAAATAAGGGAGGCATTTGGAGACAAGAAAAGCAGAGGTATGATTATAAAGAACTTGGACGAAAAACCAGTACTAAGAAAAGAAGGGAAAGCTGAAAGGTGGACGGTGTGGTGTCGCACAAGTACAAAGTGCGCGCCACTTACTTTCACCGCGCGCCGCCATGCACGCACGGCGCGGCGTTCTCACGACGACAGCCACGAGCGCCCTCTGCTGCAACCCCGCTCGTGGCCACCACGGAAAGACACCGGTCACTTCGCACTTCGCACTGAGATAGCAACTAGTTAGGACCTTCGTAATCAGATAGGCACCAGTGAAGACTTTGCTATTGTACAGGCACTAGGCAGGGCCTCTAACAACTATGTATCAACATTCTGCAGTACTATGTAAAAGTTAAGTATTGTTACATTCTGTGCAATATATATATATATATATATCTTTCTAATTTACTCGAGTGTTTATAGTTTCTGGCTGCTCCCCTCCGTACCTGCACCAGCGTGTCGGTCTCATTCCACTCGGCCACCGACACCTACGACGAGGCTGGGACACAAAAGACGGAATATATAGACGGCCTGTACAAAGGAAATAAATGTCAAGGCAGTATTCTGAAAATGCAAGACAAAGTAGAGGGAGATGAGATAGGAGATACGAAACTAGGAGAAGAATTAGATCACTAATAGATTTTAGTCGAAACAAGGTCCCTGGAGTGGATGATGTTTCGTCGGAACTGCTAATATCGTTAGGAGAGCCAGTCATGAATAAGTTGTTCCACCTTGTATGCAACATATATGCAACACAGGAAATACCCTCAGACTTCAAGAAGAAAAGAGTGTTTCCAGTTCATAAGAAAGCAAGTGCAGACATGTGTAAAAATTACAGAACTATCAGTTGAATAAGTCATAGTTACAAAATACTAACACAAATTATTTACAGACGAATTGGTGGAATCCAACTTTGGGGAAAAATTAGTTGAATTTAGGAGAAATGTAGGAACACGCCAGGCAATACATTACGACTTATGTTAGAAGATAGGTTAAGGAAAGGGAAGTCAACGTTTTTAGTATTTGTGAATCTGGAAAAGCCTTTGACAATGTTGACTGGAAAACACTTTTTCAAATACTGAAGGTAACAGTGAACAGTCAAACAATTGTAGACACTTATCCCCTGCCCAGACCTGACGAACTAATGGACAAATTAGGACAGTCTCGTTTCTTTTCTAAGATTGATTTAGCAGAGGCATACTTACAGATTCCACTTGATGACGAGTCAAAAAAGTTTTTCGTCATTAATACTCACATGGGCCTTTTTCAATTTCAACGCCTACCCTTTGGCAGTTCTTCCGCTCCCGCTATTTTTCAGCATTTTTTGGAACAGCTGACAGTTTCTGTACCGTGTTGTTCGAACTATTTAGATGATATTGTGGTATCCGCACGTACAGTTGAAGAACATTTAGCAAACCTGGAGTGCCTTTTCAAAGTTTTGACTGCAGCAGGTCTGCGTTGTAATAAAGCAAAGTGTTTGTTTTTTCAAACTGAAATAGAGTACCTAGGCCATGTGATTAATGCCCAAGGAATCCATCCTTTACAGTCACATCTTCGAGCAATCAAAGACTTGCCTCCTCCTAAGAATGTGCATGAATTGCAAGCAGTAATGGGAAAGCTTAACTATTATTTCAGATTTCTTCCCAATGCCTCTCAGATTGCAGCTCCACTGCATCACTTACGTAGGAAGAATGTTCCTTTTGTTTGGTCCAAAGATTGCCAGGTTGCCTTTGACAACTTAAAGTCTGCACTACTCAGTGATGCATGTTTGATTCCCTTTGACCCCCAGAAGCCTGTAGTGTTAGCAGTTGACGCCTCATCGTACGGTCTGGGCGCAGTAATCTCACATCGTATTGGATGTCACGATCGTCCTATTGCCTTTGCATCCAAGCTACTGACGCCGACGCAGCAGAATTACAGTCAGATAGAAAAGGAGGCCTTAGCAATCATTTACGGCGTCACAAAGTTTCATCATTATCTCTATGGCAGAAAATTCTATTTGTTGACAGACCACAAGCCACTCACGTCGTTGTTCTCACCCACAAAGCCGATTCCGCCACGTACGGCACAAAAGCTTCAGAGATGGTCCTTGATATTGTCTAATTATCAGTATGAGATTTTGACCGACCTACCACTAAACATGCTAACGCGGACACACTTTCCCGACTTCCGGTTGGCCAGGATGTATCATTTGATTCTTCGGAAATGGCATGTTGTCAGATAGACTCCAGAGATGCTTCCGCTGTCGCAGACTTTCCTTTGAACTCTCGTCGGGTTGCACAGGAAAGAGCTGCGGATGCAGACCTAAGTGTGGTAGCACGTTTTGTTCGCTTTGGTTGGCCGGCCAGAGCCAAAGACATTGATCGGCCTCTGGTTCGACGTTATTTTGCACAACGTCATGCATTATCTTTCAGTCAGGGTGTTCTGTTGTTACATACGGACAACGACCAAGCAAGAGTGATTGTTCCTCGTTCCCTGCAACGAGAAGTGTTACGCCTCCTGCATCAAGGACATTGGGGTATTGTTAGGACAAAGCAATTAGCCAGACGTCATTGTACCTGGGTTGGTATGGACGCTCAGATAGAGAGCATGACATCACAGTGTACAGTTTGTGCGGAGCATCAGGCGGCTCCACCGCAACGTTTCTCAGACTGGCCACGCCCCAAGGGACCATGGCAACGTTTACACATTGACTTTGCCGGACCTTTCTGGAATACGCGCTGGTTAATTGTTGTAGACGCTTTCAGCAAGTTTCCTTTTGTGATTGCCATGAACTCAACGACGGCGTCTAGTACGATCAGTGCCTTAACATCAGTGTTTTGCATCGAAGGTTTGCCTGAAACTATCGTCAGTGACAATGGACCTCAGTTTGTTAGTGCGGACTTTCAACAGTTTTGTCGTGTGAATGGCATTCAGCATATCACCACCGCACCTTTTCACCCTCAGTCCAATGGTGAAGCAGAACGTTTCGTTCGAACATTCAAGTCTCACATGGAGAAGATGAAAGGTCAGCACTCCAGGCAGCAAGCTCTTCAAATTTTCCTGTCTACGTATCGGTGCATGCCACGTGACGGCCCGTCTCCTGCCGAGCTGCTACACGGCCGCCGTCACCGCACTCTCCTTCACCTGCTGCAGCCTCCCACGCACCGAGTCGGTTCGTATGGCGCTACGCGTTTTCAGGTTTCCACGCCGGTGCTGTACAGGGTGTTTGCTGGAAACAAGAAGAAACTATGGATGCCGGGCACCATTCAGCGCGTGCTCGGTCGCAATATGTATGTTGTACGTTCTTCCGCAGGGTCGGAGCTGCGGCGCCACGCAAACTAATTGCGTCTGCATAGGCCGCGCGATCCTGTCTCCGGTTTCTTGATTCCAGACCCAGTTCACCGCCAGGGAGCACAACCACATCGTTCGTTCCCGGACTACGAGATCGTCCCGATGGAGATCGACGCGACGCCGCCGCTGTCGCCGCCGCAGATGACAGCGTCACCGAGAGGGACTCCGGGACCGTGCGTGCCGCCGCCGCCTGGGCCACGCACCTCAGAAGATGACCTGCTCCCTCTGGGCGGGGAGGTGCGCCCTTCCCCGGGTTTCGGTGGGTTCCCTGGAGGATCGCAAGGCGGATGCCGGGGCGCGGACGGCGTCTCGATCCCAGCCTCAGCTACGACGCCCGTCCCACCAGTAACGCCCCCGCCCAGGCCCTCCTCCCAGTGGCGTCGCCGTGGCCCTCAGCCCTACGCCACGACGTCGCGGCGGTTTGGGGGGGAGGGGTGTGGTGTCGCTCAAGTACAAAGTGCGCGCCACCTACTTTCGCCGCGCGCCGCCATGCACGCTCGGCGCGGCGTTCTCACGACGACAGCCACGAGCGCCCTCTGCTGCAACCCCGCTCGTGGCCACCACGGAAAGACACCGGTCACTTCGGACGGAGATAGCAACCAGTTAGGACCTTCGTAATCAGATAGGCACCATTGAAGACTTTGCTATCGTACAGGCACTAGGCAGGCCTCTAACAACTATGTATCAACATTCTGCAGTACTATGTAAAAGTTAAGTATTGTTACATTCTGTGCAATATATATATCTTTCTAATTTACTCGAGTGTTTATAGTTTCTGGCTGCTCCCCTCCGTACCTGCACCAGCGTGTCGGTCTCATTCCACTCGGCCACCGACACCTACGACGAGGCTGGGACACAAAAGACGGAATATATAGACGGCCTGTACAAAGGAAATAAATGTCAAGGCAGTATTCTGAAAATGCAAGACAAAGTAGAGGGAGATGAGATAGGAGATACGAAACTAGGAGAAGAATTAGATCACTAATAGATTTTAGTCGAAACAAGGTCCCTGGAGTGGATGATGTTTCGTCGGAACTGCTAATATCGTTAGGAGAGCCAGTCATGAATAAGTTGTTCCACCTTGTATGCAACATATATGCAACACAGGAAATACCCTCAGACTTCAAGAAGAAAAGAGTGTTTCCAGTTCATAAGAAAGCAAGTGCAGACATGTGTAAAAATTACAGAACTATCAGTTGAATAAGTCATGGTTACAAAATACTAACACAAATTATTTACAGACGAATTGGTGGAATCCAACTTTGGGGAAAAATTAGTTGAATTTAGGAGAAATGTAGGAACACGCCAGGCAATACATTACGACTTATGTTAGAAGATAGGTTATGGAAAGGGAAGTCAACGTTTTTAGTATTTGTGAATCTGGAAAAGCCTTTGACAATGTTGACTGGAAAACACTTTTTCAAATACTGAAGGTAAAATATATGGATCGAAGAGCTATATTCAATTTATACAAAAATTACACAGCAATTATTATAATTGACGGACATGAAAGGGGCACAGAGGTTGGGAAGGGAGTAAGACAGAGTTGTAGCCTTTCCCCACTGTTGTTCAATCTGTACATTGAGCAAGCACTGAAGGAATGGAAGGAGAAATTTGGAGAGGGAATAAAAACCTTGCGATTTGCTCAAATGTTCAAATATTTGTAAATATATCGGACCAAACTACGTGGTCATCAGTCTGTAGTTTAAAAACTACTTACACTAAGATAAACTAACACAAGGACGACACCCACACTCATGCCCTAGGGATGACTCGAACCTCCGACTGCGAACCACCGCGCTCTCCGCAGCGAGGCGCCTTAGACCGCTCGGCTACTCCACCGCGGCTGCGATTTACTGACAACATAGTAATTGTGTCAGAGACAGGAAAGGACCTGGTAGAGCAATTGAATGGAATGGACAGTGTCTCGAAAGGAAGATATAATATTAACATTAACAAGGGAAAAACGAGGGTAATGGAATGTAGTGTCAGAAAATCAGGCGATGCTGAAGGGATTAGATTAGGTAATGAACCTATAGAATTACTAGATGAGTTTTGTTATTTGGGTAGCAAGATAACTTCTGGTGGCCGAAGTAAAGAAGATACAAAGTGCACAATGGCTTTGGGAAGAAAAGCGTTTCTGAAGAAACGAAATTTGTTGTCATCTAATGTTAGTTTAAATTTTATGAAGTCCTTTCTGAAAGCATTTGTCTTTAGTTAGCATTGTATGGGAGTGAAACGTGGACGATAAGGAGGTCAGACAAAAATGATACATGCTTTCCAAATGTGCTGCTACAGACAAATGATGAAGATTAGAGGGGTAGATCACATAACTAATGAGGAGGTGCTCAACAGAATTGGAGAGAGGAGTTTGTGGCATATCCTGACTCAGAGAAGGGATAGGTTGGTGGGACAAATTCTGAGACTTCCAGGAATCGTCAACTTAGCATTGAAACTAAGTGTGTGTGTGATAAAAATCGTAGAGGGCGACCGAGGGACGAATACAGTAAGCAGATTGAAAAAGATGTAGGCTGTCGTTCGTATTCTCAGATGAAGAGGCTTGCACAGGACAGAGTAGCGTGGAGAGCTGCTTCAAACAAATATGCGGACTGAAGACCACAACAACAAGCCATGAACTGTCTCTTGAACGGCATTATTTGATACTGTGCCAATATTACAAAAAAAAAAAAAAAAAAAAAAAAAACATCCTTCACTGTCAAGCTGGTATCATCAGCAAACAAAATTATTTTACAGCCACCTGTTATACTCGAAGGCATATCATTTACATAAATAAGAAACAGCAGACGTCCCAAAACAGTCCCCTGGGGTACCCCACACTTAACTGTCTCCCATTGTGACTCTACGTTCTAGCCAGTTTGTCTAGTGCTGTGTAAAAAGCATGGGTATATTTCGTTACTATTGTTGTGCGTGTGATTTGTTTTTGTTTCGATGTCATGTCTGGTGAAATTCGAAGAAAAGGGGCGGGCCCACGATTCTGAATGCAAACACACCAAGAAAGCGAAGCGGGCGAGGAATTACGTTTAAAGGACAATGGCTACAACTCGTGTGCATTGTGTGTTAATACTCTGAGAGGGAGGGGGAAAAGCAGGACCTCTCTTACCGCTGCCAAAGGCTAATGCGATTAAGCTGAGTGAAACGACTGTAATGCGTATTGGTAGACGAAAGTACGAAAAGAAAATAACCAGACGAATTTAATGTTCGCTCCCTGTATTTTGTCCCTGCTACCTTCAGCATTTGAAAATGTGTATTCCAGTCAGCATTGACGAAAGCTAAGCTATCTCCAGATACACAAATGCTAAAAACGTCGGTTTCCTTTTAATTAATCTATCTTCTAAAATAAGTCGTAATTTGTGTGTTGCCTCGCGTGTACCTAAATTTCTCTGAAATCCATAATGATAATTCCCAAGTAGAAACAAGGTCACTGGAGTGGATGATGTTTCACTAGTTTCACTAGTTTTTTTTCCATTCTTCTGTAAATAATTCGTGTTAGTATTTTGCGACAATGAATTATTCAACTGATAGTTCTGTAATTTTCGTCTGCACTTGCTTTCTTAGGCATTGGAATGACTATGTGACACCTTAACTTTTCCTGGCGTAATGAGTGTTCAAACAACTTACGGGTATGCTGCCGGGTGACGTCGTCGACAACCTCCCGGTATTTCGACATGAGGCCACCCTACCATTCTCAAGGCACAACTACAAGCGTATTTAGTACCTCGGTTTGCAAAGGTTAAACAAGGAAGATAACACACACAGTACAAGTCACTGCAGAGTCGACACAACCAAAGATGACCAAACGATAAACACGCTTACAACAGCCAAACAAATCCGCTGTTGCACAACACTATCTTGGCATCGGTCATCCTATGGAATACAACAACACGGAGATTCTGGCATGCACTTCCACCTATTGGGATAGTGTTATTAAGGAAGCTGTTGAAATTAAACTAGCAAGCGACCTTATGAACAGAGATGGTAGTTTTTGTTTAAATTCTGCTTGCAATCCGTCACTGTCTCTCGTCAGAAAACAGAGGGACAAAATTAATGCTGAAAGAAATAAATAGCAATTTGCGATGTTATGGCTTCACTGTATTCGGTTCAGATGGAATACCAAACTGTGGCGAATGAAAATTACTAGGCAGAGGCGTTGACCACTCCGCCACCGAGGACACAGTGACCAGCCCGACTGCAGAGGACTCTTCCCTGCACGTCTCCCGCCACACACAAATCTCCATTCACCACGCTGTTTCTTTCCTACACCATAGCCTATTTATTCTATAATGCTCGCAGCCACATACTGTATTCCCACATTAGGGAGAACGGACCATGAGGTAACGAGACACAATTAGTTGTCGTCAGGAGCCCAACCTCGGCTTGTATACAATTTTATAAATATATATATGCATATTTGACGAATTACAGCGTTCAAATGAATGAAATAAATCGCAAAATCACTGTGTCCTCGGTGGCGGAGTGGTCAACACGTCTGCCTAGTAAGCAGGAGATCCCGGTTCGAATCCCGGCCGGGCACAAATTTTCATTCGCCACAGTTTGGTATTCCATCTAAACCGAATACTGTGAAGCCATAACATCGCAAATTGCGATTTATTTCATTCATTTGAACGCTGTAATTCGTCGAATATATATATATATATATATATATATATATATATATATATATATATATATATATATATTATTAATGCTGCCTCGCCTGTTGATTATTAGTCACTATCGATATTTTTGATATTTGGTCATCTTTGGTTATGTTGACTCTGCAGTCACTTGTACTGTGTGTGTTATCTTCCTTGTTTACACTTTGCAAACCGAGGTATTAAATACGCTTGCACGTTGCTTCCTTGAGTGCGGTTGTGCCTTGAGAATGGCAGGGTGTCCTCCTGCCGAAATATCGGCGGTTGTCGACGACGTCACCTGGCAGCATACCCGTAAGTCGTTTGAACATTCATTACGCCGGGAAAAGTTAAGGTTTCACAACATTTGTGTTACTTAGAAGGCAAAAACAAGTTCCTTTATACGTAGTCGTTAAGAAATACGAGGGTATTTAAAAAGTTGATGCAAATAAAAATAATTTGTTGACGAGTAGCTTCCTTCAGAATAATCGTGAGTGTGACTCTTCAAGGATTTTATATAGTGACGAGTGTTATGTAAGAGGAATGTTTCCATTACTGACATAGAAATGAAACACAAGTGGATTCAGATGCTTGTTTTACCCATTTGTTTGGAGTGTATGTTCAAATCAAGTGTTTGTAGAACTTTGGGACTTAACTACGGGGTCATCAGTCCCTAAGCTTACAAACTACTTATGAACTAGCTAAGACTAAGGACGGCACAAATATCCATGCCCGAGGAGGATTCGAACCCCCGACCGTAGTGGTCGTGCAGACCGTGACTGGAGCGCCTCAGTCCCCTCGGCCACCGCGGCCGGCTTGGAGTGTATATTTACAGTTGTAAACAGTAGCAAAATTATATTGTTTTTAAATAGGGTCTATTAGTGACGCCTTATGATGTTAGTTCCAAATAAAATGCATACCAAGACTTCACAGTTTCTATCACAAAATTAAATATTGCTGCAATTCCAGGTAGGTCTACTGAAATATTGTTCCTATCCAAACCGGTCGGCCTATTCAAGATGCGTTTTCTGACTTCGTAATCGTAACTTTTGTTATGTTAGAAGTAAGTAGACACGACAGGAAAATTAATAACTGATTAATTACATACTTGTTTCTTGTAACAAAATCACATGTCCTAATGCTTATGGGCAGAGCATTAGGTGTCATATTTAACAAGTAGGCCTATCTCATGTTAAAAAACTCCGACAGCATTCCACTTTGAAACACATGAATATGTGATGCATTCTTAAAATTTCGTTCGCAAATTGTGCTAACCCAACTTCATTAACAAAAACGTTTCTCACGCGACGAAAATTTTGTATCGTCAGAAGAACACATTTTTGTAAAAAGTGCACATTTAGCCTTAATAATACGCTCCTTCACAACAAACTAATATCTAAACATAGTACAGTTCTTCCTGAACACGTAGATGCCTACTCCATATTTGTACACTTAATAATTTGCAGCATACCCGTAAGTAGTTTGGAATTACTATATTCGCCTTGAAGTCTAAGGGTGTTTCCCCTGTCTCATACATCTTGCATACCAGGTAAAACAATTTCTTCATGATTAGTTCCCCTAACGATATCAGCAGTTCATACGGAACATCATCTACTAGGGGGCATAGGCGGATCCAAGGGAGGAGAGGGGGGGTGAAGGGTCGTTAGCCCCCCCCCCCCTCCAGCAGCTCTTTTCAGTAACTTTGTTTTTTTCTTTAGAATGCTTAGCTAGCGTGCTATCATTGTACTGAGTTTTCAAAACTGTGAGAGTTTTGTTTGAATGAGCGTGGGGTAAGAAGTGTTACCGGTACTAGTCAGAGTGTAGCTGACGATGAGAATTGTCACGCCCCCCCCCCTCCCTCTCCACCAGCAGGCCGTGGTGTATCCGCCCCTGCCCAGAGACCTCGGGCCGTATGAATAAAACTGAGCATATGCTTCAGAGAAGATGCTCAGAGCAAAAGAACGTTCTCTGAGTAAGTTCTCAAATTCGTATGAATAAAAATTTCAAAGCATATGCTCTGAGCAGGTAGTTCATTCTCACTACCTCCCCTCCTACTTGAGTAAGTTCTCCGCGTGTCATGTCCGCCACAGATCAGCTGTCCAATCGTGTATTTCTTTAAACTAGCTCAATCAGGCAAATTAAGTGTACAAATATGAAGTAGGCATCGACGTGTTCAGAAAGAACTGGACTGTGTTTAGATATTAGTTTGTTGTGAATGAGCATATTATAAAGACTAAATATGCACTTTTTACGAAAATGTATTCTGCTGGCAATACAAAATTTTCCTCACGCGAGAATCTCGTTTGTTAATGAAGTAGGGTTAGCACAATTTGCGAACGATATAATAAGAATGCATCACATATTTATCTGTTGCAACGTGGAATGCTGTAGGAGTGTTCTAACATGAGATACGCCTTGTTAAATATGACACCCAATGGTTTGCTCATAAGCGTTAGGCCATGCGATTTTGAACAAGAAACACGCTGCTAGGTATGTAATTAATCAGTTATTAATTTTCCTGTCGTGTTTACTTACTTCTAACATGACAGAAGTTAAGATTACGAAGTCAGAAAACGCATCATAAATAGCGAACCGGTTTGGATAGAAACAGTAGCTACTTCAGTAGGCCTACCTGGTATTGCAGCAACATTTATTTTGTGATAGAAACTGTGAAGTCCTGGGATACACTTTATTTGGAACTAACAGCATAAGAACTTACTAATAGATCCTATTTTAAAACAATATTATTTTGCTATGTGACTGTTTACAACTGTAAATATACACGCCAAACAAATGAGTAAACACGCAGCTGAATCCATTTGTGTTTCATATTTATGTCGGTAATGAAAACACCTCTTACATCACTCTCGTCACTGTATAAAATGCTGGAAGTGTCACACGATTTTTCCGAAGGAAGATACTCGTCAACAAAATGTTTTCATTTGTATTAACTTTATAGATTGCCTCGTATTTCTTAAAGGCTACATATGAAGGAACTTGCTTTTGCTTTCTAAGTAACAAAATTGTTGTAATTTTTATTATAAACCTCAGTAAAACATAACGTTAATAGAAGTTACTCAGCACGGAGTATGCCATAGAGCTCACTCCAGAAATCTGAGAATGTTCTCCCGTCGTGAGAAACTTCTGCAGTTTTATTCATATGAAATATGAGAATGTTCTCTGTTGTGAGTAACTTCTCCCACCCCGTTACTCACGCCGAGAACTCGGCTGAAGTATATTTTCCGACTCACTTTATTCATGCGAATCTGAGTATGTTCTCTGGAATCCAGAGTATAAAGTAGACACTCCATTTTATTCATACGGCCCCTTGTGTCGACTCAGTTCGTTCAGTGCTCTGTCACATTCTTCTCGCCTTCCTCTACTTCGAATTTTATTTTCTAGATTGCTGACGTCTAGTTTATTTCCTTCGTAAAAGCTTAATTATATCCATGGATGTGAGGTCGTGGTTGTATTACTTAATTATTTTGTCAAGTAGGCTCAACCACAGATATCGTGTAAAAACGCTAAAATATGACGCGTTTCAAGGGTCAAGCCCTCATCAACAGTTAATCTGTACAAGAATCTTAAAACCTGAGACAGTAAAAATCTAAAACGCAATCAAAGAAAACGTGGTTACTTCCCTTGTAACCGTGTCTACGCAGAAAGGTCCTCAGCATACTATGCTTCGTCAGGATTCAAACCAGACCCCAGCACTGGCGGCGCATAACACTAGCGAAATGCACGGAGTCAACAACACGACTGGGGCGCACGTATGCACGTGAAAACAAAGACCTCTAAATTCCAAATATCATCCACAAGCTATTGCGTGCATTCAGGTGTTACGAAATCATTTGCACAGTAACACAGAGCTTGAAATTTAATATAAACGACTTTTGTTATAATAGGTCCACAAAGTTTTTAAAAAAGCTGTATGTATTGCTTTGAACTTGTTCATCTAATGAAACGTCGCTTTTAGCGTTATGTATTATAATCTCCAGCTGTTCTAACAGATCTAACTTTCTTCCCTTATCATACGCAAAATCTTAACGTCGTCTTCAATCCGCTTTAATGGGTGGCCAGTTTCGCGGATATGCGTAGCTACAGCGGACTTGTCAAAATTATTAAGTCGGAAGGCGTTCATACGTTCCTTGTACCTAACTCTAAACGATCTATCGGTCTGACCAATGTAGTTGGCATTGCAACTACTACACTGTATCTTATAAACCTCTGCTTTGTCATATTTATCAGTCTCTTGGTTTAAGTTATTCCGTAATTTATGATGTAACGTATTATTACTTTTAAAAGCAGCTTCTACTCTAAAAGGTTTTAGTATGTTGGCCACTTTCTGAGATAGATTACCAAAATACGGAACCATTACTCTCTTGATATTTTCCGTGCCATTTTTATTTGATTTTGCACGCTGTTCCTTTCATATTAACTTATTCACTACGTTTTCCTGGTAAGTTTTCACCTTAGCAAGCTGTCTTATAATGTTAAATCAGTGGTTCTGTCTTTTTCGTTCATTGGCACTTTGAAGGCTCTATCGACTAAACAGCGTAGGGCAGAAAGTTTTTGGCCATTAGGGTGACAAGAGCTGTTATGTATTAGAATGTCGGTGGTTGTAGGTTTCCTATATACTTTAAATAAGTGTCTACCATCCTGTTTCGTAATGTTAGGGTCAAGTGTGCCATCCTTCTCTTGTTCAACGGTAAATTCGATTTTCTCATGTACGCTGTTAAATTTATTAACTATTTCAATAATAAGAAACTTCCTGGCAGATTAAAATTGTGTGCCGGAACCGGGACTCGAACCTGGGACCTTTGCCTTTCGCTGGCAAGCGCACTACCGACTGTGCTATCCCGACACGACTCACGATGCCACCTCACAACTCTACTTCTGCCAGTACCTCGCCTCCTACTTTCCAAACTTCACAGAAGCTCTCCTGCAAACACGCAAGACTAGCACTCCTGGAAGAAAGGATAAATTATTTCAATAATTTCAGTTTCTCCTCCATCCAACGTACCGTCAACGTAGCGTTTATAATATAAGATTTCGTGACACCTGAATGTACCCAGTATCTTGTGGATTATCTTTGGTATTTAGAGGTCTTTGTTTTTTTTTGTGTCCCAGCCTCGTCGCCGCTTTTGTGTCTCGTTTCCGTCGTAGGTGTCGGTGGCCGAGTGGAATGAGACCGACACAGGAATAAAGATAGGACGCTGGTGCAGGTACGGAGGGGAGCAGCCAGAAACTAAAAACACTAGAGTAAATTAGAACGAGATATATATTGCACAGAATTTATACAATACTTAACTTTTACATAGTACTGCAGAATGTTGATACATAGTTGAGCTAGAGTCCTGCCTAGTGCCTAACTGATAGCCAAGTCTTCACTGGTGCCTATCGGATTCCGAAGTCTTTACTGATTCCTAACTCAGGCCCAAGTGAACGATGTCGTTCAGTGGTGGCCACGAGCGTAGTTGCAGCAGAGGGCGCTCGTGGCTGTCGTCGTAAGAACGCCGCGCCGTGCGTGCATGGCAGCGCGCGGCGAAAGTAGGTGGCGCGCACTTTGGACTTGTGCGACACCACAGTTTTCATGTGCATACGTGCGCCCCAGTCGTGTTGTTGACTCGGTGCATTTCGGTAGTGTTATGCGCCGCCAGTACTGGGGACTGTTTTGAATCTTGACCAAGCACAGTATGCTGAGGACCTTTCTGCGTAGACACGGTTACAAGGGAAGTAACCACGTTTTCTTTTATTACGTTTTATATTTTTATCGTCTCAGGTTTTAAGATTCTTGTACAGATTATCTGACGAGGACTTGACCGTTTTGTATAACCAGAGACATTTTTTGTCCTCTGCAAAAAAAGCTCTTCCCAAAATTAAAGTACGGACTCTAGACAGATATAAATGATTATATAAATAAAACAAAATAAAAATTAAACATCCTTTCTAAAATAATGGATTCATACATCACGTTTTTACACTATTCGTGTAAGAAAGAGGTACTTTCGAAAATAAATAAATAAAATAAAATAAAATAAATAATAATAATGATAATAATTTATTCACAAAAATTAAACTAAATTACAGACTCTGTACTAATACAAATGATCATAAAAATAAAAAATAAAGAAACATCGTGTCTAAAGCAATGGATTACTGGTGTAACAACGTGATGTAGGAATTCATTATTTTAGAATGTTCCAGTATTTTAGTCACGATGTTTCATTTTTATTATCCTTTGTACTACTACAAAGACAGCACTTTTATTTTGTAAAGTTTTTTTTTTTTTTTTTTTTTTTTTTTGAGGATTAAAAAATCATGATAATGGTGACATAGTTTCAATGAAACTAGTTGTACAAAATAAAGAAAGTAACTGATTTTTCCGTCGGTGTTTGACAGTACATGATAATAATATCAAAAAAAGAAACAACTTCTTGATGTTCTGCCAAACTTATTTATTCCTTACAAATCGGCTTTTGGCTTTTTAGGCAATCATCAGGTGACAACTGACTGTAGTATACATGTTTTCAAACATGTTACAAACATATTACGATTTACAAAGATGCTATCACTGAAATCGATGTCAAAAAATGTCAAATGACATTTTTTATCCCTTACACATACTTGTCATATTTTTATATAAATGTTAATAACTTTCATAAATATGTACTTGTAATGAACTTACCTGTGAAATATCGATTTTCTGTGATAAACTCTTTGTAAATCGTAACATGTTTGTAATGTCTTTGAACACATGTATACTAGTCACTTATCACCTGATGATGGCCTAAGAAGCCGAAAGCCGGTTTGTGATGAATAACCCGTTTACATGGGCTCCCAAAAACGAATTTCGTAAACCGATTTCCCAATTCCGCTTTTGGTTAGTCATGTAAACACTCCAAAATCAATTATGGAAATCCACTTCTATAAAGCGGTTTTCAAGTTCCACAATCGATTTTCGTGCCCATGTAAACGCAACCGTTTTTGAAGCGTTCTTGGCTTGTCAGATTGTGTTTTCTTGTTAAGAATTTTCGCCACATAAGGACAGACGACGTTTTCTAGCGTGAAATAAAAGTATAAATATTAGAGTAAGCATGAATTTGTGTATTTAAGTAAAGAGAAAAGGCGATTCTGGAGACTGAATCAGGAGCTGAATCAGCTGTTTTTCAGCCGCCATATTAAGTGGGATAGGAAATTCAGGCTATGCCATGTAAACACGACAGCGAAAAACGGTTTACGAAAATCGGTTTTCGTCTGCCGGAAGATGTGTTGCATGTAAACGTAGTGAATAAGTTTTGCAGAACATCAGGAAGCTGTTCCTTTTTGATATTATAAATAAAGAAATATTACAAGTAATAAAGCGACTGTGGCACATAAGTACATTGTTTAAAAGTCTTTATTTTAAAAGAAAATTTTAGCATTAAATAAATTTCACTTAGGCATACGTTTTTGTATTACTGAACCCCTGGTTACTTTACGGCAAGTCTACAAGACTACACTAGGTTACGACACTAGTTGCGTGAAATGCATTGCGTGCAATTGGTTTCGTGTATGTCGACACGGCGCTAAAACTATACACCTCAGTTTCGTTGATTTGTGAGTGCCGTAGTCGCCGTAAAATGAAATCATTGGTAGCTGTAAGAGTTGTGGCAGAAATATTGCTTCTCTGTGCGAAGTCCCTGCATAATATTAAACATAAGAAGAATAAGAAACGTGTTTGGGTTCATGAGTGGATTAAAAAAAGTCGTCAGATCGGTTGCTCAGCGACCTTGCTGAAAGAAATTGTGGTTGGCGATCCTAGAAATTTTTTTAATCAACTTATAATGTCACCAGAGTAGTTCACGTTCCTTTTAAACAGAGTTAGTATTGCAACAAAGAAACAAAGTACTGTTATGCTTGATGCATTGCTACTAGAACTGAAATTGTATTACGTTTCTTGTCAAGTAGATATTCAACTCTACAGTTGCCTTAGTTCGTTTATATAGGTATAGGAATTGAATTTATTTTAGTCTGAAATACACTAAACCTCAACCCATCAATATTTAATTCACGAATAGTTGCTTCAAAAGCACTAACATGCCGCTGCTTATTCCTGAGATTTTCATCGTTAAAATCTCACAAACACCTATGCGTCGCACACATGTTAAAAACAAAATTATTTCTCCCCCTCCCCCCATCTTTGATGCATTTTGTTTTGTATTGGTTATAACCTAACCTAAAAACACGCGCAATCAGTTTCGCCAAAGTTGGAAGGTGCCGAAACTCTTTAGTTTCGCCAACGAGTTATGCGAACTCGTGCTGCACATGCGCACTGACCAGTAGCGCAGTTTCATGAAACGTAGTGTCGTCGTGTAAACTAGACTTTACGGTGCAAGTACTTCCTCCTGTGACGACGACCTTCCAAGCTAGACTTGGTGACCTCCCTGGGGAATATTCAGTGATATATAATCACTGTAGCATGTGCACTTCAACCATTAAGCTATTGGTTCAACTGTTTGTAGCGCTTAAGGGACTGCGGGGTCATCAGTCCCTAAACTTACAAACTACTTATGAACTACCTTACACTAAAGATGACACAGAGACCCATGCAGAAGGGGGGAATCGAACCCCCGACGGCGGCCGGCCGCGCGCACCGCAACACGGCGCTCCAGCAGAGAGTAATATATACAGAGAAGCAGCCCCTCCCCCCCCCCCCAAACCACTGTCCTACGCTCCCTTCATAGTTCTGTAAGATGGTAGCAGGTGTCGGATGGTTCCCTGGCTTAGTACCTGTAGACACAGACAAATATATACAGATGGGAAACCTCTGTAAGGGCCCGGTCCTATGCTCAGGGGTGTGGGGAGGGAGGGTTTCCAGCAGTTCCGTAAGATGTCCCATGATGGCGCTGCGGTCAGAAGCAACCCTTTAAACTGGCCAGAGCAGGCGGCAGGTAGCAGCTCTCCCCCCCCACCACCACCTCCCCTCAAACGCCAGCAAGCTGGACACAGCCATGGCATCTTGGCAGGCAGCACGAGCTCTCCCCTCAGCCTCCCCTCCACGCTACCCTCTGACGTGCGAGAGGCACCCTAAGCCAATGATTCGCCTGACACCTGCTAGCATCTTACAGAACTAAGAGGGGAGCGTAGGACAGTGGTTTAGAGGGGGCTGCTTCTCTGTATATGTTACTCTGTGCTGTAGACCACACCAGAGGAAGTACTGAGGGTTCCTCTCGGACGTCAGAGGGTAGCGAGGAGGGGAGGCTGAGGGGAGAGCTCGTGCCGCCTGCCACGAGGCCACGGCTGTGTCCGGCTTGCTGGCGTTTGAGGGGAGGTGGTGGTGGGGGCAGCCGATACCTGACGCCATCTCTGGCCAGTTTAAAGGGCTGCTTCTGACCGCAGCGCCATCATGGGACATCTTACGGAACTGCTTCAGAACCCCCTGCCCCGAGCCTCTGAGCGTGGACCGGGCCCTTACTGAGCTTTCCCGTCTGTTTATATTTGCACAGAGTAACATATACAGAGAAGCAGCCCCCCCTAAACCACTGTCCTACGATCCCCTCGTAGTTCTGTAAAATGCTAGCAGGTGTCAGGCGGTTCGCTGGCTTAGTACTGGTAGACGGCACAAGAGGCGCTTCTGAGGGCTGCTTCTGACTGCTGCGCCATCATGGGACACCTTACGGAACTGCTTCAGAACCCCCCGCCCCGCACCCCTGAGCGTAGGACCGGGCCCTTACGGAGGTTTCCCGTCTGTATATATTTGTCTGTGGCTCTAGTACGCGCGGCTAAATAATCCGCCGCGGCACGCTATTGGTGCACGATTCCTCGAAGCGATGCTAATACAGTATTGGGATGGATTTGCGCACTGTTTGCAGGAACAGATCCGTGTTCGGCAGACGTTTAAAGAGCGGGTGTCGGGTCTGCTGTCTGGAGGATCAGCTACGCGACCTTTCGTCCATGGCGAGACCCGCGGGCTGCGTCCGCTGTTTGGGATTCGGCGTTGTGCGCGGAACCGCTTGTCCTTGGCACGTGCAGCGAGCCTCCCAGTTGGCGACTTGCCGGCACGAGGTCACGAGGAAGCCGAGGCGAGGCGAGCCACCACGTGGGCGGCACGTGGCTTTGTTTACAGCCGCGCCTGCGCAGTTGCCGTGTTTACAAACAGATAGCCGCTCTGACGGTCGCCGTACAGCGCGTTGACGTACACTGGTCAGCTACAGCAGAGTGACCACCAACATGCCGGCCGCGGTGGCCGAAGGGACTGAGGCGCTCCAGTCACGGTCTGCACGGCCACTGCGGTCGGGGGTTCGAATCCCCCCCCCCCTCGGGCATGGATATTTGTGCCGTCCTTAGTATTAGCTAGATCATAAGTAGTTTGTAAGTTTAGGGACTGATGATCTCGTAGTTCCATAAGATGTACAAACATTTGAACATTTTTGCCACGCATGACGAAAGTGGTGGCTGAGCACAGGATCATCACCAAACGACGCGCGTAGGAGATCTTTCACGCGTCTAGCAATACTTTTTTGTTTTAATAATACCCCATGTCAATCCAAGCATGTGTGTCAATTTCTACCTCCCTATCGCCTCGGTTGCAGAGTGGTAGAGTGCCAGACTACAAATCCAAAGGTCGCGGGTTCGATCCCCGCCAGGTCCTAGGATTTTTATCTGTCACTTTCCACTTCTTTCACCTCTGGCAGTATCGCTCATGTGAAAAATGCCGAGTAGCACCGTGGTTCGGAACCCACGTTAAACTGTAGGTCCCCCTATAACTGGCTGGGTAAGTCAGTTCGAAGGTCGGAGGAAGGCAACGGCATACCACCTCCAAACAGGACCATGCCTAGTAAAGCACTGTGGTGTTCAAACCAATCTTCGGATTGATGACTGCTTTACCTTTTACCTTTTATCTACATAATTCTCATTTTACGAAAAATGAATTACACGTTCTTAATAACTCAGTGACTGTTTACATTGCTTGTTTCAGTGGCACCTACCGCCCTCCCGTGTCGTTGTAGACACTGAATGTTTACATTTCTCAGTGTATTGGCGCTTTCTCTTTCTCGCACACCCCAGGCGCCTGCTGCCAGCACGGACGGGGTTGGAACACTTGTGCGGAGTGACACCGCGGAGTGACACTTGCACGGAGTGACACTTGCGCGGAACCCGGGGACCTTGGGGTGGCTAACGGCTTTTCCTGGGTACAGGCACACCAAGAAGTCTAGCACTGCTGTTGTCAAGTTTCCACACTGTCAACATAACACGAAAATCAGTAAAACTGCACAACCCTTTGCACGCTGAAGAGCAATAAAGTAACTTGTTCTAACTACATATTAATCCGTTGAGTGTTCCTCCTGTAAACAAAAAGGTATTTTAATAGTGATAATGTTTGGAGAGTTAGTCTCTGCTGCTACAAGACTATGACTTTCCACAGTCATACCTCCTAAAGCTATATTATTTAGAACACTAAGCATATCAAGACACCTGCGTAAGCAATAAATATATTAGGTATCCTGCACAGATACGTTGATGTAATTGACCGCTATGTAGTTAACCCCACTATCACGCAACTTCCATCTCTTTAAAAATAGCTACTATGCTTTTTAATAGGAGATGCAACCTTAAACCTTCAATTAAAAAACCTTAATATGTCAATGAGTATTTTACATACTTTAAGCGTTTATTCGTAGACCCCAAAACGATTTGGCTGTATTCCAATTACAAATACATGTAAGAAATATATGAAATGTGGAATGTGTAAGGGAATGTCACACACCAAAAAATGCTAAAGATAAATTCTATTTTCCATCACCGTCATATAGAACCATTTTTACTCCGAACTTGGCATAAACCAACAGGGAGAAACAAGTTGCAAGACTTCCAGGAAAAATGAAGCGAAATTGGCAGCCAATAGTTGGTTATAAATTACATTCATTGCCTGTTAACTGTATAAATATAAATTACGGAATACGCGGAACTACTGTTCAGTACAGTCAAAAAGGTCTAAGGTAATAGGCAGTGGTTTACAATCAGATATCCGTATAACTCTCCTCCTCAAGAAGTCTGTATAAAGATTTATATTCAGAACATTCAAGAAAAAGGTGTTGAAACTATAAGAAGCAGCTCATTTACTCAGGAAGGGAAAACGTTATGGTGCCCGTAAATTTCAATGGCTGTATCTCCTGTAGTAACATTTAATTTTTGATAAAATGTTAAAATCCAATATACCAGAATTTTGTTTTTCTAAACTCAGTGCCAACTTTTTTTTGTCGAAATTTTTGCAGGAAGTAGTCTTGACGTGATTTCATACTTCTATGCATTAATATTATCAACCATGTAATTTGTGTCACAAATTGCGCGGCCGGTCCGGTCGGAGGTTCGAGTCCTTCCTCGGACATAGGTATGTTTGTTTGTACTTTGCCTAAGTTATTTTAAGTAAGATTAAGTAGGGTGTATGTCTAGCAACCAATGATCTAAGTAGTTTGGCCGCATAAGACTACACATATACACCTAATTTATTTATTTCATAACCACATTTAAGTACTAATAATTAAAGAAACTTAAAAGAGAAATTTGAAGTAAACACTGAAAACAAATGATTGATATTTCTCATAAGATGAATGCACACAACCGTTGGCTTATGTCTTGTGAATGTACCTACAAATTTTGCCATATGAAAATTTTAGTGTGAGTCCCAAATTTGTTTTTTCTATAATAACATTAAAAACATATTGAAAATCCAGAACTCGAAAATCAGTGAAGTTTTGGACTTGAAGCGTTTTCTTTACATAGTAGACACGATTTTAAAATTTGGTTGCTATCGCCAAAGTAGACGAAACGTTAAATTTTTTGGTGTAATCTTCGCCGTGTAGACTGTATGTTGTAGAAGTCTACGTCGAACCTAATCATACCTCTGAGGAGAAAACGTTGTTTGCACTTCTGCGTTTCCAGTCGGCTGTGCTGTGCTACGTAACGACATAGTACCGTTCCACTTTACCGAGAGCTATATATGTATGGGTGTGATGTCTGTTCTTTCGAAATAAGACATCACACCAATATCTGTATCATTTAGACGCAAAGATTCTGGGTTCTGTTTTCATCGCTAACGCGATTAACGACGTTAGACCTCGTGTATAAACAAAAAGTTCAAATGTTTGTATAGTCTGTGGGACTTAACTACGGGGTCATCAGTCCCTAAACTTACAAACTACTTATGAACCACTTACGAACTAGGACGGCACAAATATCCATGCCCGAGGGGGGATTCGAACCCCCGACCGTAGTGGCCGTGCAGACCGTGACTGTAGCGCCTTAGTCTCCTCGGCCACAGCGGCCGGCGTGTGTAAACACATAAAGGTTATGAGTGCCACTGGAAAAATGCATAAGTAACACCTGTTGTTTGAGACTTGAAGATGACCTGAAATCAGCCGAAATCGATATCTCGTAATAAACATAAGGTGTAGCTGTCTATATTTCATAATGCTATTCCTAACATATTTAAAAGCTGCTCAAAACCATCTAAAAAAACCTTTATAATGAGGTTGTATATAATTCCACGGTCAAATTGTGTTTTAGTTATTTGTAGTAATACACCCAAAGATCTGCCCTTGCTTTTAGTGCCTTGATCAGCTGTTTATTTTTAGAGGTATTACTAAGACAGGAAAAAAAAATCGAATTTGCGATAAATGCGAATATAGATGCGAATTCTGACTCAAAATGCAGTAAATCCGAAATTGTAGTTAGCAACGGTTGCGCTCAATTCCGATTTCATCACATTCCTCTTCACATGGTGCTGTATTGTAAATCGAATGATATTTGTATGACGTGTTATCTCCCTGTTGAATGAGGCTGTGGTATCTCCGGGCCGTTACTACAGCTCCACCTCGCTCGGTGGGCCTTTCCCTGAATATGGCACAGGTAGCGGCTGGAGGGCGAGGAGTAGGGGTGGTGTATCCCTACTTGTGGAACACCCTGTTCACTACCTGCAGCGTCCGGGTCTCCGCGCAAGTGTCTACACATTCCCTTTCCGCGCAAGTGTCACTCCCCGCAAGTGTCACTAACTCAGCACGGACAAGCCACGCGGTGTGTCGGCTCTCTCTCTCAGTATCGTCAGTTGGCAGTCAACTTGTGCTCAGTAGAGCCCCTAGCCGGAAAGTTTTCGGATAGTTTTGATTTCTTCGATTCCGTTAGGTTCTCTGGGGTGCTGAATTTCCCAACAAAATTTCGTGACGCAACATTGAAAAAAAAAATTTATATATATATATATATATAAATTAAAAAAATTCTGAAATTTTTTTCGGCTGTTTTTTGCTCATAACTCGGAAACTATCAACTTTTTACAAATAACGTCCCAGTTTAAAATTGAAGTACGTAAAATTTCTTACGGATTTCACTATTTATCTTTTCCTACCCGATGAACCATTCCAGCTCGAGCGCTAACTGAAAATCGTCGTATTTTGACTGTCTCCGCTAAAATCCACTTTTTCCACACAAGAAAAATTCAGTATCAAAAGCTGACATTCACTGAATTCTTTTCACTTAATTCTCTTTCGACCTCTAAATCTTTTTATAAGCGACCCGTCCGGTTTAAATAGCGTTTTCCAGTTCCTTCATACTCGAGCCACGAACAGCCTGACTCCTGAGTTACCAGTCTCGAGTTCCTCTCTGTTGTTCACGACGGCTCCCGCCCTCTGTCTGCAAAACACACACACACACACACACACAAGCACGCAGACAGATATCGGCTATCTGCTCAGGGTGTACTATCTGTGCGCAACGAGAAGAAAGAATTGGGGTGGGGGGGGGGGGGCATAGGAAGCAAGCTCCGCCCATCGACTCTTCAATCCATTGGCTGTGCGGCGAATGGAAGCCAATAGAACGTAGCGCAGTGCTGCCAACATACTTGCCGCCAAAAATAAATTACGTTCCAGGTGGCGCTCACCCTGCCATGTGTTAACAGTAACAGCTAATACGTACTGCCACGTTCGTAAAGGTACATAATCGACGGTGTGTTTTTGTCAAATGGCATTATGGCCAGATATATGCAGAAATTTGCGACAGTTACGTAACTTACTTGAACTCAAACTACAAATCAAATATCGTTGTCATTTTCGATGTTTACCCTGACGAAGTTTGTGGAAGCACAAATGGCTTAGAACGATGAAGAAGAGTGCAAAGAAAGCATTCTGCTACAATATCATTTACAGAAACGATGATCCCTACTGTTTCACAGGAGAGTTTCCCTGCAAATAAAAAAAAAAAAACAAAAACAAAAAAAAAAACAAGGGACGGTCCATACGTATGTTAGTGGAAAATTTCATGTTGCAAAAATGGATTCACGGAAAGCTGTGGAGGCTGCTGATACACTATCACAACAGCCCTTAACTTAGCCCTGGAAAATGAATACATGACGTTGGTGGGACAACATATCAACCTTTTGGTCATTTTAATGGGTCTGTGCCTCCAACACTCAACAATCCTCATCTTGTCACTGACAGAACTGTATCACATCATATATTGTTCCTGCAATCGGTGAGTGGTTGCGACACTACTTCTGCTTTCTTTAACTAGGGGAAGTCCTGCTGAAGCACAATGACTTGCTAACAGTCATTGATGTCTTCTACAAACCTCGTGCACATCAGGATGAGATTGCCGAAGCAGAGAACGTGTTACTCAAGAAAATGTACGGTAAGGGACATCAGATTAGCCTGAACGATTTGCGATACAGGCAATACGTATATTCTTCTTACAAAAGTAAAACTAATTTTGCCTCAATACCCCCCCCCCCCCCCCCCCCCCCCACCGAAGCTGCTGCACGACAACATTCACTGAGAGTTTATTTTCAAGTGCAGCAGTGGTTATCAGTAAAACTACTCTCGACGGACAACAAAGAGACCCAAGGAGTGGGGATGGAAAAAAAAAACAAGGAATGGTCTTGTCCCTGTGCCAACAACTTTGGACCCTGCTCTTGACTCGATACTCCGGCACATTTCTTGTAAATGCAAGAACGGCTGCCAACGTAATTGTGGATGCAGGAAAGCCGGCCTCCACTGCTCCCCCATCTGCACATCCTGTGAAGGGCTGTGTCATAACGTCAAACCTCCAAAAATCAGCACTGATGTAGAAGAAGAAGACAAAGAACAGGTTGAAGAAACACGCCTGCACAATGTGGAAGGTATGTCAAATCTCACAATCTGTTTCGTAGCAATTCTCCTTGAGATATGTTCGCTGGTCATTGATTTTTCTCGCCCACCTCCTTCATTTTCCAGATAAAGTAGCCCCAACACTGGAGACAGAACAACCTGCACCTATGCCAGGACCCACCGCCTTCGAAGAACCTCATGGAAGAACCTCTTGGAAACAACAGCGGCATATATAATTGATGCACATAATAATGTATTCTGTGTAATACAATGTAATAATATGTAGATAATTTTCAAAATTTTGTTCGGAATTTCAACTTTCTGTGACGATTTATACAATTTCTGATTTTATTAATAACTTGAAAATCATGTAATTTCATTTTTAATTTCGTGTAACTTTACGTATATGATCTAAAGGAGTGCATGGAGAACTGGGAGAAACAGTCGATACCAGTCTACATTCTACACGACTAAGAACTTGTAGGAATTCACTAAATGTCAGCTTTAAATAATGAGCGGAAAAAGTGGATTTCAGCGGAAACACCCAAAATACGATAATTTTCAATTAGCGCTTGACTCGGAACGGCTCGTCGGGCAGAAAAAACATAAACAGTGAAATGTGTAGAAAATTTTATGGACTTCAATTTTGTACTGGGTGGCTATTTGTAAAAAAAAAAAAAAAAAAAAAAAAAAAAAAAAAAAAAAAAAAAAATGGTAGTTACCGAGTTATAAGCAAAAATGCTATTTCTTCGAATTTTTGCATTGTTTTAAATGTTGCGTCACGAAAATTTGTTGGGAAGTGCCAGATTCCGATTCAGGACCCCAAGAAACATATGTATTCGAAGAAATCAAAATTACCCCAAACCTTTCCTGATAAAAAATACATATTGACTGCACTAAATATAAACAGAAACACGTCTGCTAGCAATCCTACAAAGATTAGGTTTTTTTTTTTTATTTCAGAAATAAAGACCTTGATACAACAGTATTTAACTAGACGTTTCTGTCAAGCACACCGAGATGTACCATCTGTACAATTTTGACAATTTATACCGTTTACACTCTGCATAAGCTCGTGTTACGACACGGAAGTAGAGAGTCATAAATGCGTGGGCAGGGGGGGGGGGGGAGAGGAGAGTGAATTTTGAAGACGAGAAAATACGGCGCGGGAATCCTTATTTTTAATGTATGAAACCGTAATGTATGAAGCTGTAATCTCTGCCGTTGGTGTTAACCACAAAATGTGATTATATACAGAGAGCCTGGAAAGAGAGAGAGAGAGAGAGAGAGAGAGAGAGAGAGAGAGAGAGAGAGAGAGAGAGAACGACAACGCTTAATATCTTGTTCGGGACGGCAAAGTGATCAGTTTTCAAGCAAGAACCCATAGCGGGAAACTTTCGCCTTGGGCGCTGGAGAGCATTGAAGTCTGCGAACGAGCTGTTGTGATCCAATCCGTTTTGGTTCCTGCATACTGAAGGTGTGCACCCCTTCAGACATCAGTGTATTGGGGATGGACGAAGTGATCCTAATGACATCCCTGCTCTCACGCTGCAGTATTCCTCCACACAGCCCTTGTAGCTGACCTGCTGCCGACCTTGTGTTGTCTGACAGTGCAGTAACGTTGTTGACAGTGGCGCGAAGCCGGCCGCGGTGGCCGAGGTGACTGAGGCGCTCCAATCACGGTCTGCACGGCCACTGCGGTCGGGGGTTCGAATCCCTCCTCGGGCATGGATATTTGTGCCGTCCTAGTTCGTAAGTAGTTCATAAGTAGTTTGTAAGTTTAGGGACTGATGACCCCGTAGTTAAGTCCCATAAGCTTTTTTAAAAAAAAAGTGGCGCGAAATGCATCAATTCACAGCTGCGGAAATGACGGACATTGTGCTTGCATATGGCAAAGCGGATTTGTAGTGGGCCATCGAAAGACGCCAAGACAAGACGGAATGTTTAACATAGGTATTTTCTGCCTGAGGTTCTGCTATTGTACAGTAATTAACTCCTTGCGCTTTGTACCTGCAAATACTATTCCCTGTCTACCGTATGTACTCTGATAGGTGCCGAAACGTGATGCGGGTCTTCCGCACTTGACTCGAACAGTTGTGTTGGAGAAGGTGTTGCGAAAGTTGGAAGAGGAGCCAGCCACCAGCAGCCGGAAGGTGGGTCAGGCGCTGCACACGGCATGTGGCCTGTTGTCCACGATTACCAGCTCCGTCCTCACCATCTGCAGGAAGACCAGGTATTACGGTTGGAAGAGTACCCATGACGGATACAGTTTGTGCAGTGGTATTGTAAGTTAACGACCCTCCGCTCCCTACCAGTTGCCGCCTTGCTCAGTGATTATTTTCGGTCTTAAATGCAGATGTTATCGCCCTGATAAAATTGCATTGCAACGGATAACGACTTTTTTTTTACACACAAAAGACTGCAGCAACTGACAGCATACCGGTGGCAGTTCCCTTACTAGTTGAAATTCCCCCATTTAATCATTAAGCAAAATTGGGACTCAGAATTTAATAAAAACAACTAGAGACGAAATGTATACTATTTACACAAGTTTATTAAATTCACTGTATATCTCCCTATCATCATTTTAAAGCCAAAATACAAAATATTCATTCACTAAATGTATCACCAATGGATTGAGACAAGGATCGTAACCTTACATTCATACCGTACATTCTTTACTCTCTCGTACTGCACCCACGTAGCTATGCACAACATTCCCATTAGACAAATTCATTTCCCCGCTGAAATAGAGACAGAATTAACAACCAACACAGTTCCTCATACTTTACCACGGAGGCCACCATACTCACATCCTTCCTCTTCTTCACCCGGAAACGTTCTCCTCTCGTGGCCGCTCCCCGTCCTAACCGATCCCCCCGTTCCCGTTCGCGAGTAGCCGCGCCCTCATTGGCTTGTGATCTAACGGGGTCTTCTGCCAACCTCCGAATTCTGAAGGAACTCGCAAGTCGCAGCCACTTTGCCATCTCATCCCCAAGGAAACCTCTCTGCCACACCCCAAAACTAAAGTTGGCAAACCTAGCGAGTGTTCTGCATCTCTGGCTTCCCAGCCGCGGCTTCATGCACACTTACAGACCCTCACACACACAATCACATAAGGTATAAGATGAGTTGGGTACTGTGGAGCGAAGCTCCTTATGTGAGAGGCGCTCACTTATTTGTCCTGTAATAACAATTTTAATAAATAATAGAGCACTCTTGTCTCCACCTAGTACATCTCCCATTATAGTGGCACTAAAGGCCACGCACACTTTTACGAAATGATAATCACATGAAAGTAACGTACACTGTAGTATACAAGGATTTAATGGAATGATACTACAGTATCGTTTCAGTATTTACAACAATGCATACTGTAGCCACAATCCCCGAGCTTGGTGCTGTCCTACATCTACATATATACATATATACTCCTACATCTACATATATACTCCGCAATCCACCTTCAAGTGCGTGGCGGAGGTACACTGCACCACTGGTTCACAATTCCGAACAGAGGTTCGGTATTAACATCTGGGCCAGGATAATTATCGTTCGGCCATATCTACTGCCAAACAGACTTACAGGACAGATCTATCTCACATTTCTTCGAGGTGTTTTGCCTACCCTGTTGGACGCAGTGCCGCTAAATGTTAGGACTGAAGTGAGGCTGCAGCATGGCGGGGCTCCAGCACACTTTGATCTTGCTGTGCGGAACCATCTCAACGTCGCATATCCCAGTCAGTGGACTGGTAGAGGAGGGCCAGTTCCGTGGCCAGCGCGGTCTCCAGATTTAACACCTTTTGACACCTATTTCTGAGGAACAGCATTGGGAGGTATGGTGTGTGGCATTCTTGTAACGTCTGCGGAAGACTTTATTCCTCGACTCCATGGAGTGATTGAAACAGTTCAGAGATATGTTCAAATGTTAATAAATCTATCGGATCAAACTGCGTGGTCATCAGTCCGTAGCTTACATACTACTTAAACGTAGGTAAACTAACCTAAGGACAACACACACACCCATGCCACAGGGAGGACTGGAACCTCCACGGCGAGCAACCGCGCGCTCCGCAGCGAGGTGCTTTAGACCGCTCGGCTGCTCCACCGCGGAGTTCAGAGGTAACCGCACGTATGTGCGTGTGTCTCAGCGCCGTCGCTGCACGCTCTGCAGTTCTGTAGGGGGTACGCAGTTCGAAGCCCTTTTGTGATGTAGACAGCGTGATGTAGTACTCATGTTGGGTTTACTGAAGTAATGGGTAAAGCTCACCCATCTCGACTTCGTGCTCAGGAATGTTAAAAAGCCGCGCGGTAATAGCCGAGCGGTCAGGAGCACCACGTTACGGATCGCGAGGCCTCCCGCCTCAGAGGTTCGAATCCTATCTCAGATATGGATGTGTGTATTGTCCCTAGGTTAGTTTAACATAGTTTTAGTAGTTTGTAAGACTAGGGACTGATGACCGATGTAGTTTGGTCCCATAGGATTACAAACATTTGAACGTTTTTGAATGTTATAAGGATCAGGAGGTGTATTCGAATACGCAGATGTCTGAAGGGTTGCATCCCTTCAGTTTGCAGGCACAAAAACGGATCGGATCCAACAGTTCGTTCTCAGACCTGAATTCTCTCCAGCGCCCGAGATCATGAAGACCGATCAGTTTACCTTCCCGCTCAACACACTGAATGTTGTCGGTGTTTCCTTTTAGGCAGCCTGTATACTCTCCATAGAGCACACAATAGCTTCGTAAATCTTAACGATGGTGACTGACCAGTGCTCCCGTCCACTCTGCCGTCAGTCTTCATTGTCTCTGCGACGAAGGCTGTATGATTTCCAGCCGCTATATCGGCAGGAGAAAACATTTCTTTACCGTTGAATTCTCGTAATTTTGTTGATAAGTAGAGCACATAGATTGAGCAAGCTCATCGTGTCCAGATTCATCAGGAGGGTGTAGATACCGCAGTGGACTGGCCGAGCATTCTAAGGCCCATGCTGTAGAGCGCGCGGTTGCTCGCCGTCGGATGTTCGATTCCTCCATCGGGCGTGTGTGTGTGTGTGTGTGTGTGTGTGTGTGTGTGTGTGCTTAGGTTAGTTTAACTTGTTTAAGTAGTTAAGCCTAGGAATAACCAAAGAATTTAAGTCCAATAAATTTAGAAACATTTGTACATTTTTTTGAGCATAGACGTCGAAGCGCCAGTCTGACCACGACAACTGCTCCATTTGCAATAACTCCATCCCGGTTTCTGATATGTTTTTTTTTAAATAACACATTATGTTACCACTTTAAATAATTGAGCAATGGAATCCACCAAATCCAGAAAGACTTAAATCGGATTTCGAAGTAGCAATGATGGTCTCGTTGTCTACATCTACATAAATACACCTTGAAGTGCATGGCAGAGGGTTCATCGAACCGTTTTTATGATGTTTCTCTACAGAGAGAGAGAGAGAGAGAGAGAGAGAGAGAGAGAGAGAGAGAGAGAGAGAGAGAAGAGAGGGTGAGAGTGACAGAGAGAGAAGGAAGAAACGAAGATGGAAAGAAAGTGGGAGAGTGAGGCGGAGGGAGAGGGATGGGGAGAGAGGGAGGAAGAGAGAGAGAGGAAGGAGAATAGGGAAAGGAAGAGGGAAAGAAAGGAGGGGAAAAGGGAGACAGGGGGAGAGGGAGAAAGGGAGAGGAGGTGGAGGGAGAGACAGGGTGAGAGAGGGGAGGGAGAGAGAGATGAAGGAAGGGGGAGAGGGAGGGAGAGAGGGAAGGAGGATAGGGACAGGAGGAGAGAAAGGAGGGGGAGAGGGTGACACAGGGAGAGGAGGGAGACAAGGTGAGGGAAGGGGAGAAGGAAGGAGGAGAGAGGGAGGGATACGGTCAGGAAGAGGGAAAGGAGGGGAAAGGAGACAGGGGGAGTGAGGAGGGAGAGAGGGAGGGAGAGGATAGGCAGGAGGAGAGAGGGAGGAGGGAAGGAGGGAAGGGGAAGGGAGGAGGAGAGAGCGAGGATGCGAGGGGAGAGGAAGAAAGAGTGGTAGAGAGAGATGGGGGGGACATAGAGGACAGGGTGTGAGGAAGGGGAATGAAAGAAGGGGAGGAGAAAGAGAGGGGGAGAGGGAGTGTTAAAGATGGTGGGAGAGGGGGAGGGGATAGATAGGGAGGAAGTAAGGGAGGGGGAGGGGAAGGAATGGGGAGATGAGGCAGGAGTGAGGGGGAGGGAAAGGGAGAGCGGGAAACTTGGATAGAAGCAGGGAGGAGATCTTGAGGAGGGAAAGTGAGGTGAGATGGTGAGAGGAGGAGGGAGGGAGAAGGAGAGAGGGGCATTTGGTGTAATGTGGGGATGGTGAGGGATAGAGAGGGGGTAGGGTATCTTTGGAAAGGGTAGAGAGAGAGGAGGAAAGGGAGTGGGTAGGGGAGGGAGGGGGAGAGGCAGAGATAGTGTAAGGGGAGAGAGAAGGAGAGAGGGAGGAGAGCATGAAGCAAGGGCGATTGGAGAGCGAGAGAGAGTGAGAGAGGGTGTGGAGTTGGAAGAAGGGTTGAGAGAGGGGGGAAAGAGAGGAGGAGAAGTGGTAATCAGGGTGTGGGAGAGTGAGGGAGGGGGAAAGGGAGGGAAGTGGGAGGAAGGAAGGGGGATTGAGAGGAGGGGAAGAGAGAGGGGAGAAGGGAAAGAGTGAAAGAGGGGGAGTGAGGTGGAAGGAATGGTGAGGGGGAAGGGTGGGAAGGGGGCGGGGTGGGAGGGGAAAAGAAGAGAGGGGGAGTGAGATAGGTGAGGAGGGGGAAGGGAGGGGGAGGGTGAAGGAAGAAGGGAGGGGGATAGGGTGAAAAGAGGGGGCAGAGAGAGGGGGCAGAGAGAGGGGGCAGAGAGAGGGGGCAGAGAGAGGGGGCAGAGAGAGGGGGCAGAGAGAGGGGGCAGAGAGAGGGGGCAGAGAGAGGGGGCAGAGAGAGGGGGAGAGAGAGATCGAGAGAGGAAGAGTGGGAGAGTGAGGGAGGGCGAAGGGATGGGGAGGCGGGAGAGAGGGAGGAGAGGGAGAGAGAGGGAGTGAGATGGAGGGGGAAAGGAGGGGGAGGGGGAGAGGAAGGGGATTTGTGATGAAGGGGGGGCTAGAGGGAGACAGGAAATCACCAATCCAACCGCACAACTGTGGTGATATTCCATAAGAAGGTAATTTGTGTAGAAGGCGCTTGTGTGGTACAGTATCAGAAGCCTTCAGAAAATCTAAAAACACGGAATCTTTTTTTTTGTGTCTCGTTTCCGTCGTAGGTGTCGGTGGCCGAGTAGAAAGACCGACACAGGAATAAAGGATGCACGATTGTGCAGGTAGGAGGTGACCAGCCAGTGGGACAGCAGAAACTAGAAACACTAGAGTAAATTAGAACGAGATCTATATTTCTTAGAGGCTTATTAATACTTACCTTTTACATAGCTCAGTACTGCAGAATGCTGATACATAGTTGAGCTAGAGGCCTGCCTAGTGCCTGTTCGATAGCCAAGTCTGCACTGGTGCCTATATGATTCCGAAGTGTTCCTATCTCAGTCCCAAGTGAACGATGTCGTTCAGTGGTGGCCACGAGCGGAGTTGCAGCAGAGGGCGCTCGTGGCTGACGTCGTAAGAACGCCGCGCCGTGCGTGCATGGCGGCGCGCGGCGAAAGTAGGTGGCGCGCACTTTAGACTTGTGCGACACCACACTTTTTATAGCCTTTGTTGATAGCACTCATCACATCATGTGCATAAAGAGCTCTCTACCAAATTACGTGACAGGCTTTCGTTGTGGTAACTATTGTAAGCTTCCCGCATTGAAGTTCGAGCTAAATTTGTAGTTTCTGTAAAAGATTGCAGTCCTGGTGATTTTGTGTCCGTTTAAATTTGTCATGCTATTTTCTTTGCTTTTGTACGAGTGATCTAAACTGTTTTGTGTACTACTGCGTGGTAACCCCCTCTATTGTTAATTTGGTATAAATCTGTCAATGGTTGTCAATATTATTTCTGTTAATGTAAGCCACATCAGTTTTGAAAGAGTGGAAATTCTCAGGAAAACGCGAATCGAATTTTTATCTCCTAATTTTGGTGGATTTTAAAAGTCCGAAAGTCAGTCACGCTACGACAACTCTGTTTTCACTAATCACTGTGTTGTAGCGACACTACCGAGCGAGGTGGCGCAGTAGTAACGCACTGGACTCGCATTAGGAAGGATGGTGGTTCAAATCCACTTCCGGCCATCCAGATTTAGGTTTTCCGTGATTTCCCTAAATCACTCCAGGCAAATGCCGGGATGGTTCCTTGCAAAGGGCACGGCCGATTTCCTTCCACAACCTCACGCAAACATTCCGAGCGTGAGCTCCGCCTCTAATGACCACGCTGTCGACGGGACGTTAAACCTTAAGATTCCTTTTTTGGCCAACTTTAGGTTACGGTAGTAACACTAAAAGTGGGCCTTTGCAATCGTCTTTTGACAGCTCGAAATTTAAATCAAAATAAAGGATTAACCGTTCATCTGACACGAAAATTTAATGACCTAATTTGTAGAGGAGATAATTCTCTACAACTTTGCTCTGTTATGTTTTTTTCATATCTCGTATCGTTTGAGAGATATTTGCAAAAATAACGGAGTTTTGACACCATCCATTGAATTAAAGAAAACCAGCCATTCGCAGATGTCACGTGACATTCCTTGCCCAGAACTCTCTGTGGCATACGCCATTGCGTCGCGTATTTGATGATTTTCTTATTGTAACTTACACGTTGTCATTTCAAAGCAATGGCGCACTGAAGAATTAACAAAAGCACGCCGTTCTTAGTAAGATAAATGATAATCTAGTGTCTACAAATGCCATATTAGCATCAGTTAACGACGGCTATCAATAGTATGAGATTACAGATCATAGCTTCTAGGTGTTAGCTCTAGCGTAGTGGGCAATGTGAAGCTGAAGGTCAGTGGTTCGGAACCCGCAAAGACCTAAATTTTCTTTTACTAAAAGGGTTTCATACATTCTTATTATTTAGTTTTTTATTATTTAGATTATTATTTTGGTCCAAAATGTTTGCAAAAACTTATAAAACTACAAATCTAAATTGGGCCGTTGAACACGTCAGTGCGATTTTTATTGTAGCGACACTGCAATTAGATTCGGAAGGTTCGTGGTTCAGATCTCCCTTCCCCCGCTGCATATAGATTAGTGACATTTTGCATAACTTCAGGCAAATGTTTTCTTGACAATGGTGTGGCCGATTTCATCTGACATCCTTTTGCGTTTTATACTGATGTTGGGACGTCAAGCCGTCGTAACGTTCGTGAGTTCGTTCCCACCTCTGTACAGAGCTGTTTCAGTTGGAGCCTTCGTCCTCGATTAAAGCCAGCTGTGGTTCGCGGGCGGACAGGAAGTGTGTGATTAGACGAGGGCCACGTCTCGCATAAAGATTAGATTGCCTCGCGCGCACACAATACCATTAACGTTTTCAATGGGGAGCTCGTTCCCACACGCGAGTGCTTTTGGCCCCGTCACACTGACCTACCTCTCTGCCGATGGGCGAGATACCCCACTCCGTCACGCCCTCACTTTGCTTCTTCTGATCTTGACAGTCATCTTACCACATATTTTAGGAGACCATTTTTGTTTAATTTTTTGGATAGCAGCACTCTTATTTAAATGTATACATAAATGTAGACAAAAGAGTCTAGAGTGCAATGATTTGGAACTGGGCAGACGTAGGACCGAAACTATTGGCTATTATAATTGCTACACCACGAAGATGACGTGCTGCAGACGCGAAAGTTAACCGACAGGAAGAAGATCCTGTGATATGCAAGTCATTAGCTTTTCAGCGCATTCACACAAGGTTGGCTCCGGTGGCGACACCTACAACGTGCTGACGTGAGGAAAGTTTCCAATCCATTTCTCATACATAAACAGCAGTTGACCGGCGTTGCCTGGTGAAACGTTGCTGTGTAAGGAGGAGAAATGCGTACTATCACGTTTCCGAATTTGATAAAGGTCGGATTGTAGCCTATCGCGATTGCGGTTTATCGTATGGCGACATTGCCGCTCGCGTTGGTCGCGATCCAATGACTGTTAGCGAAATATGGAATCAGTGGGTCCAGGAGGGCAATACGGAACGCCGTGCTGGATCCCAACGGCCTCGTATCACTAGCAGTCGAGATGACAGGCATCTTATCCACATGGCTGTAACGGATCGTGCAGCCACGTCTCGATCCCTGAGTCAACAGATGGGGACGTTTTACAAGACAACAACTATCTGCACGAACAGTTTGACGACGTTTGCAGCAGCATGGACCATCAGCTTGGAGGCCCGCTGCGGTTACCCTGACGTTGCTTCTACGATGGTGTACGTAACGACGAACCTGGGTGTACGAATGGCAAAACGTCATTTTTTCGGATGAATTCAGGTTCTGTTTACAGCATCATGATGGTCGCATCTGTGTTTGGCGACTTCGCGGTGAACGCACATTGGAAGCGTGTATTCGTCATCGTCGTACTGGCGTATCACCCGGCGTTAAGATATGGGGTGCCATTGGTCATACGTCTCGGTCACCTCTTGTTCGCATCGAAGGCACTTTGAACAGTGGCCGTTACATTTCAGATGTTTTACGACCCGTGACACTACCCTTCATTCGATCTCTGCGGAACCCTACATTTCAGCAGGATAATGCACGACTGCATGTTGCAGCTCCTGTACGGGCCTTTCTGGATATGGAAAATCTTCGACTGTTGCCCTGGCCAGCACATTCTCTAGATCTCTCACCAACTGAAAACGTCTGGTCAAAGGTGGCCAAGCAACTGGCTCGTCACAATACGCCAGTCACTACTCTTAATGAACTGTGGTATCGTGTTGAAGTTGCATAGACATCTGTACTTTTACAGGTCAACCAAGCTCTGTTTGACTCAATGCCCAGGCGTATCAAGGCCTATATTACGGCCAGAGGTGGTTGTTCTGGGCACTGATTTCTCAGGATCTATGCACCGAAATTGCGTGAAAATGTAATCACATGTCAGTTCTAGTATAATATATGTGTCCAATGAATACCCGTTCATCATCTGCATTTCTTCTCGGAGTAACAATTTTAATGGGCAGTAGTGTAAATTCATCTTACCTCCTCCCTCCGCGCGTAGAAGTCGAGAAGGCTGAGGCTGAGGCAAAAATACAATGCAGACTGCAATGAAGCATGTTTGGATTTATTTCCATCTGCTTGCATTACTGAACCTCCCGATACCAGTGTTGCATAGTAATAGGTTCGAATGTACTTAGTCTACTATCAATTTCTTTTCCAAAACTATTGTTATTCTTTTTCCTAACGTGACTATCCGAAGTTATTTTCTATTATTTGACGTCGCAGAAGTTAGTTTAATTAGCAAATATTAATTAATTCATGCAAGAGGCGTTTTGTTGTAGGTCATATTAGGATAATTAGTATCTTGATAAAACTAAGTAAATTATTTACTAATAATATTAAAGTAGGTATTATTATGTTTCACAATTAATGTTAGGAAGTTGTGCCATCATTGGTTTCTGTATAATTACCGTTTATTAGGAAGTAATTGTTTAAAAAACTATTGAAATATACTTCAAAGTGAGGCATTATTAATTTAACAGAGGTTTGTATATAAATTTACGCTATCTTTTACTATAGCCAGTTGTATGTAATTGTTTACTTTTCCATCCTAATTAAGTTAATGGATTCAATTAACAATGCCGGCCGCAGTGCCCGAGTGGTCTGCGGCGCGTGCGGTCTTTAGTATAAGGTAGTTCATAAGTCGTTTGTAAGTTTAGGAACTGATGACCCCGCAGTTAAGTCCCTTAAGCTTAACAAACGTTTGTACATTTTTTGCAATTAACAATACGTAATTTTCAGTGACATTGTTTGGATGATACAAATAGGATGGTTTCGCGCCATGTAAATGAGTATTTTGATAAAATTCAATACACACACACCAGAAAATCTAAAAATTAAAACTTCAATAATATAAAGTCCTGGGTGCAGATGTGTAGAAAAAAATCGCAAAGCTGTTAAGACGTGTTTATTTAGACACAACCAGTGTCACATCGGTATAGATGCATCTTCAGGTGACACCTGTGAATAGGAAATAATCTGAACCCTAACTGGAGTATCTAAAAGGACAGGTGTCACCTGAAGATGCATCTATACCGATGTGAAACTGTTTATAAATAAACACGTCTTAACAACTTTGCGATTTTTTTCTACACATCTGCACCAAGATGTCTTTTTATACCTTTTTATACCTTTGTTAGGTTACGACCGGTTTACCAACATTAAAAGTGCATCTTCAGGTATCGTCTTTACTACATGAGGTGGAAAGACTTACTGCGACGTCCCAATATTCATGTTGGGTGCCGGGTTTTGTGGGGGCTCTCCTCAAACTTCTTAGAAGGTAGGTAGGTATACATGTAACACCGTTAAGTGGACGTCTATATGGTTAAAGTCAACAGTTGGTTAATCCAATTGACTGCCTAAAAAATTCTATGAAATTAGACGTTGGGGCCGCACGGGAGTGTCCGTGCGGTCTGGAGCGCCACGTTCGAGGTTCGAATCCTCCCTCGGGCATTGATGTTTGTGTTGTCTTTAGTATCAGTTAGTTCATAAGTAGTTTGTAAGTTTCAAATGTTTGTATAGTTTATGGGACTTAACTACGGGGTCATCAGTCCCCAAACTTACAAACTAATTACAACCTATCTAATACTAAGGACGGCACAAATATCCATGCCCGAGGGGGGATTCGAACCCCCGACCGTAGTGGCCGTGCAGACCGTGACTGGAGCGCCTCAGTCCCCAGTGGGTTCGCGTCATATCTCGTTAAAACACTTGGCAAAATCAGAAGCGTTTTGTAGTCTTAAGTCTGCGTTTTGATGTCTCAAAAGTAATAAGATATTAAGAACCGTTATTATGAATAGCAGTGATTTTCCGTCTTTGCAACTACAATAAAAATGCAATTTTTTTCTCACCAGACGCGTTTCGTGTTATTGAATGTAAAACATCTTCAGTGGTCTGTAATAATAGAAATCTATAGTTGGTTTTGTGTTTAGATCGAAAACAGTTCTTAAATGGACCCTGAAAAGTAGGCCTAATGTTTGTTACTTACGGAAATTTTGTCCGTTTAGTGCAATACCGCCGGTTCTTCATGCTGTGTCGTTTTTCACTGTTTTCACTGTCACTGTTTCACTGTTCATAGTTGTTTTCCACAGATCAGAAGGGTTTGTTTTTGTTTTTACTGATTCTGCTCAGTGTGTTATTGCATCAGTAAAAACAAAAACAAACCCTTCTGATCTGTGGAAAACAACTATGAACAGTGAAACAGTGACAGTGAAGAAAACGACACAGCATGAAGAACCCGCGGTACTGCATCAAATATACCGGCATTCCATGATGTGAAGCGAAAAGAAGACAAAATTTCCGTAAGTAACAAACATTAGGCCTACTTTTCAGGGTCCATTTAAGAACTGTTTTCGATCTAAATACAAAACCAACTGCAGATATGTATTATTTCAGACCACTGAAGATGTTTTACAGTCATTAAAACGAAACGCCTCTGGTGAGAAAAAATCGCATTTTTATTGTAGTTGGAAGGACGGACAACCACTGCTATTCATAATTATGAAAGCAACTACGGACATTATGGCGACACAAACGAAGAATTTTAAGAACCGTTAGTTGCGCGTTCGACATAAAAGTTCTATTGACATTAAAACCATAAAAGGTATTCTAGTGAACAAACAGTATTTATTGAATTCAGGAGTGCAATAGTCCTGAATAAGTATTTCCGTCCTTTAAGATCGTATCACTATGGAAAAATGTGTGCTGTGGCAATGAAGGAAAACTGATGGAGTTCAAGTATGTGACCACGTTGTAGTCATAATACGGCATCGTTTGTTGTAATTGTCACATACTCGCTTGCTGGTGGTAGCTAACGTCCGTTGGACCTGTTACTGTGTAAGACTACAAAACGCCTCTTGTTTTGTCAAGCGTTGTAACGAGATATGACGCGAACCCATTGGCACAACCCATTCTTAATTCAGATTCAGGAGAGATACAACAAGCTTCCAACGTTCAATGTAATAAAAATTTTTAGGCAGTCAACTTGGTTTAACCAACTGTTGACTTCAACCATATAGACGTCCACTTAATGGTGTTACATATAAACTTATTTACCTTATGAGAACTTTGAGGAAAGCCCCCATAAAACCTGGCACACAACATGAATACTCGTACGTCGCAATAAGTATTGCCACTTCATGTACTAAGGAAAGTACCTGAAGATGCACCTTTAACGGCGCGAAACCAGTCGTGATCTAGTAAGGGCATAAAAAAAAAAGCTAATGCGGATTACGATGATTCATGAAAAGATATTCTGGCTTAATTCTTTGTATTACCTTCTAGAATTTCTTAACGATGTATTTTAGCTATGGATGCACAAATTATAAAATATTTTGCACTAATAGTTCATTAAAGTGTCAATGAACTGCAATTCTACGTATCGCCTAAATTATTTGTAGTAGACTAGTTTTGCCCCATGGAATTTCAGACGGCCGTTACCGAAAGATCTAACTGGTATACAATCGGACTGGGAGATAGTGATTTAAGTTGCTTTCATACTACATGCGTATCTACTTCTAACTTACGCATGTCGGCAGTTGTCGTTGATACTAAATCTGGAGTATTTGCTTCGTCTTCTGTGGTGAAGGAATATCAGCATTGCTATCGCGTAGTCAAGGTATTCATTGTGTTTTGCCGCTGGTATACTTTACATACGGCCAGAATTTCGTAGGAAATAGGCACAAGAAATAAGTACATTATTTAGTAACCCGTCACCGTCACAAGATCATTAAGGTTAATAAATAATGTACTTATTTCTTGTGCCTATTTCCAAAGTAATTCTGGCCGTATGTAAAGTAAGGCGGCCAACCGTCCCAGTTTCTGCGGGACCATCCCGGAATCTGCCACTCGTTCCCGCATTGGAGAACTTCATAAAAGTGTCCCGCAAAATACCTAATTTGTCCCGCAAGTCTCACATCCCGGTAATTTTTCATATTCCACCGACTTCAGATTATTCCCATGTATCGTAAGCATTACGAATCAGGATATGTGTGGTACGTGCAGCATCTTTCGCTGTCTGGTGTACATAAAAAGAAATAAATTTGTATCGCGACTTGCTGTTAGCCCGGGGTGACCACTCTTAGGTCTGTGAGGTTGAAAGCGACCTGAAAAACAACAGGTACCAGACCTAGAATTCCGAGTGATGCCGAAGAGCCGAAGATTTGTGGGCTTTCCATACCTTAAGTGACAATCAGAGTTTTAGATCAATGGAATTAACTTCTTAATTGATTCAAAGAATGATTCAAAAGAAGTTCTGCTGCGCGATACCTAATTGCGAAGCAATATGTGAGTTCGTCTTTTTCTTTAGATAACGTATACGAAGGTCCTAAAGACGTTCCGGGTATCTGTCTCCGTACATACATTTCAAACCACAAAGACCTCAAAATATTTCTAACACTAGTGTGTAATTTCATCCAAAGCCTGGAATGAATGTAAAAATATTACGAATCCTTAATTTACCAGGTGAAACTGCAGAAATTATATCTGATTCTTTAACTGCATTCTGGAAAAACTTGGGCTTCAGGAGAAAGTAATGGGAATTTTTGAACAAAAATGCCCGTATAAATTTTGTCGCAATTCAACATGAAGGGCAATGTAATGTTCTCATCAAAGTTCACTTACAGCTGAAATACTACATTCAATGCTGATTGTAAAATTTAATATGGGAACTTGCGAAAGTATTACAAAATTCTAAATCAAAACCAAGATTTAGTAAGGGAAAAAAAGGGTCACTCATGCCAGAAATATGGATTTTAAAAATAAATGAAAAAATTAATAAACAATTTTTATATCCAATTTTAGCACAATCAGGATACATGGTGACTTACACTCAATTTCCATACAAATGCACTTAACGTCCTACACTGACCTTGGCCGTCATAAGCAAAACCATTCAAAACGTGTCAGACTAAAAAAATTAATAAAGGTGCTTGCAAAATTACTTATGAATCTGTAATTAGGATGTACAGTTGACAATAGAACATCATTATTGTTAAATATATTTAAAAATCAATGATTTACTTTGCCGCCTTAGTTTCTTTACTAATTTCAGAATAAACGACACATTGTCACTGAGTAGCGTGTGATAGTACTCATCCACATCCTCGAAACGTCCCACATTTGGATTTGAAAAAGTTGACCGCCTTAATGTAAAGTATACCAGCGGCAAAACACAATCAATACCTTGACAACGCGATAGCAATGCTGATATTCCTTCACCACAGAAGACGAAGCAAATACTCCAGAATTAGTATCAACAACAGCTGCCAACATGCGTAAGTTAGAAATAGATACCCACGTAGTATGAAAGCAACTTAAATCACTATCTCCCAGCCCGACTGTATACCAGTTAGTTTCCTTTCAGAGTATGCTGATGCCATAGCCCCATACCTACTTATCATACACGACCGATCGCTCAGCGAAAGACCGGTACCCAAAAACTAAAAAGTTGCGCTGGTCAATATTCTAGAAACGCAGTAGGAGTGATCCGCAAAATTACAGGCCTATGTCATTGACGTCGGTTTGCAGAAGGATTTTAGAACATATACATTCCTCAAATATTATGAACTTCCTCGAAGAGGACGACCTATTGACCCACAGTCAAGATAGATTCAGAAAGTATCGTTCTCGTAAAACTCAGCTAGCTCATTACATACATGATGTGATGAGTGCTATCGACAAGAGATTTCAAAAGATTCCGTATTCCTAGATTTTGACACTGAACATCAAATGCGTCTAATCAAGTTGCGTCCTTATGAAATTACGCCATAGTTGTGCAATTGGATTAGTGATTTCCTGTCAGAAAGGGCACAGCACGTTGTAACTGACGGTAAGTCAGAGTGTGACATTTGGCGTACCCCAGGGAAGTGTTATAGGGCCTCTAAAGGTCCTTATTTTTATAAACAATTAAGGAGACAAGAGTGGCTCTCTTGGGCTATTCGCGGATGATGCTGTCACTTATAGGTTAGTAAAGTCACCAGATCAAAAGCAACTGCAAAATGATTTAGATAAGAGTTCTACATCGTGCAAAAATTAGAAATTTACCTCACAAGACGAGTGACCCGAGTACCTGACAACGAAGGTGTGGATTTAAGAGTTCCAGTAATGATCCTCGTGGCATCATTTACATAGATACCTGTTTGTTGGCTACTTCTATTTCAAACAGGAGGACAGTATTCGGCGACAGGAAACACAAATGCTTGCGCTGTGCATCTTTGTTTGCCTTAGATCCCGGATAACATCAGCCAGGTTCCTTACTATATAGTTTCTTATTTCTTGATTTTACCTACTTTTCTGATAGTTTTAACTGTTTCATGTATGCCAGGGACCTGTCGAGAGTCACGCCCAAATATTTGGGGTGTCGAGAATGTCATAATTTTTTGTTGCAGAAGATTACATTTAATTATTTTGTCAAGTAGGCTCAACCACAGAAATCGTGTAAAAACACTAAAATATGACGCGTTTCATGGGTAAAGCCCTCATCATCAGATAATCTATACAAGAATCATAAAACCCGAGACGATAAAAATCTAAAACGTAATAAAAGAAAACGAGGTTACTTCCCTTGTAACCGTGTCTACACAGAAAGCTCCGCAGCATACTGTGCTTCGTCAGAATTCAAACCAGACCCCAGCACTGGCGGCGCATAACACTACCGAAATGCACAGAGTCAACAACACGAGTGGGGCGCACGTATGCACATGAAAACAAAGACTTCTAAATTCCAAAAATCATGCACGAGCTGGTGGGTACATTCAGGTGTCACGAAATCATTTGCACAGTAAGACAGAGGTTGAAATTTAAAATAAACGACTTTTGTTATAATAGGTCCACAAAGTTTTTAAAAAAATCTGTATGTATTTCCTTGAACTTGTTCATTTAATGAAACATCGCTTTTAGCGTTATGTATTGTAATCTCCAGCTGTTGTAGCAGATCTAACTTTCTTCCCTTATTCTGTTTATGCAAAATGTTAAGGTCTTCTTCAATCCGCTTTAATGGGTGGCCAGTTTCGCGGATATGCGTAGCTACAGCGGACTCGGATGTGCGTAGCTACAACGAATACACACTCGTCACCACAAATGTTATTCGCTCCGCAATATGGCAACAACGGCTTCACTTCTGTTCTAACCTCTGTTCTAACCTCCTTGATCTGCATTAACAATCTTCAGAATGAAGACGTCAACATCGCGATATGATTAATTATATACAGACCATCATCATCTGGTCAAGAATCTCTTAGAAGCAGGTGGTAATATAACATGTATATTTTATATTTTGACTAAGTGCAATGTTGCATTTTCTATTTAAACTCCTTTCTTTAAACAGCATGACCACATTGTAAGATTTATACGACCATCTACATCTTCATGGGATACTCTGCAAATCACATTTGCCTGGCAGAGGGTACATCGAACCACCGTTAAACTATTTACCTCCCATTACATTCTCGAATAGCGCGCGGGAAGAAAGAACACCTGAATCTCTCCGTTCGAGCTCTGATTTCTCTTATTTTCTTCTGGTGATCATTTCTACCTATGTAAGTGGGAGTCAACAATATATTTTCGCATTCGGAGGAGAATATTGCCGACTGGAGTTTCGTAAGTAGCCCACGCCGCAGCGATAAGCGCCGTTGTTGTAATGATTCCCATCCCAGATCCTGTATCATTTCCGTAACGCTGTCTCTGTGTATCGTGACAATACGAAACGAGCTGCCCTTCTTTGGACTCTTCCGATGTCCTCCGTCAAACCCACCTGATAAGGATTCCACACTGGGCAGCAATACTCCATAAAAGGACGGACAAGAGTAGAGTATGCAGTTTGTTTTGTAGTTCTGTTGCATCTTTTAAGGGTTCTACCAATAAAACGCAGTCTCTGGTTCGCCTTTCCCACGACATTATCTACGTGGTCTTTCCAGTTTAAGTCTGACCTGATGGTTTCGTAGCCCATTTAGAAAAGGCGTCAGTAAATACGAGGGTTGGAACATGCATACTGATAAGACTGTTATGGAGACACTGTTGTTGTTGTTGTCGTGGTCTTCAGTCCGGAGACTGGTTTGATGCAGCTCTCCACAATACCCTATCCTGAGCAAGCCTCTTCATCTCCACATAAGAACGTCAATCTACATCTGTCTGAATCTGCTTACTGTATCCATCTCTTGGTCTTCCTCTGCGGTTTTTACCCCACACACTTTCCTCCAACGCAAAATTTACAATTCTTGGTGTCTAAGAATGTGCCCTACCAATCTATCCCTTCTTATAGTCAAGGTATGCCAGAAATTTCTTTTCTCACCTATTCTGTTCAGTACCTCCTCATTAGTTAAGCGATCCATCCACCTAATCTTCAGCATTCTTCTGTAGCACCATATTTCAAAAGCCTCAATCCCCTTCCTGTTCGCACTGTTTATCGTCCATGTTTCACTCCCATACAAGGCAACACTCCATACAAATGCCTTCAGAAAGGACTTCCTTAGGCTTAAATCAATATTCGATGTTAACAAATTTCTCTTTTTCAAGAACGCTTTTCTACCCATTGCCATTCTGCATTTTATATCATCTGTACTGCGACTATCATTTGTTACTTTACTGCCCAAGCATCAAAACTCATCTACCTCGTTTATTGCTTCGTTACCTATTCTAATTCCTTCAGCATCACCTGATTTTCTTACACTGCACTCCATTACCCTAGTTTTGCTCTTGTTAATGTTCATCTTATATGCACCTTTCTGCACACTGTCCATTCCGTTCAATTGCTCTTCCAGGTCCTTTGCTGTACCTGACAGAATTTCTATATCGTCGGCAAAACGCAATGATTTAATTCTTCCCCCTGAATTTTAATTCCTTCACCAAATTTCTTCTTGATTTCCTTTATAGCTTGCTCAATGTACAAATTGAATAACATTGGAGAAAGGCTACAACCCTGTCTCACTCCCTTCCCAACCACTGCATCCCTTTCATGCCCTTCAACTCTGACAAACGCTGTCTGGTTTTTGTACAAGTTGTAAATAACCTTACCCTCCCTATATTTTATTCCTGCTTGCTTCAGAACTTGAATGAGTTTATTCCAATCAACATTGTCAAAAGCCTTCTCCAAATCTACAAAAGCTAGAAATGTAGGTTTGCATTTTCTTAATCTATCTTCTAGGATAAGTCGTAAAGTGAGTATTGCCTGCCGTGTTCCTACATTTCTCCTGAACCCAAACTGATCTTCCCCGAGGTCAGCTTCTACCAGCTTTTCCAGCCTTCTGTATATAATTCGTGTTAATATATTGCAACCATGACTTATTAAACTGATGGTTCTGTAGTTTTCACACCTGTCTGCACCTGCTAACTTTGGAATGGGGATTATAATATTGTTCTCAAAGTCTGAGGGTACTTTGCCTGTCTCATACATCTTACACACCAGGTAAAACAATTTTGTCATGGCTGGTTCTCCCAGGGACTTGAGTAGCTCTGAGGGAATATCATCTACTCCAGGGGCCTTGTTTCGACCTAGGTCTTTCAGTGCTCTGTGAAATTCATCTCTCAGTATAGTATCTCCTATTTCATCCTCATCTACTTCTTCTCCCCTTTCTACAATATTGCCGCTAAGTTCATTTCCTTTGTAGAGCCCCTCTATATACTCTTTCCACCTTTCAGCTTTCCTTTCTTTGCTGAAAACTGGTTTTCCATCAGAGTCCTTGATATTCGTAGAGCTGTTTTTCTTATCTCCAAATGTTTCTTTTATTTTTCTGTAGGCTGTATCTATTTTTCCCCTATTTATACATTCTTCTACATCCTTGCATTTGCCTTCTAGCCACTCCTGCTTAGCCATTTTGCACTTCCTGTCAATCTCATTTCTTAGTCGTCTGTACTCTATTTTACCTGTTTCATTTACTGCATTTTTATATTTTCTTCTTTCATCGATTAAATTTAGCATCTCCTGTGATATCCAAGGATTTTTTGTAGGTCTTGCCTTCCTACCTATTTTGTCCTCTGCTGCCTTCACTATTTCATCTCTCAATGCTACCCATTCCTCCTCTACTATTTTATTTTCCACCGTTTCTGTCAACTGTTGCCTAAAGCTCCCTCTGAAATTTTTAAGAACTTCAGGTTCCTTCAATTTATCCAGGTCCTATCTCCTTATTTTCCTACCTTTTTGTAGTTTCTTCAATTTCAGCCTACAGTTCATAACCAACACACCATGAAATGGAATCTCCCATTGTCGCTGATAACACACCTCCGAGCAAATGGACACGCCCCACGTCATCGGCGTGCGCACCATTGTGGGAAAAACAGACACTTGTGAGCGAGCGGCGGTCTAACGTAACGGTGTCACTGTGTTTTCCAAACAGGAACAACGGAGTTGGATCAAGATTGAATGTGTCAGAGGTCGTACACCATGACAGCGTCATCAAGGTCTTAAAGAGGCGTGCGGGGAATCGGCATTGCCGTACAGAACAGTGGCACGTTCGGTAAAAGCCTTCAATGAAGATCGGCAAACAGTGGCAGCCATGCAACGGGCAGGTTGTCCTAGCGACTCTGAAGAAGAAGTGCGTGCTGTTACCGCGTTAGTGGACAGAGATCGACGCAAGACGATTCCTGAGCTCGCCCATCCCTTGCATGCTGAAGGAACGCCTTGAGCATGCGAAAAATTCTATCACGATCAGTTCCTCATGAACTGACGGACATGGAGAAATGGATGCGTTACTCAAACAGTTCAAACACACTTGGAGCGCTATGAGCGCGAAGGAGCGGCTTCCTTACGCCGTGTCGTAACACTGGATGAGACACGGGTCTCGTCGTACCAGCCTAAACTGAAACGCCAATTCAACGAATGGGTTCACTGTGGGTCGCCGCGAAAGTCGAAAGTGCGTCAGAGTCCCAGATGTAAGAGTACACCTGTCGCTGTATCTTACAGTTTGATTTAACGTAATGTATATATGGTCTTAAATTTGTTCGTTTCACGTATTTTCATTTCTTGTATGCTAGATATATTTCTTATGTAACGTCATTTCCTATATTGAATCATTTAGTGTAAACATGTACTGTATGTGTAAACCCGCATGAATGCACGGACATTCTTATACTGTAAGTTGGGAATGCGCCAGAGAAAATGTTGCACCTGTAGTAAAGACTGTCTTTGGTACAGAAGTAGTAGCTGTGAGTGTCGCGCTGCTGAAGCAGTCGCGGAGCGGACTCGCCAAAGTGCCGCGGTGGAGTAGCCGAGCGGTCTAAAGCGTCTCGCTGTGGAGCGCGCGGTTGCTCGCCGTGGAGGTTCGAGTCCTCCTTGGGGCATGGGTGTGTGTGTTTGTCCGTAGGTTAGTTTACCTAGGTTTAAGTAGTTTGTAAGCTACGGACTGATGACCACGCAGTTTGGTCCGATAGATTTACAGACATTTGAACTTTTGAACTCGCCACAGAAATGTTTTGTTGATGGTGCAGAGGCACGGTAGGCGCAGTGTGGCGCGAGTTTAATGAAGTAGCAAAGTTGCAATAAGCTTGAGAGGCGTACTGTTTAATGTATTGAAGGAAGTGCGGAACAAGTGATCAGTGTAATGTTTTTTCATGTGTGCAAGAAAAGTAATTGTTTGGTTGTCAAGTCTATTGTCACCGAGAGTGATCGTTGCTGTAATTACGGAGACTAGGTGTATCAATCATTTTTCAAAGTAATTACGATCAGTTTTAAAGAAATTGCTAGACGAGTTAAAGAATTGCTAAACGTGTTACAACCACAGAGACTAGTAATTAAAGTGCAGTGCTGTTCTAAGTTTTGCAATCAATTTTTATGCCAAAGCTTTTAAATTGCAAGAGAGTTTGCACGTAAAGTTGGTTTCATTTATATAGAAAGTAACCAGGCTAACAGTAGTCAAAGTATTATAGTTGATCAACCAGACTTGACGAAAGTAATTTTTATGAAATACGTTAAATGCCAGACTCTGCTCAGCCAGTTACACGTGTACGCTACCCAGGCCCTGGAACCAATTAATCAAAAAATAGTTCACATAAAGTTTTATAAGGAAGTTGAATGCTTTAAACAATATTATCAAAATTATTGGGAAATTTGACTGTAGTATTTGTAAAGCTCATTGCACCACGGAGTTTCACAGTACTGAGCTATTATCATTGCAATCAGAGTCTATCAGCTATTACGATTTTGATTATAACACGAACATGCCATCACCACTACATGAATTCTGACACATTTATTAGTGAAGTTGTGCTGTTCGTGAATCGTAACAGTTGCTGGTTGGAGCCTGTAGTCAATGCTAAGTCAGATAGGGCCAAGCTTAATTAATTACGACACTGATCATCAGTAATTAAATAACATCAATATTATTTATTCAGGATTTCTAACTCCCGCTGGCAAAGTGTTGTCACTTTTGACAAGTGCGATTAGCAGCAACTTTCAGTAACAAAATTATCACTACTACACCCTGTTACGCATTCCTTTCATTTCGACAATATTTATACACAAATTGATCTCCTCCAATCAAACAGCTCTTACACAGTACGGTGAAAGTTATGGCGATTCCTGTGTACGACTGTGATTGTGTTATCCTAACGTATTACGTTTCTCTGCGGCAGACCGTCAATGCACAGTATAACAGTTCGTTTTTGGAGCATTACCTGCGACCAGCTTTGCGAGAGAAGCGGCAACAACATCATTTTGCACGACAATGCGTGGGCACATACAGTGCAAGCTGTGGCTGCTCCGTTTGGTTGATGAGACTGGGAAGTACTGGACCATCCACTACACTGCCCATACCTAAGCCCTTGTGACTTTGATTTGACTCCGAAGATGAAGGAACCACTTCGTGGCATTCGCTTCAGAACTGTTCCAGAGATTCGACAGGCAGTAGACCGCTCCATTCGCAACATCAATAGCATAGGCTCCGCTAACACACATCGCTGGCAACGGGTTCCACACAACGCTGGTGACTACTTTGAAGGACAGTAACAGGTGCAAACATGTAACGCTTTTGTATCGGTTGTGTATAAATGATTGCCACTATTTAAGTTATAACCCTCATAATTAATCATATTTCGATCTTGGCTTTTTCCTTTTGAACATTATACATCAAGAGGAATTATTTTAAAGCGAGAACACTACATAAAACCCGTTGCTGATGTAGCAGATACGGCACTGGAATTTCTTGGAAGGAAATGTATTTCACTCTGAAAAGAAGTGCCTCAGAAAGCTCACGGGCTGTAGATTGTTGAATACAGCTCGTTACCAAGTAGTGTTGTTTGGTGTAGAGACCAGAGGAGATGCATAGATTCCAGGGAGATCAACGTATTGCATCATAGGTCCGTTTAGGAAGCGCGAGAGCGAAATTGAAATGCATCTGCTGTCGCTACAAGAGAGGCGTTGTGCATCACACAGAGCTTCAGTGTTAAACATTCCGAGCGCGGAGTTATTTCCAAGAAGTACCATCTGCCAGGCAATAAGTCACTTGGTGCTACTGCCTTCTTGGCGAAATGACCTTCACGGTACATTCGTAGAAACTGCAGTTCACGCCACAATCCACAAACACGCTTTTGCTGCTCAGTAGAATGTAGACCAAGAGACATATAACTCATTTTTATAATTCTTACTAGCGTAATTCCCGCTGCTTAGCATGCGTAGACTGAATGCTCTGCATTTGTTGTTTCTACTTCTAAATATAAGTTTTCTTCGATTTAGCTTTAAAAATGTTTTCCCAATCAAGTATTTTAATATAATTTGCGACCCCCCTATTGCACCATTGATGGCAGAATTCAAAACATCCCGAAACACGTTTTTTTAAATATTCTAACTATGGTTCCGGATCCAAATTTTCGAATTTCTAGCATCAAAATAGTTTTAGAGTATTTTTCCTTATTTCATCCGCTTAATGGCTGAATTTCCAATCAAAAATCTAAATCCGAAGTTTTGTATTTCTTGCTTCAAAATTGCCTGAACAGCGTCGTATTTTCAAAAAATCCGTTCTTCCTCTATTTCACCCCTTTAGGTATAGGAACATAGAAAAATTACTGATGCATACAGTGTAAGATAAAGAACGTATACACATTTCAAGGTTCTGTCTCTGTAAATTCACTTTTTACCGCCGTTTTCTTTTAGAAACGGATTGAGAACGCGAAATTTCTTTCTTGCGCTTTGGCATCTTTATTGGTAGTTTAACTCTTCAAACTGCAATATGCACTTATTTTTCATTATTCGTACGCTTGTTGCACATAAAAAACTGAAGAATGTGCATCACGTTTCGCTGTGTATAACCTCTTTGCTATTATAGTGCCGGCCGCGGTGGCCGAGGAGACTGAGGCGCTTCAGTCACGGTCTGCACGGCCACTACGGTCGGGGGTTCGAATCCCCCCCTCGGGCATGGATATTTGTGCCGTCTTTAATATAAGGTAGTTCATAAGTAGTTTGTAAGTTTAGGGACTGATGACCCCGTAGTTAATCCCCATAAGCTTAACAAACATTTGTATTTTTTTTTTTTGCCATTATAGTATCAAAAGTCATAGCTGGTCTTCAGTCCGAATTTTCTATAAGCTGACGACTTTCAACCGCTGTATCTTCAATCCTCTTATGGAACTGCTATGGTGTACAACGGGAGACTTTGAACGACAACTGAGACAGATCGTCCGTCTCCATTGTGTAGTTTTTGCTGAAGAGCAAAATATTGACACCCTCACGTAGAATCTTATATAAGATATCCTTCCCCCCTCCTGTATCGTTATCAAATCTCTACCAAAGTAGTGAACAATGAGAGATTGATACCTAGTTCCACATACAAACTCCACAACCTTCAGCCAGCCACCAGACGCCTGAAATCCAGACGGAGCTTTCTCAGAGCAACCGACAACCTCAGTGACCAACCGGATCTAGAGTGGACAGCTGGAAGAGATCGAGAGAAAGGCACTGGATGGAACCAAAGGAAGAATTGGCACCAGGCCACAATGAGGACTGGACGGTTTGGAAGTCACTAAACAGGCTACGCACCAACACTGCACGATCAAGAGATAATCTTATGAAGTGGGGATGTTCTACTGTATCTAACCTCTGTGACTGTGGAGACGTGCAGACGACCCAGCACATGTATGACTGCCCTGAATGTCCTTCACACTGCACCCTAGAGGACATGATGTTGGCAACCCCAAATGCTGTCGACGTAGCCCGCTTCTAAGCCAAATGTATATAATATTGCTGTCTGTTTATAGTTCGTAGTTTACATGTATGTAAGTAATCTCTGTGTGTTATACCTTTATTAACTTCTGTACACATGATGCTTCTGACACGAATAAAAAAATGCGATGTACAGTTTTGGATGCAGAGTGAAATATAGGCACAAACACCCCAATTTTTATCCATATATTAAGATATGTGATGCTCACTTTGCCGGCCGCGGTGGCCGAGGGGACTGAGACGCTTCATTCACGGTCTGCACGGCCACTACGGTCGGGGGTTCGAATCCCCCCTCGGGCATGGATATTTGTGCCATCCTTAGTCTTAGTTAGTTCATAAGTAGTTTGTAAGTTTAGGGACTGATGACCCCGTAGTTAAGTCCCATAGACTGTACAAACGCCGCGGTGGAGTAGCCGAGCGGTCTAAAGCGTCTCGCTGCGGAGCGCGCGGTTGCTCGCCGTCGAGGTTCGAGTCCTCCCCGGGGCATGGGTGTGTGTGTGTTTGTCCTTAGGTTAGTTTACCTAGGTTTAAGTAGTTTGTAAGCTACGGACTGATGACCACGCAGTTTGGTCCGATAGATTTACAAACATTTGAAAATTTTTTCATGCTCACTTTTTCAAGTTATCGCTATGTACGCTAGGGCCACCTAATGGCAGCTTTTGTTCACCTGGACGATGCAACCCCCTATTCGATTGTAGTCTAACGTCATACTGAGTGTGACAATATGCATTTATATATGGAGTGTTGTCCCACGTCTTGGTATGCAGTTTATATTCTGTAGTGAAACTTATCCTATCAGATTTTAACGTGTTTTGCTGAGGAATTATGCCAGCTGATTTTTTGTAAACTTGTAGATTTTTCGAAAACGGTAAATAAAAGCTCTAAAGCTATTTCTACATATTTATTCTGCAAATCACAATGAAGTGTAAGGCAGAGGTTTTTGCAGCGCGCGGTAAATGGAACAGCCACATCTTTCCGTTTTTGATATGATTTCTCCTATTTGATTGTGATGAACATGTCTCGCTGTGTAGTTGGTGTAAACAAATTCGCATTCGGAGCAGAAAGTTGTTGCAAGAAATTTCGCAAATAGTTCTCGCTGCAACGATTAAAACCTTTCTTTTAATGATGTTCAGTCCAACTCTTACATGATTTCCGTGACATTCTCTCCTGTATGGCGTTAATAGAAAACGACGTGTCCTTCTCTGAACTTCCTCCATTTCTTCCGCCAGTCCCGGTTAGTGGAGATTACACAATGCGCTGCAATAGTCTAAAATAGGAGGCACAAGTGTAGTGTAGGCAGATTCGTTTATAGGATTTGTGCATCTTCTAAGCGTACCACCAATGAAGCGTAACCTTTGGTTACTCTTCTCCACGTTATTTTTGTGTGTTCTTTCCAATTTAAGTCGTTTGTAATTGTATTTCCTAGGTTGTAAGCTGAATTTCAGGCCTGAAGATTTGACTGATATAGCGTGTAAATGACGTTTAACGGATTTCGTTTGGTGTTTAGGTGGATGATTTATATTATTCAGGGTTTATCGCCAATTTTCGTACCGTATATATATGTTATCTAAATCGTTTTGCAGTTGGTTTTGATCTTTTGGTAACTTTACTAACCGATAAACGACAGCATCATACGAGAACAGTCCAAGAGCGCTCTCTTACATTGTTTACAGCGGTTCGAACTTTTGAATATGGCAAATAGTAATGCGACCTAATATGTATTAGCGGGGAGCGGGGCTTAGAAGGGGTGCAAAGGGAGTAAGTGAATAAGGGATCATTCACAATTTTTAAAATTTCTGTAAGGTTGCACATGAGATATGGACGGCATATTAGTACATCATTCTGATGTATACAGTAGGAATGTGTGTGGGTAAGGCGAGGGGTTTGGGGGGAACAAAACTTCATAGCTAATTATTTTATTCCTCGGGACTGAACATCTTAGATTTTGTGATTTCCTGGTTAATATATATATATAGAATCTACTCATTAAAAATTGCACACAAATACAACGTAAAATCGTAACTGACAAGGAAAGTACTTGTGCTCGAACAAACGTATCTGTATGAACGTTTGATTACAGGATCTGTACGTACACCTGAATGTGCTGGTGGGAGTCGTTTTTCTGCAAAACTTTGCAATCATGCTCTAGATAGCATTGCAGATGTAATTGTAGACGCCATACGTAATGCAGATATCTGAACTATAACTTATGTAATAATCGTCGTACATGTTCTCTAGCGTATTGTCATCAAAAGCCGTGATGATAGTTGCAACTTTAACCTTCTTCCCGAAAGACTGTTGGTATTCACTGCCACTGCTTCCATCGCCTCTTCCCGCACTTACCGTAGCACTACCGCTTGCAATGGGTTGCTCGTCATTATCATCCCTATTATCATTATTATGTGTTAGTGTTACATCATTATCTAACTTATGCTCATATTTCTGTACCATATCAGATACGACAAAGCATGCGAATGATTCATCTTCTACACTAATACCATCTTCACGAAGAATAGTTCTTCGTAACTTCATCTGAACCAATCGCAAAACTTTAGCAGGATTGATTAGCAATCGCCGTCCCATCTGACGCTTCACCACACAAATGTCACAAAACGCAACTTCGGAGGCACACTGCACCGTCCCTACTGGCGAACCGACAGGTCAAAGTGTAATGTGGCATGGCACACGCAGAGGCCTTTAACGTACGACTGCAGAGTTTTTCAGACGCGTGAGTGTCACTAGTGCAATAAGGGTACTTTACATTATCTCTCGTACGATTTTGATGTATATGTGTTTCTTCGAACCCAAGTACTTTCCTTGAGAGAGTAAGAGTGCAGGTTAAGATATTTATGTGAGTGTGCAGTTTTAAAAATGGTCAAATTTTGTTGTCTCAATCCACATCCTCTTTTTACAGCATGCTACTACACCTGATGAAATCATTTTCACTATTATTTATTTTTATTAATTTTTAGTATATTTTTTGAAACATTCATGAAAGTTCCAGCACCTGAAGTTACAGTGGAGGAATTGTACAACTGCTTTTCGGTAATTGTTGACTGATAGCCTACGTTTTTTGAAGAAATTATTTTAATTATATCCACTATTGAATTCAATATTGAAGTGCCAAGAGTTTGTCGGCAGTGGCTGCATTAATTTGGGGGACAAAAAGACTTGTCAAATCACTTTGGACAATCCTGCAAAATGTGTTTTGCCCGAGGAATCCTGCGATTGGGAAATGTTACACCATGTGATATCTATTCGATCTTGAAGTACGTCTTCCCTCTTATTCCTGTCCTTCAATCTCGCTAGAAGGCAAGATACTTGGGAACTGAGCCAACAAGTATTCCACAGATGCGAAGTCCTTCATCTTCCTTTTGGATAAATCAGCTATCTCAGCCTGTAGTTGCTGCTAGCTTCCACAGTGGCACGCCTTTGTGGATTCATCCCGTATGCCGTATTACGTTTGTAGTTGCTACTCTCAATACTGGTGATTTCCAAAAGGACATGCTAGAAGGTGTTGTCCATAAGCAGTTTATTTTTGTGGATGACATCACATGAACTCGAAAAGAACCGAGTGTCACGCACGGAAAACAAATAATATCGATTAGTTATTTAAACTTAAAAATAGGAATTCGAAGCACCCCAATCGTAAACTCGAAATTCTGAACGGTTTTCCTATTAAGATTAAATCATGTGTTTATAAAGACCAGTAACAGCAGGGGCGCTACAACACTTTCCTGGGAAGTTATGTTTTACTCGATGATTTTCTATTACTACGTACTGCGTGTTTTCTGGCAGGAAATAGAGAATCCAGTCGCGTTATTACATAAGCACGCAATGTGATTAGAAGACGCTTGTGAGGTACGATGTAAAAGCCTTCCGGAAATCTAGAAATATGGAATCTATTTGGCATCACTTGTCATTGGGACTCAACACTTTAAGTAAAGAGCTGGCTGTGTTTCAGAATAATGATACTTTTTGAAACGGCATTCTGTGAGCTTTTAAAATACATAAAACTGCATAGTCATTTAATAAAAACCATTCATGGCCCCCATAAGATACACGGCCATCGCTTTTGATAAGGTGTTATAAGGAGTACACCCCCCCCCCCCCCCCCACGGTTAGCTACTGTTGCCGTAGGTAATGGGCCGTATGAATGAAAAAGCACATGCTCCAGAGAAGATTCTCAGAGCAAAAGAACTTTCTCTGAGTAAGTTCTCAATTTCGTATGAATAAAAACTTCGAAGCATATGCTCTGAGCAGGTAGTTCGTTCTCGCTATCTACCCTCCTTCTTAAGTTTTCAGTGTGTCATGCCCGGCATAGAACAGCTGTTCAATCATATATTTCCTTCAGCTAGCTTAATAAGGCCAATTATTAAGTGTACAAATATGGAGTAGGCATCTACGTGTTCAGGAAGAACTGTACTATGTTTAGATATTAGTTTGTTGTGAAGGGGCGTATTATTAAGAGTAAATGTACACTTTTCACGAAAATGTATTCTTCTGACGATACAAAATTTTCGTCGCGCGAGAAACCTTTTGTTAATGAAGTTGGGTTAGGAAAATTTGCGAACGAAATTTTAAGAATGAATCACATATTCATGTGTTCCAAAGTGGAATGCTGCCGGAGTTTTTTAACATGAGATAGGCCTACTTGTTATAATTTTTATGCGATTATGCGTACTCTCTTCGAAGTTTCTCGTAATTTTACCGTCTGAAATATTTTTTTATAGGAAACTGGTCAAAACAATTCTCCTATTAATGTTATTTCTTCATTTTCTACAGAATCTCTGGATAATATCGAAGTAATTTCTTTCACACGAGAAAGGAAATTTTCGTATTTGTGACATCGATATTGAACGAGATTATCAACGTGGTCACTTACATTTTTTAAGATGGAGGTGTCAAACAAATGGAAGCATCCACACATTTTGCAAGAAGAGGTGATAACAAGTGAACAGGAACGAAATCAAATTCTTCCAAAAATTTGACGGTTGGCTCAACGTTTCTTTCACAATTGGGAATGAATGTTCGAAGATTTCGAATTCGTAATGAGCGATACCGAAAACCTCCGATTCCAGACTTTCACTCGAATTGAATACGTTTTTGAAGAGAATTTTCCGTCGTATTTCATCCGTCATTTTGTTTTTCTAAATCGTAATCAGTGAAGAAACAGCCAAGTCCAGATTTTCAGCAGGTTTTATACTGTTTTCGACGTTTGGATTTGGTAGCGATACATGTACAAGCTACATCTACATGGGATACTATGCAAATCACATTTATGTGCCTGGCAGAGGGTTCATCGAAACACCATTATACTATTTATCTCCCATTCCATTGTCGAATAGCGCGCGGGAAGAAAGAACACCTGAATCTCTCCGTTCGAGCTCTGATTTCTCGTATTTTATTCTGATAGGCATTTATACCTATGTAAGTGAGAGTCAACAATATATTTTTGCATTCGGAGGAGAATGTTGGCGATTGGAGTTTCTTAAGTAGCCCACGCTGCAGCGATGAGTGCTGTTGTTGTAATGATTCCCATCCCAGATCCTGTATCATTTCCGTAAAGCTGTCTCCCCTGTATCGTGACAGTACGAAACGAGCTGCCCTTCTTTGGACTCTTTCATTGTCCTCCGTCAAACCCACCTGATAAGGATCCCACACTGGGCTGCAATATTCCAAAATTGGACGGACAAGCGTAGTGTATGCAGTTTCTTTTGTAGTTCTGTTGCATGTTTTAAGGGTTCTGCCAATAAAACGCAGTCTCTGGTCCGCCTTTCCAACGACATTATCTTCGTGTTCTTTCCAGTTTAGGTGTGAAGTAATTGTAATTCCTATGTATTTTGTGGAGTTTACAGCCTTCACTTTTGATTGATTTATCTTATAAACAGAGTGATATCTTATTAAGATCTTTCTGCAGTTGGTTTTCATCTTCAGATCATTTTAATAGACGGTAAACAATCTAAGTGAGCTACTTAAATTTTCAAAAAATGTTTGTTAAGCTTATGAGACTTAAGTACGGGGTTATCAGTCCCTAAACTTACAAACTACTTACGAACTAACTCATACTATGGATGGCACAAATATCCATGCCCGAGGGGGGATTCGAGCCCCCGGCCGTAGTGGCCGTGCAGACCGTGACTGGAGCGCCTCAGTCCCCGCGGCCTGCATTAGATTTTCCCCTAAATCGTTTTTGTAAATAAGGAACAGCAGAGGACCAATAACACTACCCTGTGGAACGCCCGATAGCACTTTTCAAAATCAAATGCTTGTAAATCTATCGGACCAAACTGCGTGGTCATCAGTCCATAGCTTACAAACTAGTTAAACCTAGGTAAACTAACCTAGGGACAAACACACACACCCATGCCCCAGGGAGGACTCGAACGTCCACGGCGAGCAACCAAGCGCTCCGCAGCCAGACGCTTTAGACCGCTCGGCTACTCCACCGCGACGATATCACTTCTGTTTTAGTCGATGATTGCTGTTTTAGTCGATTTAGTTGATTGCTACGAACTGTGTCCTTTCTGACAGGAAATCCCCTATCCAGTCGCAAATGTGGGGCGATATACCCTAACCACGCAATTTGATTAAAAGCCATTTGTGAGGTACGGTGTCAAAAGCCTTCTGGAAATCAAGAAATACGGAATCGATTTGCGAACCCTTGTCGATAGTACCCATCACTTCGTGTGAATAAAGAGGTAGTCGTGTTTCGCATGAACGATATTTTCTAAATCCGTGTTGGCCTTGGGTCAATAGATCATTCTGTTGGAGTGAGGCGCCCTGTTTGGACTCGCACAGATTTTTTTGTGACACGGGCAGACTCTGGTGCCTCCTATCAGGCGCCCCAGTGCCTGTGGTGGAGAAAGCGCGCAGTTTGAGGGGCGAGGCGATTGCCGGAGTTTGCAAACCGCGCCGCTTTGGGGACGCTCCGTGGGCGACCCGACCCGGCCGCCTGACTTTCTCTGGCTCGCCGTGTGCTGTTAACTGTTTACTGTAAGCGGACACCCGCAGTCTCCGTGGGTAGCCCCTCAACATTCCGCGCCGCGAGACTTAGAGTCCGTAGCGGTGGTCTGATCCTTGTCTGCCCCTGTAGCTCAGAGGACAGTAGAAGGGCAAGTCATTAATATATACTAAGAACAGCAAAGGACCCAAGACCGAACCTTGTGGGACCCCATATTTGATAACTACCCAGTTAGAGGAATTAATTGTTTCATCTATACCATGTGAACTGCTGATTTCAACTGAAAATGCTATATATATCTTCATTGATGAAATATTAAATGCTTTGAATAACCGGACATCACCATTTGGGATTTTGTCTGATCTCTCAAAGGCCTTTGATTGTGTAAATCATGGGATTCTTCTAGATTAAGGTATTGTGGTATGATTTGGACAGTGCACAAATGGTTTAAATCACACTTAACTGGAAGAGTGCAGAAAGTTGAAATAAGCAGTTAAGATGATATAGATAAAACAATTAATTCCTGGTAACTGGGGAGTTATCAAAAATGGGGTCCCACAAGCTTCGGTCTTGGGTCCTTTGATATTATTAATATACAGGGTGTTCCAGCTATCTTGTCCACCCAAAATATCTCTGGAACAATAACAACTATTTCACCGGTATCAATGTACGGCTGGGGCCCATGAATGTACATATTTGGAAACATTCAGAAACGAAAGCAAATGTGTATTTAACACAAACTTATGTTTTTTTAATGGACACCCTATATTTTTCCTTCAGCAATCCATAGCGTGACAAATCACATAAACAATGGCGTTGATTGCATCGCAATATTCCAAATTACATCCCGAGATATTGCGACGCGAAGTTGACACTTGCAATACGCGAAACGCGCGGCTAGCGCACGTCCTGAGCAGCATGGGGTTCGCGCCTGAATCTCTGGACGTGCGCTAGCCGCGCGTTTCGCGTATTGCAAGTGTCAACTTCGCGTCGCAATATCTCGGGATGTAATTTGGAATATTGCGATGCAATCAACGCCATTGTTTATGTGATTTGTCATGCTATGGATTGCTGGAGAAAAAAAATATAGTGTGTCCATTTAAAAAAAACATCAGTTTGTGTTAAGAAACACATTTGCTTTCGTTGTAGAATGTTTCCAAATATTAAATTCATGGGCCCCAGCCGTACATTGATACCGGTGAAAGTCGTTTTCCAATAGCTGATATTGTTCCAGAGATATTTTTGGTGGACAAGATAGCTGCGACACCCTGTATATTAATGACTTGCCTTTCTATATTCACGAAGATACTAAGCTAGTTCTTTTTGCTGATGATACAAGTATAGCTATCACACCTGACAAACAGGAATTAACTGATGAAATTGTAAATGATATCGTTCAGAAAGTTATTAAGTGGTTCTCTACAAAATGACTCTCGTTAAACTTTGATAAAACCCAGTATATACAGTTTCATACAGTAAATGGTATGGCACCATTAATAAACAACGAGAGGCATGATAAACCGCCCACTCATGCAAGACGTTTTAATTTGTGTCTTCACTACTAACTCTATTGCTAAAAAATTTCATTTACAGTTCCTAATATTCCGTGGATAATGGCATTATTGTCTGTCACACCGTTCAGGTAAAATGACATCATCAAAGATTCAGAAACTTGGAAACAAAACTGCAGGCTGAAAAGCTGAAATGGATATGGGAGAAGGGGACAGAAGGCAACGGACAGAGAGTGAAGATAGTCTTTTATAAACGAAAAGCTGCGGGGTTGCAATATTGTTACCTCTTGTGTATTTAAACTCTTCCCAGAAACCAAGTTTATCTAACACAGTCTTATAGTAGTTTTCCGTTTTTCTGAGTATTTTGCAGACGTTACTTATTAAAATGATTGCTCGCTAATATTAATAGCATCAAGCAGTTGCCTTCATTGGAATTGGCATTTCTACGTTATCCTTGAACTCTTAGAGTGCTCCGCCTCTTCAACATGTCTTGCACACCAAGTAGAATAGTTACGTCGTGGCTGACTTTCCCGGTGATAGCGTTAATTCTGAGGCAATGTCGTCCACTCCAGGGCCTTGTTCCCACTCGATATTTCAGAGCTCTTACGTGTCTTTATACTCGGTTGCGTAGCCCAACCTTGTACGTCAACCAGTTCAGCATTAAATATTGCGAACTTTCTCTGCCCGAGGGCATCCGAGAAAATTAAATCTGCGGTCACATGTTTAATGTTTCCTAGTGATTGGAAAAAAGCGCAGGTGATTCCCGTGTATAAGAAAGGGAAGAGAACTGACCCATACAATTACAGGCCAATATCGTTGACATCGGTTTCATGTAGAATTTTGGAGCATATTCTCAGTTCGAATATAGTAAATTTCCTTGAAACGGAAAAGCTTCTTTCCATGAATCAGCACGGGTTTAGGAAACATCGTTCATGTGAAACTCAGCTTGCCCTTTTCTCACATGACATCTTGCGAGCCATGGACGAAGGGCAACAGGCGGATTGTGTTTTTCTCGACTTCAAAAAGGCGTTCGACGCGGTGCCACACTGCAGACTGCTAACGAAGATACGAGCTTATGGAATAGGTTCACAGATTTGTGACTGGCTGGAAGACTTCCTAAGTAATAGAACGCAGTACGTTGTTCTCGACGGCGAGTGTTCATCAGAGACGAGTGTATCGTCAGGCGTGCCCCAGGGGAGTGTGATAGGACCGCTATTATTTTCTATCTATATAAATGATCTGATGGACAGAGTAAGTTGTAATTTGCGGCTGTTTGCTGATGATACTGTGGTTTATGGGAGGGTGTCGTCTGTAACTGACTGTAATAGCATACAGGTTGACTTAGACAAAATTTCTAGTTGGTGCGAAGAATGGCAGCTAGCTCTCAATGTAGAAAAATGTAAGGTGATGCGCATGAGTAGAAAAAACAATCTTATAATGTTCGAATACAGCATCAGTAGTGAGCTTGTTGATGCGGTCGCGTCGTTCAAATATCTAGGCGTAACATTGCAGAGCGATATGAAATGGAACGAGCATGTAAGGACAGTTGTGAGTAAGGCGGACAGCCGACTTCGGTTTATTGGGAGAATTTTGGGAAGATGTACTTCAACTGTAAAGGAGACCGCGTATAAAACGCTTGTACGACCACGTCTTGAGTATTGCTCAAGTATTTGGGACCCGCAGCAGATCGGTTTGAAGGAAGACATAGAGGCGGTTCAGAGGCGAGCAGCTAGATTTGTTACCGGTAGGTTCGACCAATGCGCGAGTGTCACGGAAATGCTCTGGCAACTCAATTGGGGATCGCTGGAAGAAAGACGACGTTCTTTTCGTGAATTTCTGTTAAGTAAATTTAGAGGGCCGGAATTTGAAGCTGAGTGTAGTACGATCTTGCTGCCGCGTACTTACATTTCGCGTAAAGATCACAAAGACAAGATAAGAGAAATTAGGGCTCGTACGGAGGCATATAGGCATTCTTTTTTTCCTCGTTCAATTTGGGAGTGGAATAGGAAAGGAAATGCCTAGTAGAGGTACAGTGTACCCTCCGCCACGCACCTTACGGTGAATTGCGGAGTATGTATGTAGATGTAGATGTAATACCATGATCATTGCATACGACTGTCTCTCTGAACGTAAAGCGAAACCATAGTAGTTGTGGTAATAAGAGTGGGCAGAAACAGTAAGAAAAACATGAGCTTTTACTTTTTAAAATATTTCATGGCTGTGGTTTTGAGGAAAAAACTCTCAAATACTTTTATAAGAACCGAGCGGAAATTAATATAAGGTGAGTCTGTAAAGTTTGGTCAGTGATCTCAGGAGATATAGGAAACAAAAGTTACAAGCAAAATACCTTTACTGGCCTTCAGAGTAATCGCCATCGACATCGGTTGTGCAGCTGTTGGAGACTGCCAGCAAACGCTTCTTGTGGAACCGCACCGAGCGCTGATGTCACGCCTTGTTGGATCTCCGCAACCACTCAAACACACTTTTCACTCACTGCTTCAACCCCGTACACTTGCACTAACATCTCACGGGTCTCCGTCGCAGTTCTGGATAATTTAAAACAAAACTTGACGTTAACGAGTCGTTGCCATTCTGCGCTCCATGTTACAATGACAGGAGCTTTCACACTGACCCTTTTAGCTGAATCGGTCGCGCGGTCTAAGGCATCATGCTACGGACTACGCGGTCGCTCTCGCCGGAGGTTCCAGGCGTCCCTCGTGCATGGCTTATGTGTTGTCCTTAGTGTAAGTTAACTGAAATGTTCAAATGTTTGTACAGCTCAAGGGACATAACTGTGCGGTCATCAGTCCCTAAAGTTACAAAGTACACTCCTGGCCATTAAAATTGCCACACTACGAAGATGGCGTGCTACAAAAGCGAAATTTAACCGTCAGGAAGAAGATGCTGAGATATACAAATGATTAGCTTTCCAGAGCATTCACACAAGGTTGGCGCCGGTGGCGACACCTACAACGTGCTGACATGAGGAAAGTTTCCAACCGATTTCTCACACACAAACAGCAGTTGACCGGCGTTGCCTGGTGAAACGTTGTTGTGATGCCTCGTGTAAGGAGAAGCAATGCGTAGCATCACGTTTCCAACTTTGATATAGGTCGGATTGTAGCCTATCGCGATTGCGGTTTATCGTATCGCGACATGGCTGGTTGGTCGCTATCCAATGACTATTAGCAGAATATGAAATCGGTGGGTTCAGGAGAGCAGTACGGAACGCCGTGCTGGATCCCAACGGCCTCGTATCACACGTAGTCAAGATGACGGGTATCTTATCGGCGTGGCTGTAACGAATCGTGCAGCCACGTCTCGATCCCTGAGTCAACAGATGGGGACGTTTACAAAGCAACAACCATCTGCAAGAACAGTTCGACGACGTTTGCAGCAGCATAGACTGTCAGCTTGGAGACCATGGCTGCGGTTACCCTTGACACTGCATCACAGACAGGAGCGCCTGTGATGGTGTACACAACGACGAACCTGTGTGCACGAATGGCAAAGCGTCATTATTTCGGACGAATCCAGGATCTGTTTACAACACCATGATGGTCGCATCCGTGTTTGGCGACATCGCGGTGAACTCACAATGGAAGCGTGTATTCGTCATCAAATGTTTGTATAGCTTATGGGACTTAACTATTGGGTCATTAGTCCCTAAACTTAAAACTACTTATGAACTAGCTAATCCTAAGGACGGCACAAATATCCATGCCCGAGGGAGGATTCGAACTCCCGAACGTAGTGGCCGTGCAGACCGTGACTGGAGCGTGTCAGTCCTCTTGGCCACTGCGGCCGGCGTATTCGTCATCGCCCTACTGGCGTATCACCCGGCGTGATGGTATGGGTTGCCATTGGTTACACGCCTCGGTCACCTCTTGTTCGCATCGACGCCACTTCTAACAGTGTCCCTTACATTTCAGATGTGTTACGACCCGTAGCTCTATCCTTCATTCGATCCCTACAAAATACTACGTTTCAGCAGGAAAATCGCGACCGCTTGTTTCAGGTCCTGTACGGGCCTTTCTGGATATGTAAAATGTTCGATTGCTGCCCTGGTCAGCACATTCTCCAGATCTGTCACCAATTGAAAACGTCTGGTCAATAGTGGCCGAGCAACTGGCTCGCCACAATACGCCAGTCACTACTCTTGATGAACTGTGGAATCGTGTTGAAACTGCATGGGCATCTGTACCTGTACACGCCATCCAAGTTCTGTCTGCTTCGACAGCCAGGCGTATCAAGGCCGTTATTACGGTCAGAGGTACTGGGTACTGATTTCTCAGGATCTATGCACCCAAATTGCGTGAAAATGTAATCACGTGTCAGTTCTAGTATAATATATTTGTCCAATGAATACCCGTTTATCATCTGCATTTCTTCTTGCTGTTACTTCTTCATACAGGATGAGTCATAAATGAGGGAAAATATTTCGTGCAAATTGTCACACACTGGGCTACAAACAAAAATTCGTCTTCGCATGTTCCTATGTCAATAAATGACAATGCAATTGAATGGTAAAAATCTGGAAATATGAAGTGTACTGGCGAAGAGGACAGATCGGCAACAGGGCAGAACTTGCGAGTGTTGCAGGTAGCCTAGCCGCTTACGAGAAGTCGAGGCATGCGGCGTCAAGTGACGGTGTGCTTGGTTTGGCTGTTTAATGGGGACAAAACTACAATGGTCATCATGACAATGCGAGAAATGACAGCGGTCACGTCTATCTCGTACTGTTTTCGCTGGCCGGTATCATGTATCGTGGCTAGTTGGCTTAGGAAAAGCAACTTGTGCTTTGTTCCCTTTTGCCGATCTGTCCCCTTGGCCAATGTCTGTGCACAGTAACACCCAAAAGTCCACTTCATATTTCCAGATTTTTACCATTCTATTGCATTGTCATTTGTTGACATAGGAACATGCGGAAAACGAATTTATGTTTGTAGCCCAGTGTGTGACAATTTGTACGAAAATATTTGTCCTCATTTATGACTCACCCTTTATATAAAGAAGTAACAGTAATGTAAAAGAGGGTGATGAGTGTTTCTTGTGGGAGAGATGGTCGTGGTATTGCAAGTAATGTATATGTGTGTATGTGGGGGGGGGGGGATAGAGAGTTGTGACATGTTCAGAGGATGTTCATGTTTCATGTTCATGTTTCGATTTGATATAAGGTGTGTGTTGATAGTGATATCTGGAATGAAATGTGGGAGAAGATTGAGAGAGTTGGAGGCAAGAAGTGGAAGGGTTCATGTAACTTTTTTCTATTATTTTATTTGTAGTTGCATAGAAGGACAAACACTACCATTCATCTTTCAATTTTCGTGTTTGAGTATTTACGTAATTATGATACATTGCACCTGCTCTTCCATATTACCGTGCAACCCCAAGTTAACCTACTGCCGGCGTGGCGCAATGGGTAGTATCGCCGATTGCGGTGCTGAAGGTCATCGGTTCAATCCCGTCCACCAGCAAAAATGTATTTCTTTGTAATTATCATTTCCAGAATATTCTCCTTGTTTCTTATATTTACTTGTAATTTCTACATGTTTCTTATGTTAGCTATTCCTCTAATTTCTGGTACATTCTGTGTAAAATAGCAGAGCACTCTGCCCGAGAGGCAGTCAGTGCTGCGAGTATGTTTCAATTCGCAATAAGCCTGCTTTCAATATAAGTGTTGTGTTCATTTGACAACCCTGCCTTCGAAGTCAAGCCTGCTTCCATTCTAACGCGACATTGTTTGGTGGAGGCGCCGGGTATCCTGTGCAACAGCTGCATCACCGTGGCTCCGATTAGGCAACGCAAAAGCCGTCACTTACACGGACTAGAACCGGAATACAAGGGATACACCGAGTACATCCTTCCGAAAGTCCGTATCATCAGAAGAAGCATGGACACGAAACCAGCGGTAAGCCAGCTGCACATCAGACAGCCGTCGGTGTTCTCTGGAGACGCTGGACAGGACCCCAACAAATGGCTATAATGTTTCGACCGAGTACAACAGATGGGATCATACAATGTGCTTGGCCAACGTTTGTTTCTACCTTGGCAAAACAGCTCATCAATAGTTTGAAAACAACGAAGACAAGATAAGTGACTGGGAGACGTTCCAGACGGAACTTAAGATGTTTGGAGACCGCAAGCGACAAATCCGCTCGGCGGAAGAAGAACTGAAGAACCGGGCCCAACGACATGGTGAGCCGACACAGTCGTACATACAGAATGTTTTGCCCCTGTCTAACATAGTGAATCCGAATATGAATGAGGCCGACAAAATCACGCACCTGATGGAGGGTATTGCAGAAGATATGTACTAAGCTCTTCTGATAAAAGACGTCGCTACGACGGAAGAGTTCATCAAGTGGTGCCAGCGTATTGAAGAGATGCAACAAAGGAGGGTTGGACGCAGAAGTATGACAGACTCCCTAATGTAGTCCCTATGGCCGTTGTGGAAGACCAGCAGGACTTGGCTTCTCTCATACGACAAATCGTGAGAGAAGAATTACAACAGTGCATGGCAGCTGGGACTATTAGACCGAGCGAGCATCAGATTATGGCCATGGATGCAAGCCCTGTAAGTCACGAAGGAGCCGACGCCGCTGAGGACGAGGTATTTCAGACATTAGCTCTTGTCTTCCCCTTCCAAGCGCATCCGAAGTGAAGAATGGCGTCGCCCTGGTATGACTTACGCTGCAGCCGCCAAACGGCAGCCCATGAACCGGCCGATGCGACCACAACCAACTCCCCCGGTAACTATGACGCCCCGCAGAAGAACAGACGTCTGGAGGACAGAAGACAACACACCACTGTGTTTCCACTGTGGGCACCCTGGACATATCGTATGCACCTGCAGAGAGAGAGAGAGGAGTCGAGTATTTGACTATTATTTTGCCGCAAGACGTCAGCCATCAGGCAGTCACCTGCTGATGAGTTCAGTCGACCTATGGGAAGAAGCCCATCGCCGTACTCTAGACGAGGTCGCTCCCTGACGCGCCGCTGCCGTTCACCGTCGCCGTACAGAGGTACCAGCCGCTCCCCTAGCCGCCGCGCCCAGGAAAACTAAGCGAGGCGACCATCTACGGAGGTGAGGCCGCCGCAGATGAAAATCCTCCATGGACGACAGTCGCTAAGATGTCGGGAAATCTCATAGACGTCATAAACGACGGCCAACCTGTCCGGGCACTGATTGATTCAGGAGCTTCTTTCTCTGTATTGTCGGATAATTACCGCCGCACTCTAAGAAGACAATGTTATGTGATACGAGGGCAACTGTGCTGAAGGTCGCGAATGGAAAGTACGTCCATCCAGCAGGAACTTGTGTCGCAAGAATAACCATCAACAATTTGTCGTGTTAACAAAATGTAGTCACAATGTCATTCTCGGATGGGACTTCCTTCAGGCATCCCAAGCTATCATTGACTGTGGAAGATCTGAGCTGCAAATTGAAGAAGTTGTTCCGCCGGATACACGTAATACAGAATTTTATGGGAAGCTATTTTCCGTTGACAATGTGACGATCCCGCCGTTGACAATGAGAAGAGTTGCAGTCACAAACACAGATGAGCGATTAAACTGTGAAGGACTTGTTGATAGTAAAAATTTTATCAGGCCCACCAAAGAAAGTTACATATTAGCGGCTATCATAAGCATTACCGGAGGTCGAGGAGAGATTTGGATCACTAATTGTCACAAGCAGTCGCAACTTATCCCCAAAGGAAAGTGTATCGGGACAGCTGAACCAATCCAGGACGGTGAGCTCAACGTCATCAACGAAGATCCGTGCTCTGCTGTTAGTACAGACAACACAACACGCTGGAGGAAACAAACGTGGAACTGCCAATAGGGCCTGGACTGACAAAGGAACAACGCCAGCGGGTGTTAGGTATACTACGCCAATTTTCCGGTGCATTCACGCATCAGCAAGGGAAAAGTCAGACGAAACGGCCCACAATAAGGCACCGTATGAATACTGGGGATCATCCACCAAATAGCCAGCTTTCGTATAGAGTGTTGCCAGCTGAAAGACGGATAATTCGGAAGGAAGTGGAGAAGATGTTGCGCGATGACATTATTCAATCTTGGTCGTCTCCGGTGGTCCTCGTAAAGAAGAAGGATGGCACGTGGCGATTCTGGGTCGACTATCGGCCGCTGAACAAAATCACATTGACGACACCTTAGACTGCTTGAAAGGAGCTACATACTTCTCAACTATGAACATGCAGACCGGTTACTGGCAAATTGAGGTTGACGAAGCTGACAGGGAAAAGACGGCTTTTATTACACCTGACGGTCTCTACAAATTAAAAAAAATGTCATTTGGATTATATAATACACCGGCCACAATCAAACGCATGATGGACAACTTGCTTCGACACCTTAAGTGGACGACGTGTCTCTGCTATTTAGATGACATTGTCGTTTTCTCGAAAACATTTGAAGAACATCTGAGTCGCCTGTCAATTGTGTTGAAGTGTGTTCAGGCTGCAGGTCTCCGCCTCAATCCAAAAAAGTGCCTCTTCGTCACCAAAGAGATAAAAATCCTGGGGCACCTAGTCAACGGAGATGTTATCCATCCTGATCCAGATAAAGTAAGGGCAGTCACAGAATTTCCAACTCCTCTGCACATCCGTGATGTGAGAAATTTCAGGCTGTGCTCATACTACCGACGTTTCATAAAAGGATTTTGTAACAAGGCACGTCCATTACAAGAACTTCTGCAGGGAGACGCCAAGTTTTACTGGGATGAGACAAAAGGAAACGCTTTCCGGGCGCTTTAGGAGGCTCTAACTTCCGCGTCAATTCTAGCCTTGTACGATGAGAATGCGGAAACTGAACTTCACACAGATGCTAGTGGTTATGGGATTGGTGCAGTGCTTCTACAACTTCAGGAAGGTACTGAGCCGGCCGCGGTGGCCGCGGGGATTGAGGCGCTCCAGTCACGGTCTGCACGGCCACTACGGTCGGGAGTTCGAATCCCCCCTCGGGCATGGATATTTGTGCCGTCCTTAGTATTAGCTAGTTCGTAAGTACTTTGTAAGTTTAGGGACTGATGACCCCGTAGTTAAGTCCCATAAGCTTAACAAACATTTGAACATTTTTGAAGGTGCTGAAAAGGTGATAGCCTACGCATCAAGAGTAATCTCAAAGTCTGAGATAAACTACTCTACAACTGAGAAAGAATCTCTGGCAGTTATCTGGGCTTTCAACAAGTTCCAGCCGTATTTATTCGGTAAACCATTCACCGTCGTGACAGACCACCATTCTTTGTGTTGGCTGACTAGCTTGAAGGATCCATCGACTAGCAAGATGGGCACTAAGACTCCAAGAGGACGATGTCACAGTGGTATTCAAGAACGGGCGCAAACACAAGGAAGCCGACTGCCTTTCGAGGAATCCATTAGTGGAACACAACAACAGGAATGAAATTTCAGCTCTCACTGAATTAGATGACGAAGAGGCCTTGGATAGAGGCCTTGGAGAAAGGAGAACCGACCAAGGAGAGTTCCAGCTTATAAACGGGAAATCGTATAAGAGCAACTACGATCCACTGGGCCTCAAATGGCTACTGGTCATTCCAGCTCATCTGCGGCCAGCTATTCTCAAGTATTTCCACGAGTCTCCAATATCCGGTCATCTGGGATTCGTGAAGACCCTAGACAGAATCAGACGCAGGTATTACTGGAAAGGTCTCTACCGATCTGTCAAGCACTATGTGAGTCACTGTAAAGAGTGCCAGCGACGGAAGCATGTGCCGCAATTACCTCCAGGGCATCAGTCCATGCTGCCCCCACGTTTCCGGACGTCTCACAGTGTGACTTTTATATGTGGGGTTATGTAAAGGACAGTTTTTCTAATTCCACTGTTGCCTGACACCTTTGAAAGTCTACTACATAAAATTGTTGAGGCTGAAAAATTTGATAATGAAAAACCACTGCTTTGTGTGCGGCAAGTAACGAGCCACTGTTTCAATATTTGCCATGTAACACATGGTGCCCATATTGCATGTATAAAAATTTTACGTTTTCTCTTTCAAGGAACGTTGGAATTGTGTATCTGTCTTTCATTGTTTGAAAGAAATAAATTTTTGAAATCTGTTTCTCCATTTTGAATAGCCCTGTATACATATAATTTTGGAAAATCGCGTTTTTACGAAAAATATAACTATGTAAATTACATCGAAATCGTTATAACCGTTTCCGAGATAGCTAATATGCTGTATAAAAGGCCCCCCTACTGTATAAAAGGCAATGCCCCGACTGACTGACTGACTGGGTGAATCACCATCGATCAGCCCAAACCAATGAACATAAACACATGAAATTTATAGACAGTGTTGATCTTACTTTGTAGGCGTCATTTAAGAAGCGATTTTTTTTATATTCCATCTGTAACGGGGTGAAATACGTGATGAAACGTTTTGAAAAACGTTACTATTTAGGCAATTTTGATGCTAGAACTACAAAATTTCGGATTTTATTCAGGGCTCGAATTAAAAGACACGTTTTTCGCCATTTTTTGAAATTCAACCAGTAAGGGGTTGAAATAGGGGACGCAAAAATTGATATTCAAAAATATGTTGCTTTTAACTCAAATTTTAAGCTACAACTATGAAACTTAGGATATGGAATCTTGGGTAGGATTAAAAAAAACTACAGTTTCAGTAGTTTTGGAAATTCAACAAGTAAGAGGGTAAAATAGGGTATGAAAAATTCTTTCTGAAAACACGTTGATATAAAGACAATTTTCATGCTAGAGCTGCAAAAATTAATATTTGTATTGTTGGTTAGAATTTTTAAAAAATATGTGTTTCGGTATTTTTGGAAATTCAACCATAACGGGGGTTAAATTCGAGAGGGGATGTGTTTCGAAAAGCTGTTGCTTTTTAAGCAATTTTGAAGTTAGAACTACAAATTTTCGGATTTGGATTCGGAGCTCGAATTTAAAAGACACTTGTTTCGGTATTTTTGCAAATTCGTCCAATAACGGGGTGAATTACAGGATGCTAAAATTTATTTTCAAAAATAAGTTGCTGTTAACTAAAATTTAAATCTATAACTACGAAACTTAAGATATGGGCTCTTGATCAGGATTAAAAAGACACGAGATTCTGTATTTTTGGAAATTCAACAAGTAAGGGGGTGAAATAGGGGATCAAAAATTCTTTTCGAAAACACATTGCTATTAAGTCAATTTTGGAGCTAGAGATGCCAAAATTGGTATTTGTATTGCTGGTTAGAATTGAGAAAATACGTATTTCGGTATTTTTGGAAATTCAACCTTCAAGGGGGTTAGATTGCGAGGATGTTATTTCGAAAATCGTTTGCCATTAAGGTAATTTTGATGCTACAACCACATATATTGGTATATATTTTCTTGGTCAGGTTTAAAAAGACACGTAATTCGGCATTTTCAGAAAATTAATCATTTATGGGGTGAAATAGGGGATAAAACATTTTTTGAAAAAACGTTGCTACTAAGCCAATTTTGAATCCAGAATTAAAAAAAAAAAAAAAAAAAAAAAAAAAAAAAAAAAAAAAAAAAAATTATATTGGCATACTTGATGGAATTTAAAAGACACATATTGGGGTATTTTTCGAAATTCAACTATAAGGGGTGCCATAGGGGTTACAAGTAGTAAAATCAAATGTTTGAAAATCTTAAGAGACTTAAGTACGGGATCATCATTCCCCAAGGCTTACAAACTAATTAAACTGACTTAAACTAAGACTAACTTATGCTAAGGACAACACAAACACCCATGCTCGAGGGGCGAATCGAACCCCCGACAGCGAACAGCAGCGCGCACCGCAGCATGGCGCCTCAATACGTACGGCCATTCTGCCGCGGCTACAAGTAGTATCACAACATTTCTTTATGACAGTACTTAAGCTATATCTATGAAAATTTATATTAAGAGGGAGAAACAACTGGTGCAGACCAACCAGCCTACGCATGCGAAGCAGCGGACGTTAAGCTAGTCTATCTATAGAAGAATTGCTCGTTGAAAGATACATCTGCATCTTCATACATACTACACAAACCGCCGTAAGGTGCGTGGCGGAGGTTACATTGTACCACTTCTACGCATTTCCTTTCCTATTCACCTCCCAAAACAGAACGAGGAAAACAAGAATGCCTATATGCCTCCGTACGAGCCCTAATTTCTCTTATCTTGTATTTGTGATCACTACGCGAAATGTAAGTAGGCGGCAGCAAGATCGTACTACACTCAGCTTCACATTCCGGCCCTCTAAATTTCCTCAACAGAAATTCACGAAAATAACGTCGTCTTTCTTCCAGCGATCCCCAATTGAGTTGCCGGAGCATTTCCGTGACACTCGCGCATTGGTCAGACCTACCAGTAACAAACCTAGCTGCTCGCCTCTGAACTGCCTCTTTGTCTTCCTTTAAACTGATCTGCTGCGGGTCCCAAACACTTGAGTAATACTCAAGAAGTGGTCGTAGAAGCGTTTTATACGCGGTCTCCTTTACATATGAAGTACATCTTCCCAAAATTCTCCCAATAAACCGAAGTCGGCTCTCCGCCTTACTCACAACTGTCCCTACGCGTTCGTTCCATTTCATATCGCTCTGCAATGTTACGCCTAGATATTTGAACGACGCGGTAGTTTCAGGAAGCTCACTACTAATGCTGTATTCGAACATTATGTTACATTGTTTTTCCTACTCATGCGCATCACTTTACATTTTTCTACATTGAGAGCTAGCTGCCATTCTTCGCACCAGCTAGAAATTTTGATTAAGTCATCCTGTATGCTATTACAGTCGGCTAAAGGCGACACCATCCCATACACCACAGCATCATCAGCAAACAGCCGCAAATTACAACTTACTCTGTCCATCAGATCATTTATATAGATAGAAAATAATAGCGGTTCTATCACACTCCCCTGGGGCACGCCTGACGATACACTCGTCTCTCATGAACACTCGCCGTCGACGACATGTACTGCGTTCTATTACTTAGGAAGTCTTCCAGCCAGTCACTAATCTGTGAACCTATTCCATAAGCTCGTATCTTCCATAGCAGTCCGCAGTGTGGCACCGCGTCGAAGACCTTTTTGAAGTCGAGAAAAACAGAATCCGCCTGTTGTCCTTCACCCATGGCTCGCAAGATGTCATGTATGCTATTAAAGTCAGTTAAAGACGACACCCGTCCATACACCACAGCATCATCAGCAAACAGCCGCAAATTACAAGTTACTCTGCCCATTACATCATTTATATAGATAGAAAATAATAGCGGTCCTATCACACTCCCCTGGAGCACGCCTGACGATACACTCGTCTCTGATGAACACTCGCCGTCGAGAACAACGTACTGCGTTCTATTTCTTAGGAAGTCTTCCAGCCAGTCACAAATCTGTGAACCTATTCCATAAGCTCGTATCTTCCATAGCAGTGCACAGTGTGGCACCGCGTCGAACGCCTTTTTGAAGTCGAGAAAAACACAATCCGCCTGTTGTCCTTCATCCAGGGCTCGCAAGATGTCATGTATGCTATTAAAGTCAGTTAAAGACGATACCCTCCCATACACCACAGCATCATCAGCAAACAGCCGGAAATTACTACTTACTCTGTTCAGAAAATAATAGCGGTCCTATCACAGTCCCCTGGGGCACGCCTGACGATACAATCGTCTCTGATGAACACTCGCCGTCGAGAACAACGTACTGCGTTCTATTACTTAGGAAGTCTTCCAGCCAGCCACTAATCTATGAACCTATTCCATAAGCTCGTACAGTGATTAACTTTAATATTCGGACACTGTGATATTTCAATCTTGGAACATAATACTTTTATTTATAACAAAACAAACAAAAGATATAACCATTTATTACATTACGTGATGTCGCTTGTAAGTAATAATATACATTTTATTAAGATTACTTACAAAACTTCCTTAGTAATACAATTTAAATACAACTCGGTCCTTTAATATTCGGACACTTTGCAGAACTATTTCAAGACAAAATTATATGGAAAATAAATGTTTCAATATCTTGTCGGGTAGCCATTCTGTTTTATCACTTCTTTCAAACGCTGCGGCATAATGCTAATGATATTTTTAAATAGTCTGCACGTATACCGTCACATTCTTCTTTTAGTCAACGCTTCAGACTTTATTTGGAAGATATTGGTGTACTTCTAATACGTCGCTTCAGTTCTCCACACACATTCTGGGTTGAGATCTGGTGACTGAGGGGGTGGTTGTAGGACTTCGGGGCAGAAGTACAACAAATATTCTTGCACAATGCGAGCCTTATGTTTCGGGTCATAGTCCTAGTAAAATTTGAAGGTGTTTGATATCCTCATGGTTTCAGCACTTTTTCGTAAATTGTTCTTTAATACGTTCAATTAGACATATTTGTCCATAGTATTGTCGATGAACACCAATTCGCCCGGTCCAAATGTCGATATACAGCCCTAGACAAGGGCGCTGCCACCTCCATGCTTTACAGTTGGTTTAATATTTGTGACTGTAAATACCTCATTCTTCTTCCGCCACACCATGCTTCGTCCATCCGACCAAGAAACTTTAAATTTACTTTCGTCGGAAAAAATGACGTCATTGCACCATCCTTCGTAATAAACTCCCTAGCACAGTCCAATCTTTTGTGTCGATTCTGTTGATTCACATACGGTTTCCTCCTAGCCACTCTTCCATTGCATTCTCTTTCTTTCAATGTCCTGTGAATCGTTTGAGGATGTACCTTCTTGCCAGTCTCGTTTAGAAGCTCACGTGCTAATCTCGGTGCACTGAGGGTAGGATCCTTTTTTATTTTTCGTATTAGCTTCCTCTTATCAGGAGCATCCAACATCTGTGGCTGGCCCATTTGTGGTATGGAGTCTATACGGTCCTCGTTTCTGAAACGCCTGACAATATCTGCTACAGTACTCTTACTCATGTTGAGCATGGCAGCAATTTGTCGATATGATTTTCCCTTCGCATTGTGAAAAATCGCAAGTTGTCGTATCTCAAAGCTGGTATTAGCTTTGCGTGGCATCGTACCGTCTGGACAGTCGACCGCGCTTGTAAACACACACCTGCCTTCTGACTAGAAGCAGGCCTACTCATCCCGATGTGAACGGTGACAAGTGCGACACTGCCATCTGTTCGGATATTAAAGTAACGTGACCATCGAAGAGTGAGTTATTTTAATAGCATTCTGAAACAACTGTTTTACGTTATGTAAACAACGTTCATACTGTTATTTACTAGGCATGTACCTTCATATAATATTTGGTTATATTATATTTTTGTTTGTTCAGAATACAGTTATAACGCAGCAAACTAAAAATATCTCATTGTCTGAATATTAAAGTTAGTCACTGTATCTTCGTTAGCAGTCTGCAGTGTGGCACAGCGTCGAACGCTCTTTTGAAGTCGAGAAAAACAGAATCCGCCTGTTGTCCTTCACCCATGGCTCGCAAGATGTCATGTGAGAAATGGCAAGCCGAGTTTCTGATGAACGATGTTTCCTAAATCCGATAAAAGATATCCCACGTGTGCCAGGCACGTAAATGTGATTTGCAGAGTATCCCATGTAGATGTAGATGTTCCTAATGGTACCACAACAGATCCTTCTGCGGTTGCGGTTGCTTTGCTGTGTTTTCTTCGGCTGCTGTGGCCTCGTGCTGGAACCCAGTGGAGTGGCGTCTGCTTTCCCGCCTCTCGTGCAGCTCAGGGCGTATTCTGGTCGGCGTTATCTGGCGGCAGGAGGGCTTAGCTCTGTGCTGTGGTGTGGTGTGGCAGGCCCTCGCTAGCGCGCTCGTGCGAGGATTACGTCCCGGCGCGCTGCGCACATCGCTATGTTTACGCGGTCTGCGACAAGCGACAAGGTCACTGCAGGCGCAGAGAGAGAGAGGGGCTTATCTCACGACGTGAAGGCATAAAACGCCACGACGCCTCACAGCTGCTCTCGACAACACTTGGCCGGCGAGAGCGTGCAGTCCAGGCGTGTGTGTAGCAGGCAAGAAGATGCGCACAACGACATAGAAAATTTAAATACGAGGCGCGTCCAGAAAGTTAGTTCCGTTTGGTAATAAAATGAAAACAGAAAAATTAAATGTTTGTACAGTTTATGGGACTTAACTACGGGGTCATCAGTCCCTAAACTTAACAAACTACTTATCAACTAGCTAATACTACGGACGGCACAAATATCCATGCCCGAGGGAGGATTCGAACCCCCGACCGTAGTGGCCGTGCAGACCGTGACTGGAGCGCCCCAGTCCCCTCGGCCAAATTCAAATGTTTGTATAGTTTATGAGACTTAACTACTGGGTCATCAGTCCCTAAACTTACAAACTAATTATGAACTAGCTAATACTAAGGACGGCACAAATATCCATGCCCGAGGGGGGATTCGAACCCCCGACCGTAGTGGCCGTGCAGACCGTGACTGGAGCGCCTCAGTCCCCTCGACCAATTTCTAATGTTCGTATAGTTTATGGGACTTAACTACGGGGTCATCAGTCCCTAAACTTACAAACTAATTATGAACTAACTAATACTAAAGACGGCACAAATATCCATGCCCGAGGGGGGATTCGAACCCCCGATCGTAGTGGCCGTGCAGACCGTGACTGGAGCGCCTCAGTTCCCTCGGCCACCGCGGCTGGCTTGTACACAGATACAGAAGAAATTTTCATTGCACAAAGTTCTACAACTGTTAAACTACTTTTCCACATAAAGGTAAAAAGGTAAAGCAGTCAACAATCCGAAGATTGGTTTGAACACCACAGTGCTAGGCATGGCCCTGTTTGAAGGTCGTATGCCGTTGCCGTCTTCCGATCTTCGAACTGACTTACCCATCCAGTTATAGGGGGACCTACAGTTTAACGTGGGTTCCGAACCACGGCGCTACTCGGTATTTTTCACATCAGAAACACTGCCAGAGGTGAAGGAAGTGGAAAGTAACACATAAAAGTCGGAGGACTTGGCGGGGATCAAACCCGTGACCTTTGGATTTGTAGTCTGGCACTGTACCACTGTGCAACCGAGGCGCACATAACTGCCGAAATGAAATTTTGCAGGCCTTTGTCATAGCGTGGCACCAGGTTTTATATACCTTCTCCATAGCAATCTGCCGCCTGTGTCTTCTACCAGTTGGTAACAGTTTCTTTCAGGTCTTCGTCATTGGTGAAGTGATTAGCACTAATTGTAAACCTACGGTTTTCCTGGATGTTGTCATCAATCGCGTGAACCAGTTCTTCGGTAACCAAAGGAGGACGCCCACTTTGTTCTTCATCGTGTACATCGCTACGCCCGCCATTGAACTGTCGGGCCCATCTTCTCACCATCGAATCACCCACCGCATTTGGTCCGTAAACATGGCAAATTTGCCGTTAAATTTCACTCGGTTTCACTTTCCTCGTATTCAGAAACCCAATCACCGACCTGATTTCACAGGCGGTGGGATTTTCAATCAACGCCGACATTTCAAACAAGCACAACAAAGCGTACGTAACTGACAGCGATCTCCCAATGGCGCACGTTCTTCTCCTTGATACACATCGTCTACAGCGCACGTGCGGAACTGCAATCACAGCGCTGCAGTGGAGATAAATTGAAACGGAACTTACTTTCTGGACGCACCTCGTACATACCCGCCACATATCCAATATCCAACAAAAGTAACGAACTTGTTATCTGCAGGGCCCACAGTGATGTCGTACATCGACATTTTAAAAAATAAGAATTATATAATTTCAACACTGTATTTTCTTAATTCGTATTAGTTACGCTATAAGCTTATTTCGACTTAAAAGTCGTCTTCAGGTGTTGTGCCACATTGCGTTATGCTGTACATTTCGATATTATTGTGACGGGATTTATTTATTTTTCTTCTTTTTTCTATATTGCCGCGAGAGACCACGAGCACCGACTGCCGGCGTAGTGCAAGGGGATAGCGTCACGGACTGCGGTGCTGAAGGTCGCCGGTTCAATCCCGCCCACCGACAAAAATTTATTTCTTTGTAATTAACAATTCCAGAAGGTTCTACAATTTTCTTATGTTCACTTGTAAATTCTACTTGTTTCTTAAGTTAACAGTTCTTCTAATTTCTGGTAAATTCTGTCTGTGTATAAATAGCAGAGCAGCCTGCCCGAGAGGCAGTCAGTGCTGCGTGTATGTTGAGTTCGTAATAAACGTGCTTTCAGTATAAGTGCTGTGTTCAGTTGCCTTCGAAGTTAAGTCTGCTCCCATTTCAACGGGACAATATTTATAATCAAATGTTTGTATAGCTTATGGGACTTAAATACGGGGTCATCAGTCCCTAAACTTACAAACTACTTATTAACTAGCTAACACTAAGGACGGCTCAAATATCCATGCTCGAGGGGGGATTCGAACCCCCCACCGTAGTCACCGTGCAGACCGTGACTGGAGCGCCGAAGTCCTCTCGGCCACCGCGTCCGGCTATATTTATATAATATTAATATCACGTAACTTATAATATAACTTATATTATAACTTAGTTCATGCGAGATCTTTATCAAGTTACGGGATTTGATAAAGATGTCTCATGACAAAACAATATTATAAGTTACGTGAGATTAATATTATATAAATATACAAAAAAGAAAATAAATAAATAAATCACGTCACAATAATATCGAAATGTGCAGCATAACAGAATGTGGCGTAACACCTGAAGATGACTTTTAAGTCGAAATAAGCTTATAGTGTAACTAATACGAATTAAGAATATACAGTGTTGAAATTATATAATTCTTATTATTAAAAGTGACGAACTTTTCAAAAACACCAGAATTAAATTTGCGTTTCGCACTAATAACAATCTAAGAACAAAATTGCACTTCGCATCCATCAGAAATTCCCCATACTTAGAACCACGTATTTATAATATCACTTGTGACAAGTGTAACAGCTTTTACATTGATCAGACCGGACGTAATTTCCTCACAAGAATTCGTGAACACGTAAGAATAAGTGAAAACAACGAGTCTAGTTTCTATTTACATCTCAGAAACGAAAACCATACAGCACTTACGATATTACATAAAATATCAAAGGGAATAGAAATGAATATTTTGGAGGAATCTAATATATAAAGCAGAGTGTCCGTGTGTTTGTGCGTGTCGCATACAAATCTACAGTTTTGATCCAATCTTTCTCAAATTTTATACACGTAAGCCTCAATCAATGAGAACGGTCGCCGTAAGTGTAAGAATCACGTACGATATATAGTTCACGATATATGACGTCATAAACAATGAGATGCGCGAAAAACTGCTGCATTTTGCGACAATGCTGCTCATTTTCTCCTAAACCACTGGACCGATTTCAACCAAATTTGGTACACACATTCCTTACCGTGAGGTAACAATTGCTGCATGGTTAAGAATGACATGCGGCACGTGGTTCAAAAGATATTACGTCATAACCAATAGAAATCGCAAATAATGTCATATAATGCGGGAGACTTTAGAAATACACTGTATGAGAATGACAGCACTTAGCGACTTGAAACAAACTTTAAACATAATTTCAAACCTTTATTCAACTTTTTCTCGCTGGAAACCATAGTAAAATGATGAAAGAAAAAAAGTTTCTCCCTTACTACTTTTCTGCTGTTTATGGAGTAAAACTACGGCTCTTGGTATGAAGTTACAATTTATAATTTGAACACTACAAATTGTAGCGACAGGGAATTTTATGAACAGTATACACACATACAGTTGAATGTACCTTCTAAATTGTATCACAGTATGACACATAGTTCATGAGATATGAGCATATGAACAGTAACGTTCCGCTGTTCGTGGACTAAAATTAAGGCTTTCGGTATGACGTTACAATTTATAATTTCTACACTACAAATTGTGCCGCAGGATATTTTACAGACAGTATACACGCATATAGGTGAGTGTACCATCTAAATTGTATCAAAGTACGACACGTAGTTCATGAGAGCACATAAACAGTAACTTTCACGGACAACTGCGTCATCATGCAACAAGTTTTAATATATTACTACTTTACTACTAATTGTATTCTCAAGAGATTTTACAGTCATACAGCCCTTATACAAATGAATATCTACCTGAAAATGGCAGGAATAAATAAATAAATATCCGGGCAACGCCGGGTTTTCAGCTAGTTTGAAATACATATTCACACTAAAAATTATCCGAATGAAATACTTAATAAACACGCTGATTTCAAACATAAAAATTATCTAGTTAATTTTATTGACTTTATCGATGAAAAAGGCTGAGAAGCAAAGATATGCTAAATTACCAGAGGTAGCTAAAAACGAAATAATCCTCCCTGACTAATGCCAACGTTAAAGGTCTCTGATAACATAGTCGATTACTATATGTATGTAAACATTTTTGGCAGAACTGTTGTTAATTACGCAAACTATAAGTTTTCTGTAAATTAACGTTTTAGCGTAACAAGCTGCATCAAACCTGGCAGGAGGCGCTTGATAATGACGAAATGTTGAAACAGCTGTAGCGCTATTTAATAAAGTTAAGCAGTGATCTGGAACTTTCATTACAGTTCTAAGAATCTGGTTAATTTTAAGAACACGCGGTACTTTTTTCGGCTCAATCTCAGTCTATATAAAAGCGAAAAGACGCTCATTCACTCACTCATTTACTAAACACGAAATCTCGAAAACTACTTCAACTGTGAAGCTGAAATTTGACAGGAATGTAGTTTATAGTTAGTAGACGTCAGCTAAGAAAGGATGAAGTCGATAGTTCATCAAATATGACGTCATAAACAATGAAAACTTCCTCCGTCTTGCGGCATGTGATTGTGTGTCTTTATCAGTCCACTATTTGAGAAGGAGAGCACTTAGCGACTTGCAACAAACTTTAAACATAATTTCAAACCTTTAGGAAACTTTCTCGCTGACAACTATAGCAAATTGATGAAAGAAAAAAAAAAAAAAAAAACAAGTTTATCGCTTGCTACTTTTCCGCTGTTCATGGAGAAATCTACGACATTCGGTATAACGTTGACGTTTATAATTTCTACACTACATATTGTACCTGCAGGAAATTTTACAAATAGTATACACACATATAGGCCTCCATGTGGTGTATATTCCGAAAGAACAGACGTCATTTCTGATCCTGCAGTTGTTATTGTTTTCATATTCACAGAATATATGACACCAACTGCGAATGGGCAAAGCTCAAAATGGGTACCCAGCCGGGACTCGAACCTGGGTCTCCTGCTTTCCAGGCAGTTGCGCTGACCACTACACCACTGGGGACACAATGATCACCGCACCTGCAAGGACTACCTAAGCACACCTCCCGTCAAATTTCCAGCTTTATCCCTGACCACAGTGGTGTAGAATTTAGAAAAACCCGTCAAAGCTAAGCTATGCCCTAAGTAGGTAAAACATTTTAACAATTGCTAATTCAATAAAGAAGGCGTTGGCCACTAGAAAGTCTTTTAGGCTCCTCTTAAACCGATCTTTATTTCTAGCTAAATTTTTATGGTTGTTGGCAAAGTATTGAAAATATGTGTTCCTGAGTGGTGGATCCCTTTTTGAACTAAAGTAAGTGCTTTTAAGTCCTTGTGTAGATCATTTTTGTCCCTAGTATTGTACGTATGAACGGAGCTGTTTGTTGGAAAAAGGGATATATTATTTATGACAAATTTCATTAATGAATAAATATACTGAGAGACAGTAGTTAATATACCCAGTTCTTTGAAGAGGCTTCTACAGGACGTCCGTGAATTTACTCCACAAATAATACGTATTACACGCTTTTGGACTCTGAAGACTTTTGACTGAGTTGAAGAGTTACCCCAAAATATTATACCATATGACATTATGGAATGAAAGTAAGCAAAGTATGCAAGCTTTGTTATTTTTATGTCTCCTATGTCTGATAACACTCATATTGCAAATACAGATTTGTTAAGTCGTTTCTGTAGTTCTGTGGTGTACTCCTCCCAACTGAATTTGTTAACAAGCTGTAATCCCAGGCATCAACTATCTGCTGTTCTTCGTACTTTATGCAATACGGGATGGGAATCTCTTACATGTTCTGAACTGCATGTAGTGACTCTTTTCAAAGTTTAATGTCAATAAGTTGGCTTTAAATCATTTATAATGTTAATGAAAATATCATTAACAGACCTTTCTAAAGTTAAGCTCGACATGCTATTTGTTGCAATACTTGTATCATCTGCAAACAAAACGAATTCTTCTTCTGGCAGTGTAACTGATAAGAGGTCATTAATGTACACAAGAAAAAGCAATGGCCCTAAGATGGATCCTTGTGGAACACCAAATGTAATTTCTTCTCAATTTGATGACGACTGTTGGCTTAATTCATTAGTCCCTTACACTGACACCGTTTCCTGTTAGCATTCGCCATATCCACTTCATGCCATCGAATCGCCACATTGTGTATCTTCATTCGTCACTCCACCCTACGTTTTACCACTGTTCAGTCGTCCAATGTTTATGCTCCTAACACCTAACGAGGCGTGGTTTTGCATTGACCTGTGTGAGGTGTGGGTTATGGGCAGTTTCTCGACCATGGGATCCTAGTTTCGCACCTCCCGCCTGACGTCATAGGACTTGAAATGGATCCTAATGCAGTTTGGAATTCCTGTGTGATGGCCTGGATAGCTGCCTGCCTATTACACTGTACGACCCTCTTCAACCGTCGGCGGTCTCTGACAGTCAACAGACGAGGTCGCCCGTATGATTTCGTGATCCAGGTGTCCCTTCACATTTCTACTTCACTATAACGTCAGAAACGCTGGACCTAGGGATGTTTAGAAGTGTAGAAATCTCACGTACAGACTTCTCACACAAGTGACACGCTCACCTGGTGAGCTACACGGAGCGCCGCATTCTGTTCTAATCAAATGTTCAAATGTTTGTAAATCTATCGGACCAAACTGCGTGGTAAACTAACCTAAGGACAACACACACACACCCATACCCCAGGGAGGACTTGGACATCCGACGCCGAGCAACCACGTCATTCTCCTCTCCCACGTTGTCTGATGACTACTGAAGTCGCGGATATGGAGTACCTAGCAGTAGGTGGCAGCAGAATGCACCTAATATGAAAAACGTATTGTTTGTTGTCCGGGCACTTATAAAAAATCACCGGATATACGCAGCCACCGACAGCCAGTCGCGGCGGTTTAGCTGTGCGTACTGGGGCGCCATGCTGCTATGCGCGCGACCGATCGCTGTCGGGGTATCGATTCGTCCCTCGGGCATGGGTGTTTGTGTTGTCCTTAGGTTAGTTTACCTTATTTTAAGTAGTTTGTAAGCTACGGACTAATAAAAAAGCAGTTGTGTCCGATAGACTTATTTTTTTTAAACTAACAGCCAATATGGCGTCTACATATCTGTACCGCAAACACCTGGGAGCCCCGGGTAGCCTGTGTGTGACGTAGGCGGCATTCTCCCACCTCGTCGGTGAATGAAGAAAGGAAGCTTGGATTTTAAGGTTCAGTCAACAGCGTGCTCATTAGAGACGGAGCTTACGCTCGGAGAGATTGGGTTAAGGATGTGGTAGGAAATCGGCCGTGTCCTTTGAAAGGAACCAATTCTGCACTTGGAGTGATTTAGGGAAATCACGGTAAACCTAAATCTGGATGACCGGAGGTGGATTTGAACAACAATCCTTCTGAATGCGAGTCCAGTGACTGTCCAGACGTACATTTCGAATATCTGACATGCTCGATACTGCCCTTGAGGTCGGAAAGCCCCCCCCCCCCCCCAAGCACGATGTGACGTCGAGACGTCGTCGCGTTGCCCGCTCGTGTTGAGGGAGCCCGGCCAGCACTCTGAACAGGCAGCGGTGGAGAGCGGCGGTCCCCACGCGCTGCGCGGCCGCCCCCGGCGCTTCCTCGCCTGCCGTCACACGGCCTGTTGCGGCGCCAGTTTATGTGGCCGGCACATCCTGCCAACGCGACACGGTCGCTCTGCCAGCAGGCAAACAGACCACTACTCGCCAAGTAAACCCTGCCTCTCTCCCCACCAGTCTACACACACACACCCCACTCTAAGACTCGGTTCGTCAGAGTCTCGTTAATCTTCTCGTTAGTAGACAAAATACATGCCTGTCTGCTGGACTGCTGGACTCTTCAATGCTGGAGCAGTTTCCACAGAGGCCTTTCGAAGACGAAACGCGTAACAACTTCTGCATCATCCCAGCACTCAAAATGATTTGGACGATCATGAATGCCGTAATATGACATTTTAATAAATATAATCACCTTTACTGCTGCTTATTACTTTATTTAATTGTCCACTACAGTTGTTTCACCGTATTTGGCATTGTCAAGTGTCCTGCAATATTTAAATAAATTTTGTGAAAATATTTTTTTCGATCAAATAGGTAGCATATTATACAGGTTTCAATTTATTACTTACTGTCTATTTGTTGCCAATATACGCACAGCATCTGTACCTCTATATGATTTTAATAGGTACTTTCTTAGAAAGTCGTTTTTAATAATTTTTTAAAATAACGACTTTCTTGTTTGACTGCTATTTTGATGCTATGTGTTTACAAAGATATTCTATTGCATTATATCTTTGGCAAAGATCTGGCTTCTCTGAGATGATTAATTTCGAATATACAAACACAAAAGCAACCACCTTTATTCGAAAAACCACACAACACATTACAGTTTTATCTCCGAACTAAAAACTTAACAGAAATAGTATTTTCAGATAACAAAATAAATTTACTCAATAAAGGAATCAAATATAACATTGAATCGAAACTAAATAAAAATTCAATAAAAAATGCAATCACAACTGGTAAAATTGCAATAGATAATGCTAATCTACCAATTAGACAACAAAACGAACTCACTATAAATATGGCCAAAATTATTGAAAAAGAAATAGCCAAAACACATTCTCAAAAACATAAGAATCAGATATAAACATTAACTAATATTAACCAAAAATTATTGTCAAATAACGCAATAGCACTAAAATCAGACAAAGGTAATAGTATTATCATAATGCAAAAACTGAGTACATACAAAAAGTTATGGATTTCTTTCGTGATAATAATATAATTGAAATACCGAGAAATCCTACTAACAAATATGCTGCTCAGATCAAAAAATGTATCAAAAATTCTGATATAATAACCGAGTATGAAAAGAAATCTCTAATTATTATGAAACCTAAAACACCAACACTTCAAGCACAACCCAAAGTACATAAATAATCGATCCCAATAAGACCTGTTGTAAACTGTATAGATAGCACAGCATATCTTATAAGCAAAAAATTAACACACTACTTACCAAACTATACACGGACAAGAAAAGATACACAATCAAAAATTCACGTATTCTTGCAAACACATTAAAAATATCACTATCCCACTAAACAATAAATTTGTATCTTTTGATATATTAAAACTGTATACAAACATCCCAGTAAGAGACCATACAAATTATAGAAGCAAACCTACTAATATACAAAAAATCATCAGTAACAGAAACACAAGAACTGATACATATGCTAACACTAATCTTATCCCAAAATTATTTTCAATTTAATGGAAAAATATACAACCAAGCAGATGGTGTAGCGATGGGAAATTCAATAGCTGGAATCTTGGCAGATATTTTCCTAATTGTTGGGCCTGCAGCATCATATATGTCGTAAAAAGACATTGCAATAAAGTTACGGATTGCTGCTTATGTTTTATTTAATATTGCTACAGCTGTTTCGACAGTTTGTCATTCTCAAGAGCGTCTACGATGTTTGGACATTAATTAATGTTGACATCTGGCGTAACTGTTGCTTCAACTGCCAGGTGTTATGCAGCTTTTTACATTAAAACTTTAAATCAAACTGTCGAAACAGCTGTAGCAATATTAAATAAAACATAAGCAGCAATCTGGAACTTTATTACAATGTCTTGGCAGATATATTTTTAAACCAATTAGAAACAAAAATTTTTAGCACTAACTCTCATTTAACAAATAAAATAATATATTACTTCCGTTATGTTGATGATACATTGATGCTGATACAAGGAACAGATAATGAAATTAATAAAATACACTATTTACTTAACAAATTACATCCAAAAATTAAATTTACGAAAGAATTAGAAACGAATGGCTCAATCAGTTTTCTCGATTTAAAAATTAGCAATAAACACAATTTTCATTCCTTTGAAATTTACCGAAAACCAACAACAACAGACAACATAATAAATGCCAATTCATGCTACCCTACATCGCAAAAATATGCCTACTTTCATAAATAGAATTAACAACCTGCCTCTAGACAAAGAAAGTATTGATGAAGAAATCCAAATTTTAAAATATATAGCTGATACAAACGATTACAATCCTGATATAGTCCACAAAATTTATGATAAATGCAAAGAACCTAAAAATAAAATTTCTATACACACAATAATTAAACTTGTAAAGGAAGAACCAGAACATAAAAAAATCAAATATATTCCTACAACCTTGGCAGGTAATATATCAAACAAAATCAACGCACTATTCAAACAGACACGAATAAAATTTGCATTTCGTACAAACAACAACCTACAAACAAAACTCCATAAAGCCATATCAACCACAACCAACTTTAACTATTCAGGAATTTATAAAATCACTTGCGAAAATTGTAACAAATTTTATATAGGTCAGACGGGAAGAAGTTTTAGAACGAGGTTCAGCGAACATACAAGAATGGCAGAAGCAAATCCATCTACTTTCTACCAGCATTTGAAAATTGAAAACCACACCACCACTAACATCGAGAGAGCTTTAAAAATATTACACAAAATTTCAAAAGGCACTGAAATGCCCATTCTCGAAGAATTAGAAATATACATACACATGGAAGCTTCACCTAACGAAATTCTCAATGAACACACAGATTTTAAACACAAAATTTATTTACAAAATTTTATCGATCTAATTGGGCTTGACAACGGATAAATTCAGAGATGTAATGCTCCACAGTCACGTATAACGCAAAATTTCGATTAATATACAATATCTCACACACCAGAGAAAAGCATTTTCATACTCAAAGATATTACAAAATTCCAAATAGCAAGCAATACTTCAGAAACCAAAGAGACTCACTATTTCATAATCGACAAAATTAAACGTATAAAACATTTGTAACAAAGATATCACAAAATTCGAAATTAATCATCTCAGAGAAGCTAGATCTTTATGCAATAGAACATCTTTGTAAACACATAACATCAAAATAGCAGTCAAACAAGGAAGTCATTATTGTAAAAATTATTAAAAACGACTTTCTAAGAAAGTACCTATTAAAATCATATAGAGGTACAGATGCTATGTGTATATTGGCAACAAATAGACAGTAAGTAATAAATTTAAAACTGTATAATATGCTCCCTATTTGATCGAAAAAAAATATTTTCACAAAATTTATTTAACTATTGCAGACCACTTGTCAATGCCAAATACGGCGAAACAGCTGTAGTGGACAATTAAATAAAGTTATAAGCAGCAGTAAAGGTGATTATATTTATTAAAATGTCGTATTACGATATACTCACTGCTGCAGGCCCATTTATGAAAAAGACCATAAATACGTCTAGGAAGCCTTATTGGGGCAATGACCTCTAGATCGTCCAAAATATTGACAACCTCTTCATTGTGAACCAAATCTCTTATTACAGCCATTTTCATCATACCGATTCTCACTTAAAAAGTCGTTACCCGTGACTTAGACACAATGATGTAGGAAGGGAAGAGGAAGTAGAACAAGATGAAATAGGAGATACTATACTGAGAGATGAATTTGACAGACCCCTGAAAGACCTAGGTCGGAACAAGGCCCTGGGAGTAGATGACATTCCCTCAGAGCTACTAAAGTCTCTGGTAGAGCCAGCCATGACAAGACTATTTCACCTGGTGTGTAAGATGTATGAGACAGGCGAAATACCCTCAGACTTTAACAAAAATGTAATAATCCCCATTCCAAGGAAATCAGGCGTAGAACCATCAGTTTGATAAATCATGGTTGCAAAATTTTAACACGAATTATCTACAGGAGAATGGAACAGCTGGTCGAAGATGACCTCAGGGAAGATCAGTTTGGATTCACAAGGAACGTAGGAACCCGAGAGGTAATACCCACTTTACCATTTATCTTAGAAGATAGATTAAGGAAAGGCAAACCTACATTTTTAGCATTGTAGATTTGGAGAAAGCATTTGACAATGTTGACTGGAATACACTCTTTCAAATTCTGAAGTCATGAGGGGTAAAATACAGGGAAAGCAGAATTATTTACAATTTGTACAAAAGCCAGACCGCAGTTATTAGACTCGAAGGGCATGAAAGGGAAGCATTAGTTGGGAAGGGAGTAAGACAAGGTTGTAGCCTTTCTCCGATGTTATTCAATTTGTACATCGAGCAGGCGGTGAACGAAAGCAAGGAAAAATATGGAATAGGCATTAAAGTTCAGGGTGAAGAAATGAAAACATTGCGTTTTGCTGATGACATTGTAATTCTTTTAGAGACAGCAAAAGAACTGAAGGGAGGTTGAATAGAATGGACAGTGTGTTTGAAGAAAGCGTATAAAATGAACATTAACAGGAGCAAAACAAAGATAATGGAGTCCAGACTTAGAAAAGTAGGCGCTGCTGAAGGAATTAGATTAGGTAATGAAAGAATGAAGGTGGTAGATGAGTTTTGTTACTTGAGTAGTAAAATAACATATGACGGTCGCAGTACAGAGGATATAAAATGCAGAATGGCAATGGGAAGAAAAGCATTTTTTGAAAAAGAGAAATTTGCCAACATCGAATATTAATTTCAGTGTAAGGAAGTCTTTTCTGAAGGCATTTGTGTGGAGTGTTGCCTTGTACGGGAGTGAAACATGGACGATAAACAGTGCGGACAGGAAGAGATTAGAGGTTTTTGAAATGTGGTGCTACAGAAGAATGCTGAAGATTAGGTGGGTAGATCGCATAACCAATGAAGAGGTATTGAACAGAACTGGTGAGAAAAGGAATTTTTGGCATATCTTGACTAAAAGAAGGGATCGATTGGTAGGACACATTCTTAGACATCGGGAAATCGTAAATTTAACATTGGAGGGCAGTGTGTGGGGTAAAAATCGCAGAGGCAGACCACGAGATGCGTATAGTAAGCAGATTCAAGTGGATGTGGGTTGCCGTTCTTATGAGAAGATGAAAAGGCTTGTTCAGGATAGAGTAGCGTTTTTTTATACATCTAGTGCTCCTATTATTTTGTTCGATGAATCGGTCTTTATCAGGTGAATTTAGCGCTTTGGAATCCTGCCATTTTCATACAAATTCTCAATTAACTAGTCGTTAGCCGTGTAACCGACCGAATTCTACTCGCTGACTTAACGGCCAGTTTGAGGTCTTTTAACTCATAACGAAACGTCGACAAACGCATCTCCGCTAACGGCAAGATAAAATATTAACTGGAACTTAACAAGACATTGACAAACCGGTCCTAAGAAGGGAAAAAATAGTGATTATTTCTCGAAAAGAAGCAACTGTTTGATGCAAGGAAAACAGACTTCAAAACTTTAGAGGAGTTAAAGCTGTGTGCCGGAACTGAGATTCGAACCTGGGACCTTTGCCTTTCGCGGCAAGTGCTATACCGTCTGATCTACCCGACACGCGTCTTTGGCTTGCATACAGAATCTAAACAACTGCAAGATCTGTTGTTCATGCTGTTTAAACAGACTGTCAATAGATGGCAGCCGGCCGCGGTGGCCGAGGTGATTGAGGCGCTCCAGTCACGGTCAGCACGGCCACTACGGTCGGGGGTTCGAATTCCCCCCTCGGGCATGGATATTTGTGCCGTCCGTAGTATTAGTTAGTTCATAAGTAGTTTGTAAGTTTAGCGACTGATGACTCCGTAGTTAAGTCCCATAAGCTTAACAAAGACTTGAACATTTTGAATAGATGGCACCTTCTACATTGAATTTATATCGGTCGCGCAAACTAAGTTGATACTCAGCGCTGAAGCTGATGCGCGCAATCGTAAATACGTGTCCCATTTACGATCGTTCGCTGGGTATAAACTTAGACTGTACGAATAGCACTGGTTTTCTTTCTTTCTTTCATTTCTTTTTCTTTTCTTTTTACTTTTTTTTCCCAAAATATTTTTTTTCTGAAGACAGTAACTTTCTGAAGACAGTAACTTTAAACTACACTACTAGCCATGAAAACTGTTACACCAAGAAGAAATGTAGAAGTTAAACAGGGATTCATTGGACAATATATTATACTAGAAATGACATGCGATTATACTTTCATGCAATTTGGGTGGATATATCCTGAGAAATCACTATCCAGAACAACCACCTCTGGCCGTAGTAACGGCCATCATACGTCTGGGCATTCATTCAAACAGAGGTTGGATGGCGTGTACAGGAACAGATGCAGCTTCAACACGATACCACAGTTCATCAAGAGTAGTGACTGGCTTGTTGTGACGAGCCAGTTGCTCGGCCACCATTGACCAGACGTTTTCAATTGGTGAGAGATCTGAAGAATGTGCTGGGCAGGGCAGCAGTCGAACATTTTCCATATCCAGAAAGGCCCGTACAGGACCTGCGACATGCGGTCGTGCATAATCCTGCTGAAATGTATGGTTTTGCAGGGATTGAATGAAGGGTAGAGCCACGGTCGTAAGGCATCTGAAACGTAACGTTCACTGTTCAAAGTGCCGATGATGCGAACAAGAGGTGACCGAGACGTGTAACAAATGGTACCCCATACCATCACGCCGGGTAAAACGCCAGTATGGCGATGACGAATACACGCTTCCATTGTGCGTTCACCGCGATGTCGCCAAACAGGGATGTGACCATCATGATGCTGTAAACAGAACCTGGATTCATCCGAAAAAATGACGTTTTTCCATTTGTGCGCACAGGTTCGTCGTTGTGTACACCATCGCAGGCGCTTCTGTATGTGATGCAGCGTCAAGGGTAATCGAGATTCATGGTCTCCGAGCTGATAGAGCATGCTGCAGCAAACGTCGTCGAATTGTTCGTGCAGATGGTTTTTGTCTTGCATGTTCCCCATCAGTTGACTCAGGGATCGAGACGTGGCTGCACGATCCGTTACAATCAGGCGGATAACATGCCTGTCATTTCGACTGCTGGTGATACGAAGTCGTTGGGATCCAGCACGGCGTTCCGTATTGTCCTCCTGAACCCACCGTTTCCATATTCTGCTAACAGTCATTGGATCGCGACCAACGTGAGCAGCAGTGTCGCGATACATTAAACCGCAATCGCGATAGGCTACAAATCGACCTTTATCAAAGTGGGAAACGTGATGGTACGCATTTCTCCTCCTCACACGAGGCATCAAAACAACGTTTCACCAGGCAACGCCGGTCAACTGCTGTTTGTGTGTGAGAAATCGGTTGGAAACTTTCCTCATGTCAGCACGTTGTAGGTGTCGCCATCGGCGCCAACCTTGTGTGAATGCTCTGGAAAGCTAATCATTTGCATGTCACAGCATCTTCTCCCTGTCGGTTAAATCTCGAGTCTGTAGGACGTCATTTTCGTGGTGTAGCAATTTTAATGGCCAGATGTGTATATGGAGATCGAAACGTTGAAAATGATACCTCAATCATTGAATTTGTATATGTAATACGGAAGATACGGTGTACCCACAAAAAAGACATATGAGAAATAATATATACGATTGATCGGTGGAAGATAAGGAGCAACAAAGGTCCAATGGACGAGTGTCCGTATCAGACAGCATTTACTCAGTCATACTTTGTAACAGAGACTGGGGTCTAATATGCGCTATGCCATGCAGGCAAAATTCCAGTATCCATGGTTTCGTGCTATTAGCCATATTGTGCCACTGAAGATTCGTAGAGTTATGTGGCTGCAAGGTGATAAAGCTCCAGCCGACTTCGCCTTTAACGTCCGGACGCACCTCAGTAATGTCTTCCCTTGTCCAAGGATCATGGAGAAGGTCCAGTTGTATGGCGTGCTCCTTCACCGGTTCCAACCTGGGCCCCTACAATTCCTTAAGTGGCCGACAGCGGGCAAATCGAAGAGCGCCTCGGCGGCCATTACAGTGGCAAACTTCCGCTCCAACTTTAAATGTGCGTAACACTCTTTCGATTAGAAGCTGTGTTCATTCGAGTAGTCGCAAGAACTATGTCTCATTTAAATATGTAACTACAAAACAGCTTCAGACTTTTTCAGTATACAGCAACTATTGGCTGTGTGTATATTTATTACACATACAGTACAGAGGTAAAATACAGGGAAAGGAGAGTTATTTACTACTTGTACAAAAGCCAGACCGCAGTTATTAGACTCGAAGGGCAGGAAAGGGAAGCATCAGTTGGGAAGGGAGTAAGACAGGGTTGTAGCCTTTCTCCGATGTTATTCAATTTGTACATCGAGCAGGCGGTGAACGAAAGCAAGGAAAAATTTGGAATGGGGATTAAAGTTCAGGGAGAAGAAATAAAAACATTGCGTTTTGCTGATGACATTGTAATTCTGTCAGAGACAGCAAAGGACCTGGATGAGAAGTTGAATGGAATGGACAGTGTGTTGAAGAGAGCGTACAAAATGAACGTTAACAAGAGCAAAACAAAAATAATGGATTGCGGCCTTAGAAAATCTGGTGATGCTAAAGGAATTAGATTAGGTAACGAAACAATGAAGGTGGTAGATGAGTTTTGTTACTTGGGTAGTAAAATAACATGCGATGGTCGAAGTACAGAGGATATAAAATGCAGAATGGCAATGGGAAGGAAAGCATTTTTGAAAAAGAGCAATTTGCTAACATGGAATATTAATTTAAGTGTAAGGAAGTCTTTTCTGAAGGCATTTGTGTGGAGTGTTGCCTTGTACGGGAGTGAAACATGGACGATAAGCTGTGCGGACAGGAAGAGAATAGAGGCTTTTGAAATGTGGTGCTACAGAAGAATGCTGAAGATTAGGTGGGTAGATCGCATAACTAATGAAGAGGTATTGAATAGAATTGGTGAGAAAAGGAATCTTTGGCATACCCTGACTAGAAGAAGGGATCGCTTGGTAGGACACATTCTTAGACATCGAGGAATCGTAAATTTAGCATTGGAGGGCAGTGTGAGGGGTAAAAATCGCAGAGGGAGACCAAGAGACGCGTATAGTAAGCAGATTCAAGTGGATGTGGGTTGCCGTTCTTATGAGGAGATGAAAAGGCTTGCTCAGGATAGAGTAGGGTGGAGAGCTGCATCAAACCAGTCTCCGGACTGAAGACCATAACAATAACAACAGTGTAGAAATTGACCAACAGCGTCTATTCTTCCTAACTAAACTGAGTTATAGTATTTGGTTCTTTAGCGTTCTAAGTGAAGCATATTAACGGAATTTGTCGTCAGACACGATTTTCTCGCATTTTCACAGTATTTTCTACGATGGTGAAATTTTTCTACAAACATTAATTTCGGAAGAGTTTCACAACACTTTACGTTTACGCTTCAGTGCCTGCTGTATTCTCGAATAATTAGATATTTTATATAACCAAAAAATGAAACAGGGCTGCATGAAACAGACAGTGTTAAAAATTAACTGTGAAAATGAAATATACCTTCAGATGCATGACTGTAAAATAGCGTCTTGTGAATACAGCAACGAGCCACTACCAAATTTTTTTTAAAAATGCCATAACTTTTTCTTAACTAAGTGCATCTAATATTAGCATTAGAGTATCTAGCACGAAAATTTGGATTCTTAATGCTGTAAGCGGTACTTTATAAATCGCGAACAGCTCAAAAGTCAGCATCTATCGACACTGGGTTAAACTTCACAATGTGCATCAAAAAATCATATGTTTCAAATGTTTGTTAAGCTTATGGGACTTAACTCCGGGGTCATCAGTCCCTAAACTTACAAACTACTTATCAACTAGCTTATCCTAAGGACGGCACAAATATCCATGCCCGAGGGGGGATTCGAACCCCCGACTATAGTGGCCGTGCAGACCGTGACTGGAGCGCCTCAGTCCCCTCGATCACCGCGGCCGGCCAATGTGCATCCAGCGTGGTCATGTCTCATTCATATACGGAACTATGCACAGTTCTGCAAAACCCTTTCAGTTGTTACATCTATTTGTAAAGCAGATGACCTTTAAATTCCGTGTCAGAAGTTACTAATATTAATTTCATAAACAAAAATTCGAACCACAGTGAAGCAACTGATCTCGTGACCCCAGTAGTTGTTTCATACAATCGTAAAATGAAACTTTTTGAACTTCCTGTCCACCAGTACTGCCTAAAGTAGCTCCTTTTGAAGAACTACCGGTATTGTTAAAGCTAGTTATTTATTTCATTCAATCCTATATTGTCTGGACTAACAGCCTGTTAAGCAAGGGTAACTTATCTGAGAGCAAAGCTAGTAGGGCTACTTGTATTCCTGACAAATATAAATGGGAAGACAGTATTCGTTGTTTATATTCCTCTCTTAAATCGAATTATGCAATTAAACGCTGAACAACTCTTCAACATCTTGTTTTTGTGTACTGCAATAGTCAAAAAGTACAGACGTGACTACCAACTGAGTATACCGCAGTAGCTATATAATACACAGTTTATCTCCTAACGACACTGGTATTTATGAGACTCTTGCCACTATCATGGCGGCCGTCCGAAGGTTCAAATTATCCCGCGAAAGCAGCGCTGTCACAAGTTCTTTAGATCCAACCTTCAGTGGTATTCTAACGGTGGTGGGAGTGGGGGGGGGGGGGGCGGACTGCCCCGTGCTTCTCATGTTAAGAGGCCTCCAAATACCTCTTTTTTGTGCACTAGGCCTCTCGTCTTGGGCTTCCAAATCTCGGAAGCTATTTTATTTTCAGACTGGGGGTGGGGTGGGGTGGGAGGGCCTCTAAATCTCAGATATTACATTTCTACAGTAATACATGTATTTCCAAGTGGGGGGGGGGGGCTCATTTTCTTTTGCCGCCGCTACGGGCCTCCGACAACCTTAGTCCGCCACTGCCAATCTGTGAGACTTCTGGTTATGGGGCCATCTCAAAAGTGTCGTGCGTACAGAGCCCGTTCCAGATGTGGAAACACTGGAGCAGTGTTTTATGCAGTGTTGCAGTGTTGCGGCATAAATGCGCATGCTTTGAGCCAAATCGGAACCATTCTCAACACACAATGCAACTGCGTCTCCGTGGTAGAGCGCGTATTAGAGTGCAGTCTCTGTAACTAACAAGGGAACGTCATCAACTCGACCTCATATTTTCTTGAGAAAAAAATACATGGGCTAGATATCAACCCCAGTTATCGACATCACGTCAAAATTTGGCCCATTATTATTACTACGCAGTTACGGCCCCCCCCCCCCCCCCCCCAGAGTACAGCTTTTAAACATTTGCACGCTCGGGCTGTTCCTCACTCGGCCCGCTTGACTGCGGCCGCTTAATGCCCGAACGTCCAGAATTGTGAGCAGAGTCTGGTAAGGGGTTTGTGTTCGCTATGTCAATTAACCAACATGCTGTCGAGCGACATCTCCAGGAACGGTATGGAATGATGACATCTGCAACGATTAAATGTTAAAGAATTAGAAGTCTTTACAGTCGTCACTGGAAAGCATAATCATTTGCAGTTATCAGACGTACTATACACGGTAAACGAAAATACATGGCGATTTCTTCATGCTTTTGCTTACATCTTTCAACTGCATTGCAGATATCATAGACAATTTCACTAATGAAGTGCTGGATATAGTAGAAAAAGCTGGTTGACCGACGATGCAGTTTTACAAGAGGCTGACCTCGACGATAATGACGCTGCCATTCACCACTGTCAGATTCTTCGAGCATTTTCATTGCTTCGATGGAGCTTGTGGGCTTGGAGCTGAGGTCGTCAGTGATGGTGAAAGCTGCTTTGATGATTTTAAATCGTAGAGTACCAATTTGCCCACTCTGTACAGAAAAATATATGCAACGCGCCGTTTGCGCTTCATACAGCGCGTCACAACTGCAGTGGAAACGAATGAGACGGTTTTTCAATACATCATATGCACATCATTTTGTTATATATAAAGCTTACACTATTGACGTGGAGTAAACTTGAAAGAGTTAAAGTATGTTTCATTTTGTAATATTAATTCCTCCTCCACTTCCCTAGCTCTTCAAATGAAGTATAGGGCGTGCTAAAACCCATACAGAACGCGTTTAGAGCATAGTGTCTACCAACCCTCGCTACCTGGAGAAGATAATAATACCCTCTTCTAGAGCTCCAAAGAGGTCTGTTTTGTCACCTCTTTCGTCCAAGATTAGGTTGGCACCACACTAAGAACACGGCCACTTCGCCATCTTGCCATGTAAGCTTTTCTCTGGCCACCCAGCAGACGCCAGTGCAGACGACAAACGAAGCCATGCGTTCTTAATTAAAGCTTGGCCCTAAAGCGGGAGGCGGCGACTGTAAGCCATTGCGCGGCAGTCAGTCAATATTAAAAGCAACCTTCCACATTCATACGAACACATGCAGTGTTTGGTGGGGAAGGTTTTTGGCGTGGCCTTAGGGCTTCACTCTTTCACTCTCGCTCCGACGGTCGAGGTGAGTACATAGTGGAATCATGCTGAAGGGAAGGCATGCTGTTAGGACTTTGATTTCTTTGTGATCAGGCAATCTGGGTTTATCAGTGATACTTTTCTTGAGTAATTCTTTCGCTATGCGAGGTGAAGTATTTCTTAATCTATAGGACTCGGGTAATTCAGTGTAAATTTAGTATTTGCATTTTCATTCCGGTGATGATTTTGTGTCCGGTTTTTTATCAACTTAGATTACTCATGAGTGGCCTTTAGCCTTTGTGCAAACTTAGTATGTTTGATTTTCCTTGCTGTTTTTTAACTAACATTTTCATGTTGTATCTGTATATGTGAGTATGCTAAATTTTCTTAAGATTTTTCCGGTTTGATTCCATCTTTCCTATCTGGGTATGTCCGATTGCACCATGTGCTTTCGTAAGGTCTTCATCCATGATTTTACTGATACTAGCTTTCTTCTATATGAATTCTCACATGTGCTTTACTTGCCTATTCTAAATGAATTTCTTTTGAAAATTCTATGTAATTCACCGTGGTCGACTAAGAATAGTATGCTGCTGCCTCCCCGAACATGAGTTCGCTTGGTGCACAGTGTGTTTGTAATAGTGCTTCAAGACACCCGCCATCTCATCAATACCCCGCCGATGCTTCGTTTCGCTGCTACTAACAAGAGCTACTGCATGAGTAATGTGTCACAAGCATTATGCATGGGTCTGTGAGTGAATGAATGTGCTTCCCCTATCCACTATCCAAGTTTCCTCCTATGTTACCTCCATATTCATAAAGGGCAGAAACAATTTTATTATAGACAGAAACTTTATGATTTAATTTCACTTTTGTACAAGGTGTGTACTTCATTGTGCTTAATATTGTCCCCCAGATTTATTTGCTTGTTCATTTTATTGAATAGATGATCATTTAAAGTATCAAACCTCTGTTTTATAATTTCATCCTCCCTGTTCCAGGTTTAATTATCTATTCATTTATTTTTTAACATTGATTTTGTGTTTGTTAAAAGGAGTGAGCAGTTCAATGAGTTTCAGTTGCGCAAGTACTGTGGCCACTCGCAAAGTAGTTGAGAGCAGCAGTGAGCGTTTCGTCTTGCATTTGCATATCTCAACTGCCCAAGATCTTACTTAAATAATTTAACGGGTTACTTTCAAGTGTATATTGTTACTATTATCGCCAATCTATCGACTATAGAGTGGACGGGGGTGGTCATTATGATTTGCCGTCCCGGGCCTTTGGAGGGCTTATTCCGCCACTGCTTCAGGGTGTTGCATTTTAAGTGGCCGGCGGTGTACTGACAATTTTCGAATACAAAAACCCCAGTGACGAGAGAGAAGCGTCTTAGGAACGAAATATTTGGGACGTGTAAGCTATCTGTGAGAGGGAGCTTCTGAGATTGGAAAGTTCCAGACAGCGATGCATGCACACAGAAAGACACGCAGGGTGGCGGATGTGGAGGGGTGACGTTCAAAAAGTTACGATCGGACAACACGCCACGGCTGCGTTACCGCGCTCATCTCGTGTCTGTGCCAGAAATAGAAGCACACGCTTATGGCGGCCAGACAGCAGGGCTTAACGGAACCGAGACATTCACAAACTGTTGGCTTACCATTGGACTCCCATCTGATTTAGTAGTGAATTTCCCATCAAAAACTGGACGTAGGACCGGATTCGAACCCGAGTCATTTGTCTTTTGCGGCTGGTACGCAGTTTTCATCTTCCACGAAGTTTCATTATCAGATCATACTCCGCCCAACAGTGAAAATATCATCCAGGACGGAACTGTGAAAAGAGAAAAGAAAAGAAAACAGAAACAGTAAACGCTCCAAACACAAGATACGCAACGTTAAGCGTGAAATTACAGAGCCGGAGTCTCATGTTTAGTTATTTTGCTTCAATCCACAAGGACGGTCCCCATAAGTGTAATAATCACGTACAACACGAGATATGTCATAAATGATTAAATGCGCGAAAAACTGCTGTATTAAGCAACAATTTCTTCTAAAACACTGGACCGATATCAACCAAATTTCGTACACATATTATTTACGTGAGATAACAATTGCCGTAGGAGCAGGAACATCATACGAGATATAACGTCATAAACAATAGGAGTTGCAAGCAACTACCACATAATACGACGAGAATTTATAAATACACTATGTGAGAATGACAGTACTTGGTGACTTGTAACTAAGATTAAACACAATTTCAAACCTTTGTTAAACTTTTTATCGCTGACAATCACATCAAAACAATGAAAGGAGAAACGTTTATCGCTTACTTCTTTTCCGCTGTTCATGGACTAAAACTACGGCAGTCGGTACGACGTTGCAGTTTATAATTTCTTCACTAATCAGGAAATTTTACAGATGGTATACACACATACAGATGAATGTCCTTTTGAAATTGTATCGCAGTACGACACATAATTCATGAGATATAACGACAATAACAGTGACGTTCATGGAAAATCGCTCCATCACATCAGGTTTTAATCTATTACTTCTTTACAACTAACTCTGTTCGCAACGTATTTTACCGACATGCGGCACTTATACAAATGATTAACTGCAAAATTTTACAATTGTACAACATATAATTAAAAAAAAATGTTCAAATGTTTGTGTAGCTTATGGGACTTAACCACGGGGTCATCAGTCCCTAAACTTACAAACTACTTATGAACTAGCTAACACTAAGGACGGCACAAATATCCATGCCCGAGGGAGGGATTCGAACTCCCGACAGCAGTGGCCGTGTAGACCGTGACTGGCGCGCCGCAGTCCCCTTGGCCACCACGGTCGGCACATATAATTCAATAAATCATATACAGGATGTCCCACTCAACTGTTTCTCTGAAACTGCAAGAGACATTGAAAAACCACTTTCACGGACATGAACGTACGGCAGGGGCTTATGAAAGTAAGTACTATGAGACACTCTAAAACACGAAGAAATATTATTTTCAACACAAACTAACGTCTTTTTTTAATGGATACCGCATATCATTTGTTAAGCAATCGATAGGATGAAAAATCACAAAAACAATGGCGTCGGTTGCATCGGGATGCGTCAATTACATCGGGAGAAATCTGCGAAGCGAAGTTGACGTTTGAAACACCTGAGGCGCGCTGCTAGCGCTTGTCCGAGGCTCAAGCGAGACTCTGATGGTTTATATCAAGAGGTAAGTGATACCAAATCCACCGGGTCATCTAGTGCACTTATAAATGACAGTTATTTAAACGTTTGAAAGTTAACAGTGCAAGAACCAGACATTGATTTATTCTGAAGCATATTTTCTTGGCTCCTGTAGATAGCGAACTGGCTTCTCTCGACAGCTACACTTTGCATAGTAGCGCCGTCTCCCCTTATTTTAACCTCGATGCGCCGTCTAATACCAACGAGAACGTTTCTTAGTGCAGTATATTTAATGTAATGCTTGCCAAGTGACGTTGACAAGATACTGAAAACACCTTCACGAGCTCCGCTCTCTTTTTCAACAATGACTCTGAAATAAATGGAAGCGTATTCTCTCAAGAGACAAATGTAATGTACGTGTATTCCAGAACAGCCTATTTTTGGAAATCGTTTTAGTTTGGTATCATCGCGATACTATGTGTCAGGTTCAAGTTAAAATTGTGCAATTTTATCATTTCTTCTGTTATGAAGAAAAGGATATTTAGGCGTGTGTGGACAGAATTACGCATGTCACCGACTAAGTCATTAAACACTTCTCGTGCGATTATTGCCGTGTACAGCAGAGTTCCGCTTATCCGAACTCATTTGGAGCGAACATTGTTCGGACTACTGATTTGTTCTGATCATCCGGAATTACAGGAACCAGTTTCTAGAATAAAGTGTGCCAAGCAGATGAGTAGGAACACCTTAGTAAGAAGGCGTGAGGCACTCTCAGTCACGCCCATTGTTGTTTTGTATTGTTGAGACGAAATGTTAGTGACTGGAACTGATCGTCCGTCTTACACACTCCTGCACACTGTCACTGCTCATGTGTGGTTGTTTATAACTTGAGTGACATATACGGACAAACTATGGAGCTGCGTTCTGGATACAATACACAAGTTTTTTTCTTTAGTAAAAACATACAATTACATATCTGTCTATAATAGCCTAGGTTAACGTGAATCAACCTGGTACGATAAGAAAGGGAAATAAATAAAATAATTCTTGAGCACATAGACTCGCGTGCCATGGGCTGTATGAGGTTATCTATCGGGTGATCAAAGAGTCAGTATAAATTTGAAAACTTAATAAATCACGGAATAATGTAGATAGAGAGGTAGAAATTGACACACATGCTTGGAATGACATGGGGTTTTTATTAGAACCAAAGAATCAAAAGTTCAAAAAATGTCCGACAGATGCGCTTCATCTGATCGGAAAAGCAATAATTAGCATAACAAATTAAGACAAAGCAACGATAATATTCTTTGCAGTAAATGCTCAGTAAGGTCACCATCATTCCTCAACAATAGCTGTAGTCGAGGAATAATGTGATCAGCACTGTTAAAGCATGTCCGGAATTATGGTGAGGCATTGTCGTCGGATGCCTAGAGATGTCGGTCGATCACGATACACATGCGACTTCAGGTAACCCCAAAGCCAATACTCGCACGGACTGAGGTCTGGGGACCTGGGTGGCCAAGCATGATGAAAGTGGCGGCTGAGCACACGATCATCACCAAACTTTTTTTTTTCCGGATCTAATAGAACGCCATGTCATTCCAAGCATGTGCGTCAATTTTTACCTCTCTATCTACATTATTCCTAGATTTATTAAGTTTCGAAATTTATACTAACTTTTTATCACCCGGTATAATAGGCCTATGTCTAGCAAGTGAATCCCAGACAAACTCGGGTTTAAGCTTCAAGCATGTTGTCCACCAGTGTGGAGCGACCTTCATCGTCCACCAGAAAAGCCCATCACCTATGGCACCAGCGTAGAAGGATCTCGTCTCTATACCTCTGAGCAGTCAAAGTGCCACTCTGGACGACATAGAGGTATGTACGTCCGCTAATACTGACTCCTGCCCACACCATTCCTCCACCACCATTATGTAGTGATGTTTTCTGCACATAAGCAGGATTGGTGGTGGAGGAATGGTGTGGGCAGGAGTCAGTATTAGCGGACGTACATACCTCTATGTCGTCCAGAGTGGCACTTTGACTGCTCAAAGGTATAGAGACGAGATCCTTCTACGCTGGTGCCATAGGTGATGCGCTTTTCTGGTGGACGATGAAGGTCGCTCCCACACTGGTAGACAACATGCTTGAAGCTTAAACCCATTATGTCGTCCAGACTGACACTTTAACTGCACAGAGGTATAGAGACGATATCCTTCGACCTTTCGTTGCGTCCCACACTGTGGTCATAGGATATTGTTTTCTTCCGGTGGATGACAAAGCTCTTCTCCACAGAACTGCACTGGTGGACAACATGCCGGGAAATTAGAACGTATGGCGTGGTCAGCTGGATATTGCACTTATGGAAGAATGATCCAATGTCTCTCAAGAGCTGATTGATAACCTCACACTGTCCACGGCACGCAGCTGTGCAACTATGATGGCCATCCGAGGTGATCACACACCATATTAGAGGACAACGAGAATAACTTTTTCACTCTTATGGTAGCACCATGGTGCCTCGCTTAAAGTAAACGCCATGTAAGCCTCAAGTAAAGAGGACAAAATATCAGACTGTATCAGACACAGATTACAATTGCAGCCAACATCTGAATAAAATACGTTTCTATATGTTATTGTGTCTGATACCTCATCTGATCCGCTAACTCTTTTGAGCAGTGTATATATTCACAGACTACATTGATTACATGAGATACCAGCTGCTAAACCCGGCATTTCCCGGGTTTATATGCATTTTACCTGTCTTATATTAAAAACGAAATTTCATCTTCATGTATTCACGAAAATAGCTTAGAAATTATGAAACTGTAAAAACAAAGAAATAGGCATAAAGTACCAAATTAAAAGGCATTAGCCAAGGAAAAAATAGTAATAAAATTCAAATTAAGTATAACATTAATTTAATTCGAAACGTCACTATAAACAATATTTCTTGTTACTTGTCCAGGAGCTAGAAGGAATAAATCCTTTGCTCGCCGTCGAGGTTCGAGTCCTCCCTGGGGCATGGGTGTGTAAGTGTGTGTGTGTGTGTTGTCCTAAGGTTAGTTTACCTTAGTTTAAGTAGTTTGTAAGCTACGGACTGGTGAGCAAGCAGTTTGGTCCGATAGATTTACAAACATTTGAACTGAATTTGAATAAATTCTTTGGCGACCCCATCCTAGAGCGGACTACGTATTGCCCTTGTGAGATAATGGTGATGTCAAATATACTCCGCAGTATTTAACAAATCGTCCCTGTGATTTGCTAATCGTAATACAAAATGCAAGTGTCTCTGGAAACTGCAGTCTTGAAGTTTAAAGGTAGGTCTGTCGGAAGAAGGGGTATTAGTGGGATGTACATTTATTTATTCGTTTTTTACCTTACAAGGAGACCACATGGGTATGGGACTTTAGGTTTTCTTTGCATTTATGGTATGTGAAGTACAGAACTTAAATAACAGCGATGACCAGTCGACGCAATCCTCAAAAATACTCGAGAAATTCGACTTTCAAGTTTTGCTAAGTACACGTAAGTTGTTATTGTTGCGGTCTTCAGTCCGGAGACTGGTTTGACGCAGCTCTCCACAATACCCTATCCTGAGCAAGCCTCTTCAACTCCACATAAGGACGGCAACTGTTTGAATCTGCATACTGTATCCATCTCGGTCTTCCTCTGCGGTTTTTACCCCACACACTTCCCTTCAACACTAAATTCACAATTCCTTGATGTCTAAGAATGTGTCCTTCCAATCGATCCCTTCTTTTAGTCAAGGTATGCCAAAAATTCCTTTTCTCCCCAATTCTGTTCAGTACCTCCTCTTTAGTTACGCGATCCACCCACCTAATCTTCAGCATTCTTCTGTAGCACCACATTTCCAAAGCCTCTATCCTCTTCCTGTCCGCACTGTTTATCGTCCATGTTTCACTCCCATACAAGGCAACACTCCACACAAATGCCTTCAGAAATGACTTCCTTAGGCTTAAATCAATATTCGGTGTTAGCAAATTTCTGTTTTTCAAGCACCAATAATTAAAACAGTTGCAGCACCTGTCGTTGTAGTTCAGGTGGTAGCGTTCTGGCCACACAACCATAGAGTAGTTTCTTCGAATCCCACTATGACAGATTTTTTTGTTTTGTTTTTTGTATCTTTTTTTTTCTTATTCAGTTATATAAAACACGAGGTCATGCCTGATGCGACAGTTTTACGACATCTACAGCGAAACTGTTGTGAACGGTAGACTTTTTTTCCGGTGCATCATTTTGTTTGGAGGGGGGGGGGCTGTCAGTTATAACACGCTTCATAAACGTACGAAATTACATACAATCTTTGTTGCAGAGCCCGAAGTACTGCCATTTTCCACTAATTGCCGCATAAATGTGGGTACTGTCACGCGGTGGCCTCTCATTATTTATGACGTCAAATCTCCTGAGCTATGTGTAGTGCTCTTTCGTTCTTGAGTCAGGAACCTTCGTGGGCGTACGGTGAACAGTTTACCAAAGGTTCATAGCAATCAAATGGATTGGTTTATGAACACACAGTGGACATATAGACAAACTTTCATTTATATCAGACAAAATATATGCCGGCCGCGGTGGCCGAGGGGACAGAGGCGCTCCAGTTACGGTCTGCACGGCCACTACGGTCGGGGGTTCGAATCCCCCCTCGCGCATGAATATTTGTGCCGTCCTAGTTCGTAAGTTTGTAAGTTTAGGGACTGATGACCCCGTAGTTAAGTCCCATAAGCTCAACAAACATTACATTACATTTACAAAATATACATATGGTAACGTATTTTATTCAGATGTTGACTGCAATTGTAATTCTGATGCAGGCCAATATTTTGTTCTCTTTACTTGAGCTTTACATGGCGTTTACTTTGAGCAAGGCACCATGATGCTACCATAATAGTGAAAATGTTCAAATGTTTGTAAATGTATCGGACCAAACTGCGTGGCCATCAGTCCTTAGCTTACACACTACTTAAACTAAGGTAAGCGAACCACACCCATGCCTCAGGGAGGACTCTAACCTCCGACGGCGAGCAACCTCGCGCTCCGCAGCGAGGCGCCTTAGACCGCTCGGCTACTACACCGCGGTTTTTTCCCTTTAATACGGTGTGTGATCACCTCGAACAGCCAGCACAATCGCACACCTGCATGGAATGAACAGTATGAGGATATCAATCAGGTTTTGTGGGACATTGGGCCATTCTTCCAACATCAGCTGCCACCCCCATGATCCATAGACATTGCCGAGGTGGGGTGGCTTGCGTGCCTCAACGATACAAATAGCCGTACCGTAGGTGCAACCACAGCGAAGGAAGACAAACGTGTGGTTCCCGAAAAGGGGTAGCTGCCTTTTCAGTAGTTACAGGGGCAACAGTCTGGATGATTGACTGAGCTGACCTTGTAACATCAGCTAATGTGGCTTTGCCACACAGCTACTGCGAACGGCTGAAAGCAAGGGGAAACTACAGCCGTTACTTTTCCCGAGGACATGCAGCTCTAATGTATGAAAATATGATGATGGCATCCTCTTGGGTAAAATATTCCGGAGGTATTATAGTCCTCCATTCGGATCTCCGGGCGGGGACTACCCAGGAGGATGTGATCATCACAAAAGACAACACTGGCATTCTACGGATCGGAGCGTGGAATGTTAGATCCCTTAATCGGGCAGGGAAGTTCGAAAATTTAAAAAGGGAAATGGATAGGCTGAAGTTAGATATAGTGGGAATTAGTGAAGTTCGGTGGAAAGAGGAACAGGATTTCTGGTCAGGCGAGCACAGGGTTATAAATACAAAATCAGTTGGGGGTATTACAGGAGTAGGTCTGATAATAAGAAAATGGGAATACTACGAGCAGCGCAGTGATCGCATTATCATAGTCAAGATAGATGCAAAGCCAACACGGATTTCAGTAGTACTGCTATATATGCCCACCAGCTCTGCCGATGATGAGGAGATCGAAGACATGTATGAGGAGGTAAAGGAAATTATTCAGACAATTAAGGGAGAGGAAAACTTAATTGTCCTGGGAGATTGTAATTCGGTAGTAGGACAAGAAAGGGAAGGAAAAATAGTAGGTGAAAATTGACTGGGCAAAAGGAATGAAAGAGGAAGTCGCCTGCTAGAATTTTGCACGGAACATAATTTAACCATAACAAACACTTGGTTTAAGAATCATGAAAGAAGGCTGTATACGTGGAAGAGACCAGGAGACACTGGAAGGTACCAGATAGATTTTATAATGGTAAGACATAGGTTTCGGAACCAGGTCTTGAACTGTAAAACGTACCCAGGGGCAGATGTAGTTTCTGACCATAACTTATTGAAACAGAAAAAAACTGCAAATAGGTAGGAAAAAATAGAGGTGAGACCTGGAGAAATTGAAGGAACCCTGAAGGTCTTGAGAATTACAGAGGGATCTTTAGGCAACAATTGACAGAATCGGGGGAAATTAAACAGTAGAAGAAGAATGGGTACCATTGATAGATGAAATAGTGAAGGCAGCTGAGGACAAAATATGTAGAAAGGCAAGATCTACAAAATATCCTTGGATATCACAGGAAATACTAAATGTAATTGATGAAAGGAGAAAACATAAAAATGCTGTAAATGAAACAAGCGAAATGGAGTACAGACGACTAAGAAATGAGATTGACAGAAAATGTAAAATACCTAAGCAGGAGTGCCTAGAAGGCAAATGTAAGTCTGTAGAAGAGTGTATAAATAGGGGAAAAAATAAATACCGCCTACAGGAAAATAAAAGAAACATTTGGAGACAAGAAAAGCAGCTATATGAATATAAAGAACTCAGATGGAAAACCAGTTCTCAGCAGAGAAGGGAAAGCTGAAAGGTGGAAAGAGTATATAGAGGGGCTCTACAAAAGAATTAGACTTAGAGACAATATTGTTGGAAGGGAAGAGGATGTGGATGAAGATGAAATAGGCGTAACTATAGTGAGAAAAGAATTATAATCCCCTTTCCAAAGAAAGCAATGTTGATTGGAATACACTCTTTCGAATTCTGAAATCTGCAGGAGTAAAATATAGGGAATGGAAGGTTATCTACAACTTGTACAAAAACCAGGCAGCGGTTGTCAGAGTTGAAGGGCATGAAACGGATGCAGTGGTTGGGAAGGGTGTATGATAAGGTTGTAGCCGTTCGCCAATGTTATTGAATTTGTACATTGAGCAAGGAGAAAATTGCAGAAGGAATGAAAGTACAGGGCGAAGAAATGAAAACTTTGCGTTTTGCTGGACATTGTAATTCTGTTAGAGACAGCAAAGGATTAGGAAGAGCAATTGAAGGGAATGGACAGTGTGTTGAAAGGAGCATATGTAATGGACATTAACAAGAGCAAACCTAGGGTAATGGAATGCAGTCTTAGAAAATCAGGCGATGCTGAAGGAGTTAAATAACGAATCAAATGTTCAAATGTTTGTATAGCTTATGGGATTTAACTACGGGGTCATCAGTCCCTAAACTTGCAAACAACTTACGAACTACCTTATACTAAGGACGGCACAAATATCCATGCCCGAGGGGGGATTCGAAACCCCCACCATAGTGGCCGTGCCGACCGTGATTGGCGTGCCGCAGTCCCCTCGGTCACCGCGGCCGGCAAATAACGAATCAATAAAGCTGGTAAATGGGTTTTGTTAATTTTAATAATGATTGTAAAATTGCTGGAGATTGCTTGAATAATCAAAAGATGTTATGAGTAGATTATTTATTTTCAATTCACAACAGGTTTCGGGCGTAGCCCATCATCTGGTGATCTGTCAATAAGATACATATACAGCCAATTAAGCATATACACAAAATTATTTGCAATTTATAATGAACATGTGAAATATTTTTTATAGTTTTACATAATTGAAAATAAATAATCCACTGATTACATCTTTTCTTTCTTCAAGTAGTCTCCAGGAATTGTAAAATCATTATTAAAATTCTACAATGACTTTCAGTCTAAAATGAGTTATGTTGCTTGGTCAGTAAAATAACATATGATGGTCACAGTACTGAGGATATATAATGCAGAATGGCAATGGGAAGAAAAGCGTTTTTGAAAAAGAGAAATTTGTTAACATCGAATATTAATTTAAGCACAAGGAAGTCGTTTCTGAAGGCATTTGTGTGGAGTGTAGCCTTGTACGGGAGTGAAACATGGACGATGAACAGTGCGGACAGTAAGAGGATAGTGGCTTTTGAAATGTGGTGTTACAGAAGAATGCTGAAGATTAGGTTGGTGGATCGCGTAACTAATAAGGAGGTACTGAACAGAATTGTGGAGAAAAGGAATTTCTGGCATACATTGGCTAAAAGAAGGGATAGATTGGTAGGACACATTCTTAGACATCAAGGAATTGTGAATTTAGCGTTGGAGGGAAGTGTGTGGGGTAAAAACCGCAGAGGAAGACCAAGAGATGAATATAGTAAGCAAATTCAAATGGATATGGGTTGCCGTTCTTATGAGATGGAGGCTAGCTCAGGATAGAGTAGGGCGGAGAGCTGCATCAAACCAGTCTGCGGACTGAAGACAACAACAACAATAACAGTAACAACAACATAAACTGCTTTCGTCAAGTTTCTAAGGCTGTCAGTTAGGACATTTACTGTGGAACTTCGGTAGTACAGACAGTTGCCTAGTACGCTCCCTCTGCCGAACCACTTGTTGTAACTGGTTCGTACCGTTTAACGTACCTATCGCGTGTTTAGGGAGCTGGCGTGTTAGTGCGCCGTTCTCAGTCTGCCACATACTCTCGGTTAGAATAATGACTTTATTTTATGAGGTGTTCGCAGCACGCACTGGCCTAACAGAGCAAGGTGAGAGTATCCTACTTTCAATTATTAATAACAGAATGAGAATAGTATGCAGCTCCAGAGCCGGGACAGGCAGTCATTCACACATTCTTTAACAATGGGACACAATGATATTTTAACCTGGTAGAATCATTCGTAACAAATGATATAAACAAGAATTATACGAGGCGCGTCGAGAAAGTAAGTTCCGTTTCAATGTACCTCCGCTGCAGCGCTGCGATTGCAGTTCCGCACATGCGCTGTAGACGATGTGTATCAAGGAGAAGAACGTGCGCCATTTGGAGATCGCTGTCAGTTACGTACGCTTTGTTGGGCTTGTTTGAAATGTCGGCGTCGATTGAAAATCCCGCCGCCTGTGAAATCAGGTCGGTGATTCGGTTTCTGAATGCGAGGAAAGTGAAACCGAGTGAAATTTATCGGCAAATTTGCGATGTTTGCGGACCAAATGCGATGGGTGATTCGATGGTGAGAAGATGGATCCGACAGTTCAATGGCGGGCGTAGTGATGTGCACGATGAAGAACGAAGTGGGCGTCCACCTTTGGTTACAGTAGATCTGGTTCACGTCATTGATGACAAGATCCAGGAAACCGTAGATTTACAATTAGTGCTCTCGCTATGGACTTCCCCCAAACTTTCACGATCACTGACTGATGCATGAAATTGTTACCAAACAACTGAAATTCCGTAAACTTTGCTCACGTTGGGCACCAAAGATTCTCACTGAGCAACACAAAACACAACGGATGGGTAGTGCACTTGAGTTTTTGACCCGTTATGCTGAAAGCGGCGAAGAAATTCTGAGACGGATAGTCACAGGAGATGAAACGTGGGTTTCTTACGACACCCCTGAGAGTAAGCGGCAATCAATGGAATGGAGGCACACTTCATCCCCACCAAAGGTAAAGCCGAAGCAAACCATGACACCTCGGAAAATCAAAGCAGATGCTTATTGCGAGACACTTCGGAAATTGCGCCGTGCAATTCAGAACAAGCGCCGGGGACTGCTGTCAAGCCGACCGCGGTGGCCGAGGGGACTGAGGCGCTCCAGTCACGGTCTGCACGGCCAGTACGGTCGGGGGCTCGAATCCCCCCTCGGGCATGGATATTTGTGACGTCCTTAGTCTTAGTTAGTTCATAAGTAGTTTGTAACATTGGGGTTGATGATCCCGTAGTTAAGTCCCATAAGCTATACAAACATTTGAACATTTTGACTGCTGTCAAAAGGTGTTTTGCTTCACGACAATGCACGACCACACACTGCAAATGTGACGAAAAACCTCCTAAGGGATTTGGCTGGGACGTGTTTGACCATCCTCCGTACAATCCTGACCTTGCTCCTAGCGACTTTCATCTGTTCTTACATCTCAAGTCATCACTTCACCAATGACGACGAGCTGAAAGAAACTGTTTCCAACTGGTTGAAGACACAGGCGGCAGATTTCTATGAAGAACGTATACAAAACTTGGTGTCACGCTGTGACAGATGCCTGCAAAATTTCGGCAGTTATGTGGAAAAGTACTTTAAGAGTTATAGAATTTTCTGCAATAAAAATTTCTTCTGTATCTGTGTACAATTTCATTTTATTACCAAACGGAACTTACTTTCTGGATGCGCCTCGTATAACGCGGTATGACAAATGCTTCAATGTACATTGAAATTATGTAGAAAAATAATAATAAGAATAATTTTAATGAGCTTTTCCTGCTAACTTGCTGCACTGATGGTGTGTAACAAGTATAAATGAAGAGCCACCCAACAAGCAGTTATGGCCACAGGAAACGATGACCATTGTGGAGGAGGTACAGAATGGTGCAGTGGTGTATAGAACTGCAAAGAGAGAGGAAAACGATGCCCTCATTACACATCAGAAACAGAAGCCAATCTGAAGAAACATAAATATGAAAGAAAAAGTCAGGAAAATAGAGTGACACATAGGGGTCCAAGGGGATAAGAAAAATAAAACAAATTTGAATAGGCACTCCTTAATTGCAAATGCAAACAAATTGACCCTGCCAGCCGCCAGACCATCCACCACCGCTCCCAATTATTAAGTGCGATGCCACGTGTTTTCAAAATGTTCGTTAAGCTTATGGGACTTAACTACGGGGTCATCAGTCCCTAAACTTACAAACTACTTATCAACTACTTACAACTAAGAACGGCACAAATGTCCATGCCCGAGGGAGGATTCGAACCCCCGACCGTAGTGGCCGTGCGGATCGTGACTGGAGCGCCTCAGTCCCCTCGGCCACCGCGGCCGGCCACTCCTTAATTCCTTGATGTCAGTCAACTACAGTGAAGACGACGACGACGATCATGATATCGTTAGAGGAGGACTTTGTGAAATCAACAACGGCTGTGGTAAATTAGGGACTTGTTTGATTGTTAGTCCTGTCGTAAATGGACCCATGCTGCTTGTATCGAACAAACTGCGGAAGATACGAAGCTCAAAGCAAATGTATGCCACTTCTGTCCTTAAAATGAAATGATTTTTTATGTTTATCCAACTGTGTTGTGCTTAAATTACCCGCCGATATTCGTTATCTTACCCGCAAATGAGGGTAAGATGACATCATTTGAATAAGTCAAAGTATCGCCATAAATGTCACATTTAGAAAAACTACGAAATCTGTAGTTGAAAACAAAACTCTAGTGGTTTCACTGAAGTATTCATGTAGCCGGCATGTTTAAAATGAGAAGATAAAAAAATCGGAAGCTTACAGTCGTCATATTACCCTACTTTCCCCTACATCTTATCTTTAATGTCTCATTCTATTTTTTCCCTTTTATACACAACTCTGCCCACAGGGAACCGTATTTTCCAAATCCCCCTCGTAATAGCATAAACCTTATTAAGGTAACTTACGTAAGATCTTTAATAACACGTAGCTGCCAACGACTGCATATTACAGTAGCTGTGCTTTTGCGATGTGTGAGCACTGTCGATGCTTCGTCTAATATCAACAAGAACGTTTCTTAGTACAGCGTATTTAAAGTAATACTTGCCAAGAGTCAACGACAAACTACTGAAAATACCTTCGCGTACCCCACTCTCTAATTCAACAATGCCTCTCAGTTAAAGGCAATCATATTCTCTCGAGATACAGAATATGTACTGTACGTGTATTTCAAAATAGGCATTTTTGGAAATCGTTTTAGTTTCGTCTCATCACGATATATATATATATATATATATATATATATATATATATATATATCTCAACATCTACATGGATACTCCACAAATCACATTGAAGGGCATGGCAGAACCACTTTTATGATATTTCTCTTTAGTTCCACTCCCTAATAGCTCGCGGGAAAAGGAACACCTAAATCTTTCTGTTTTCGATCTGATTTCTCTAATTTTATTATGACGATCACGTCTCCCTGGATGCTAACAATATAATATTTTCGCATTTTGAATAAAAAGTTGGCGAATGGAATTTCGCAAATGCATCATGCCGTAACAAATAATGCCTTTCTTTTAATGATTTCCACCCCAACTCTTCCATAATTTCCGTGACACTCTCTCCCCTATACCGCAATAATACAAAACGAGCTACTCTTCTCTGAATTTTCTCTAAATCGTCCGTTAGTCCCACCCGGTGTGGAGCCTATAATGCGCAGAAATACTCCAAAATAGGCAGTTTCTTTAGTAGAACTATCAATGAAACGTAGTCTTTCGTTCGCCTTCCCCACAATATTTATTGTGTGTTCTTTCCAATTTAAGTTGTTCGTAATTGTTACTCCTAGGTATTCCGTTGAATTTACCGCCTCAATGTTTGACTGATCTATCGTCTAACTGAAGTTTAGCGGATTTCTTTGAGTGGTAATATGGATGAACTCACACTTATTATTAAGGCTCAATTACCAATTTTTTGCACCACGCAGATATCTAAATCATTTTGCAGTTGCTTTTGATCTTCTAGTGACTTTACTAACCGATAAGTGACAGCATCATCCGCGAACAGTCTAAGGGATCTACTCAGATTGTCTGTTAAATCGTTTGTAAAAATAAGTAATAGTAGGGGCCCTATAACACTTCCCTGGGGAACGCTAGATATCACTTCTGTTCTACTCGATGACTTTCCGTCAATTACAACATACTGTCCTCTGTGACAGGAAATCACACAACTGTGGCGATATTCCATGTGACAAAAGCCTTCCAGGAATCTAAAAATACGAAATCTATTTGACATCCCTTATCTATAGCACCCATCACATCATGCGAGTAAAGAGCTAGCTGTGTCCCACGAGAACGATACTTTTTAAATCATTGTTGACAATGGGACAATAGATGTTCTCTTCGAGGGTAGTTCATAATATTTGAGGAAAGTATATGTTCTAACATCGTGCTGGAAACCGACGTCAATGATAAAGGTCTGTAATTTTGCGGATCAGTCCTACTGCGTTTCTTGAATATTGGAGTAACCTGTACCACTTTCCACTCTTTGGGTACGCAACGTTCGCTAAGCGAGCGGTTGTATGTGTCAGTTAGGTATGGGGCTACGGCATCAGCGCGGCATCGGCCGCGGTGGCCGAGGTGACTAAGGCGCTTCAGTCACGGTCAGCAGGCCACTACGGTCGGGGGTTCAAATCCCCCCTCGGGCATGGATATTTGTGCCGTCCTAGTCCGTAAGTAGTTCATAAGTAGTTTGTAAGTTTAGGGACTGATGACCCCGTAGTTAAGTCCCATAAGCTTAACAAACATTTTTTTTACTGCATCAGTATACTCTGAAAGGAACCTAATTGGTATACAGTCAGGACCGGGGACTTACTTTTTTTAAGGGATTTAATTTGTTCTAACGCTCCAGGGATATTTACTTCTAAATCACGCATTGTGGAAACTGTTCTTGATTGGAATTCAGGAGTATTTGCTTCTTCTCTAGTGAAGGAATTTCGGAAAGCTGCGCTAAGCAGAACTGTCATCAGTAGCATCACCATTTCTATCATCTAATGAAGGTATTGTTTATGTTTTACCGTAGTAGGTAATTTGTTATTAATGTTGTTTGTAAATATAAAAGACTTAACTGGTGCGGTTATAAGTCCCTAGGCTTACAAACCACTTAAACTAAATTATGCTAAGGACAGCACACACACACACACACACACACACACACACACACACACACACACACGCGCGCGCGCGCGCGCGCGCGCGCGCGCGCGCGCGCATTTCCGAAGGAGGACTCGAACCTCTGACGGCGAGCAATCGCTCGTTCCGGAATAAGGCAAACCCAATTGAAAAACAACAGTAGTGTGGATAGCTACAACACTAGGCGGAAAGATTATCTACGCTATTCAAGGTTAAATCTAACATTGAGGGATATGGCGGTGAATTATGCTGCCACAAAAGTCTTTGGTCACTTACCAGATAACATATAATGTCTGACACAGCCAACGAGCATTTAAGAACAAATTAAAGTAACTTCTGAATGATAACTCCTTCTACTCCTTTAACATAGAAATAAGTGATGTTACGAAAATAAATAAAAATAAAAAAGTTAAAAAAATTGTATGTAGTGTAATGTTTTATTAAAATGCTTCTTAACGGAGATAAGCCTAGATCACGTTTATGAAATTTTATGTTTTATTTTCACACAATACTTTCGACAAACTTGTTGCTAGCGCCTAGCGCTGCGAACCAACCGCCACGCCGAAGGGAGGCACTACTAACTGATCTTTGTTTTATATCGCTACGTCTAAATACTCCCGTAACGTCAAACACAAAGTATTTATGGATTCTATCATAAGAGGCCACTCCCATGAACCACAGACATTGCCGAGGTGGGGTGGCTTGCGTGCCTCAACGATACAGATAGCCGTACCGTAGGTGCAACCACAGCGGAGGGGTATCTGTGGAGAGGCCAGACAAACGTGTGGTTCCTGAAGAGGGGCAGCAGCCTCTTCAGTAGTTACAGGGGCAACAGTCTGGATGATTGACTGAGCTGGCCTTGTAACATCAGCTAATGTGGCTTTGCCACACAGCTACTGCGAACGGCTGAAAGCAAGGGGAAACTACAGCCGTTACGTTTCCCGAGGACATGCAGCTCTACTGTATGAACATATGATGATGGCATCCTCTCGGGTAAAATATTCCGGAGGTAAAATAGTCCCCCATTCGGATCTCCGGGCGGGGACTACTCAGGAGGATGTGATCATCAGGAAAGACAATACTGGCATTCTACGGGTCGGAGCGTGGAATGTTAGATCCCTTAATCGTGTAGGAAAATTAGAAAATTTAAAAAGGGAAATGGATAGGTTGAAGTTAGATATAGTGGGGATTAGTGAAGTTCGGTGGCAGGATGAACAGGATTTCTGGTCAGGTGAGTACAGGATTATAAATACAAAATCAGTTGGGGGTATCACAGGAGTAGGATTGATATTGAATAAGAAAATAGGAATGCGGGTAAACTACTATGACCAGCACAGTGATCGCATTATCATTGTCAAGATAGATACGAAGCCAACACCGACAACAGTAGTACAGGTTTATATGCCAACTAGCTCTGCCGATGATGAGGAAATCGAAGAAATATATGAGGAGCTAAAGGAAATTATTCAGACAGTTAAGGGAGAGGAAAACTTAATTGTTATGGGAGACTGGAATTCGGTAGTAGGACAAGGCAGTGAAGGGAAGATAGTAGGTGAATATGGTCTGGGCAAAAGGAATGAAAGAGGAAGCCGCCTGGTAGAATTTTGCACAGAACATAATTTAGTTATAACAAACACCTGGTTCAAGAATCACAAAAGAAGGTTGTATACATGGAAGAGACCAGGAGACACCGGAAGATATCAGATAGATTTTATAATGGTAAGACATAGATTTCGGAATCAGGTTCTACAGTGTAAGACATACCCAGGGGCAGATATAGACTCTGACCATAACTTGTTGGTTATGAACTGTAGGCTGAAACTAAAGAAACTACAAAAAGGTAGGAAAATAAGGAGATGGGACCTGGATAAATTGAAGGAACCTGAGGTTCTTAAAAATTTCAGAGGGAGCTTTAGGCAACAATTGACAGAAACGGCGGGGGGAAATAAAACAGTAGAGGAGGAATGGGTAAAATTGAGAGATGAAATAGTGAAGGCAGCAGAGGACAAAATAGGTAGGAAGGCAAGACCTACAAAAAATCCTTGGATATCACAGGAGATACTAAATTTAATCGATGAAAGGAGAAAATATAAAAATGCAGTAAATGAAACAGGCAAAATGGAGTACAGACGACTAAGAAATGAGATTGACAGGAAATGCAAAATGGCTAAGCAGGAGTGGCTAGAAGGCAAATGCAAGGATGTAGAAGAATGTATAAATAGGGGGAAAATAGATACAGCCTACAGGAAAATAAAAGAAACATTTGGAGATAAGAAAAACAGCTCTATGAATATCAAGGACACTGATGGAAAACCAGTTCTCAGCAAAGAAGGGAAAGCTGAAAGGTGGAAAGAATATATAGAGGGGCTCTACAAAGGAAATGAACTTCGAGACAATATTGTAGGAAGGGAAGAGGATGTAGATGAAGATGAAATAGGAGATACTGTACTGAGAGAAGAATTTGACAGAGCCCTGAAAGACCTAAGTCGAAACAAGGCCCCTGGAATAGATGATATTCCCTCAGAGCTACTGAAGTCTCTGGGAGAACCAGCCATGACAAAATTGTTTCACCTGGTGTGTAAGATGTATGAGACAGGTGAAGTACCCTCAGACTTTAAGAAAAATGTTATAATCCCCATCCCTAAGAAAGCAGGTGCAGACAGGTGTGAAAACTACAGAACCATCAGTTTAATAAGTCATGGCTGCAAAATATTAACGCGAATTATATACAGAAGGATGGAAAAGCTGGTAGAAGCCGACCTCGGGGAAGATCAGTTTGGGTTCAGGAGAAATGTAGGAACACGGGAGGCAATACTCACTTTACGGCTTATCCTAGAAGATAGATTAAGAAAAGGCAAATCTACATTTCTAGCTTTTGTAGATTTGGAGAAGGCTTTTGACAATGTTGATTGGAATAAACTCTTTAAAGTTCTGAAGCAAGCAGGAGTAAATTATAGGGAGCGTAAGGTTATTTACAACTTGTACAAAAACCAGACAGCGGTTGTCAGAGTTGAAGGGCATGAAAGGGATGCAGTGGTTGGGAAGGGAGTGAGACAGGGTTGTAGCCTTTCTCCAATGTTATTCAATTTGTACATTGAACAAGCTATAAAGGAAAGCAAGGAGAAATTTGGTGAAGGTATAAAAGTTCAGGGGGAAGAATTAAAAACATTGCGTTTTGCCGATGACATAGTAATTCTGTCAGATACAGCAAAGGACCTGGAAGAGCAATTGAATGGAATGGACAGTGTACTGAAAGGTGCATATAAGATGAACATTAACAAGAGCAAAACTAGGGTAATGGAGTGCAGTGTAAGAAAATCAGGTGATGCTGAAGGAATTAGATTGGGAAACGAAGCAATAAAGGAGGTAGATGAGTTTTGTTACTTGGGCAGTAAAATAACAAATGATGGGCGCAGTACAGAGGATATAAAATGCAGAATGGCAATGGGTAGAAAAGCGTTTTTGAAAAAGAGAAATTTGTTAACATCGAATATTGATTTAGGCCTAAGGAAGTCCTTCCTGAGGGCATTTGTATGGAGTGTTGCCTTGTATGGGAGTGAGACATGGACGATAAACAGTGCGGACAGGAAGAGGATTGAGGCTTTTGAAATATGGTGCTACAGAAGAATGCTGAAGATTAGGTGGGTGGATCGCGTAACTAATGAGGAGGTACTGAACAGAATTGGGGAGAAAAGGAATTTCTGGCATACCTTGACTAAAAGAAGGGATAGATTGGTAGGACACATTCTTAGACATCAAGGAATTGTTAATTTAGCGTTGGAGGGAAGTGTGTGGGGAAAAAATCGCAGGGGAAGACCAAGAGATGGATACAGTAAGCAGATTCAGACAGATGTAGGTTGTCGTTCTTATGTGGAGATGAAGAGGCTTGCTCAGGATAGGGTATTGTGGAGAGCTGCATCAAACCAGTCTCCGGACTGAAGACCACAACAACAACAACAACATCATAAGAGGACATTATTATTGGAGCAAGAGACATAATATGCAATATCTTTCGTAAGAAGCCAGGCAACCACTTCGTGAATGACTTTTTTTCCTGATAACCAGCAGCTGTACAGAAAGCGTGCAACCACAGTGTGTGACTGACTTTCGTTTCAGAAAACCAGTAGTTGTCCGAAATACAGTGCCATGTAGATATTGCATATAGACTGTAGACGCCTTCTTGTTTGATAACCAGCAGTGTCTGCCCGTAGCAAAGATAACACCATGTCACAATATGTCAGAACACAAAACTTTGAAAACTCGGAAGTTTGTAAGCTCATAACATCAAATTGGCTTCGTCATTAACATCTGACACGTTCCACATCATTACAAAATCTCATATTCATGATCCATGCATCAAGTATTTATCTTGACATTACCTGATATCGCAGGATGTGGAGGTGATCTGATAGAGTAATAATATTGAAAAGTGAAAAGCCAAGATCGGAATATATTTATTTGATAATATAGTAATTATATCAGTCTAGCTCGCAATATGATATTTATTTCATTGTGATGACCGGTTTCGATCCATCAAGTTCAGCCTCAGATCATTTCCTGAGGAGCCGGCCAATCTCTTGAGTGATCGAAACTGGTCATCAGAATAAAATAAATATCATAATGTGATCTAGACAGCTGTTGCTGTTGTTGTGGTCATCAGTTCGCAGACTGGTTTGATGCAGCTCTCCAAGCTACCCTGTCCTGTGCAAGTCTCTTCATCTGACAATACGAACGGCAACCTACATCCTTTCGAATCTGCTTACTGTATTCGTCCCTGTGTTTCTCTCCACGATTTTTACCCCACACCTTTCCTTCTAATGCTAAGTTGACGTTTCCTTGATGGAAGGAGGAAGGTAGCTGCGGAGCGCGTGGTTGCTCGCCGTCGGAAGTTCGAGTCCTCCCTGGGACATGGGTGTGTGTGTGTGTTGTCCTTAGGTTAGTTTACGTAGTTTGCAAGCTACGGACTGATGACCACATAGTTTGGTCCGATAGATTTACACACATATGAACATATGAAAGAGGAAGGAAGCTCAGAGTTTAATACACCGTCGACAGCGCCGTCAGTAGAGACGGAGCTAACGCTCGGAGTGTTTGTGTAAGGATGGGGTAGGAAATCGGCCGTGCCCTTTGAAAGGAACCATCCCGGAATTTGCCTGGAAAACCTAAATCTGGATGGCCGGAGGTGAATTTGAACCACCATCCTTCCGAATGCGAGTCCAATGCGTTACCGCTGCGCCACCTCGCTCGGTAATGCTTGATGTCTCAGAATGTGTCCTACCAACCTACCTTCTCTTAGTCAGGATATGCCAGAAACTCCTTTTCTCCCCGATTCTGTTGAGTAAATCCTCATTAGTTATGTAATCTACCCATCTAATCATCATTTGTCTGCAGCACCACATTACGAAACTTCAATCATCTTTTTTTCTGAAGCCCCTATCGTCCACGTTTCACTTCCAAGACAAATACTTTCAAAAAAGACTTCCTAACATTTAATCTAATATCAGATGTCAACAAATTTCGTTTCTTCAGCAACGCTTCTCTTCCCATAGCCATTCTGCATATCATATCTTATTTACTTCGGTCATTACAAGTTATTTCGCTACCTAAATAGCAAAATTCATATATTTGTTGCCTCATTATCTAATCTAATTCCTTCAGCATTGCCTGATTTTTTGACATTACAATCCATTACCATCGTTTCACTCTTGTTAATGTTCACAGCTATAATTATTATATTGTACATAAATTTTTTGATCGCTGTTAGTTTCCAGGGAACAATGTTCCATAAAACTTATAAACTGATGAGCGGTTTCAGGGGGGATGCAACCAGATGATGGTGGCATAGCCGACTGAAACCGTTCGTCATTAAATAAATACTAAATATTTTGCGAACTTAGCGTTTCAGATTTGAAGATTATTAAAGTATTAAGCTAATCTATTCTTGGAGATACTCAGTCCATGACCCCCTTTTGCTTAATCGTGCAGCTCCAGATATATCAGCCGGTATATATTAAACCTCATGAACCACAGACATTGCCGAGGTGGGATGGCTTGCGTGCCTCAACGATACAAATAGCCGTACCGTAGGTGCAACCACAGCGGAGGGGTATCTGTGGAGAGGCCAGACAAACGTGTGGTTCCTGAAGAGGGGCAGCAGCCTTTTCAGTAGTTACAGGGGCAACAGTCTGGATGATTGACTGAGCTGGCTTTGTAACATCAGCTGACATGGCTTTGCCACACAGTTACTACGAACGGCTGAAAGCAAGGAGAAACTACAATCGTTACTTTTCTTGAGGAGTTGCAGCTCTATTGTATGAATATATGATTATGGCGTTTGCTCGGGTAAAATATTCCGGAGGTAAAATAGTCCCCCATTCGGATGTCCGGGTGGGGACTACTCAGGAGGATGTCGTCATCAAGAAAAACAAAACAGACTTCTTCGGATCGGAGCCCGGAATGTTTTATCCCTTAATCGAGTAGACAGGATTCAAAATTTGAAAAGAGAAATTGATAGGTTAAAGTTAGATATGGTAGGGATTAGTGAAGTTCGGTGGCAGAATGAACAGGATTTCTGGTCAGGTGAATACAGGGTTATCAATACAATATCAGTTGGCGGTAACGCTGGAGTACGTCTGTTAATGAATAAGAAAGTAGGAATGCGCGTACGTTATTACGAACAGCATAGTGAACGCATTATAGTAGCATACATAGATACGAAACCAACACCGACCAGAGTAGTACAAGTTTATATGCCATCTAGCTCTGCCGACAATGAGGAAATCGAAGAAACGTATATGGAGATAAAAGAAATTATTCAGACTGTTCAAGGAGAAGAAACCTTAATTGTCATGAGGGACTGAAACTCGGTAGTAGGAAAGGGAAGAGGAGGAAATGTATTAGGTGAATATGCACTTGGGAAAAGGAATGAAAGAGGAGATTGTCTGGTAGAATTTTGTGCAAAGTACAATTAAATCATAAAAAAATGTTTAAATGTTTATAAATGTATGGGACTTAACTGCTTGGTTATTAGTCCCTAGCTTACAAACTACTTAAACTAACTTAAACTAACCTAATAAAAAAACACACACCCATGCCTGAGAGAGGACTCGAACCTCCTACCGTGAACGGCCGCGCGCACCGCAGCTCGGCGTCTCAGTGCGCACGGCTATTCTGCTGCGGCTTAATCATCACAAGCACTTGGTTTAGTAATCATGAAAGAAGATTGCACACTTGGAAGAGACCAGGAGACACTGGAATGTATCAGATTGACTTTTTAGTGGGAAGGCAAATGCTTAGAAGCCAGGTGTTAAACAGCTGTAAGACATATCCAGGGGCAGATATAGATTCTGACCATAACTTATCGGTTAAAACGTAAGAGACTTAGTTGAAAACTAAGGAGATGGAACCTGGACAAATTGAAGGAACCAGAAATGGTTGAGAGTTTTAGAGGGTGAATTAAGCAAGGATCGTCTGAAACAGGGGGGAGGGGCATGTAATACAGTAGTGGAAGTATGGGTACCTATGACAGAGTAGTGAAGGCCGAAGAGTATCATACAGGCAGAAGGACAAGGCCTAATAGAAATCCTTGGATAACATAGGAGATACTGAACTTAATAGATGAAAGGGGAAAATATAAAAATGCATGAAGTGAAGCAACCAAAAGGAGCATAGATGGCTGAAAAATGAGATTGACAGGAAGTGCAGACTGGCTAACAGGAGTGGCTAGAGGAGAAATGCAAGGTCATAGAATATTGTATAACTAGGGGAAAGATAGATAAGGCCTACAGGAATATAAATAATACATTTGGAGACAAGAAAAGCAACGGTATCAATATCAAGAATTCCGATGGAAAACCAGTACTAAGCAAAGGAGGGAAAACTGAAAGGTTGAAGGAATATATAGAAGGTCTATACAAAGGAAGTAAACCTGAAGGCAGTTTTCTAAAATTGGAAGACGAAGTAAGGAAGATTAGATTGGAGATGCTATACTGCAAGAAGATTTTGACAGAGCACTGAAAGATTTGAGTAGAAACAAGTCCCCTGCAGTAGATCATGTTCCCTCGGAATTGGTATTATCATTAGGAGAGCCAGTCATGAAAAAATTGTTCACCTGGTATGCAAGATGTATGAAACAAACAGTGGAAATACCCTCAGACGTCAAGAAGAATATTGTAATTCCAATAACTAAGGAAGCAAGTGCATACAGATGTGAAAATTACAGAACTATCAGTTTAATAAATACTAACATGAATTATTTACAGACGAATGGAAAAACTGGTGGAATACGACCTTGGGGAAGATCACTTTGGATTTAGTAGAAATGTAGGAACACGCGACGCAATACATTAAGACTTAGATTAAGGGAAGGGAAATCTACGTTCTTAGCGTTTGAGGATCTGGAGAAAGTTTTTGACGATGTTGACTGGAATGCAGTTTTTCAGATTCTGAAGGTAGCAGGAGTAAAATATAGGGAGCGAAGAATTATGTTCAACTTGTACAAAAACCAGACGGCAATTATTAGAGTCGAAGGACATGAAATGGTCGCAGTGGTTGGGAAGGGAGTAAGACAGGATTGTAGCCTTTCCCGAATGTTGTTCAAGTCGTACATTGAGCAAGTTGTGACGGAATGCAATGAGTGATTGGGTTTGCTGACGACATAGTAATTCTGCCAGAGACAGCGAAAGATCTGCAAGATCAATCAAATGGAATGGACAAAGTCTTGAAAGGAAGGTATAAGGTGAACATTAATATGAGTAAAGCGAGTGTAATGGAATATAGTGTTAGAAAATCAGGCGATGCTGAAGGAATTAGATTAAGTAATGGGACAATAAAAGAAGTAGATGAGTTTTGTTATTTAGGTAGCAAGAGAACTTCTGATGGCCGAAGTAAAGAAGATATAAAATACAGAAAGGCTATGGGAAGAAAGACGTTTCTGAATGAGCGAAATTTATAGACATCCAATATTAGTTTAAATAATAGGAAGTCATTTCTGAAAGCATTTGTCTGGAGTGTAGCTTCCAAAATGTGGTGCTATAGACGAATGATATAGTAATAACGTGGTTTTCTGTTCCATAGGACCCAATTGAGGAGTGAGACTCCATGGTCATGGAACAAGTCAATACATGAATTTTTACACAAGAATGGCAATAGAAATTTTTTAAGAAGTCCTATGCACACGACAATCTTAAGACAAAGTGAAAAGAATCAACAAAGAAAGAAATGAATTAGCTTAATTGTTTAACTTTTCTGGAAGTCCCTCGACAGAATAAAAGGAGTGACCCTTGTGTAACTCTTCAATTTAGATTTGATAGCGTGTCGGTTAGTGCCAAGATACTTTAGTTCTTGTGGCAGCTTATTGAAAATGGATGCTGCAGAATACTTAGACCTTTCTGCACAAGTGTCAAGGTGGTGTGATGCAAATGGAGATTCGACTTCTGTCTAGTATTCATCGAGTGAACGCTACTAACTCGTGGGAATAAGCTAATATTATTAACAACGAACGACATTAAAGAAAAAACGTATTGTGACGCCAGTGTCAAAATTCCCAGACTACTGAAAAGGGGTCGACATGACATTCGTGAACTTACACCACATATTACTCGATCCGCCCGTTTCTGAGCTAGAAATATCCTTTTTGCATCAGGCGAGTTAACCCAAAAAATAATGCCGTACGTCATAAGTTAGTGAAAGTAAGCGTAATATACTACTTTTCGTGTTGAAAAATTACTTATTTTAGATATTGTTTGAATGGTAAATATAGCAGACTTTCGTTCTGGAACAAGATCCTGAACATGGGCTTTCCACGACAGCTTACTGTCCATCTAAATACCTAGAAATTTCAACTGTTCAGTCTCACTTATCATATGCCCATTATGTGTAATCAAAATCTCAGCGTTCGTCAAATTATGTGTTAGAAATTGTAAAAACTGAGTTTTACTGTGATTTAACATCACCTTGTTTACTACTGTTGTTGTTGTTATTATGGTCTTCAGTTCGGAGACTGGTTTGATGCAGCTCTCCACCCTACCCTATCCTGAGCAAGCCTTTTCATCTCCTCATAAGAACGGCAACCCACATCCACTTGAATCTGCTTACTATACGCGTCTCTTGGTCTCCCTCTGCGGTTTTTACCCCACACACTTCCTTCCAATGCTAAATTTACGATTCCTCGATGTCTAAGGATGTGTCCAAGCGATCCCTTCTTTTGGTAAGGGTATGCCAAAAATTCCTTTTCTCACCAATTCTGTTCAGTACCTCTTCATTAGTTATGCGATCTACCCACCTGATCTTCAGCATTCTTCTGTAGCACCACATTCCAAAAGCCTCTATTCTCTTCCTGTCAGCACTACTTATCGTCCATGTTTCACTACCGTACAAGGCAACACTCCACACAAATGCCTTCAGAAAAGACTTCCTTACACTTAAATTAATATTCGATGTTAGCAAATTTCACTTTTTCAAAAATGCTTTTCTTCCCATTGCCATTCTGCATTTTATATCCTCTGTACTGCAACTATCGCATGTTATTTTACTACCCAAGTAACAAAACTCATCTACCACCTTCATTGTTTCGTTACCTAATCTAATTCCTTCAGCATCACCAGATTTTCTAAGGCCGCATTCCATTATTTTTGTTTTGCTCTTTTTAATGTTCATTTTATACGCTCTCTTCAACACACCGTCCATTCCATTTAACTGCTCTTCCAGGTCGTTCGCTGTCTCTGACAGAATTACAATGTCATCCGCAAAACGCAATGTTTTTATTTCCTCCCCCTGAACCTTAATCCCTATTCCAAAATTTTCCTTGCTTTCCTTCACCGCCTGCTCGATGTACAAATTGAATAACATCGGAGAAAGGCTACAACCCTGTCTTACTCCCTTCCCAACTGATGCTTCCCTTTGATGCCCTTCGAGTCTAATAACTGCGGTCTGGCTTTTGTACAAGTTGTAAACAAGTCTCCTTTCCCTGTATTTTACCCCTGCTGACTTCAGAATTTGAAAGAGTGTATTCCAGTCAACATTGTCAAACGCTTTCTCCAAATCTACAAAACCTAAAAATGTAGATTTGCCTTTTCTTAATCTATCTTCTAAGATAAGACGTAACGTGAGTATTGCCTCCCGGGTTCCTACGTTCCTCCTGAACCCAAAGTGATCTTCCCCGACGTCAGCTTCTACCAGCTTTTCCATTCTCCTGTAGATAATTCGTGTTAAAATTTTGCAACCATGACTTATCAAACTGATGTTTCTGTAATTTTCACACCTGTCTGCGCCTGATTTCTTTGGAATGGGGATTATAACATTTATCTTAAAGTCTGAGGGTATTTCGCCTGTCTCATACTTCCTACACACCAGTTCAAATAGTTTTGTCATAGCTGGCTCTCCCAGAGACTTTAGTAGCTCTGAGGGTATGTCATCTACTCCTGAGGCCTAGTTCTGACCTAGGCCTTTCAGGGCTCTGTCAAATTCATCTCTCAGTTTACTACTAGCCATGAACTTACCTCTTGAACTGCATTATTTGATACTGTGTCACTTTTATGAGCAACATCCTTCACTACCAAACTGGTATCATCAGCAAACAAAAATACTTTACAGTCACCTGTTATACTCGAAGGCATATCATTTACATAAATCAGAAACAGCGACGGTCTCAAAACAGACCCCTGGGGCACACTGCGATTGTACGTCATAGCCATTTTCTACACTGCGGAGAGTTACCAGTTGCGAGACATTAAGTATTCGTCAACTTATCCTTAGAAGGAAGTGTGTGGGGTAAAAATCGTAGCGGGAGACCGAAGGACGAATAGAGTAAGCAGATTCAAAAGGATGTATTCAGGCAATGGAAATGAGATTCATCAGAACTATGAATCAAACAACCAGGCAGGATAAAATTAGGAATGAGGTGAATAGAAAAGTAACTGGTACTGAGGTTCCTGTCACCAGCATCATAAGGAAACGTAGACTTCAGTGGTATGGGCACTTAATGAGAACGAATAGTGGAAGACCTGCTAAAAAGTATTTCAAACTCAACCTCATAGGAAGAAGATCTCGGGGAAGACCAAGAAAACGCTGGATAGAGACTGTAAGATCAGATGTGGAGGAGAAAGGACACAAATGGGAAGACTTTCTGGAACAGAAGATGTATGAAGACAGGAGGAGATGGCAAGCGCTTGTACACCACACCCGGGAAACTGGAGCTGGAAACTGATGATGATCTACATCTACATCTACACAGATACTCTGCAGATAACATTTAAGTGCCTGGCAGAGGGTTCATAAACCACTTTCATAACTTTTCTCTACCGTTCGATTATCTAATAGCGCGCGGCAAGAAAGAACACCTAAATCGTTTCCGTTTTCGATCTGATTTCTCTTATATTATTGGGATGGTCATGTCTCCCTAAGTAGGGGGGCGCTAGCAAAATATTTTCACATTCAGAACTAAAAGTCGGTGATTGAAACTTCGTAAACAGATCACACCGCAAAGGATAACACCTTTCTTTTAATGATTTCCACCCCAATTCGTGCAACATTTCCGTGACGCTCCCCCCCCCCCCCCCCGTAACGTGATAAAACAAAACGAGCTGCCCTTCTCTGAACCTTCTCAATGTCTTCCGTCAGTCCCACCTTGTGAGGGTCCCACAAGGGGCAACAGTACTCCAGGAGAGGACGCACAAGTGTGATGTAGGCAGTCTCTTTGGTGGAGCTGATGGATCTTCGAAGCGCTCTGCCGATGAAACGTAACCTTTGGTTCGCCTTCCCCACAATATTTTCTGTGTGTTCTCTCCGGACAAAGTTGTTCGTAATTGTAACTCCTAGAATTTACGACCTTAAGGTTTGACTGATTTATCGCGTAATTGAAGTTCAGCGGATTTCTTTTAGTGGTCATGTGTATTACTTCACACTTTTCTTTATTTAGTGTCAACTGTCAATTTTCGCATCATGCAGAAATTTTGTCTAAATCGCTTTGCAGTTGCTTTTGAATATTGTGGGGAAGGCGAACCAAAGGTTACGTTTCATCGGCAGAGCGCTTCGAAGATGCACCAGCTCCACCAAAGAGACTGCCTACATCACACTTGTGCGTTCTCTCCTGGAGAACTGTTGCCCCTTGTGGGACCCTCACCAGGTGGGACTGACGGAAGACATTGAGAAGGTTCAGAGAAGGGCAGCTCGTTCTATTCTATCACGTTACTGGGTACTGGGGGGGGAGCGTCACGGAAATGTTGCACGAATTGCGGTGGAAATCATTAAAAGAAAGACGTTATTCATTGCGGCGTGATCTGACTGTTACTTCTGAATGTGAAAATATTTTGCTAGCAAAAATGTTCAAATGTTTGTTAAGTTTATGGGACTTAACTACGGGGTCATCAAGCCCTAAACTTAAAAACTACTTATCTACTACCTTATACTAAGGACGGCACAAATATCCATGCCCGAGGGGGGATTCGAACCCCCGACCGTAGTGGCTGTGCAGACCGTGACTGGAGCGCCTCAGTCTCCTCGACCACCGCGGCCGGCTTTTGCTAGCACCCACCTACTTAGGGAGACATGACCATCCCAATAAAATAAGAGAAATCAGATCGAAAACGGAACTATTTAGGTGTTCTTTCTTGCCGCGCGCTATTAGGGAATGGAACGGTAGAGAAAAGTTATGAAAGTGGTTAATGAACCCTCTGCCAGGCACTTGAATGTGATTTGCAGAGTATCTGTGTAGATGTAGATAGAAGAATGCTGAAGATCAGGTGGGTAGATCGCATAACTAATGAAGAGGTACTAAAAGAAGGGATCTATTGGTAGGACACATTCTTAGACATCAAGGAATCTTGAATTTAGCGTTGGAGGGAAGTGTGTGGGGTAAAAAGCGTATAGGGAGATCAAAAGATGAATATAATAAGCAAATTCAAATGGATGTAGGTTGCCGTTCTTATGAGAGGCTTGCTCAGGATAGAGTAGGGTGGAGAGCTGCATCAAACCAGTCTCGTGACTGAAGAACAACATAACAAAAGTTATGAAAGTGGTTAACAAACCGTCTGCCAGGCACGTGAATGTGATTTGCAGAGTATCTATGTGGATCTATATGTAGATGTGAATAAATGATGATGGATGATGTATTACCGTACATAATCTCGGATGAAGACGCTCGGAGAGGATATGGTAGTGTGGAGAGAAGCATCAGAGCGGTCAGCGGACTGAAGACCTCGACAACAGCATAGCTAGGACACCCAGTGTGTGTGTGAGAGAGAGAGAGACAGAGACAGAGAGCGTGGTTGCTGGTGCCGGTACGTCCTCCTACTGTTCTGCCTGCCTGCCGCTACGTCACTCCGCGTCCTACAGTGTACCCGCGGTCCCTGACCCTGTAGCCGGGCCCGCGGGCCGTGGGCGTTGGACCCGCTGCCGGTCGCTAATGACCCACGTGTCGACGACCCGTTCACGACGGCAGCGCGCCAAGCGGCGGCCGCCATTCTCACAGCATCTCATCTACATAGGGTTACCAGATGTCCGTCTTCAGAAAAGAGGACATTTCTAGAAACCTTCTTTCGCTCTCTCTCGCTCTCTCTCTCTCTCTCGTATTGACAACTCAGACTACTAGTGATGTCCCTACTGTATTATCAGAGTCTTGTTTGTAATGCATCTTGCTCATCTTACGAAATTTTTTCATCTTCTTGCAAATTAAGAAGCATGAAATGTTGAGACCTATAGAAGGAATAACATAAACTACATAGCAGTGAAGCCTAAGTTTTCATCACTTCCCCACTTGTAATTATCGTCTTAAGTGCTGTACATTTTTTGTATATTTATACTTTGCCGATCACCCCTGTTTTCACCTGAAATTTTTTACGATGCATAATTTACGGAAGCCATAGACTGTAAAATTGTCAGGAATAAAATAACTGAAAATTATCGAAGCGTTCCTTGATATAGCTATGCTCCCATTTTGGATCAGAACGACGTCTATATATATAATGATTTTCCAATCACATATATATATATATATATATATATATATATATATATATATATATATATATATATATAGAATCTAGAAGCTAATTATATATATATATATGATTAGCTTCTAGATTCTAGTGAGTGATTGGAAAATGTAAGGCCTAGGTGAAAAAAAGCAATGAATAAAATAAACTTTTTATTTACCGTACAAAAGCTCGCAATTGATTATTAACTACTTGGTTTTTAGGACAAAAGCTTTAAATTGATTTTTCAAAACATTGTTTATGTAGTTACGTCTCTTTGGTCCTAAACAGGCGAATGGTGACTGTGGCAGCTGACCTTATTTGTATGAAGATTTGAACAAGATTTTAATTTATGTATAACGAACAATGCACTAGCTTTTGATCATAAAGGCATAAGTGTGGTTGACAGACAACACACAGAACTGTCGAGTTCCAGCACGAAGACTGAACGCCTTATTTTTGGGTGTCACACAACACTCCGACCAGAGAAGGGGGGGCAGAGTTTCATATTATACATACTATGTGTGTTGCACTATCTTGCATTGTTGCAGACGTATGTTTCTAATTGGCCGTCTCGAAGGTCGTATTCCGTGACAATTATTTCAATTGTTCCGAAATAGCTTGAGGTCAGGGCATCGGCGGCACAGAAACAAGAAAAATAAAAACATTGTTTCAAGAAAGGTTAAATTCTCTTGAGTTACTGATTGTGACAGTTCAGAGAATTGTGTTTGTACACTTTCAAGTTGAAGCTGTTGCACAAGGCAAAAAAGAGGACATTTCCCCATTTTGTTAAAAACCCGCCCGGACCATTTTTAGGACCCAAAAAAGAGGACATGTCCGGGTAAAAGAGGACGTCTGGTAACCCTACATCTACAAGGTGTTTCACTAAGTGTGTTTGCCTCTATAACTTATAAAGTAATAGGTGACGGGAAATTTTAATGCGGTAGGTCAACACAAGAAATGTGCATTTCATTCCATTCCATGATGGTGGTGGTGGTGGCGGCTGGTGCAGCAACAGTGTTGAATAATTAAAAATGTCCAGTCTCTGTTGCAATATTTTATTATCCAATGACGCGTTTCGCGCTTTTAGCGCATCGTCAGACTGGAAAAAGACAAATGTTTTGTTACCGTCCGTGTACCTGGCGGGCAGCGAATCTAATGTGGCTAAGGGGAGTAGATTTGAAAATTCAGACTTACTTGGGCGGAGTTGGAGCCACAGAGCTATCTATAGCTGTGTAGGAGGAATCTTAACATTTGTTGTCATTGGGCGCCTGCAAAGAGGTAAACGTACAAAGTACGTAAGGGTTATTTGAACTAGAATGACTAGGGACTAAAGGTGTGGTATGGAAATTAATGGAACGTTTTTATATGATAAAACTCACCATAGCAGCAGAGGAGTCGCTGTCGCGGCAGGTCCACGTTTAGAACTAGTGTTGTTGTTGTGGTCTTCAGTCCAGAGACTGGTTTGATGCAGCTCTCCACCCTACTCTATCCTGAGCAAGCCTTTTCATCTTCTCATAAGAACGACAACCCACATCCACTTGAATCTGCTTACTATACGCGTCTCTTGGTCTCCCTCTGCGATTTTTACCCCACACACTTCCCTCCAACGCTAAATTCACAATTCCTTGATGTCTAAGAATGTGTCCTACCAATCTATCCCTTCTTTTAGTCAAGGTATGCCAGAAATTTCTTTTCTCCCCAATTCGGTTCAGTACCTCCTCATTAGTTACGCGATCCACCCACCTAATCTTCAGCATTCTTCTGTAGCACCACATTTCAAAAGCCTCTATCCTTTTTCTCTCCACACTGCTTATCGTCCATGTTTCACTCCCATACAAGGCAACACTCCATACAAATGCCTTCAGAAAGGACTTCCTTAGGCTTAAATCAATATTCGATGTTAACAAATTTCTCTTTTTCAAAAACGCCTTTCTACCCATTGCCATTCTGTATTTTATATCATCTGTACTGCGACCATCATTTGTTATTTTACTGCCCAAGTAACAAAACTCCTCTACCTCCTTTATTGTTTCTTTACCTAATCTAATTCCTTCAGCATCACCTGATTTTCTTACACTCCATTACCCTAGTTTTGCTCTTGTTAATATTCATCTTATATGCACCTGTCAGCACACTGTCCATTCCGTTCAATTGCTCTTCCAGGTCCTTTGCTGTGTCTGACAGAATTACTATGTCGTCGGCAAAACGCAATGTTTTTAATTCTTCCCCCTGAACTTTTATTCCTTCTCCAAATTTCTCCTTGCTTTCCTTTATAGCTTGCTCAATGTACAAATTGAACAACATTGGGGAAAGGCTACAACCCTGTCTTACTCCCTTTCCAACCACTGCATCCCTTTCATGCCCTTCAACTCTGACAACCGCTGTCTGGTTTTTGTACAAGTTGTAAATAACCTTACGCTCCCTATATTTTACTCCTGCTTGCTTCAGAACTTTAACGAGTTTATTCCAATCAACATTGTCAAAAGCCTTCTCCAAATCTACAAAAGCTAGAAATGTTGGTTTGCCTTTTCTTAATCTATCTTCTAGGATAAGCCGTAAAGCGAGTATTGCCTCCCGTGTTCCTACATTTCTCCTGAACCCAAACTGATCTTCCCCGAGGTCGGCTTCTACCAGCTTTTCCATCCTTCTGTATATAATCCGTGTTAATATTTTGCAACCATGACTTATTAAACTGTGTTCTTAATAACTGCGGAACATAAAATAACGCGACCGTTAAACAGAGGGGTATGGGCAGAGTTAACAGTCTGCGAGGATAAGCGGCTAGAGATGTTTGTGACGTGAGGGAATGAATCTTGTGAAATGATACATGTTGGTATGAAACAATAATAAATGAATGAAAACGAAATTATTAGAGGCTTGAGAGTGGGGCGGGAGAAAGATGTAGTGAATTGTCAGAAGGGGGGTCATTTTGGAAAAAGATGGATAACATGATGTCGTAAAAAGTTTGATTTTTTTTATGAGTTGTTCGTTCAGACTGTGTTCTGGGGACCGTTTTACAAACTTAGAGATTTCTAATTCTTCAAGAAGTGAGAGTTTTTTTTTTCCTTTGGGGGCGATGTAGAGAACTTGTAATTTGTCAAGGGGGGGCTGAATGTGTCTGCTTCTTTTGAGGTGCTCGGAAAAGGCCGAATTATTTTTGGCAGCGCCTTTCTTAGTTAAAAGATGTTCTTGGAACCTAGTTTTGAAGGCTCGTCCAGTTTGGCCAATGTATGATAAGGGGCACTGCAAACATTATATTTTGTAGACGCCTGACTGGCTAAAAGAGTCTTTAATTAGCCGTTCACTGTGGTGAAAACGATACTGGATCTTGTCATTGATCGTGAAGGCTACTTTTATGTGGGTGGTTTTAAGAAGTGCGGCGAGTCTGTAAGAGAGATTTCCTATGAATGGTAAGGAGACGTATATGGATTCAGTAGTGATGGTGCTAGGGAGCAGGGAGGTGTTATTTTTAGAGTTTTTTCTGCTGTACAATCGGTCGACCAATCTCGCCTGGTATCCGTTGGTTCCAGCAATGTGCCTCAGGTTAGCTAGTTCTTGCTCAACTGTTTGACTGTTTGAAGGGAGGTCGCATAAGCGGTCGATCATTGACGAGGAAAAGCTTACTTTATGACTGTACGGGTGACAGGATGTTGAGTGGATGACAGCGTCACTGGTTGTGGGCTTTCTGTAAATCGCAAATGTGACACTTTCTGCGGAGCTATGAACATGGTTTATTGTATCATTTTCCAAACAGTTACACCACAAAGATATATATATTTTTTAAATGGAACAATATTTTTTTATATCGTGCATTGGATTCGTTTAAACCAGCTGCGTCCAAATCAATTTAAACTACATTCCTATCACTGTTAGTTTGGGAGCTACAACCCTTCAAAGTTTAGGGGGCGGAGGCTACGACAGCGTAGCTGACTGGCTGGTGGTCATGAGACAGTGGGCCGTGCTCCAGGGGATAGCCACTCGGCCAGTCAGCTACGCTATCGCAGCCTCCGCGCCCGGAACTTTAAAGGCTTGTAGCTCCCAAACTAACAGTGATAGGAATGTAGTTTAAACTGATTTGGACGCAGCTGGTTTAAACGAACCCAATACACGATAGAAAAAAAACTATTGTTCCATTTAAAAAGTTTTATCTTTGTGCCGTAACTCTTTGGAAAATGATACAATAAACTATGTTGATAGCTCCGCAGAAAGTGTAACATTTCTTGTGTTGACCTACCGCATTAAAATTTCCCGTCACCTATTATTTTATGAGTTACAGAGACAAACACACTTAATGAAACACCCTGTATATCTACACGTCTTATAAAATAGGCTGTATGTGTGTATGTTGTTTTGTATTTATGTACACTACTGGTCATTAACATTGCTACACCAAGAAGAAATGCAGATAATAAACGGGTATTCATTGCACAAATATAGTATACTAGAACTGACATGTGATTACATTTTCACGCAGTTTGGGTGCATAGATCCTGAGAAATCAGTACCCACAACAACCACCTCTGGTCGTAATAACGGCCTTGATACGCCTGGGCATTGAGTCAGAGCTTGGATGGCGTGTACAGGTGCAAATGCCCATGCAGCTTCAACACGACACCACAGTTCATCACGAGAAGTGACTGGCGTATTGTGACGAGCCAGTTGCTCGGCCACCATTGACCAGACGTTTTAAATTGGTGAGAGATTTGGAGAATGTGATGGCCAGGGCAGCAGTCGAACATTTTTGTATCCAAAAAGACCAGTACAGGACCTGCAACGTGCGGTCGAGCATTATCCTGCTGAAATGTAGCGTGTCGCAGGGATCGAATGAAGGGTAGAGCCACGGGTCGCAGCACATCTGAAATGTAACGTCCATTGTTCAAAGTGCCGTCGATGCGAATAAGAGGTGACCGAGATGTGTAACCAATGGCACCCCATACCATTACGCCAGATGATAGTCCAGTATGGCGATGAAGAATACACGCTTCCAATGCGCGTTCACCGCGATGTCACCAAACACGAATGCGACGATCAAATTCAAATGTTCAAATGTTTGTATATCTTACGGGACTTAACTACGGGGTCATCAGTCCCTAAACTTACAAACAACTTAAGAACTAGCTAATACTAAGAACGGCACAAATATCCATGCCCGAGGGGGGGATTCGAACCCCCGACCGTAGTGGTAGTTCAGACCGTGACTGGAGCACCTCAGTCCCCTCGGCCACTGCGGCTTATGACTTGATTTTCAGCAATATTAGTAAATTGATGCTTGGTCATTGTTGCCTATTGTCTCATGAAGACAAAAGAACATTCTCGATGCAAAATTTAGTTACTCTCATTTTATATTAAAAATTGAATTCAATGCCTGCAGGAAATCTTCATTCTGTTGAAAGCGAAATCCGATAATTTCTTTAACTTTCGATAACCATAGTGATCAAAATTGCACACGGTCTTAAAACTTTAATAATTAATAGTCATGAAACCAAGCATCAGTTCACGAGAACGAAGATATTAATCAATTCATACAGGTTCAACTGCAATGTCACGGCATCCACCAATGAATGCATACCAGATAACTGATTCCGCTATTACCTTATGTAATGTGCGTTCCGGTGTTGTCGTAATTTTTAACTTACTTTGCTACTGAGAACTGACGGCGGAATCTTATTTGGTCTTTTCAGTATATTAACCACTTCAAACTGATCTTACAGTTAGTTAAATTTCAATTCCGGTTTTCAACTTTGATCTTGTGACAACACAAGCGAAAAAAAAAATAGGTATCATTACACGCAGATCCTGAGAAATCATTACCCAAACAACCACCTCTTGATACGTCTGGGTATTGAGTCAGAGCATGGATGGTGAGTACAGGTACAGATGCCCATGCAGCTTCAACACGATACCACAGTTCAAGAGTAGTGACTGGCTTATTGTGAAGAGCTAGTTGCTCGGTCACCATTGACAAGACGTTTTCAGTTGGTGAGAGATCTGGAGAATGTGCTGGCCAGGGCAGCAGTCGAACATTTTCAGTATCCAGAAAGGCCCGTACAGGACCTGCGACATGCGGTCGTGAATTATCCTGCTGAAATGCAGGGATCGAATTGAGGATAGAGCCATGGGCCGTAAAACATCTGAAATGTTCCTGTAAAGTATCCACTGAAGATGAGCCTGCAGTGGCTCGAAACTAGTTCTGGATTAAATATAAAACATCCAAAAAGGCAGCTGGTTGCAATTCTTTTAACGAAAATAAACCGTCAATCTGAAATATAACGGCCACTGTTCAGAGTGCCGTCGATGCGAACAAGAGGTGACCGAGACGTGCAGGCCGCAGTGGCCGAGCGGTCTGCAGCGCGTCAGTCACGTTCTGTACGGCCACTACGGTCGGGGTTCGAATCCCCTCCTCGGGCATGAATATTTGTGCCGTCCTTAGTATTAACTAGTTCATAAGTAGTTTGTAAGTTTAGGTACTCATGATCCCGTAGTTAAGTCCCATAAGCTCTACAAACATTTGAACATTTGACCTAGACGTGTAACCAATGACACCCCATACCATCACGCCGGGTGGTACGCCAGTATAGCGATGACGAATACACGCTTCCAATGTGCGTTTACCGCGATGTCGGCAAACACGGATGCGACTATCATGATGCTGTAAACAGAACCTGGATTCATCCGAAAAAATGACGTTTCGCCATTCGTGCAACCAGGTTCATCGTAGCGTACAACATCGCAGGCGCTCCTGTCTGTGATTCAGCGTAAAATTTAACCGCAGCCATGGTCTCCGAGCTGATAGTCCATGCTGCTGCAAACGACGTCGAACTGTTCGTGCAGATGGTTGTTGTCTTGAAAAGGTCTCCATCTGTTGACTCAGGGATCGAGACGTGGCTGCACGATCCGTTACAGCCACACGTATAAGATGCCTGTCATATCTACTGCTTTTGATACGAGGCCCTTGGGATCCAGCATGGCATTCCGTATTGCCCTTCTGAACCCACCGTTTTCAAATTTCTCTTATCTTGTCTTTGTGATCATTGCACTCAGCTTCAAATTCCTCAACAGAAATTCACGAAAAGAACATCGTCTTTACTCCAGCGATTCCCAACTGAGTTGCAGGAGCGTTTCTGTGACACTTGCACATTGGTCGAACCTACCAGTAACAAACCTAGCTGTTCGCCTCTGAACTGTTTCTGTGTCTTCCTTTAAACTGATCTGCTGCAGGTCCCAAACACTTGAGAAAAACTCTAGACGTGTGCCCAGGTACCGAAGTGGTACCCTGTGCTGGTACCGCTACTACTATGCTACTGGCGGTTTTCCATGAACGTTACTGTTTATATGCTCATATCTCATGAACTACGTGTCGTACTGTGGTAAAATGTAGAAGGTAAACTCAACTATATGCGAGTATACTGTTTGTAAAATTTCCTGCAGCTACAATTTGTGGTGTAGAAATTATAAATTGTAACGTCATACCAAATGCCGTAGTTTTACTCCATAAACAGCGAAAAACTAGTAAGCAGGAAACTTTTTTCCTTTAATCATTTTGCTATGGTTGTCAGCGAAAAAAAGTTTAATAAAGGTTTGAAATTATGTTTAAAGTTTGTTGCAAGTCGATAAGTACTCTCATTCTCACATAGCGTACTTATAAAGTCTCACCGCATTATGTGGCAGTTTTTTGCGATTCCTATTGTTTATGATGTCGTATCTTCTGAACTATGTATCGTACGTGATTCTTGCACTTAGGCGACGGTCTTCATGGATTGAAGCTTACGTGTAAAAATTTCGTAAAGAGTGAAACAAGACTGTAGATTTGTACGCAACAAGTACACACAAACAAACATAGGGAAACACTGCTTTATATATTAGAAATTTTATTTTTCACCACGAGCCTTTTATCGTGGGTTCACTGAACCAGTGGACACACATGACGCGTCGCCACAGGCAATTAGTTTGGAAGAGTAACACAAGTCAAAAGAACCCTTTCTGCAGCGACTTTCAGTTATTACCACTCTCTCGGTTGCCGTAACGCTGTTGTCGTCACTCTCCACTGTCGATTGACAGTAGACTTGCGCATAATAGTTTGCGATCGGGAGCGCTCACTTTAGTTCGCGGCTATGCCACGAACTAGTTCGCTCTTTTAGATCGTCCGCTCCCAGTGACGGCTGACCGGTGTGGTCTGCGCGTGCAGGAGGGAGAAGTTAGCCCACCTAGTTCAAATGTTCAAATGTTTGTTAAGCTTAAGGGACTTAACTACGGGGTCGTCAGTCGCTAAACTTACAAACTTCTTATGAACTACCTACAACTAAGGACGGCACAAATATCCATGCCCGAGGGGGGATTCGAACCCCCGACCGTAGTGGCCGTGCAGACCGTGACTAAAGCGCCTCAGTCCCCTCGGCCACCGCGGCCGGCCCCACCTAGGTGCTTCATGCGCTTGCTGCGTGAGCCGCTAACGATATCACGCGAACCAAAAGAAACAGTTTGTGGATAATTTCTCGCGTTTAAGTTTGGAGTTATGTCTATATCTTGGCATTGTGGAATTTATTAGTCACATATTGCAAAGTGCAGAACACATCAAAACAGAAATTTTGTAGCAGTGAACTACGTCATCTAGCAGGCAGACGCTCACTTCGAAGTGACTCATCAGCAGAAGGCAAACACGTGATTTTTAATTCTGCTACGCGCCCTCTCGCCATTGCCCGTCGGTCTTCGGAAAAGAATCCAACGAAGTATGAAGCGAGATACGTTTGGCATAATCGACCGCTGCTCCTAGTGTGTCCACTTCTAGTTCGTACTCTGCTTCTAGTTCGTCCGCTCCTTCTAGTTCGTCCGCTCTTTTTGGCTTTTGCTACCGCTACTAAAAGAGCTCTTTTTTATGACAGCTTTTTTGTATAATGAATCAGTGTTGCCCAAGCGTGTGCTATTACCCGTATTTTTGGGCAATTTGACATCATAAAATAAACCAGTTTCTTACACGAATGGGTGATACAATCGTATTCAACTACTTTGCATACAGAGTACTCTTATTTTTAAAATAGATATATTGTGGCAGTGAACTATGAAACTACAGCTGAGCTGCATCTGAGCTCGAAATGAAGGTGACTGGCAGAAGGGAATCACGCGATTCTGCGCGCTCTCGCGTCCTCTCGCCGTTACCCGTCAGTATTCGGAAAAGGAGCGGACGAACTAAGAGGCGAGGGATCGGAGAACTAGTTCGCGTAGTTCGTCTGTGGGAGCGCTCTTCCGAACTAGTTCGTTCGCGAACTAAACAAGACTAAATGTCAGTACTTGAGAACCTAGATAGCTCGATAGATCCCCTAGTAGTTTCGATGAGTTATGGTACACATTACATACTACACAAAATGCGAAAGTGAATGTTCTTTTGAGTTTTTCAGTTTCGTGGAAACTTTAATGCAGGCGGCGTTGGACGGTGTCTAGTTCCCCTTTATTGTCCTGGCTGCTTCCCCGCGTTGAGAAGGGCAGTGCGTCGCCAGTGTTGGGACACGGGAGAAGGGGCGGTATTGAACGCCTCGGCCAGGCCACTGGGTCGGGCAGACACTTCACCACGCCATACGCTGTTCACCCCAGGGCTGACGGGGCCGCTCTGCGCTACCGTGTCACCACATTACACGGACACTCCGGGCAATATATCGGCCCAGCGCAGCACAGCGGGTGGAGCTAACGACTGAAGCTCCCTCTGATTTGGTGGTAAAATGGGCGGCGCGTTCTATGTGTTAACTGGTTCAGTGCACCCCGGAAAAAGAGCTCAATATGTAAAAAAGTAAATAAAGAAATAACAAGTGTTTTTAAATATAGCCGGCCGCGGTGGCCGAGGGGACTGAGGCGCTGCCGGCCGCGGTGGCCGAGTAGACTCAGGCGCTCCAGTCACGGTCTGCACGGCCACTACGGTCGGGGGTTCGAATCCCCCCTCGGGCATGGATATTTGTGCCGTCATTAGTATTAGCTGGTTGATAAGTAGTTTGTAATTTCAGGGACTGATGACCCCGTAGTTCTACAAACATTTGAACATTTGAACATTTTTAAACTATAATTCTTCGTTCTGTTCTTCTATCCGATAATTTTAACCACACATTCAAAGTATTTCTATCGCATGACAAACGTTTTACGTCGCGGAGACAGCACGTACGCTTGTCGTAGTGCGGCCGTTTAACCCCATTTTAAACGATCAACGAACTTGTAATAGACTGAAACTTCCTGGCAGATTAAAATTGTGTGCCGGAACCGGGACTCGAACCTGGGACTTTTGCCTTTCGCGGGCAAGCGCACTACCGACTGTGCTATCCCGACACGACTCACGATGCCGCCTCACAACTTCCGCCAGTACCTCGCCTCCTACTTTCCAAACTTCACAGAAGTTCACCTGCGAAACTTGCAAGACTAGCACTCCTGGAAGAAAGGATATGGTGGAGACATGGCTTAGCCACAGCCTAAGGGTTGTTTCCAGAATGAAACTTTCAATCTGCAGCGGAGTGTGCCCTGATATGAAACTTCCTGGCAGATTAAAATTACGTGCCGGAACCGGGACTCGAACCTGGGACCTTTGCCTTTCGCGAGCCAGCGCACTACCGACTGTGCTATCCCGACACGACTCACGATGCCGCCCCACAACTTTACTTCCGCCAGTACCTTGCCTCCTACTTCCCAAACTTCACAGAAGCTCTCCTGCGAACCATGCAAGACTAGCACTCCTTGAAGAAAGGATATGGTGGAGACATGGCTTAGCCACAGCCTAAGGGTTGTTTCCAGAATGAAACTTCCACTCTGCAGCGGAGTGTGCGCTGATATGAAACTTCCTGGCAGATTAAAATTGTGTGCTGGAACCGGGACTCGAACCTGGGACCTTCGCCTTTCGCGAGCAAGCACACTACCGACTGTGCTATGTCAACACGACTCACGATGCCTCCTCACAACTTCCGCCAGTACCTCGCCACCTACTTTCCAAACTTCACAGAAGCTCTCCTGCGAAACATGCAAGACTAGCACTCCTGGAAGAAAGGATATGGTGGAGACATGGCTTAGTCACACCCTAAGGGATGTTTCCAGGATGAAACTTTCACTCTGCAGCGGAGTGTGCGCGGATATGAGTTGTGAGGCGGCATCGTGAGTCGTGTCGGGATAGCACAGTCGGTAGTGCGCTTGCCCGCGAAAGGCAAAGGTCCCAGGTTCGAGTCCCGGTTCCGGCACACAATTTTAATCTGCCAGGAAGTTTCATATCAGCGCACACTCCTCTGCAGAGTGAAAGGTTCATTCTGGAAACATCCCTGTGGCTAAGCCCATGTCTCCATCATATCCATAGATTGATAACAAGTTGCGTTAATGGCGACCGTCTGTCGTTTGAACGGCTGCACTAGTATGATCGCGTAGTATCGAAGCGCGATAATCATAGCTATAAAGAAATAGGGACAGTTCTAAATTCGGTACTAGTGGGTTCACTGCGCATGCGCGAGCTAGTAGCTGTCTGCTGTAGTCACCGCTCCATTAGTCCACCATTTTCTTTCGTATTTACATATATCTTGCGTTTTGTCGAAGTTTATGATCAGAATGTATTCCACAATGTATTTCTAATAGCAGAATTCACATTGTCCGTCAACGGACCGTTAGCTCACGTCAACGTCACGTTGAGCTTTCTAGAAAAGATTGTTTTGATTGAATTGTCGTCTGCTGACATCGGAAGTTAACCTATTTTCGTCACGCGAGTTTCACATTATAGTCGACGATTACACGGTTACCTCGCAAATTTCTGTTATTAGTCTTTATTTTATTATTATACTTTTGTTTAGCGGTAAATTGCAATTGTCTCATGATGACTTAAATATTTATCTCAATTGAGTATCCACCTAAAAGCGAGGTCGTATATCTGAAACCGAAAAATGGTTTATGTTTTGCAATAATGTAATAGAAAAGACTGAAGCCAATTGTTTATTTGAATAAGATTGTAATTTGGCGTCGCAATTTTCATAAAATAGCATTTTAAATGAGAAAGTCAGTCCAAATGAAGGACAAAAATTCAGTTGTGCATGACGTTATTAACAATGTCAGTGGACAAATCGTAGTAGATAAAGTAAATAAGGTCTAAAAAAAAATCAAATGTTTGTATAGCTTACGGGACTTAACTACGCGGTCATCAGTCCCTAAACTTACAAACTACTTATGAACTAGCTAATACTAAGGACGGCACAAACAACCATGCCCGGGGGGGGGGGATTCGAACCCCCGACCGTAATGGCCGTGCAGACCGTGACTGGAGCGCCTCAGTCCCCTCGGCCACCGCGGCCGGCAAACAAGGTCTATTTATGCTCTTATAAATACTGTGTGATATGTTCATATATTTATTATTTTCACCTGAAAATAGATGTCAATGTTTTGAAATGTTGTTTCACTTCCCAGCACTTTAGCACTAAGTTGACCGAAAACATACATTGTAACGTTTTCTTTGTCCGTCAATAACATTTAGCGCTGTTTCCTCAATTCCAGTATCAAACTATGACTTCCTACATAACAGATCGCCAGTCATAACCTCACTTTCAACATCGGGCATTACTGTCTGATTACGTTTATCGTCTAAACACGCTGCCACCAGATCTTGCACGAGTTTGTACTTCAGGGCTAGTACGCTAGGAGTGCTTCAGTAGACTATTATCTATCGTGTTCACTTTCGATCATCGTTTAAAAATGGCTTTAATACAGGCGGCAGTGGCCGCAGCGTTGCAATGCGCATGCGCGGCTGAGGTGCAAGTTCTCTTCTGAACCCCCTGGCAGCATATGGGGGCTCCCGCAATAGGGTGGGAGGGGGGGGGGAGAGGAGAGGCTATTCGCCGCTTTTAACACTGGCGTTGGAGCTGGTAGAGACGCCAGCTCCTGGCTACTCGAGCTCTGGCGGTTACGCACGAATGGTCCCGAAGCAAGACAATGGAGCTACTGCGCACCTCACATTGCACATGCGCAAATACTCCATGAAGGCAACATCCGCCCTTCATATTTGTTTTTGGGACATTGAAGATTGAACATAAAACCTTTGTAGACGGACATCCACAGCTGAGATGATGCATCATTGATAAAAGTGTCCGCTGCTGCTACTTACTCTTTTTTTTTTTTTTTTTTTTTTTTTTTTTTTTTTTTTTTTTTTTTTAAGACGACCGGTTTCTCGACCACGAGCAGCGGCGTGGCTGGATGTAAACTCCCGTGCCGGCTGGCTCTGTCTGGTGGTTTGGTCGACGAGGGAGGTTGTCGCCGTGATGTTTTACGCATGAGTGTTCTGACAGCCGGCGTTGTTGTTGTTTGTAATTGGGAGCCCCCTGTTTATGTTTTAACCCTCGCACTGCACACTTGTTTTCATTTACCTTACACTGCACAATGGGGTCTACTGGACCCCAAAAATTTTTTTTATCATATATCAAGTGTTCCAAGCTTATTAATATACACATTGGAATATCTTATGTATCTGGAACATTGTAGATAACTATTTAGTTACCTGTAGTGATTTATTTATTATTACAAGTATGAGTCACGAATGTATTTATAAAATGTGCATAGTATTATTAATAAAAAATGTTTTGTATTTCTATCTGTTTACCCTTCTTATATTTCAAAGTATATAATGCAACAGAATATCTTAATGACTTTATTTAGTTATTACAATGAGTAACATGTGGTATTTACAAATTTGATACATGTTACACTTCAACATAATGTATAAATTCAACCTGAGTCTGAACTTCAATGTACAAAGTAATATATTGTAATACAATTTAATGGCTCATTTGATATTTACAGTATATTTTGGCATATGATGTTTACAAAATTACTATTGCAGCATATTTGTGCAAAAACATACAAGAAACATGAAAATAATGTATATTAGAATGAAGTCAAAAACTGTAACTAATATATCAGTCACCACTTACATTGTCACTGAGCACACCCGGTACAAATTATGTTCATCACAGATCGCCCTTTTACAATCCTGGCAACACATTTCGGTTTTTGTGTCCCTTTTTCTCGGATACAGTGAATTATAAATGAGCTACACGGAATGCACACTGGGGTAATCAAGACCCCACGGGCGTTCGGCAATCTTTACAGCTTGACAGTAGTGCAACAACAATGTGGATATTTGAGTTAACAACACGTACGTGTAGGCAGTGTTACCAACCTAATATACACCAAGTTTCAAAAACTTTTAGCCAACGTACTCTCTGTAATACACAACACAAATTACGCTGGGGTCCCTAGGACCCCACTAGGCGGTGCGAGGGTTAATCGTATTTGACCGGAAGATGCGACTTCGAGACATACGCAGAAGAAAAGCTGCAGAAACAGAGAAAAAGAAACTGGAAACCGACCCGAGACACCCCCTCTGCGGACACGAGCCAAGAAAACCTAAGGAGGAGCTTTATGAGCACAACAACATCAACTGCGATGAGGCCTGGAACTCGGAGAACAGAGTTATGGCAGAGTTCGTCAAACCAAAGGGCCGGAGAGAACATCAAAGTGGATCCTGCCGAAGGATTCCATCTGCCGTACGCAACATGGAAGGCACTAAACAGACTGAGGACAGGAGTGTCACGCTACAAGACAAAGTGGGGCTTCACAAACGAAGATGAGCTCTGTGAGTGTGGCGATGTGCAGGACCCACAACACCTCCTGGTCTGCCCAACCCCGACTTTCAGCTCGACAAAAATTGGAATCCTATGATTAACATCATCCAGTCAGAGCGTAATCGACACCATCAATCGGTTATCAATGATTAGAAGACTATTGCTCCTCCACCACCGAGGGCAGCACATACAACTCGGCTGTATCGCACATGATGTGGTGTCGCACAAGTCTAAAGTGCGCGCCACCTACTTTCGCCGCGCGCCGCCATGCACGCACGGCGCGGCGTTCTTACGACGTCAGCCACGAGCGCCCTCTGCTACAACACCGTTCGCGGCCACCACTGGACTGCATGGTTCACTTGGGACTGAGATAGGAACCAGCTAACACTTCGGAATCAGATAGACACCAGTGAAGACTTGGCTATCGGATAGGCACTAGGCAGGCCTCTAGTACAACTATGTATCAGCATTCTGCAGTACTGAGCTATGTAAAAGTTAAGTATTGTATAAATTCTGTGCAATGTATATCTCGTTATAATTTACTCTAGTGTTTCTAGTTTCTGCTGTCCCACTGGCTGCTCACCTTCGTACCTGCACAACCGTGCATCCTTAATTCCTGTGTCGGTATTTTTCTATTCGGCCACCGACACCTACGACGGAAATGAGACACAAAAGCGGCGACGAGGCTGGGACACAAAACATGACACCACCTGACGGATGCGCAAAATAATACCAGCACTTTTGGCATGCGTAAGAACCGCAATAAATACCGCGACTGCATTTAGGCTCTTCCGTACTCGCTACTCACCTGAAGGTGGCCGGACGTTTCCAGGCCGAAATATCGTGTCAGAATGACGACGGGATCCGGCCGCACACCCGAAAGTTACTGGGTGAAGAAATACGCCGGGAAAGCGTCAGAAATATATATTTATTGATCGAAAGATTTGTCTTAGTCCTGGCTACGTAAAATAAATAAATAATTTTGTAATCAATTACTTACTATGTTTTATTGTTCATGTGCATATTTATATGTTCTTAGTGTTTATTATCAAAGAAAAATGAACAACGTTCAGTATCTTGTAGAAAAAGTAACTCAGCTTTAAGTTTGGAACAAAAGGGTGAAATAAAGAAGCTTGGTGGGCCGACGCCTCAGCTGTCGTTGAAGCTGGCGCAAACAAGCCGGGGTAAGACATTCTGCACATATTTTAAGGAAGATATATGCTGTGCCGTAAAGTCACCGCGACACACACCAGACGTAAGAGAACGATCGTGGAGAAGGCAGCGATCGACCGAAAGCCAATCGCAAGCAGGCGCCGCGCATCCTGGAGGGAGAAACCCAAGATGCGCGCCCTCTAAAAACGGCTGTGTCTAGGCCCACATACGTCTGGACGCGCGGCAGTTACTATTCAGCAATACGACAGTTACTAGTGAGCACTCGTTCAGTTACTCTTCAGAACTCAGGCAGCTGTTCTTGTTGTTGACTGGTTTGATGCAGCTCTCCACACTACCCTGTCCTGTGCAAGTCTCTTCATCTGACAATACGTTCAGCAACCTACATCCTTTTGAATCTGCTTACTGTATTCGTCCCTCGGTCTCCCTCTACGATTTTTACCCCACACGCTTCCTTCTAATGCTAAGTTGATAATTCCTTGATGTCTCAGAATGTGCCCAACTAATCTATCCCTTCTTTTAGTCAGGATATGCCAGAAACTCTATTTCTTCCCGATTCGGTTAAGCACCTCCTCATTAGTTACGTGATCTACCCATCTAATTTTCATCATTCGTCTGTAGCATCACATTTCAAAAGATTCTGTCATCTTTTTATCTGAACTCCTTATCGTCTACGTTTCACTCCCATACAATGCTACACTCCAGACAAATGCTTTCAGAAAGGACTTCCTAACGTTTAAATTAATATTGGATGTTAACAAGTATCGCTTCTGTAGAAACTCTTTCCTCCCCATAGCCATTCTGCATTTTATATATTCTTTACTTTGGCCATCAGAAGTTATTTTGCTACCCAAATAACAAAATTCATCTACTACTTTTATTGTCTCATTACCTAATCTAATTCCTTCACCATCGCCTGATTTTTTGACATTGCATTCCATTACCATCGTTTTATTCTTGTTAATGTTCATCTTATATCTTCCTTTCAAGACACAGTCCATTCAATTCTATTGCTTTTCCAGATCTTTTGCGGTCTCTGACAGAATTACTATGTCATCGGCAATCCGCAATGTTTTTATTTCCTTTCCTTGTTCTTTAATGCCCTCTCCAAATTTCTCCTTCCATTCCTTCACTGCCTTCTCAATATACAAATTGGACAACATTGGGGAAAGGCTACAACCATGTCTTACTCCCTTACCAACCTATGCGTCCCTTTCTTGCCCTTCGATTCTAATAACCCCTGTCTGGTTTTTGTATAGGTTGAATATAACTCTTCGCTCCCTATATTTTACCCGTGCTACCTTCAGAATTTGGGAGAGTGTATTCCAGTCGACACTGCCAAAAGCTTTCTCCAAATCGACAAACGCTAAAAACGTAGGTTTGCCTTTCCTTAGTCTGTCTTCTAAGATAAGTCGTAATATGAGTATTGCCTCCCGTGTTCCTACATTTCTCCTAAATCCAAACTGATCTTCCCCCAGGTCGGATTCCACAAGATTACTAAGCAGCTACGACGGCAGGACTAGGGCAGTGCTAAGTCAGAACGCGGCTACGAACTCAGCAGTAACTAGGTCTCAGCGCAGGTAGTATCACACGGACGACGCCGCGAGAAGCAAAGAAGAAACAGACTTACGTTCTAAAGTTGAGTATAATAACTTTCAGTGAATAAAACTTGTATTATTAATATGAAAAGTTGTTACAGTACATTTACCGAAGAAACGAAGGACAACTGACCCACACAATTACACGCCAATATCGTTTACATCAGTTTCCCGTAGAATTTTGGAGCATATTCTCAGTTCGAATATAGTAAATTTCCATGAAACGGAAAAGCTTCTTTCTGTGAATCACCCCGGGTTCATGTGAAACTCAGTTTGCCCTTTTCTCACATGACATCTTGCGAACGATGTATGAAGGGCAACAGGCGGATTGAGTTTTTCTCGACTCCAAAAAGGCGTTTGACGCGGTGCCACACTGCAGACTGCTAACGAAGATACGAGCTTATGGAATAGGTTCACAGATTTGTGACTGGCTGGAAGACTTCCTAAGTAATAGAACGCAGTACGTTGTTCTCGACGACGAGTGTTCATCAGAGACGAGTGTATCGTCAGGCGTGCCCCAGGGGAGTGTGATAGGACCGCTATTATTTTCTATCTATATAAATGACCTGATGAACAGAGTAACTTGTAATTTGCGGCTGTTTGCTGATGATGCTGAGGTGTATGGGAGGGTATCGTCTTTAACTGTCTGTAATAGCATACAGGATGACAGACAAAATTTCTAGTTTGTGCGAAGAATGGCAGCTAGCTCTCAATGTAGAAAAATGTAAGGTGATGCGCATGAGTAGGAAAAACAATCCCATAATGTTCTAATACAGCATTAGTAGCGAGCTTCTTGATGCTGTCGCGTCGTTCAAATATCTAGGCGTAACATTGCAGAGCGATATGAAATGGAATGAGCATGTAAGGACAGTTGTGAGTAAGGCGGACAGCCGACTTCCGTTTATTGGGAGAATTTTGGGAAGATGTACTTCACCTGTAAAGGAGACCGCGTATAAAACGTTTGTACGACCACGTCTTGAGTATTGCTCAAGTGTTTGGGATCCGCAGCAGATCAGTTTAAAGGAAGACATAGAGGCAGTTCAGAGGCGAGCAGCTAGATTTGTTACCGGTAGGTTCGACCAATGCGCGAGTGTCACGGAAATGCTCCGGCAACTCAATTGGGGATCGCTGGAGGAAAGACGACGTTCTTTTCGTGAATTTCTGTTGAGTAAATTTAGAGGACCGGAATTTGAAGCTGAGTGTAGTACGATCTTGCTGCCGCCTACTTACATTTCGCGTAGTGATCACAAAGACAAGATAAGAGAAATTAGGGCTCGTATGGAGGAATGTAGGCATCCTTTTTTTCCCTCGTTCTTTTAGGGAGTGGGATAGGAAAGGAAATGGCTAGTAGTGGTACAGTGTACCCTCCACCACGCACCTTACGGTGGATTGCGGAGTATGTGTGTAGGAGGGTAAGTCAATTATTATTCGCAAAGTAGTTATAAAATTTTATTGTAATAAAATACGAAACTTACAAGAACATCATTTTCGACATAGTCTCTTTGCTTTTCAGTGCACTTCGTCCATCGCTCTACAAGCTTCCTTATGTCCTCATAAAAGAAGGTTTTCGGTTGAGCTGCGAGCCAGGAATGCACCGCTTCCTTCACGGCTTCGTCCGAGTCAAATCGACGACCCTTAATACCTGTTTCAGTGGACCAAACAAGTGATAGTCAGAAGAGGCAAGATCGGGACTATATGGAGGATGATCCAGTACTTCGAATTTGAGTTTTTGGAGCGTTTCAGCAGTGTGGACAGCAGTATGCGGACGCGCATTGTCGTGCAACAACACAACACCTTCTGACAGCAATCCTCGGCATTCGCTTCGAATTGCAGGCTTTAGCCTGTCAGTAAGCATCTTACTGTAACGTACACTGTTTATTGTTGTGCCCTTTTCACCATAATGTTCCAGTACAAGAATCGTGCATCCCAAAAAACCGTAAGCATCAGTTTTCCTGCGGATGGTTGCGTGTTGAACTTTTCCTTGCACGGCGAATTTGAATGTTTTCATTCCATACTCTACTGTTTACTCTCCGGTTCGTAATGATGGATCCATGTTTCGTCACCAGTAATGATTCTGATTCTTCAGTTTCTCCTGGCGTATTTGATAATATTTTGATGGACACTATAGACCGGCAGTACACCCGTGGATATTTTTTTGCAGATGTCGAGGCGCGTTTGCTTATGCAACTGACTGAGTTGTTTTGGGACCCATCTTGCACAAACTTTACGAAACCCAAGTCTGTTGTGAATAATTTCGTAGGCAGAATCATGACTAACTTGAAGACGATGAGCCACTTTATCAACAGTTAATCGTCTGTCTAAGTGAATCATTTCACGTGATCGCTCAATGGTTTCTTCATTTGTGGCGGTAAACGGTCGTCCGGCTCCTTCTTCGTGCTTAACACTCGTGCGACCATTTCGGAATTTTTCAATCCACTCGTTCACACTTGGTCGTGGCAAAACACTGCTCCCGTACTGTACTGAAAGTCCTCTATAAATTTCGGTCCCTGATACAGCTTCCGCCCACAAAAAAGCGTATCACTGAACGTTGCTCTTCTTTGGTGCAAATAGACAGCGGAGCAGCCATGATTAACAGCACGGCAGCGACAACGAAACTAACGTAGCAGCTTGAAAATTGCAAAGATATAACAAGAAATAAACAAAGCACGCGTCACCAACGTAAAACGACAGTACTACCAACAAAAACAAAAAATATAACTAAATTGCGGATAATAATTGACTTACCCTCGTAGATGTAGATGTAGACTAGACCGGAACGAGTATGAAACAACAAAAGGCTACGAGGTCACAACAATATATCTAAAGGAGGGAGGGAGTACAAACCGGGGTGCTTTCCCTCGCAGAGGGGGAAAGGGGAGGGGGAGGGGCGCCGCTATCCTAGACCCGGCACTGGAAGAAATGAATTCCCAATCATCTGGTGCACGAGCCGCCACTGACCATTGTACAGTGGATAGCCCGTCAAACACTGAACTCTGGCCAATCACGTAGACAGGAATACCATGTCATTGTGAGATTAATTCCGCTCTGACTGCAACATGCCTTTATTTAAAACTAGCTGAAAACCCGGTGTTGCCCGGGTATTTATTTATTTATTCGAGCCTTGAGTTAGTACTTTTCCTATCCACTCTCTCTCTCTCTCTCTCTCTCTGTCCATCTCCTTTTTTCTAAAAACATGTTACATTTATCAGAGAATATATAAGAAATCACACGAAAAATGCACTCGTTTAGAAGAATCCAATCACGAAATTCAACAATAATGATTGTAATAATATCACAGATCGATCAATTGATGTAATGCGCGAAACGTCAAATCGACTTTTTTTAAAGAGATGTATTAATAGATTTTTCTTTTTTACTGCTTTATTTATTTATTCTTATATTTCGTTATTTGTATGCTTAACCTAACAGAGAAAGAGCTGAAGACAATGTAGCACGCATAGACCAAAGATACGGTCTGTGGCATCACGTTTCGCTGTACGTAACCTCCTTGATATAGAGTCACAAACGTCATCGCTGGCCTTCAGTCCGAATTTTTTTTTTTTTTTTTTTTTTTTTTTTTTTTTTATAATTTGACGACTTTCAACCACCATATCTTCCACCCCCTTATAGCTATTGAACTGCTATGGTGTGCAACGGGAGACTTCGGACAACAATTACACACAATCCATTCGTTTGCGTTCTGTAGTATTCGCTGCAGAGAGAAATAGTAACACACACACAGATACGTAGAATTATATATACGCCGGTAACTTTCCATCCCAATATACTCCATCCTCGAGCAACAATGCAACCAATAAAACCATTTTCAAAGAGTAAATATAATATTCAAAGAGTAATTATTGTTCCGCATTTCGCGTTATATTCTTCAAATTACTTAATATATATCAGATCGCTGTAAAACCGTGCCTAAAACATTCCTCAGGTATAAAATTAGCAACTGAACAAATATTCAAGTCTCTGCGTCTTGTCGTTCGAACGTGATAAGCGTACACCGAACAGACATTCACATTTATAGATATAGATAAACAACCAGTTTCACGCCTTATAGACACATCTATATATTTACTCCGCAATCCACCGTAAAATGCGTGGCGGAAGGTACTCTGTACCACTACTAGGCATTTCCTTTCCTATTACACTGCCAAATAGAACGAGGAAAAAAAGAATGCCTATATGCCACCGTACGAGCCCTAATTTCTCTTCTCTTATGATCTTTAAGCGAAATGTAAGTAGGCTGCAGCAAGATCGTACTACACTCAGCTTCAAATTCCGGCCCCCTAAATTTCCTCAACAGAATTTCTCGGAAAGAACGTCGTCTTTCCTCCAGCGATCCCCAATTGAGTTGCCGGAGCATTTCCGTGAAACTCGCGCATTGGTCGAACCTACCGGTAACAAATCTAGCTGCTCGCCTCTGAACCGCCTCTATGTCTTCTTTCAAACCGATCTGCTGCGGGTCCCAAATACTTGAGCAATACTCAAGACGTGGTCGTACAAGCGTTTTATACGCGGTCTCTTTTACAGGTGAAGTACATCTTCCCAAAATTCTCCCAATAAACCGAAGTCGGCTTTCTGCCTTACTCACAACTGTCCTTACATGCTCGTACCATTTCATATCGCTCTGCAATGTTACGCCTAGATATTTGAACGACGCGACTGCATCAAGAAGCTCACTACTAATGCTGTATTCGAACATTATGGGATTGATTTTCCTGCTCATGTGCATAACCTTACATTTTTTTTACATTGACGGCTAGCTGCCATTCTTCGCACCAACTAGAAATTTTGTCTAAGTCAACCTGTATGCTATTACAGTCAGACGACACCCTCCCATACACCACAGCATCATCAGCAAACAGCCGCAAATTACAACTTAGTATGTCCATCAGATCATTTATATAGATAGAAAATAATAGCGGTCCTGACACACTCTCCTGGGGCACGCATGACGATACACTCGTCTCTGAAGAACACTCGTACTGCGTTCTATTTGTTGGGAAGTCTTCCAGCCATTCACAAATCTGTGAACCAATTTCACTAGTTCGTATCTTCGTTATCAGTCTGCAGTGTGGCACTATGACAGTTGCCTTTTTGAAATCGAGTAAAACACAATCTGCTTTTTGCCCTTCATCAATGGCTCGGACGATGTCATGTGAGAAAATGGCAAGCTGAGTTTCACAACGAACGATGTTTCCTAAGCCCATGCTGATTCATTGAATGAAGCTTATCCGTCTGAAGGAAATTTACCATGTTCGATTGAGAATATACTCCAAAATTCTACGGGAAATTGGTATCAACGATATTGGCCTGTAATTATGTGGACTAGTTCTTTTATCTTTCTTATAAACGTTTCACCTGCGATTTTTTAGAATCAATAGGAACTTTGCTCTGAATTAAAGATTCGCGTTAATTGCAAGCCAATGCCGCAGAATAGTCTTTGTAAAACCGGACTGGTATTCCATCCGGACCAGCAGACTTTTTCGTATTTAGCTCTCTCAGCTGCTTCTCTACAACGGAAGTACCTATTACTATGTCCCCCATTTCGGAATTAGTACATTGATCAAATGATGGTACATTTGTGCGGTTATCCTGCGTGAAAGACTTCTTAAAGGTTAAATTTAGAACTTCAGCTTTCCGTTTGCTTTCTTCTATTACTGCCCCGGAATGATCAACGTGTGACTGTACAGTGGGCTTTGACCCGCTTATCGATTTTACATAGGACCAGAATTTTTTCGTTTTCTCGGAAAGATCGTTTGCTAAGGTATGGCTGTGGTAATTATTATATGCTTCACGCATCGATATTTTTTATAGACGCACGAATCTCTACTAACTTTTGCCTGTCTTGATTTGAGTTTTCTTTTTTGAACAGAGAGTGCAAAAGTCTTTGCTTTCTCAGTACCTAACATTATTATTATACCGCGGTGGATCTTTTCCTTCCTTAGTCGAATTTATAGCCACATACGTCTCTCACCCTTTACTTACAATGCTTTTAAATTTAGTCCACAATTCCTGTACAGCCATTGTACCGGAACGAAACGTGGTCCTTTCATTTTCCAAGAGGAATGATAACAACTGCTTATCGGCTCTTTCTAACAAAAACACGCTCCTAGCCTTCATCAGCTGCTCTGTAAGGTGTAATAAATGAAAGGATCTTATGAGGGCAAGTCAATCATTATCCGAAAGTTAGTTATATTTTTGTTAATTTTAGGAGAACTGTCGTTTTACTTTGATGACATCCTCTGTTTATTTGTTGTTATATCTTTGCAATTTTCAACCTGCTAGGTTAAGTTTTTATTCGCTGCCGTGCTCTTAATCATAACTGTCTATTTGCACCAAAGAAGAGCAACGTTCAGTGATCCGTTTTTTTGTGGTCGGAAGGCGTATCAGGATCGAATTTCATCCAAGACATTCGGTACAGTACGGGAACAGTGTTTTGCTACAACGCAGTGTCTATGAATGGATTGTAAAATACCGAAATGATCGCACAAGTGTTACGCACGATGAAGTAGCCAGACGACCGTTTATCGTCACAACCGAAGAAACCATTGAGCGATCACGTGAAATGATTCTCCTAGACAGACGATTAACTGATGATGAAGTCGCACATCGTCTCCAAATTAGTCAATGTTCTGATTGCAAAATCATCTGCAATAGATTTGGGTTACATAAAGTTTGTGCAAGATGGGTCCCAAAACAACTCACACAGTTGCATAAACAAACGCGCTTGGACATCGCAAAAAACATTTGGATCGCTTTGGTAACGAAGGGGACAACATCTTAGACATGATAATTACTAGTGATGAAACATTCATCCAACATTACGAGCCGGAGAGTAAACTGCAGAGAATGGAATGGAAACATCCAAATTCGCACTGCAAGAAAAAGTTCAAGACCCAACCGTCCGCAGGAAAACTGATGCTTACGATTTTTTGGGATGCGCGAGGTCCTGTACTGAAACATTACGGTGAAAAGAGGCACAACAATAAACAGTGTACGTTACAGTGAGATGCTTACTGACAGTTTAAAGCCTGCAATTCGATGGAAACGCCGAGGATTGCTGTCAAAAGGTGTTGTGTTGTTACCCACATACTGCTACCCACTCTACTGAACACACTCTAGAAATTCAAATTTTAAGAACTGGATCATCGTCCATATAGTCACGATTTCGTCCCTTCTATCACTTATTTGGTGCACTCAAATAGGCATTAACAGGCGGTCGATTTGCCTCGGACGAAGCAGTGAATCAAGTGGTGCATTCCTGGCTCGCATCTCAGTCGAGAACCTTCTTTTGTCTAAAATCTGGGCAACCATCCATCTTATTGGCAGAATCACTGCAGGCAACTAGATTCAACATTAAAAGAAAGTGGACAGAAATGTGGAACAATGTTGCCTGTGAGAAATATCAGACCCTTCAAAGACCAGACGCAAGACCAGCTGGAATGGAATTACCACGTCGTACCTGGAAAACACTTAATACAGGTAGGATCCGCAAAGACCATGGCGTCTGTGCTGAAAACGTCCACCTTTGGTGAAAGGCTTCATCCTCCCAGTGTGGCTGTGGAAATGAGCTCCAGACAATCATCCACACTGCTACAAGCTGCTGCAGAAGAGCTTATCAAGGAAATCTAGGAGATTTCTTTGAAGTGAAAGAGGCAACCCTTGAATGGATAGAATACCTAGATATTAATTTGTAGATTTAGTTGTTTATTTTTTTATAGTTTGTAAAATTATGCAGTTAACGTTCTTTTTTTTGCTGTTGTTGTAAATTTTGTAAAATCAAACAAACTCATGATTGCGTTGCAGTTCATCTGTATTGCCATATGCTAAATAAAAATAATACCTTCTTTTGTGAGGGCATCAGGAAGCTTGTAGAACGATGGACCAAGTGCATTAAAGAGCAAGGAGACTGTGTCGAAAAATATTTCTCATTCAACTACAATAAAATGTTATAACTACTTTGCGGACAATAATTGACTCACCCTCGTACAAGGGCGGCTCCACAAAAATTACAGTAAATTATGAAATGTAAATTGTTACAAAAATTATCTGGGAATTACACCATAATAGGTGCACGATGCTAAAAACCGATTATACTTGAAGGGAAGTGATAATGTTCCTTACCGTGCTATGTATAAGTGCCAATTTTTTTATTCTTTCGAGTATGTGATCTTGGTGAATCATTTATTTTCGTCACTATAAGTTGGGCACTAATGCAAGGAATGTATAAAAACAAAGGTATGTGGGAGACGGGGTCATCAGTCCCTAAACTTACAAACTACTTATGAACTAACTAAGACTAAGGACAGCACAAATATCCATGCCCGAGGGGGGATTCGAACCCCCGACCGTAGTGGCCGTGCAGACCGTGACTGAAGCGCCTCAGTCCCCTCTGCCACCGCGGCCGGCAAAACTGTAGATTTTGTCAGTCTGTAGGAGATGTATGGTCCGCCATGCACAATCGTAAAACACTTTCTTGACTGTCGTTTTCTGCCTATAAACTACATTCCTGCCAAACTTCAGCCTCATAGATGAAGTAGTTTTCGAGATTTCGTGTTTAGTCAGCGAGTGAGTGAGTGTCCTTTCGCTTTTATATAGATAGAGATTAAGAAAACAGATTGCTTAATTTTGGATGCAAGAGATTGAAGGGAGGCTTGCAGACAAAAATAAATAGTAACGTGCTAATTTTTAATGCTAACTTTATTTGATACAAGGTAATATCTGATGCGACAGTTTTACGGCATCTACAGCGAAACTGTTGTGAGTGGTAGACTTATTTTCGTTTCAGATTTTTGTGGAGAGGGGAGGGTTAGTTACAAAACACTTCATAAACGTCCGAAATTACATGGAAACTTTGTTGCAGGTCCCTAACTACTACCAGTTTTCAATAATTGACGCATAAATGTGGGTATTCTCACGCGGTGCCCTCTCGTTATTTATGAATACCATATCTCCTGAGCTATGTTATTGGTGGCTGTTATCGTCCAAACACAACTCAATTCAGTGTATCCCAAGGGATTTTCGATTGTGTTCCTCCCAGGAGACGTGCTGATTATTCCAATTTTCCGATGTCGTTATCGTGAAGGAAAGCGTTCACTAGAGTTGAACGATGAACATGAGAATTGTCGTCCACAGTCGCGAACAGATTTTAAAAATAACCAATTTTTTGTTTTATCAATGATACAATTATTTAGCTACGAATTACCGTTTATTTCAAGCAAATTTGACGATTAGATTTGGACTTACTAATTTTTTCGTAATGTGCGGTAACTGTTGTCACGTGCATATTTTGCTCAGCCTTGATTACAGTGCAGCGAACGTCCTAGGGCTATTCTTATTTCCGTTGAAAAATTAATAAACGTTATTAGACATGTACAAAAAAGAATGGGATCACAATTTCTGAAGATCTGTAAGAGAAAAAGATCAGGAGAGCCCTGACGAAGGTTGATATAGACAGGGTCCAGAATTGTTATGGTATGGCTGTTAGGAATAACTGCAACGATGTAGAAGCAATGAGAAGAGCAATCTGAGATATATTCTTTCACAAACTTTCAACATATGGGAAGCCACAACATCAACATTGCTCAAGGGGGCATGACAGCCGATGTAAATTCAACAGTTCAGCTACATCTTCCAGTTATAAGCATAGAAATTCAATTCCAGAAAATATCCCGTTTGCCGTGAAACCCATTTTCAGAGACCTTAGTCAACGAGATCTTTTAACAAAGTTATGATTACCTGACATCTTATTCAGGTTGTTTTCTAGGAGGCGATCTTTAAATGTAATAGTTATGAATCCCTTTATGAGATCTTTATTGCCATAGATCGCTCATTGATTTTACATGATCTATGGCAATAAAGATCTCATAAAGGGCTTCATAACTATTCTTTTAAAAAAGTGTCTCCGTAGTAAAACTCAGGACCCAAATGAAAATTTGAATTCTGTCATTAAAATTTTTTTTCAGCAGTCAGTTGTAAAAATATATCTATTTATTCGCAAATCTAGATTTCGACCACTGTGTGGTCATTATCAACGCTAAAATAAATACAAAAGAACGAGTTAAAATAACATACATTTCACGTTGTAAGCCATTGTACAAGTTTAAGTTAAAGTCAATGATAAAAAAACATACCTTAAAAACAATTAAAATACTTAAAACATCTCGACCTCCATGTTGGAGGTTGCGTTCGTACTGACGCAACTGTTACAGTTCTTACACAGTTGACGTCAGCATGGTCATTTGCGACTAAGGTGCCCTCTTTTATATATATATATATAAACGATTTCTACCATAAACATACCTCATATAAATCTAGATTTGCGAATAAATAAATATACTTTTACGATTGATTGCTGGAAAAATTTCCACAAGTTAATCACTTGAAACCGACGAAGCCGGCCGCGGTGGCCGAGGGGACTGAGGGGCGTCAGTCACGGTCTGCACGGCCACTACGGTCGGGGGTTCTAATTCCCCTCGGGCATGGATATTTGTGACGTCCTTAGTCTTAGCTAGTTCGTAAGTAGTTTGTAAGTTTAGGGACTGATGACCCCGTAGTTAAGTCCCATAAGCTTGACAAACATTTGAACATTTTGATGTCACATTTCCCTGCGTTGTGTGCTGTCGTTTGATCCCTAAGGCACACTACTTTCGTCTTTAAACGTTTTTGTTTGTGTAATACTATTCAGATAGAGAGGATGACAGTGCATACGGCCTCGGTGATGAATGTTTTTGCCTCTAGAGGGTTGTACTAAATTTCGCTGTGTCTACTATTATTATTAGGGTGGGTCTGTACTTTGACATAGGGCTTCGAAATATGCGAGGTTTGTCGGCTGTAAATTTTCTGATGTGTAGGTTAGCATCTTCGTTTACGGTAGATAGCTACTTTAAAAAAATAAATTCGATTTCGGTTTAGTGGAATGAAAAAAGAAGTCACAGGAAAGGAACTTGGAGTAGGAATTTTTGTGGCTAAAGGACTGATGAATCGTGTTCTGAAAACCTGTGTTGCATTCGGCAGGTATAGTACTACCTCGGCTCCGTGGTTACTGTATTGTCGAATAAGGGTGTTGTTAGGCCAATACTTTCGAGAAAAAAAAAGTTTCAGTGTAGACTGTCGGAAATCGTAAAATTATTTCACCCACTTTTTATTGTGATTCTCCGTTGTACAATACGGTTTAAATGTCTCCTGGACTGCGCGAATATCGGTATTTGACCTTTTGTAAGGAATCGTTTGCATTGTAACTGGACATAGAGATTCCTTAGATGGGTATATGTAGGAGGTGGAATTAAACTACCCGTATTCTCGGAACTGTCGGAAGGCGTATAATACCATAAAAGTGGTGGTTTACGGGAAGACCGAAAACTTATGTGGGAGACAGCGATGCGTCGATCTAAGGAACTGTTGGTTAGACGAAAACTGGGCGTCGGCGAACATGCCTTTGCGAGGCCCCTTTCATTTTTTCATTAAGGAAGAAAATGTTAAATAAAATGAGCTGAATTATACATCAATAATCATTATACTAAAATTTTATTAATATAATAGACAAGTGTTATTACAGTGACAAATTACAATAAATAAACACAAATTAACAGAGAAACTTATCGGCTTTTCGCCTCACTGAATTTTTTAAAATCACATCTTAGATAATACTAGCCCCTATTTCGGCTTCTATTGACAGTACTGGCGACGTAGATAGTCTTTCTTGGGTCATTGTGATTCTCAAATAAGTCTTAATTTTAACTTAAAGAAGCTTCTCTCGGCTGTAGCTGTACTGACAAACTGTGAGCTTGATTCTGATTGTTCTATAAACATTTGGATACACTTCTTCCAAATTGTTTTCTAAACTTATTGAAGAAGTTCTTTTGCAAGTATTTAACTAAAAATTTCATCAATGCTGCACTCATTCGGAAATAAATAGGGAAACTTAATAGCTGCCGGCGGGGAATGACCGAGCGCACTAAAGCGTCATACCATCGTGAGCGAGGTCGCTTTTGTTGGAGCCGAATCGCACTCTTGGGTACGGCTGTTATGTTCGACCTTTGGTTAAGCTAATGTAAGTTACATCTAGTCGTCGCTACATAACATAGCCGTTGAAAAGTGCCGTTAAGCATAAAAAAGAAAAAAGCTAAAATTATAACAATGTTTTGCGAGGCCCCCACAGGCGCGAGGCCGTCGGCGGTGGCCTACGTCGCCGACGCCTAGCCCCGCCACTGGGTATGTTTCGGAAAGAATTATGTGTATTGTTACAGGGTATGATAATTTTAAGTGCGACTGGTATGATATGCACGAGAAAGAGAGAGAGAGGAGGGGAGAGGGAGGGAGATAGAGAGAGAGAGAGAGAGAGAGAGAGAGAGAGAGAGAGATACAGAAAGTACCGTCGTGAACGCGGCAGATGTATGTCTGACTAGTGAAGGATTGCAGCTGGACGTTAGGTAACAGCTGAACGTCGTTAGTGAGAGAGAGAGATACAGAAAGTACCGTCGTGAACGCGGCAGATGTATGTCTGACTAGTGAAGGATTGCAGCTGGACGTTAGGTAACAGCTGAACGTCGTTAGTGACGACCTGCTTCAGGGACGATCGGTAATGGGATAGGCCAGCCATCGACAGCCACGTGTCGCTCAATCAAGGAATCTCGTGGCCTTCAAGTATGCGGTTTGTCTGTCGCTGGCAACGACACGGATGGCAGCCTTTGGCCTGGGACGGAACCCACAAAAACTTGACGTACAGGCGCCTAACGACGAATTATGACCAACAAGGCTAAAGAGACTGCCGGTACTGTAGAAGTTTTTTTAAATGCCATTGGCAAAAGAGGAAACCGATCGATTGATGGAGTTGGTGTCTACCTTGCGACACCGCTCTGCCTTGGGACGACTCGAGTGAATGGCTTCGTGAGGAGTTTACTAGCTGGCGCGTCCAGACTTAAGTACGGTTTCTATCGCTTTGCTTTTATTGCGAGGACTACCCGTTCCACTTTCCACCTTTTACACTGCACAAAACAATTTGGGGATCGGGTGAGGCATCATACACTATGTAGATATGGTACGTGTTTTATTCAGATATACCGGGTGATAAAAAAAATGAGTATAAATTTGAAAACTTAACAAATCGCGGAATAATGTAGATAGACAGGTAAAAGTTGACACACATACTTGCAATGACATGGAGTTTTACTAGAACAAAAAAAAAAAAAAAAAAAAAAAAAAAAAAAAAAAAAAAAAAAAAAAAAAAGAAAAAAGAGAAGTATACATGTGGCGTCTGTTCCGAAAGAACAGACGTCACTTCTGATCCTGCAGTTGTTATTATTTAATATTCATAGAATGTGTGACATCAACTGCGATTGGGCAAATAATTATTAATATAATATTAAATAATAACAACTGCAGGATCAGAAGTGACGTCTGTTCTTTCGGAACAGACGCCACATGTATATATATATAATATGTCGGTGACGGGCAATGATCCTATCGTTAGTGGGGAGGGGTGGGCAAGTTTGCAGCCCTTACTCTTACGGGAATTAGTTTCATAACTACGAGTTTGAGTATTGTGGGCAGGGCGAAGCTGGGAATTTGTATCTGACGGGAGGCGTGCCTAGGTAGTCCTTACAGGGGCGGTGATCACTGTGTCCCCAGTGGTGTAGGGGTCAGCGAAAGCAGGCGACCCGGGGTCGAATCCCGGCTGGGTACACATTTTTCAGCTTTGCCCAATCGCAGTTGATGTCATATATTCTATGAAAAAAAAAAAGTATTGCTAGACGCGTGAAAGATTTTTGACGCGCTTCGTTTGGTGATGATCGTGTGCTCAGCCGCCACTTTCGTCATGCTTGGCCTCCCAGGTCCCCAGACCTCAGTCCTTGCGATTATTGGCTTTGGGGTTACCTGAAGTCGCAAGTGTATCGTGATTGACCGACATCTCTAGGCGTGCTGAAAGACAACATCTGACGCCAATGCCTCACCATAACTCCGGACACGCTTTACAGTGCTGTTCACAACATTATTCCTCGATTACAGCTATTATTGAGGAATGATGGTAAACATATTGAGCATTTCCTCTAAAGAACATCATCTTTGCTTTGCCTTAATTTGTTATGCTAATTATTGCTTTTCTGATCAGAAGAAGCGCCATCAGTCGGACATTTTGTTTTTGGTTCTAATAAAACCCGAAGCATGAGTGACAATTTTTACCTCTCTATCTGCATTATTCCGTGATTTATTAAGTTTTCAAATTTATACCGACTTTTTGATCACCCGGTACGTGGTATCGCGTAACATTTTGCCAGTGCGGACCGTTTACCAATTGTAGAAAAGTTCGATATGGTATTTATTATGGCTATTGTGATCAAAATGCCCAACGGGCTTGTGCTATGTACGTTGATCGTTATCCTGGAAATCATCCAAGTTTTCGGACCTTTCGTCGCAGAGTTACGTTATTTAGAGTCAGGAAGTGGTCGGTCAGAAGTGAAACGTCAACCACGACCTGCGACAAATGATGGTGCTCAAGTAGGTGTCTTATCAGCAGTTGTGGCTACGCCGCACAGCAGTAGCAGACAAATTGAGTGAGAATCAGGAATCTCAAAAAAGGTCGGTGTTGAGTATTCTACATAAACCTAAATTTCACCCGTACTATATTTCTATGCACCAGAATTTCCATGGCGAAGACATTGAACGTCGTGTACAGTTTTGCCACTGGGCACAAAATAAATTACGGGACGATAACAGATTTTTTCACGAGTTCTGTTTAGTGACGAAGCGTCATTCACCAACAGAGGTTACGTAAACCGGCATAATATGCACTATTGGGCAACGGAAAATCCACGACGGCTGCGACAAGTGGAATATCAGCAACCTTGGCGGGTTAATGTATGGTGCGGCATTGAGGGAGAAAGGATAATTGGACCCTATTTTTTTGGTACTAATAAAACCCCATGTCATTCAACGCATGTGTGTCCATTTTCACCTCTCTATCTATATTATTCCGTGATTTATTAAGTTTTCTAATTTATACTGACTTTTTGAGCACGTGGTATGTTGCGACATGTATTATGAGCATGATACCTCACCTAATCCCCAAATTGTTTTGATCTGTGTATGGTAGTGTTTACAAATGAAAGAATCAGGGTTATGGAACATATCCTGTATTCAAATATTATAAATTATCTAGAACAGAACGATCTATTAACCCAAGTTCAACACGGATTTAGAAAATATCGTTCATGCGAAACACAACTAGCTCTTTTTTCACAGGGAGTGATAGGTGCTATCGACAAGGGTTCGCAGATCTATTCTGTATTTCTTGATTTCCAGAAAGCTTTTGACACCGTACCTCACAAACGGCTTTTAATCAAATTGCGTGGCTATGGTATATTGCCTAAAATTTGCGATTGGATAGGGGATTTCTTGTCAGAGAGGAGACAGTTCGTAGTAATCGTTGGTAAGGCATCGACTAAAACAGAGGTGATATCGGGCGTTCCACAGGGTAGTGTTATTGGTCCTCTGCGGTTCCTTATTTACATAAATGATTTAGGGGAAAATCTAAGTTGCTCTCTTAGGATGTATGCAGATGATGCCGTCATTTACCGTTTAGTAAAATCATCTCAAGATCAAAAGCAACTGAAGAACGATCTGAATAAGATATCACTATGGTGTAAAAATTGGCAATTGACTCTAAATAATGAGAAGTGCGAAGTCGTCCACATGAGTACGGAAAGAAATCCGTTAAACTTTGTTTACAAGATAAATCAAAAAACCCGGCCGCGGTGGCCGAGGAGACTGAGGCGCTCCAGTCACGGTCAGCACAGCCACTACGGTCGAGGGTTAGAACCCCCCCTCGGGCATGGATATTGTGCCGTCCTAGTTTGTAAGTAGTTAATAGGTAGTTTGTAAGTTTAGGGACTGATGACCCCGTAGTTAAGTCCAATAGACTATACAAATATTTGAACATTTGAATTTGAAGAAAGAATGCCTCCAGCCACGGTGGCCGAGGGGACTCAGGCGCTCCAGTCACGGTCTGCACGGCCACTACGGTCGGGGGTTCGAATCCCCCCTCGGGCATGGATATTTGTGCCAACCTAGTTCGTACGTAGTTGATAAGTAGTTTGTAAGTTTAGGGACTGATGACCCCATAGTTAAGTCCTATAGACTATACAAACATTTAAAAATTTGAATTTGAAGAAAGAACGCCGCCGGCCGCGGTGGCTGACAGGACAGAGGCACTCCAGTCACGGTCAGCACGGCCACTACGGTCGAGAGTTCGAATCCCCCCTCGGGCATGGATATTGTGCCACACTAGTTTGTAAGTAGTTCATAAGTAATTTGTAAGTTTAGGGACTGAAGACCCCGTAGTTAAGTGCCATAGACTATACAAACATTTGAACCTTTAAATTTGAAGAAAGAACACCGCCGTCCGCGGTGGCCGACGGGACTGAGGCGCTCCAGTCACGGTCAGCACGGCCCAAAACGATCGAGGGTTCGAATCCCCACTCGTGCATGGATATTGTGCCGTCCTAGTATGTAAGTAGATCATAAGTAATTTGTAAGTTTAGGGACTGATGACCCCGTAGCTAAGTCCTATAGACTATACAAACATTTGAACATTTGAATTGGAAGAAAGAACGCCGCCGGCCGCGGTGGCCGTGGAGACTCAGGCGCTCCAGTCACTGTCTGCACGGCCACTACGTTCGGGGGTTCGAATCCCCCCTCGGGCATGGATTTTGTGCCGTCCTAGTTTGTAAGTAGTTCATCAGTAATTTGTAAGTTCAGGGACTGATGACCCCGTAGTTAAGTCCTATAGACTATACAAACATTTGAACATTTGAATTTGAAGAAAGAACGCCGCCGGCCGCAGTGGCCGAGGAGACTCAGGCGCTCCAGTCACTGTCTGCACGGCCACTACGTTCGGGGGTTCGAATCCCCCCTCGGGCATGGATTTTGTGCCGTCCTAGTTTGTAAGTAGTTCATCAGTAATTTGAAAGTTTAGGGACTGATGACCCCGTAGATAAGTCCTATAGAATATACAAACATTTGAACATTTGAATTTGAAGAAAGAACGCCGTCGGCCGCGGTGGCCGACGTGACAAAGGCGCTCCAGTCACGGTCAGCACGGCCACTACGGTCGAGGGTTCGAATCCCCCTCGAGGATGGATATTGTGCCGTCCATTTTTGTAAGTAGTTCATAAGTAGTTTGTAAGTTTAGGGACTGATGACCCCGTAGTTAAGTCTTATAGACTATACAAACATTTGAACATTTGAATTTGAAGAAAGAATGCCGCCGGCCGTGGTGGCCGACGGGACTGAGGCGCACCAGTCTCGGTCAGCACGGCCACTACGGTCGAGGGTTCGAATCCCCCTTCGGGCATGGATATTGTGCCGTCCTAGTTTGTAAGTAGTTCATAAGTAATTTGTAAGTTTAGGGCCTGATGACCCTGTAGTTAAGTCCTATAGACTATACAAACATTTGAACATTTGAATTTGAAGAAAGAACGCCGCCGGCCGCGGTGGCCGACGGAACTGATTCGCTCCAGTCACGGTCAGCACGGCCACTACGGTCGAGGGTTCGAATCCCCCCTCGGGCATGGATATTGTGCCGTCCAAGTTTGTAAGTAGTTCATAAGTTGTTTGTAAGTTTAGGGACTGATGACCCCGTAGTTAAGTCCTATAGACTATACAAACATTTGATCATTTGAATTTGAAGAAAGAACGCCGCCGGCCACAGTGGCCAACAGGACTGAGGCGCTACAGTCACGGTCAGCACGGCCACTACGGTCGAGGGTTCGAATCCCCCCTCGGGCATGGATATTGTGCCGTCCAAGTTTGTAAGTAGTTCATAAGCAGTTTGTAAGGTTAGGGACTGATGACGCCGTAGTTAAGTCCAATAGACTATACAAACATTTGAACATTTGAATTTGAAGAAAGAACGCCGCCGGCCTAGGTGGCCGTCGGGACTGAGTCGCTCCAGTCACGGTCAGCACGGCCACTACGCCCGTGTGTTCGAATCCCCCTCGGGCATGGATATATGTGCCGTCCTAGTTCGTACATAGTTGATAAGTAGTTTGTAAGTTTAGGGACTGATGACCCCATAGTTAAGTCCTATAGACTATACAAACATTTGAACATTTGAATTTGAAGGAAGAACGCCGCCGGCCGCGGTGGCCGACGGGACTGATTCGCTCCAGTCACGGTCAGCACGGCCACTACGGTCGAGGGTTCGAATCACCCCTCGGGCATGGATATTGTGCCGTCCTAGTTTGTAAGTAGTTCATAAGTAATTTGTAAGTTTAGGGACTGAATTACCCCGTAGTTAAGTCCTATAGACTATACAAACATTTGAACATTTGAATTTGAAGAAAGAATGCCGCCGGCCGCGGTGGCCGACGGGACAGAGGCGCTCAAGTCACGGTCAGCACGGCCACTATGGTCGAGGGTTCGAATCCCCCCTCAGGCATGGATATTGTGCCGTCCTAGTTTGCATGTAGTTCATAAGTAGTTTGTAAGTTTAGGGACTGATGACCTCGTAGTTACGTCCTATAGACTATACAAACATTTGAACATTTGAATTTGAAGAAAGAATGCCGCCGGCCGCGGTGGCCGACGGGACAGAGGCGCTCAAGTCACGGTCAGCACGGCCACTATGGTCGAGGGTTCGAATCCCCCCTCCGGCATGGATATTGTACCATCCTAGTTTGTAAGTAGTTCATAAGTAGTTTGTAAGTTTAGGGACTGATGACCCGTAGTTAAGTCCTATAGACTATACAAATATTTGAACATTTGAATTTGAAGAAAGAAAGCCACTGGCCGCGGTAGCCGACGGGACTGAGGCGCTCCAGTCACGGTCAGCACGGCCACTACGTTCGAGGGTTCGAATTCCCCCTTGGGCATGGATATTGTGCCGTCCTAGTTTGTAAGTAGTTCATAAGTAGTTTGTAAGTTTAGGGACTGATGACCCCATAGTTAAGTCCTATAAACTAAACAAACATTTGAAAATTTGAATTTGAAGAAAGAATGCCGCCGGCCGCGGTGGCTAACGGGACTGAGGCGCTCCAGTCATGGTCAGCACGGCCACTACGGCCGTGTGTTCGAATCCCCCTCGGGCATGGATATATGTGCCGTTCTAGTTCGTACATAGTTGATAAGTAGTTTGTAAGTTTAGGGACTGATGTCCCCATAGTTAAGTCCTATAGACTATACAAACATTTGAACATTTCAATTAGAAGAAAGAACGCCGCCGGCTGCGGTGGCAGACGGGACTGAGGCGCTGCCTCCAGTCACGGTCAGCACGGCCACTATGGTCAACGGTTCGAATCCCCCCTCGGGCATGGATATTGTGCCGTCCTAGTTTGTAAGTAGTTCATACGTAGTTTGTAAGTTTAGGGACTGATGACCCCCTAGTTAAGTCCTGTAGACTATACAAATATTTGAACATATGAATATGAAGAAAGAACGCCGCCGGCCGCGGTGGCCGACGGGACTGAGGCGCTCCAGTCACGGTCAGCACGGCCACTATGGTCGAGGGTTCAAATCCCCCCTCGGGCATGGATATTGTGCCGTCCTAGTTTGTAAGTAGTTCATAAGTAGGTTGTAAGTTTAGGGACTGATGACCCCGCAGTTAAGTCCTATAGACTATACAAAAATTTGAATTTTAAGAAAGAACGCTGCCGACCACCGTGGCCGAGGGGACTGAGGTGCTCCAGTCACGGTCTGCACGGCCACTACGGCCGGTTGTTCGAATCCCCCCTCGGGCATGGATATTCGTGCCGTCCTAGTTCGTATGTAGTTGATAAGTAGTTTGTAAGTTTAGGGACTGATGACCCCGTAGTTAAGTCCTATAGACTATACAAACATTTGAACATTTGAATTTGAAGAAAGAACGCCGCCGGCCGCGGTGGCTGACGGGACTGACGCCCTCCAGTCACGGTCAGCACGGCCACTACGGTCGAGGATTCGAATCCCCCCTTGGGCATGGATATTTGTGCTGTCCTATTTCGTACGTAGTTGATCAGTAGTTTGTAAGTTTAGAGACTGATGACCCCGTAGTTAAGTCCTATAGACTATACAAACATTTGAACATTTGAATTTGAAGAAAGAACGCCGCCAGCCGCGGTAGCTGACTGGACTGAGCCGCTCCCGTCACGGTCAGCACGGCCACGGCGGTCGAGTGTTCGAATGCCCCCTCGGGCATGGATATTGTGCTGTCCTAGTTTGTAAGTTTAGGGACTGATGACCCCGTAGTTAAGTCCTATAGACTATACAAACATTTGAACATTTGAATTTGAAGAAAGAACGCCGCCGGCCGCAGTGGCCGACGGGACTGAGGCGCTACAGCATGGTCAGCACGGCCACTACGGTCGAGGGTTCGAATCCCCCCTCGGACATGGATATTGTGCCGTCCTAGTTTGTAAGTAGTTCATAAGTAGTTTGTAAGTTTAGGGACTGATGACCCCGTAGTTAAGTCCTATAGACTATACAAACATTTGAACATTTGAATTTGAAGAAAGAACGCCGCTGGCCGCGGTGGCCGACAGGACTGAGGCGCTTCAGTTACGGTCAGCACGGCCACTACGGTCGAGGGTTCGAATCCCCCCTCGGGCATGGATATTGTGCCGTCCTAGTTCGTACATAGTTGATAAGTAGTTTGTAAGTTTAGGGACTGATGACGCCGTAGTTATGTCCTATAGACTATACAAAAATTTGAATTTTAAGAAAGAACGCTGCCGACCACCGTGGCCGAGGGGACAGAGGCGCTCCAGTCACGGTCTGCACGGCCACTACGGCCGGTTGTTGGATTCCCCCTCGGGCATGGATATTCGTGCCGTCCTAGTTCGTATGTAGTTGATAACTAGTTTGTAAGTTTAGGGACTGATGACCCCGTAGCTAAGTCCTATAGACTATACAAACATTTGAACATTTGAATTTGAAGAAAGAACGCCGCCGGCCGCGGTGGCTGACGGGACTGAGGCGCTCCAGTCACGGTCATCATGGCCACTACGGACGAGGGTTCGAATCCCCCCTCGGGCATGGATATTGTGCCGTCCTAGTTTGTAAGTATTTCATAAGTAGTTTGTAAGTTTAGGGACTGCTGACCCGTAGTTAACTCCTATTGACTATACAAATATTTGAACATTTGAATTTGATGAAAGAACGCCGCCGACCGCGATGGCTGACGGGACTGACGCGCTCCAGTCACGGTCAGCACGGCCACTACGGTCGAGGGTTCGAATCCCCCCACAGGCATGGATATTGTGCCGTCCTATTTCGTAAGTAGTTCATAAGTAGTATGTAAGTTCAGGGACTGATGACCCCGTAGTTAAGTCCTATAGACTATACAAACATTTGAACATTTGAATTTGAAGAAAGAATGCCACCGGCCGCGGTAGCCGACGGGACTGAGGCGCTCCAAGCACGGTCAGCACGGCCACTACGTTCGAGGGTTTGAATCCCCCCTCGGGCATCGATATTGTGCCGTCCTAGTTTGTAAGTAATTCATAAGTTGTTTGTAAGTTTAGGGACTGTTGACCCCGTAGTTAAGTCCTATAGACTATACAAACATTTGAACATTTGAATTTGAAGAGAGAAAGCCGCCGGCCGCGGTGGCCGACGGGACTGATTCGCTCCAGTCACGGTCAGCACGGCCACTACGGTCGAGGGTTCGAATCCCCCCTCGGGCATGGATATTGTGCCGTCCTAGTTTGTAAGTAGTTCATAAGCTGTTTGTAAGTTTAGGGACTGATGACCCCGTAGTTAAGTCTTATAGACAATACAAATATTTGATCATTTGAATTTGAAGAAAGAACGCCGCCGGCCGCGGTGGCCGATGGGACTGAGGCGCTCCAAGCACGGTCAGCACGGCCACTACGTTCGAGGGTTTGAATCCCCCCTCGGGCATCGATATTGTGCCGTCCTAGTTTGTAAGTATAGGAACTGATGACCCCGTAGTTAAGTCCTATAGATTATACAGACATTTGAACTTATGTATTTGAAGAAAGAATGCCGCCGGCCGCGGTGGCCATCGGGACTGAGGCGCTCCAGTCACGGTCAGCACGGCCACTACTGTCGAGGATTCGAATCCTCCCTCGGGCATGAATATTGTGCCGTCCTAGTTTGTAAGTATTTTATAAGTAGTTTGAAAGTTTAGGGACTGATGACCCCGTAGTTAACTCCTATAGACTATACAAACATTTGAACATTTGAATTTGAAGAAAGAACGCCGCCAGCCGCGGTAGCTGACTGGACTGAGCCGCTCCCGTCACGGTCAGCACGGCCACGGCGGTCGAGTGTTCGAATGCCCCCTCGGGCATGGATATTGTGCTGTCCTAGTTTGTAAGTAGTTCATAAGTAGTTTGTAATTAAGGGACTGATGACCCCGTAGTTAAGTCCTATAGACTATACACACATTTGAACATTTGAATTTGAAGAAAGAATGCCACCGGCCGCGGTAGCCGACGGGACTGAGGCGCTCCAAGCACGGTCAGCACGGCCACTACGTTCGAGGGTTTGAATCCCCCCTCGGGCATCGATATTGTGCCGTCCTAGTTTGTAAGTAATTCATAAGTAGTTTGTAAGTTTAGGGACTGATGACCCCGTAGTTAAGTCCTATAGACTATACAACATTTGAACATTTGAATTTGAAGAGAGAAAGCCGCCGGCCGAGGTGGCCGACGGGACTGATTCGCTCCAGTCACGGTCAGCACGGCCACTACGGTCGAGGGTTCGAATCCCCCTCTGGCATGGATATTGTGTCGTCCTAGTTTGTAAGTAGTTCATAAGTTGTTTGTAAGTTTAGGGACTGATGACCCCGTAGTTACGTCCTATAGACTATACAAATATTTGATCATTTGAATTTGAAGAAAGCACGCCGCCGGCCGCGGTGGCCGATGGGACTGATTCGCTCCAGTCACGGTCAGCACGGCCACTACGGTCGAGGGTTCGAATCCCCCCTCGGGCATGGATATTGTGCCGTCCTAGTTTGTAAGTAGTTCATAAGTTGTTTGTAAGTTTAGACACTGATGACCCCGTAGTTAAGTCCTGTAGAATATAAAAACATTTGATCATTTGAATTTGAAGAAAGAACGCCGCCGGCCGCGGTGGCCGACGGGACTGATTCGCTCCAGTCACGGTCAGCACGGCCACTACGGTCGAGGGTTCGAATCCCCCCTCGGGCATTGATATTGTGCCGTCCTAGTTTTAAGTAGTTCATAAGTAGTTTGTCAGTTGAGGGACTGATGACCCCGTAGTTAAGTCCCATAGACTATACAAACATTTGAACATTTGAATTTGAAGAAAGAATGCCACCGGCCACGGTAGCCGACGGGACTAAGGCGCTCCAGTCACGGTCAGCACGGCCACTACGTTCGAGGGTTTGAATCCCCCCTCGGGCATGGATATTGTGCCGTCCTAGTTTGTAAGTATTTTATAAGTAGTTTGAAAGTTTAGGGACTGGTGACCCCGTAGTTAACTCCTATAGACTATACAAACATTTGAATTTGAAGAAAGAACGCCGTTAGCCGCGGTGACTGACGGGACTGACGCGCTCCAGTCACGGTCAGCACGGCCACTACGGTCGAGGGTTCGAATCACCCTCGGGCATGAATATTGTGCCGTCCAAGTTTGTAAGTAGTTCATAAGTAGTTTGTAAGTTTAGGGACTGATGACCCCGTAGTTAAGTCCTATAGACTATACAAACATTTGAACATTTGAATTTGAAGAAAGAACGCCGCCGGCCACGGTGGCCGACGGGACTGATTCGCTCCAGTCACGGTCATCACGGCCACTACGGTCGAGGGTTCGAATCCCCCCTCGGGCATGGATATTGCGCCGTCCTAGTTTGTAGGTAGTTCATAAGTAGTTTCTAAGTTCAGGGACTGATGACGCCGTAGTTAAGTCCTATAGACTATACAAACATTTGAACATTTGAATTTGAAGAAAGTATGCCACCGGCCGCGGTAGCCGACGGGACTGAGGCGCTCCAAGCACGGTCAGCACGGCCATTACGTTCGAGGGTTTGAATCCCCCCTCGGGCATGGATATTGTGCCGTCCTAGTTTGTAAGTAGTTCATAAGTTGATTGTAAGTTTAGGGACTGATGACCCCGTAGTTAAGTCCTATAGACTATACAAACATTTGAACATTTGAATTTGAAGAAAAAACGCAGCAGGCCGCGGTGGCCGACGGGACTGATTCGCTCCAGTCACGGTCAGCACGGCCACTACGGTCGAGGGTTCGAATCCCCCCTCGGGCATGGATATTGTGCCGTCCTAGTTTGTAAGTAGTTCATAAGTTGTTTCTAAGTTTAGGGACTGATGACCCCGTAGTTAAGTCCTATAGACTATACAAATATTTGATCATTTGAATTTGAAGAAAGAACATCGCTGGCCGCGGTGGCCGACGGGACTGATTCGCTCCAGTCACGGTCAGCACGGCCACTACGGTCAAGCGTTCGAATCCCCCCTCGGGCATGGATATTGTGACGTCCTAGTTTGTAAGTAGTTCATAAGTAGTTTGTAAGTTTAGGGACTGATGACCCCGTAGTTAAGTGTTATAGACTATACAAATATTTGAACATTTGAATTTGAAGAAAGAACGCCGCCGGCCTAGGTAGCCGTCGGGAATGAGGCGCTCCAGTCACGGTCAGAACGGCCACTACAGCCGTGTGTTCGAATCCCCCTCGGGCATGGATATATGTGCGTTCCTAGTTCGTACATAGTTCATAAGTAGCTTGTAAGTTTAGGGACTGATGACCGCGTAGGCAAGGCCTATAGACTATACGAACATTTGAATTTGAAGAAAGAACGCTGCCGACCACGGTGGCCGAGGGGACTGAGGCGCTCCAGTCACGGTCTGCACGGCCACTACGGCCGGTTGTTCGAATCCCCCCACGGGCATGGATATTTGTGCCGTCCTAGTTCGTATGTAGTTGATAAGTAGTTTGTAACATTAGGGACTGATGACCCCGTAGTTAAGTCCTATAGACTATACGAACATTTGAATTTGAAGAAAGAACGCTGCCGACCACGGTGGCCGAGGGGCCTGAGGCGCTCCAGTCACGGTCTGCACGGCCACTACGGCCGGTTGTTCGAATCCCCCCACGGGCATGGATATTTGTGCCGTCCTAGTTTGTATGTAGTTGATAAGTAGTTTGTAAGTTTAGGGACTGATGACCCCGTAGTTAAGTCCTATAGACTTATCAAACATTTGAACATTTGAATTTGAAGAAAGACCGCCGCCAGCCGCGGTGGCTGACTGGACTGAGGCGCTCCCGTCACGGTCAACACGGGCACTGCGGTCGAGTGTTCGAATCCCCCCTCGGCCATGGATATTGTGCCGTCCTAGTTTGTAAGTTTAGGGACTGATGACCCCGTAGTTAAGTCCTATAGACTATTCAAACAATTGAACATTTGAATTTGAAGAAAGAATGCCGCCGGCCGCGTTGGCTGTCGGGACTGAGGCGCTCCAGTCACGATCAGCACGGACACTACTCTCGAGGGTTCGAATCCCCCCTCGGGCGTGGATATTGTGCCATCCTAGTTTGTAAGTATATTATAAGTAGTTTGAAAGTTTAGGGACTGATGACCCCGTAGTTAACTCCTATAGACTATACAAACATTTGAATTTGAAGAAAGAACGCCGCCGGCCGCGGTGGCTGACGGGACTGACGCGCTCCAGTCACAGTCAGCACGGCCACTACGGTCGAGGGTTCGAATCCCCCTCGGGCATGGATATTGTGCCGTACAAGTTTGTAAGTAGTTCGTAAGTAGTTTGTAAGTTTACGGACTCATGACCCCGTAGTTAAGTCCTATAGACTATACAAACATTTGAACATATGAATTTGAAGGAAGAACGCCGTCGACCGACGTGGCCAACGGGACTGAGGAACTCCAGTCACGGTCAGCACAGCCACTACGGTCGAGGGTTCGAATCCCTCCTCGGGCATGGATATTGTGCCGTCCTAGTTTGTAAGTAGTTCATAAGTAGTTTGTAACTTTAGGGAATAATGACGCCGTAGTTAAGTCCTACAGACTATACAAATATTTGAACATTTGAATTTGAAGAAAGAATGCCGCCGGTCGCAGTGGCCGACGGGACTGAGGAACTCCAGTCACGGTCAGCACGGCCACTACGGTCAAGTGTTCGAATAGACCCTCGGGCATGGATATTGTGCCGTCCTAGTTTGTAAGTAGTTCATAAGTCGTTTGTAAGTTTGGGGACTGCTGACCCCGTAGTTAAGTCCTATAGACTATACAAACATTTGAACATTTGAATTTGTAGAAATAACGCCGCCGGCCACGGTGGCTGATGGGACTGAGGCGCTCCAGTCACGGTCAGGACGGCCACTACGGTCGAGTGTTCGAATACACCCTCGGGCATGTATATTGTGCCATCCTAGTTCGTAAGTAGTTCATAAGTAGTTTGTAAGTTTGGGGAATGCTGACCCCGTAGTTAAGTCCTATAGACTATACAAACATTTGAATTTGAAGAAAGAACGCCGCCGGCCGCGGTGGCCGACGGGACTGAGGCGCTCCAGTCACGGTCAGCACGGCCACTATGGTCGAGGTTTCGAATCCGCCCTCGTGCATGGATATTGTGCCGTCCTAGTTTGTAAGTAGTTCATCAGTCGTTTGTAAGTTTGGGGACTGCTGACCCCGTAGTTAAGTCCTATAGACTATACAAACATTTGAATTTGAAGAAATAACGCCGCCGGCCACGGTGGCTGATGTGACTGAGGCGCTCCAGTCACGGTCAGCACGGCCACTACGGTCGAGGGTTCGAATCCCCTCTCGGGCATGGATATTGTACCGCCCTAGTTTGTAAGTAATTCATAAGTAGTTTGTAAGTTTAGGGACTGATGACCTCGTAGTTAAGTCCTATAGACTATACAAACTTTTGAACATTTGAATTTGAAGAAAGAACGCCGCCTTCCGTGGTTGCCGTGGGGACTCAGGCACTCCAGTCACGGTCTGCACGGCCATTAAGGTCGGGGGTTCGATTCCCCCCTTGGGCATGGATATTTGTGCTGTCCTATTTCGTACGTAGTTGATAAGTTGTTTGTAAGTTTAGAGACTGATGACCCCGTAGTTAAGTCCTATAGACTATACAAACATTTGAACATTTGAATTTGAAGAAAGAACGCCGCCGGCCGCGGTGGCCGACGGGACTGAGGCGCTCCAGTCACGGTCAGTACGGCCACTACGGTCTAGGGTTCGAATCCCCCCTCGGGCATGGATATTGTGCCGTCCTAGTTTGTAAGTAGTTCATAAGTAGGTTGTAAGTTTAGGGACTGATGACCCCGTAGTTAAGTCCTATAGACTATACAAACATTTGAACATTTGAATTTGAAGAAAGAACGTCGCCAGCCGCGGTTGTTGACTGGACTGAGGCGCTCCCGTCACGGTCAGCACGGCCACTGCGGTCGAGTGTTCGAATCCCCCCTCGGTCATGGATATTGTGCCGTCCTAGTTTGTAAGTTAGAGACTGATGACCCCGTAGTTAAGACCTATAGACTATACAAACATTTGAACATTTGAATTTGAAGAAAGAATGCCGCCGGCCGTGGTGGCCGACGGGACTGAGGCGCTCCAGTCACGGTCAGCATGGGCACTACGGTCGACGGTTTGAATCCCCCGTCGGGCATAGATATTGTGCCGTCCTAGTTTGTAAGTATTTCATAAGTAGTTTGAATGTTTTGGGACTGATGACCCCGTAGTTAAGTCCTATAGACTATACAAACATTTGAACATTTGAATTTGAAGAAAGAACGCCGCCAGCCGCGGTTGCTGACTGGACTGAGGCGCTCCCGTCACGGTCAGCACGGCCACTGCGGTCGAGTGTTCGAATCCCCCCTCGGTCATGGATATTGTGCCGTCCTAGTTTGTAAGTTTAGAGACTGATGACCCCGTAGTTAAGTCCTATAGACTATACAAACATTTGAACATTTGAATTTGAAGAAAGAACGCCGCCAGCCGCGGTTGCTGACTGGACTGAGGCGCTCCCGTCACGGTCAGCACCGCCACTGCGGTCGAGTGTTCGAATCCCCCCTCGGTCATGGATATTGTGCCGTCCTAGTTTGTAAGTTTAGAGACTGATGACCCCGTAGTTAAGACCTATAGACTATACAAACATTTGAACATTTGAATTCGAAGAAAGAATGCCGCCGGCCGTGGTGGCCGACGGGACTGAGGTGCTCCAGTCACGGTCAGCACGGCCACTACTGTCGAGTGTTCGAATCCCCCCTCGGGCATGTATATTGTGCCGTCCTAGTTTGTAAGTAGTTCATAAGTAGTTTGTAGGTTTAGGGACTGATGACCCTGTATTTAAGAATTATAGACTATACAAACATTTGAATTTTTAAAGAAAGAACGCCGCCGGCCGCAGTGGCAGACGGGACTGAGGCGCTCCAGTCACGGTCAGCACGGCCACTACGGTCGACGGTTTGAATCCCCCGTCGGGCATGGATATTGTGCCGTCCTAGTTTGTAAGTATTTCATAAGTAGTTTGAATGTTTAGGGACTGATGACCCCGTAGTTAAGTCCTATAGACTATACAAATATTTGAACATTTGAATTTGAAAAAAGAACGCCGCCGGCCGCGGTGGCCAACGGGACTGAGGCGCTCCAGTCAAGGTCAGCACGGCCACTATGGTCAAGGGTTCGAATCCCCCCTCGTGCATGGATATTGTGCCGTCCTAGTTTGTAAGTAGTTCATAAGTAGTTTGTAAGTTTACGGAATCATGACCCCGTAGTTAAGTCCTATAGACTATACAAACTTTTGAACATATGAATTTGAAGGAAGAATGCCGCCGGCCGCCGTGGCCAATGGGACTGAGGAACTCCAGTCATGGTCAGCACAGCCACTACGGTCGAGGGTTCGAATCCCCCCTCGGGCATGGATATTGTGCCGTCCTAGTATGTAAGTAGTTCATAAGTAGTTTGTAAGTTTAGGAACTGATGGCGCCGTAGTTAAGTCCTATAGACTATACAAACATTTGAACATTTGAATTTGAAGAAAGAACACCGCCGGCCGCAGTGGCCGACGGGACTGAGGAACTCCAGTCATGGTCAGCACGGCCACTACGGTCGAGGGTTCGAATCCCCCCTCGGGCATGGATATTGTGCCGTCCTAGTTTGTAAGTAGTTCATAAGTTGTTTGTAAGTTTGGGGACTGCTGACCCCGTAGGTAAGTCCTATATACTATACAAACATTTGAACATTTGAATTTGAAGAAAGAACGCCGCCGACCGCGGTGGCCGAGGGGACTGAGGCGCTGCAGTAACCGTCTGCGCGGCCACTACGTCCGTGTGTTCGTATATCCCTCGGGCATGGATATTTGTGCTGTCCTAGTTCGTACGTAGTTGATAAGCAGTTTGTATGTTTAGGGACTGATGACCCCGTAGTTAAGTCCTATAGACTATACAAACATTTGAACATTTGAATTTGAAGAAAGAACGCCGCCGGCCGCGGTTGCTGGCAGGACTGAGGAGCCCCAGTCACGGGCAGCACGGCCACTACTGTCTAGGGTTCGAATCCCCCCTCGGGCATGGATATTGTGCCGTCCTTGTTTGTAAGTAGTTCATAAGTAGTTTGTAAGTTTAGGGACTGATGACCCCGTAGTTAAGTCCTATAGACTATACAAACATTTGAACATTTGAATTTGAAGAAAGAACGCCGCCGGCCACAATGGCCCACAGGACTGAGGCGCTCCAGTCACGGTCAGCACGGCCACTACGGTCGAGGGTTCGAATCCCCCCACCGGCATGGATATTGTGCCGTCCTAGTTTGTAAGTAGTTCATAAGTAGTTTGTAAGTTTAGGGATTGATGACCGCGTAGTTAAGTCTTATAGACTATACAAACATTTGAACATTTGAATTTGATGAAAGAAGGCCGCCGGCCGCGGTGTCTGACAGGACTGATTCGCTCCAGTCACGGTCAGCACGGCCACTACGGTCGAGGGTTCGAATCCCCCATAGGGCATGGATATTGTGCCGTCCTAGTTTGTAAGTAGTTCATACGTAGTTTGTAAGTTTAGGGACTGATGACACCGTAGTAAGTCCTATAGACTATACAAACAATTAAACATTTGAATTTGAAGAAAGAACGCCGCCGACCATGGTGGCTTAGGGGACTGAGGCGCTCCAGTTACGGTCTGCACGGCCACTACGGCTGGGGGTTCGAATCCCCCCTCGGGCATGGATATTTGTGCTGTCTTATTTTGTAAGTAGTTCATAAGGAGTTTGTAAGTTTGGGGACTGATGACCACGTAGTTAAGTCCTATATACTATACAAACATTTGAACATTTGAATTTGAAGAAATAACGCCGCCGGCCGCGGTGGCCGACGGGACTGAGGCGCTCCAGTCACGGTCAGCACGGCCAATACGGTCGAGTGTTCGAATACACCCTCGGGCATGGGTATTGTGCCGTCCTAGTTCGTAAGTAGTTCATAAGTAGTTTGTAAATTTGGGGACTGCTGACCCGTAGTTAAGTCTTATAGACTATACAAACATTTGAACATTTGAATTTGAAGAAAGAACGTCGCCGGCCACGGTGGCTGACGGGACTGAGGCGCTCCAGTCACGGTCAGCACGTCCACTACGGTCGAGTGTTCGAATACACCCTCGGGCATGGATATTGTGCCGTCCTAGTTCGTAAGTTGTTCATAAATAGTTTGTATGTTTGGGGACTGCTGACCCCGTAGTTAAGTCCTATAGACTATACAAGCATTTGAACATTTGAATTTGAAGAAAGAACGTCGCCGGCCGCGGTGGCCGACAGGACAGAGGCGCTCTAGTCACGGTCAGCACGGCCACTACGGTCGAGGGTTCGAATCCCCCCTCAGGCATGGATATTGTGACGTCCTAGTTTGTAAGTATTTCATAAGTAGTTTGTAAGTTTAGTGACTAATGACCACGTAGTTAAGTCCTATAAACTATACAAATATTTGAACATTTGAATTTGAAGGAAGAAAGCCGCCGGCCGCGGTTGCTGGCAGGACTGAGGCGCTCCAGTCACGGGCAGCACGGCCACTACTGTCTAGGGTTCGAATCCCCCCTCGTTCAATGATATTGTGCCGTTCTAGTTTGTAAGTAGATCATAAGTAGTTTGTAAGTTTAGTGACTGATGACGCCGTAGTTATGTCCTATAGACTATAGAAACATTTGATCATTTGAATTTGAAGAAAGTACGCCTCCGGCCGCGGTGGCCGACGGGACTGAGGAGCTTCAGTCACGGTCATCACGGCCACTACGGTCGAGAGTTAGAATCCCCCCTTGGGCATGGATATTGTGCCGTCCTAGTTTGTTAGTAGTTCATAAGTAGTTTGTAAGTTTAGGGACTGATGACCCCGTAGTTAAGTCCTATAGACTATACAAATGTTTGATCATTTGAATTTGAAGAAAGTACGCCTCCGGCCGCGGTGGCCGACGGGACTGAAGAGCTTCAGTCACGGTCATCACGGCCACTACGGTCGAGAGTTAGAATCCCCCCTTGGGCATGGATATTGTGCCGTCCTAATTTGTAAGTGGATCATAAGTAGTTTGTAAGTTTAGGGACTGATGACCCCGAAGTTAAGTCCTATAGACTATACAAACATTTGATCATTTGAATTTGAAGAAAGTACGCCGCCGGCCGCGGTGGCTGACAGGACTTAGGCGCTCCAGTCACGGTCAGCACGGACACTACGGTTGAGGGTTCAAATGCCCCCTCGGGCATGGATATTGTGCCGTCCTAGTTTGTAAGTTGTTCATAAGTAGTTTGTAAGTTTATGGACTGATGACCCCGTAGTTAAGTCCTATAGACTATACAAACGTTTGAACATTTGAATTTGAAGAAATAACGCCGCCGACCGCGGTGGCCGAGGGGACTGAGGCGCTCAGTCACGGTCAGCACGGCCACTACGGTCGAGGGTTTGAATACCCCTCGGGCATGGATATTGTGCCGTCCTAATTTGTAAGTATTTAATAAGTAGTTTGTAAGTTTAGGGACTGATGACCCCGTAGTTAAGTCCTATAGACTATACAAACATTTGAACATTTGAATTTGAAGAATGAACGCTGCCGTCGTGGTGGCTGACGGGACTGAGCCGCTCCATTCACGATCAGCACGGCCACTACGGTCGACGGTTCGAATCCCCCCCCCTTCCCCCGGGCATGGATATTGTGCCGTCCTAGTTTGTAAGTAGTTCATAAGTAGTTTGTAAATTTAGGGACTGATGACCCCGTAATTATGTCCTATGGACTATACAAACATTTGAACATTTGAATTTGAAGAACGAACGCCGCCGGCCGCGGTGGCCGACGGGAATGAGTCGCTCCAGTCACGGTCAGCACGGCGAATACGGTCGAGGGTTCGAATCCCCCCTCGGGCATGGATATTGTGCCGTCCTAGTTAGTAAGTAGATCATAAGTAGTTTGTAAGTTTACGTACTGATGACCCCGAAGTTAAGTCCTATAGACTATACAAACATGGTTCTGATGGTTTGACTACTAATGCACAAGAAGAAGTGTTGCATGGTCCTATTACAGTTGTTGGAGCTAAATTTGGTTTTAGTATTAAAAGTACTGAAGTTTTTGTTGGCTCTGGGTGGCTTACTGTAGCCATTGTTCGCTGTAATAATACGAGGCAAGGTGGTCTTGAGTCCTTCCCTGAAAGGGACATTATTGCTTTTCGCACTTGGAGTATCAGAGAGGTACCTAACAAGTCATTTGGTACATCATTTGGTACGTCTCCTGTAATAACGGCGTGGCATCGTGATTCAATGCTGTTGCTCGTGCGGCTGCCTCAAGCCAAATGAGCCACGATGCCAGGCACAGCCAACGCCCTTCCACCTGGCCCGCATGATAACTAGAACGCCACATCCGGTCTGTTTGATTTTTTAGCGTGCGCGCACTCGTTAAAACTAGAGGCGCTGACGCTTCCGGCGCCTCTTCTCACAAGACCAGAGACACAGAGACAGTGGCGCGAAAGGCGGAACAGCTCGGAAGCTGCTTCAAGGTCACGCACTTAGACTACACGCAGTAAAACTGTAGTACTCTCGAGCTCTTAAGGACATGACACGAAGTGCCCGAATCAATGTTTTCAAAGGATAAAGGGTTTGAATTTGAAGAAAGCACTCCGCCGGCCGCGGTAGCTGACGGGACTGAGGTGCTCCAGTCACGGTCAGCACGGCCTCTACGGTCGAGGGTTCGTATCCCCCCGAGGGGCATGGATATTGTGCCGTCCTAGTTTGTAAGTAGTTCATAAGTAGTTTGAAAGTTTAGGGACTGATGACCCCGTAGTTAAGTCCTATAGACTATACAAACATTTGAACATTTGAATTCGAAGAAAGAACGCCACCGGCAGCGGTGGCCGACGGGACTGAGGCGCTCCAGTCACGGTCAGCACGGCCACTACGGTCGAGGGTTCGAATCCCCCCTAAGTCATTAATATTTTGCCGTCCTACTTTGTAAGTAGTTCATAAGTACTTTGTAAGTTTAGGGACTGATGACCCCGTAGTTAAGTCCTATAGACTATACCAACATTTGAACATTTGAATTTGGAGAAAGAACGGCGTCGGCCGCGGTGGCGCGGTGGCGCTCCAGTCACGGTCAGCACGGCCACTACGGTCGAGGGTTTGAAACCCCCCTCAGTCATGGATATTTGTGCCGTCCTAGTTTGTAAGTAGTTCATAAGTTGTTTGTAAGTTTAGGGACTGATGACCCCGTAGTTAAGTCCTATAGACTATACAAACATTTGAACATTTGAATTTGAAGAAAAAACGCAGCAGGCCGCGGTGGCCGACGGGACTGATTCGCTCCAGTCACGGTCAGCACGGCCACTACGGTCGAGGGTTCGAATCCCCCCTCGGGCATGGATATTGTGCCGTCCTAGTTTGTAAGTAGTTCATAAGTTGTTTCTAAGTTTAGGGACTGATGACCCCGTAGTTAAGTCCTATAGACTATACAAATATTTGATCATTTGAATTTGAAGAAAGAACATCGCCGGCCGCGGTGGCCGACGGGACTGATTCGCTCCAGTCACGGTCAGCACGGCCACTACGGTCAAGCGTTCGAATCCCCCCTCGGGCATGGATATTGTGACGTCCTAGTTTGTAAGTATTTCATAAGTAGTTTGTAAGTTTAGGGACTGATGACCCCGTAGTTAAGTGTTATAGACTATACAAATATTTGAACATTTGAATTTGAAGAAAGAACGCCGCCGGCCTAGGTAGCCGTCGGGAATGAGGCGCTCCAGTCACGGTCAGAACGGCCACTACAGCCGTGTGTTCGAATCCCCCTCGGGCATGGATATATGTGCGTTCCTAGTTCGTACATAGTTCATAAGTAGCTTGTAAGTTTAGGGACTGATGACCGCGTAGGTAAGGCCTATAGACTATACGAACATTTGAATTTGAAGAAAGAACGCTGCCGACCACGGTGGCCGAGGGGACTGAGGCGCTCCAGTCACGGTCTGCACGGCCACTACGGCCGGTTGTTCGAATCCCCCCACGGGCATGGATATTTGTGCCGTCCTAGTTCGTATGTAGTTGATAAGTAGTTTGTAAGTTTAGGGACTGATGACCCCGTAGTTAAGTCCTATAGACTATACGAACATTTGAATTTGAAGAAAGAACGCTGCCGACCACGGTGGCCGAGGGGCCTGAGGCGCTCCAGTCACGGTCTGCACGGCCACTACGGCCGGTTGTTCGAATCCCCCCACGGGCATGGATATTTGTGCCGTCCTAGTTTGTATGTAGTTGATAAGTAGTTTGTAAGTTTAGGGACTGATGACCCCGTAGTTAAGTCCTATAGACTTATCAAACATTTGAACATTTGAATTTGAAGAAAGACCGCCGCCAGCCGCGGTGGCTGACTGGACTGATGCGCTCCCGTCACGGTCAACACGGGCACTGCGGTCGAGTGTTCGAATCCCCCCTCGGCCATGGATATTGTGCCGTCCTAGTTTGTAAGTTTAGGGACTGATGACCCCGTAGTTAAGTCCTATAGACTATTCAAACAATTGAACATTTGAATTTGAAGAAAGAATGCCGCCGGCCGCGTTGGCTGTCGGGACTGAGACGCTCCAGTCACGATCAGCACGGCCACTACTCTCGAGGGTTCGAATCCCCCCTCGGGCGTGGATATTGTGCCGTCCTAGTTTGTAAGTATATTATATGTAGTTTGAAAGTTTAGGGACTGATGACCCCGTAGTTAACTCCTATAGACTATACAAACATTTGAATTTGAAGAAAGAACGCCGACGGCCGCGGTGGCTGACGGGACTGACGCGCTCCAGTCACAGTCAGCACGGCCACTACGGTCGAGGGTTCGAATCCCCCTCGGGCATGGATATTGTGCCGTACAAGTTTGTAAGTAGTTCGTAAGTAGTTTGTAAGTTTACGGACTCATGGCCCCGTAGTTAAGTCCTATAGACTATACAAACATTTGAACATATGAATTTGAAGGAAGAATGCCGTCGACCGCCGTGGCCAACGGGACTGAGGAACTCCAGTCACGGTCAGCACAGCCACTACGGTCGAGGGTTCGAATCCCTCCTCGGGCATGGATATTGTGCCGTCCTAGTTTGTAAGTAGTTCATAAGTAGTTTGTAACTTTAGGGAATAATGACGCTGTAGTTAAGTCCTACAGACTATACAAATATTTGAACATTTGAATTTGAAGAAAGAAGCCGCCGGTCGCAGTGGCCGACGGGACTGAGGAACTCCAGTCACGGTCAGCACGGCCACTACGGGCGAGGGTTCTAATCCCCCCTCGGGCAGGGATATTGTGCCGTCCTTGTTTGTAAGTAGTTCATAAGTAGTTTGTAAGTATGGGGACTGATGACCCCGTAGTTAAGTCCTATAGACTATACAAATATTTGAAAATTTGAATTTGAAGAAATAACGCCGCCGGCCGCGGTGGCCAACGGGACGGAGGCGCTCCAGTCACGGTCAGCACGGCCACTACGGTCAAGTGTTCGAATAGACCCTCGGGCATGGATATTGTGCCGACCTAGTTTGTAAGTAGTTCATAAGTCGTTTGTAAGTTTGGGGACTGCTGACCCCGTAGTTAAGTCCTATAGACTATACAAACATTTGAACATTTGAATTTGTAGAAATAACGCCGCCGGCCACGGTGGCTGATGGGACTGAGGCGCTCCAGTCACGGTCAGGACGGCCACTACGGTCGAGTGTTCGAATACACCCTCGGGCATGTATATTGTGCCGTCCTAGTTCGTAAGTAGTTCATAAGTAGTTTGTAAGTTTGGGGAATGCTGACCCCATAGTTAAGTCCTATAGACTATACAAACATTTGAATTTGAAGAAAGAACGCCGCCGGCCGCGGTGGCCGACGGGACTGAGGCGCTCCAGTCACGGTCAGCACGGCCACTATGGTCGAGGTTTCGAATCCGCCCTCGTGCATGGATATTGTGCCGTCCTAGTTAGTAAGTAGTTCATCAGTCGTTTGTCAGTTTGGGGACTGCTGACCCCGTAGTTAAGTCCTATAGACTATACAAACATTTGAATTTGAAGAAATAACGCCGCCGGCCACGGTGGCTGATGTGACTGAGGCGCTCCAGTCACGGTCAGCACGGCCACTACGGTCGAGGGTTCGAATCCCCTCTCGGGCATGGATATTGTGCCGCCCTAGTTTGTAAGTAATTCATAAGTAGTTTGTAAGTTTAGGGACTGCTGACCCCGTAGTTAAGTCCTATAGACTATACAAACTTTTGAACATTTGAATTTGTAGAAATAACGCCGCCGGCCACGGTGGCTGATGTGACTGAGGCGCTCCAGTCACGGTCTGCACGGCCATTAAGGTCGGGGGTTCGATTCCCCCCTTGGGCATGGATATTTGTGCTGTCCTATTTCGTACGTAGTTGATAAGTTGTTTGTAAGTTTAGAGACTGATGACCCCGTAGTTAAGTCCTATAGACTATACAAACATTTGAACATTTGAATTTGAAGAAAGAACGCCGCCGGCCGCGGTGGCCGACGGGACTGAGGCGCTCCAGTCACGGTCAGTACGGCCACTACGGGCTAGGGTTCGAATCCCCCCTCGGGCATGGATATTGTGCCGTCCTAGTTTGTAAGTAGTTCATAAGTAGGTTGTAAGTTTAGGGACTGATGACCCCGTAGTTAAGTCCTATAGACTATACAAACATTTGAATTTGAAGAAAGAACGCTGCCGACCACAGTGGCCGAGGGGACTGAGGCGCTCCAGTCACGGTCTTCACGGCCACTACGGCCGGTTGTTCGAATCCCCCTCGTGCATGGATATTTGTGCCGTCCTAGTTCGTATGTAGTTGATAAGTAGTTTGTAAGTTTAGGGACTGATGACCCCGTAGTTAAGTCCTATAGACTATACAAATATTTGAACATTTGAATTTGAAGAAAGAACGCCACCAGCCGCGGTTGCTGACTGGACTGAGGCGCTCCCGTCACGGTCAGCACGGCCACTGCGGTCGAGTGTTCGAATCCCCCCTCGGTCATGGATATTGTGCCATCCTAGTTTGTAAGTTAGAGACAGATGACCCCGTAGTTAAGACCTATAGACTATACAAACATTTGAACATTTGAATTTGAAGAAAGAATGCCGCCGTCCGTGGTGGCCGACGGGACTGAGGCGCTCCAGTCACGGTCAGCATGGCCACTACGGTCGACGGTTTGAATCCCCCATCGGGCATGGATATTGTGCCGTCCTAGTTTGTAAGTATTTCATGAGTAGTTTGAATGTTTTGGGACTGATGACCCCGTAGTTAAGTCCTATAGACTATACAAACATTTGAACATTTGAATTTGAAGAAAGAACGCCGCCAGCCGCGGTTGCTGACTGGACTGAGGCGCTCCCGTCACGGTCAGCACGGCCACTGCGGTCGAGTGTTCGAATCCCCCCTCGGTCATGGATATTGTGCCGTCCTAGTTTGTAAGTTTAGAGACTGATGACCCCGTAGTTAAGACCTATAGACTATACAAACATTTGAACATTTGAATTCGAAGAAAGAATGCCGCCGGCCGTGGTGGCCGACGGGACTGAGGCGCTCCAGTCACGGTCAGCACGGCCACTACTGTCGAGTGTTCGAATCCCCCCTCGGGCATGTATATTGTGCCGTCCTAGTTTGTAAGTAGTTCATAAGTAGTTTGTAGGTTTAGGGACTGATGACCCTGTATTTAAGACCTATAGACTATACAAACATTTGAATTTGAAGAAAGAACGCCGCCAGCCGCAGTGGCAGACGGGACTGAGGCGCTCCAGTCACGGTCAGCACGGCCACTACGGTCGACGGTTTGAATCCCCCGTCGGGCATGGATATTGTGCCGTCCTAGTTTGTAAGTATTTCATAAGTAGTTTGAATGTTTAGGGACTGATGACCCCGTAGTTAAGTCCTATAGACTATACAAACATTTGAACATTTGAATTTGAAAAAAGAACGCCGCCGGCCGCGGTGGCCAACGGGACTAAGGCGCTCCAGTCAAGGTCAGCACGGCCACTATGGTCAAGGGTTCGAATCCCCCCTCGTGCATGGATATTGTGCCGTCCTAGTTTGTAAGTAGTTCATAAGTAGTTTGTAAGTTTACGGAATCATGACCCCGTAGTTAAGTCCAATAGACTATACAAACTTTTGAACATATGAATTTGAAGGAAGAATGCCGCCGGCCGCCGTGGCCAATGGGACTGAGGAACTCCAGTCATGGTCAGCACAGCCACTACGGTCGAGGGTTCGAATCCCCCCTCGGGCATGGATATTGTGCCGTCCTAGTATGTAAGTAGTTCATAAGTAGTTTGTAAGTTTAGGAACTGATGGCGCCGTAGTTAAGTCCTATAGACTATACAAACATTTGAACATTTGAATTTGAAGAAAGAACACCGCCGGCCGCAGTGGCCGACGGGACTGAGGAACTCCAGTCATGGTCAGCACGGCCACTACGGTCGAGGGTTCGAATCCCCCCTCGGGCATGGATATTGTGCCGTCCTAGTTTGTAAGTAGTTCATAAGTAGTTTGTAAGTTTGGGGACTGCTGACCCCGTAGGTAAGTCCTATATACTATACAAACATTTGAACATTTGAATTTGAAGAAAGAACGCCGCCGACCGCGGTGGCCGAGGGGACTGAGGCGCTGCAGTCACCGTCTGCGCGGCCACTACGGCCGTGTGTTCGTATATCCCTCGGGCATGGATATTTGTGCTGTCCTAGTTCGTACGTAGTTGATAAGCAGTTTGTATGTTTAGGGACTGATGACCCCGTAGTTAAGTCCTATAGACTATACAAACATTTGAACATTTGAATTTGAAGAAAGAACGCCGCCGGCCGCGGTTGCTGGCAGGACTGAGGAGCCCCAGTCACGGGCAGCACGGCCACTACTGTCTAGGGTTCGAATCCCCCCTCGGGCATGGATATTGTGCCGTCCTTGTTTGTAAGTAGTTCATAAGTAGTTTGTAAGTTTAGGGACTGATGACCCCGTAGTTAAGTCCTATAGACTATACAAACATTTGAACATTTGAATTTGAAGAAAGAACGCCGCCGGCCACGGTGGCCCACAGGACTGAGGCGCTCCAGTCACGGTCAGCACGGCCACTACGGTCGAGGGTTCGAATCCCCCCACCAGCATGGATATTGTGCCGTCCTAGTTTGTAAGTAGTTCATAAGTAGTTTGTAAGTTTAGGGATTGATGACAGCGTAGTTAAGTCTTATAGACTATACAAACATTTGAACATTTGAATTTGATGAAAGAAGGCCGCCGGCCGCGGTGTCTGGCAGGACTGATTCGCTCCAGTCACGGTCAGCACGGCCACTACGGTCGAGGGTTCGAATCCCCCATAGGGCATGGATATTGTGCCGTCCTAGTTTGTAAGTAGTTCATACGTAGTTTGTAAGTTTAGGGACTGATGACACCGTAGTAAGTCCTATAGACTATACAAACAATTAAACATTTGAATTTGAAGAAAGAACGCCGCCGACCATGGTGGCTTAGGGGACTGAGGCGCTCCAGTTACGGTCTGCACGGCCACTACGGCTGGGGGTTCGAATCCCCCCTCGGGCATGGATATTTGTGCTGTCTTAGTTTATAAGTAGTTCATAAGTAGTTTGTAAGTTTGGGGACTGATGACCCCGTAGTTAAGTCCTATAGACTTATCAAACATTTGAACATTTGAATTTGAAGAAAGACCGCCGCCAGCCGCGGTGGCTGACTGGACTGAGGCGCTCCCGTCACGGTCAACACGGGCACTGCGGTCGAGTGTTCGAATCCCCCCTCGGCCATGGATATTGTGCCGTCCTAGTTTGTAAGTTTAGGGACTGATGACCCCGTAGTTAAGTCCTATAGACTATTCAAACAATTGAACATTTGAATTTGAAGAAAGAATGCCGCCGGCCGCGTTGGCTGTCGGGACTGAGGCGCTCCAGTCACGATCAGCACGGCCACTACTCTCGAGGGTTCGAATCCCCCCTCGGGCGTGGATATTGTGCCGTCCTAGTTTGTAAGTATATTATAAGTAGTTTGAAAGTTTAGGGACTGATGACCCCGTAGTTAACTCCTATAGACTATACAAACATTTGAATTTGAAGAAAGAACGCCGACGGCTGCGGTGGCTGACGGGACTGACGCGCTCCAGTCACAGTCAGCACGGCCACTACGGTCGAGGGTTCGAATCCCCCTCGGGCATGGATATTGTGCCGTACAAGTTTGTAAGTAGTTCGTAAGTAGTTTGTAAGTTTACGGACTCATGGCCCCGTAGTTAAGTCCTATAGACTATACAAACATTTGAACATATGAATTTGAAGGAAGAATGCCGTCGACCGCCGTGGCCAACGGGACTGAGGAACTCCAGTCACGGTCAGCACAGCCACTACGGTCGAGGGTTCGTATCCCTCCTCGGGCATGGATATTGTGCCGTCCTAGTTTGTAAGTAGTTCATAAGTAGTTTGTAACTTTAGGGAATAATGACGCCGTAGTTAAGTCCTACAGACTATACAAATATTTGAACATTTGAATTTGAAGAAAGAATGCCGCCGGTCGCAGTGGCCGACGGGACTGAGGAACTCCAGTCACGGTCAGCACGGCCACTACGGGCGAGGGTTCGAATCCCCCCTCGGGCAGGGATATTGTGCCGTCCTAGTTTGTAAGTAGTTCATAAGTAGTTTGTAAGTATGGGGACTGATGACCCCGTAGTTAAGTCCTATAGACTATACAAATATTTGAAAATTTGAATTTGAAGAAATAACGCCGCCGGCCGCGGTGGCCAACGGGACGGAGGCGCTCCAGTCACGGTCAGCACGGGCACTACGGTCAAGTGTTCGAATAGACCCTCGGGCATGGATATTGTGCCGACCTAGTTTGTAAGTAGTTCATAAGTCGTTTGTAAGTTTGGGGACTGCTGACCCCGTAGTTAAGTCCTATAGACTATACAAACATTTGAACATTTGAATTTGTAGAAATAACGCCGCCGGCCACGGTGGCTGATGGGACTGAGGCGCTCCAGTCACGGTCAGGACGGCCAGTACGGTCGAGTGTTCGAATACACCCTCGGGCATGTATATTGTGCCGTCCTAGTTCGTAAGTAGTTCATAAGTAGTTTGTAAGTTTGGGGAATGCTGACCCCGTAGTTAAGTCCTATAGACTATACAAACATTTGAATTTGAAGAAAGAACGCCGCCGGCCGCGGTGGCCGACGGGACTGAGGCGCTCCAGTCACGGTCAGCACGGCCACTATGGTCGAGGTTTCGAATCCGCCCTCGTGCATGGATATTGTGCCGTCCTAGTTTGTAAGTAGTTCATCAGTCGTTTGTAAGTTTGGGGACTGCTGACCCCGTAGTTAAGTCCTATAGACTATACAAACATTTGAATTTGAAGAAATAACGCCGCCGGCCACGGTGGCTGATGTGACTGAGGCGCTCCAGTCACGGTCAGCACGGCCACTACGGTCGAGGGTTCGAATCCCCTCTCGGGCATGGATATTGTGCCGCCCTAGTTTGTAAGTATTTCATAAGTAGTTTGAATGTTTAGGGACTGATGACCCCGTAGTTAAGTCCTATAGACTATACAAACATTTGAACATTTGAATTTGAAAAAAGAACGCCGCCGGCCGCGGTGGCCAACGGGACTAAGGCGCTCCAGTCAAGGTCAGCACGGCCACTATGGTCAAGGGTTCGAATCCCCCCTCGTGCATGGATATTGTGCTGTCCTAGTTTGGAAGTAGTTCATAAGTAGTTTGTAAGTTTACGGAACCATGACCCCGTAGTTAAGTCCTATAGACTATACAAACTTTTGAACATATGAATTTGAAGGAAGAATGCCGCCGGCCACCGTGGCCAATGGGACTGAGGAACTCCAGTCATGGTCAGCACAGCCACTACGGTCGAGGGTTCGAATCCCCCCTCGGGCATGGATATTGTGCTGTCCTAGTATGTAAGTAGTTCATAAGTAGTTTGTAAGTTTAGGAACTGATGGCGCCGTAGTTAAGTCCTATAGACTATACAAACATTTGAACATTTGAATTTGAAGAAAGAACACCGCCGGCCGCAGTGGCCGACGGGACTGAGGAACTCCAGTCATGGTCAGCACGGCCACTACGGTCGAGGGTTCGAATCCCCCCTCGGGCATGGATATTGTGCCGTCCTAGTTTGTAAGTAGTTCATAAGTAGTTTGTAAGTTTGGGGACTGCTGACCCCGTAGGTAAGTCCTATATACTATACAAACATTTGAACATTTGAATTTGAAGAAAGAACGCCGCCGACCGCGGTGGCCGAGGGGACTGAGGCGCTGCAGTCACCGTCTGCGCGGCCACTACGGCCGTGTGTTCGTATATCCCTCGGGCATGGATATTTGTGCTGTCCTAGTTCGTACGTAGTTGATAAGCAGTTTGTATGTTTAGGGACTGATGACCCCGTAGTTAAGTCCTATAGACTATACAAACATTTGAACATTTGAATTTGAAGAAAGAACGCCGCCGGCCGCGGTTGCTGGCAGGACTGAGGAGCCCCAGTCACGGGCAGCACGGCCACTACTGTCTAGGGTTCGAATCCCCCCTCGGGCATGGATATTGTGCCGTCCTTGTTTGTAAGTAGTTCATAAGTAGTTTGTAAGTTTAGGGACTGATGACCCCGTAGTTAAGTCCTATAGACTATACAAACATTTGAACATTTGAATTTGAAGAAAGAACGCCGCCGGCCACGGTGGCCCACAGGACTGAGGCGCTCCAGTCACTGTCAGCACGGCCACTACGGTCGAGGGTTCGAATCCCCCCACCGGCATGGATATTGTGCCGTCCTAGTTTGTAAGTAGTTCATAAGTAGTTTGTAAGTTTAGGGATTGATGACAGCGTAGTTAAGTCTTATAGACTATACAAACATTTGAACATTTGAATTTGATGAAAGAAGGCCGCCGGCCGCGGTGTCTGACAGGACTGATTCGCTCCAGTCACGGTCAGCACGGCCACTACGGTCGAGGGTTCGAATCTCCCATAGGGCATGGATATTGTGCCGTCCTAGTTTGTAAGTTGTTCATACGTAGTTTGTGAGTTTAGGGACTGATGACACCGTAGTAAGTCCTATAGACTATACAAACAATTAAACATTTGAATTTGAAGAAAGAACGCCGCCGACCATGGTGGCTTAGGGGACTGAGGCGCTCCAGTTACGGTCTGCACGGCCACTTCGGCTGGGGGTTCGAATCCCCCCTCGGGCATGGATATTTGTGCTGTCTTAGTTTGTAAGTAGTTCATAAGTAGTTTGTAAGTTTGGGGACTGATGACCACGTAGTTAAGTCCTATATACTATACAAACATTTGAACATTTGAATTTGAAGAAATAACGCCGCCGGCCGCGGTGGCCGACGGGACTGAGGCGCTCCAGTCACGGTCAGCACGGCCAATAGGGTCGAGTGTTCGAATACACCCTCGGGCATGGGTATTGTGCCGTCCTAGTTCGTAAGTAGTTCATAAGTAGTTTGTAAGTTTGGGGACTGCTGACCCGTAGTTAAGTCTTATAGACTATACAAACATTTGAACATTTGAATTTGAAGAAAGAACGTCGCCGGCCACGGTGGCTGACGGGACTGAGGCGCTCCAGTCACGGTCAGCACGTCCACTACGGTCGAGTGTTCGAATACACCCTCGGGCATGGATATTGTGCCGTCCTAGTTCGTAAGTTGTTCATAAATAGTTTGTAAGTTTGGGGACTGCTGACCCCGTAGTTAAGTCCTATAGACTATACAAGCATTTGAACATTTGAATTTGAAGAAAGAACGTCGCCGGCCGCGGTGGCCGACAGGACAGAGGCGCTCTAGTCACGGTCAGCACGGCCACTACGGTCGAGGGTTCGAATCCCCCCTCAGGCATGGATATTGTGACGTCCTAGTTTGTAAGTATTTCATAAGTAGTTTGTAAGTTTAGTGACTAATGACCACGTAGTTAAGTCCTATAAACTATACAAATATTTGAACATTTGAATTTGAAGGAAGAAAGCCGCCGGCCGCGGTTGCTGGCAGGACTGAGGCGCTCCAGTCACGGGCAGCACGGCCACTACTGTCTAGGGTTCGAATCCCCCCTCGTTCAATGATATTGTGCCGTTCTAGTTTGTAAGTAGATCATAAGTAGTTTGTAAGTTTAGGGACTGATGACGCCGTAGTTATGTCCTATAGACTATACAAACATTTGATCATTTGAATTTGAAGAAAGTACGCCTCCGGCCGCGGTGGCCGACGGGACTGAGGAGCTTCAGTCACGGTCATCACGGCCACTACAGTCGAGAGTTAGAATCCCCCCTTGGGAATGGATATTGTGCCGTCCTAGTTTGTTAGTAGTTCATAAGTAGTTTGTAAGTTTAGGGACTGATGACGCCGTAGTTAAGTCCTATAGACTATACAAATATTTGATCATTTGAATTTGAAGAAAGTACGCCTCCGGCCGCGGTGGCCGACGGGACTGAAGAGCTTCAGTCACGGTCATCACGGCCACTACGGTCGAGAGTTAGAATCCCCCCTTGGGCATGGATATTGTGCCGTCCTAATTTGTAAGTGGATCATAAGTAGTTTGTAAGTTTAGGGACTGATGACCCCGAAGTTAAGTCCTATAGACTATACAAACATTTGATCATTTGAATTTGAAGAAAGTACGCCGCCGGCCGCGGTGGCTGACAGGACTTAGGCGCTCCAGTCACGGTCAGCACGGACACTACGGTTGAGGGTTCAAATGCCCCCTCGGGCATGGATATTGTGCCGTCCTAGTTTGTAAGTTGTTCATAAGTAGTTTGTAAGTTTATGGACTGATGACCCCGTAGTTAAGTCCTATAGACTATACTAACGTTTGAACATTTGAATTTGAAGAAATAACGCCGCCGACCGCGGTGGCCGAGGGGACTGAGGCGCTCAGTCACGGTCAGCACGGCCACTACGGTCGAGGGTTTGAATACCCCTCGGGCATGGATATTGTGCCGTCCTAATTTGTAAGTATTTAATAAGTAGTTTGTAAGTTTAGGGACTGATGACCCCGTAGTTAAGTCCTATAGACTATACAAACATTTGAACATTTGAATTTGAAGAATGAACGCCGCCGTCGTGGTGGCTGACGGGACTGAGCCGCTCCATTCACGATCAGCACGGCCACTACGGTCGACGGTTCGAATCCCCCCCCCTTCCCCCGGGCATGGATATTGTGCCGTCCTAGTTTGTAAGTAGTTCATAAGTAGTTTGTAAATTTAGGGACTGATGACCCCGTAATTATGTCCTATGGACTATACAAACATTTGAACATTTGAATTTGAAGAACGAACGCCGCCGGCCGCGGTGGCCGACGGGAATGAGTCGCTCCAGTCACGGTCAGCACGGCGAATACGGTCGAGGGTTCGAATCCCCCCTCGGGCATGGATATTGTGCCGTCCTAGTTAGTAAGTAGATCATAAGTAGTTTGTAAGTTTACGTACTGATGACCCCGAAGTTAAGTCCTATAGACTATACAAACATGGTTCTGATGGTTTGACTACTATTGCACAAGAAGAAGTGTTGCATGGTCCTATTACAGTTGTTGGAGCTAAATTTGGTTTTAGTATTAAAAGTACTGAAGTTTTTGTTGGCTCTGGGTGGCTTACTGTAGCCATTGTTCGCTGTAATAATACGAGGCAAGGTGGTCTTGAGTCCTTCCCTGAAAGGGACATTATTGCTTTTCGCACTTGGAGTATCAGAGAGGTACCTAACAAGTCATTTGGTACATCATTTGGTACGTCTCCTGTAATAACGGCGTGGCATCGTGATTCAATGCTGTTGCTCGTGCGGCTGCCTCAAGCCAAATGAGCCACGATGCCAGGCACAGCCAACGCCCTTCCACCTGGCCCGCATGATAACTAGAACGCCACATCCGGTCTGTTTGATTTTTTAGCGTGCGCGCACTCGTTAAAACTAGAGGCGCTGACGCTTCCGGCGCCTCTTCTCACAAGACCAGAGACACAGCGACAGTGGCGCGAAAGGCGGAACAGCTCGGAAGCTGCTTCAAGGTCACGCACTTAGACTACACGCAGTAAAACTGTAGTACTCTCGAGCTCTTAAGGACATGACACGAAGTGCCCGAATCAATGTTTTCAAAGGATAAAGGGTTTGAATTTGAAGAAAGCACTCCGCCGGCCGCGGTAGCTGACGGGACTGAGGTGCTCCAGTCACGGTCAGCACGGCCTCTACGGTCGAGGGTTCGTATCCCCCCGAGGGGCATGGATATTGTGCCATCCTAGTTTGTAAGTAGTTCATAAGTAGTTTGAAAGTTTAGGGACTGATGACCCCGTAGTTAAGTCCTATAGACTATACAAACATTTGAACATTTGAATTCGAAGAAAGAACGCCACCGGCAGCGGTGGCCGACGGGACTGAGGCGCTCCAGTCACGGTCAGCACGGCCACTACGGTCGAGGGTTCGAATCCCCCCTCGGTCATGGATATTGTGCCGTCCTACTTTGTAAGTAGTTCATAAGTACTTTGTAAGTTTAGGGACTGATGACCCCGTAGTTAAGTCCTATAGACTATACCAACATTTGAACATTTGAATTTGGAGAAAGAACGGCGTCGGCCGCGGTGGCGCGGAGGCGCTCCAGTCACGGTCAGCACGGCCACTACGGTCGAGGGTTTGAAACCCCCCTCAGTCATGGATATTTGTGCCGGCCTAGTTCGTACATAGTTCATAAGTAGTTTGTAAGTTTAGGGACTGATGACCCCGTAGTTAAGTCCTATAGACTATACAAACATGGTTCTGATGGTTTGACTACTACTGCACAAGAAGAAGTGTTGCATGGTCCCATTACAGTTGTTGGAGCTAGATTTGGTTTTAGTATTAAATGTACTGAAGTTTTTGATGGCTCTGGGTGGCTTACTGTAGCCATTGTTCGCTGTAATAATGCGAGGCAAGGTGGTCTTGAGTACTTCTCTGAGAGGGACATTATTGCTTTTCGCACTTGTTGTATCAGAGAGGTACCTAACAAGTCATTTGGTACATCATTTGGTACATCTCCTGTAATAACGGCGTGGCATCGAGATTCAATGCTGTTGCTCGTGCGGCTGCCTCAAGCCAAATGAGCCACGATGCCAGGCACAGCCAACGCCCTTCCACCTGGCGCGCATGATAACTAGAACGCCACATCCGGTCTGTTTGATTTCTTAGCGTGCGCGCACTCGTTAAAACTAGAGGCGCTGACGCTTCCGGCGCCTCTTCTCACAAGACCAGAGACACAGTGACAGTGGCGCGAAAGGCGGAACAGCTCGGAAGCTGCTTCAAGGTCACGCACTTAGACTACACGCAGTAAAACTGTAGTACTCAAATGTTCAAAATGTTCAAATGTTTGTAAAGTCTATGGGACTTAACTACGGGGTTATCAGTCCCTAAACTTACATACTACTTATGAACTACTTACTAACTAGGACGGCACAAATATCCATGCCCGAGGGGGGATTCGAACCCCCGACCGTAGTGGCCGTGCAGACCGTGACTGGAGCGTCTTAGTCTCCTCGGCCACCGCGGCCGGCTGTAGTACTCTCGAGCTCTTAAGGACATGACACGAAGTGCCCGAATCAATGTTTTCAAAGGATAAAGGGTTTGAATTTGAAGAAAGCACGCCGCCGGCCACGGTGGCCGTCAGGACTGAGGTGCTCCAGTCACGGTCAGAACGGCCACTACGGTCGAGGGTTCGTATCCCCCTTCGGGCATGGATATTGTGCCCTCCTAGTTTGTAAGTAGTTCATCAGTAGTTTTTAAGTTTAGGGACTGATGACCACGTAGTTATGTCCTATAGACTATACAAAGATTAGAACATTTAAATTTGAAGAAAGAACGCCGCCGGCCGCGGTGGCCGATGGGACTGAGGCGCTCCAGTCACGATCAGCACGGCTACTACGGTCGAGGGTTCGAATCCCCCCTCGGGCATGGATGTTGTGCCGTCCTAGTTTGTGAGTAGTTCATAAATAGTTTGTAAGTTTAGGGACCGATGACCCCGTAGTTAAGTCCTATAGACTATACAAACATTTGAACATTTGAATTTGAAGAAAGAATGCCGCCGGCCGCTGTGGCCGACAGGACTTAGGCGCTCCAGTCACGGTCAGCACGGCCACTACGGTTGAGGGTTCGAATCCCCCCTCGGGCATGGATATTGTGCTGTCCTAGTTTGTAAGTATTTAATAAGTAGTTTGTAAGTATAGGGACTGATGACCCTGTAGTTAAGTCCTATAGACTATACAAATATTTGAACATTTGAATCTGAAGAAAGAACGCCGACGGCCACGGTGGCTGACGGGACTGAGACGCTCCAGTCACGGTCAGCACGGCCACTACGGTCGAGGGTTCGAATCCCCCCTCGGGCATGGATGTTGTGCCAGTAGTTTGTAAGTAGTTCATAAGTAGTTTGTAAGTTTAGGGACTGATGACCCCGTAGTTAAGTCCTATAGACCATACAAACATTTGTACATTTGCATTTGAAGAGAGAACGCCGCCGGCCGCGATGGCCGACGGGACTGAGGCGCTCCAGTCACGGTCAGCACGGCCACTATGGTCGAGGGTTCGTATCCCCCCTCGGGCATGGATATTGTGCCATCCTAGTTTGTAAGTAGTTCATAAGTAGTTTTTAAGTTTAGGGACTGATGACCCCGTAGTTATGTCCTATAGACTATACAAAGATTAGAACATTTGAATTTGAAGAAAGAACGCCGCCGGCCGCGGTGCCCGACGGGACTGAGGCGCTCAAGTCACGGTCAGCACGGCCATTACGGTCGAGGGTTTCGAATCCCCTCTCGGGCATGGATATTGTGCCGTCCACTCGACCTTAGTGGCCGTGCTGACCGTGACTGGAGCGCCTCAGTCCTGTCGGCCACCGCAGCCGGCAGCGTTCTTTCTTCAAATTCAAATGTTCAAATGTTTGTATAGTCTATAGGACTTAACTACGGGGTCATCAGTCGCTAAACTTACAAACAACTTATGAACTACTTACAAACTAGGACGACACAATATCCATGGCTGAGGGGGGATTCGAACCCTCGACCGTAGTGGCCGTGCTGACCGTGACTGGAGCGCCTCAGTCCCGTCGGCCACCGCGGCCGGCGGCGTTCTTTCTTCAAATTCAAATGTTCAAATGTTTGTATAGTCTATAGGACTTAACTACGGGGTCATCAGTCCCTAAACTTACGAACTACTTATGAACTACTTACAAACTAGGACGGCACAATATCCATGCCCGAGGGGGGATTCGAACCCTCGACCGTAGTGGCCGTGCTGCCCGTGACTGGAGTGCCTCTGTCCTGTCAGCCACCGCGGCCGGCGGCGTTCTTTCTTCAAATTCAAATGTTCAAATGTTTGTATAGTCTATAGGACTTAACTGCGGGGTCATCAGTTCCTAAACTTACAAACTACTTATTAAATACTTACAAACTAGGACGGCACAATATCCATGCCCGAGGGGGGATTCGAACCCTCGACCGTAGTGGCCGTGCTGACCGTGACTGGATCGCCTCAGTCCCGTCGACCACCGCGGCCGGCGGCTTTCTTTCTTCAAATTCAAATGTTCAAATGTTTGTATAGTCTATAGGACTTAACTACGGGGTCATCAGTCCCTAATCTTACAAACTATTTATGAACTACTTACAAACTAGGCCGTCTGCGGTGGCCGTGGGGACTCAGGTGCTGCAGTCACGGTCTGCACGGCCACTACGGTCGGGGGTTCGAATCCCCCCTCCAGAATGGATATTTGTGCTGTCCTATTGTGTACCCAGCCCGGATTCGAACTCGAGTCTCCTGCTTTCTAGGTAGTTGCGCTGACCCCTACACCACTGGGGACACAGTGATCATCGCACCTGCAAGGACTACATAAGCACGCCTCCCGTCAGGTACAAATTCCCAGCTTCGCCCTGCCCACAGTACTCAAACTCGTAGTTATGAAACCAATTCCCGTAAGAGTAAGGGCTTCAAACTTGCCCACCCCTCCCCACTAACGATAGGATATATATATATATATATATATATATATATATGGCGTCTATTCCGAAAGAACAGAAGTTGTGGTGTCGCACAAGTACAAAGTGCGCGCCACCTACTTTCGCCGCGCACCGCCATGCACGCACGGCGCGGCGTTCTCACGACGACAGCCACGAGCGCCCTCTGCGACAACTCCGCTCGTGGCCACCACTGAAGGACATGGCAGTTACTTCGGACTGAGATAGCAACGAGTAAAGACTTCGGACTGAGTTAGCAACCAGTTAGGACATTCGTAATCAGATAGGCACCAGTGAAGACTTTGCTATTGTACAGGTACTAGGCAGGCCTCTAACAACTATGTATCAACATTCTGCAGTACTATGTAAAAGTTAAGTATTCTTACATTCTGTGCAATATATATCTCTTTCTAATTTACTCGAGTGTTTATAGTTTCTGGCTGCTCCCCTCCGTACCTGCACCAGCGTGCTGTCTTTGTTCCAGTGTCGGTCTCGTTCCACTCGGCCACCGACACCTATGACGAGGCTGGGACACAAAAGCGGCGACGAAGTTGAGACACAAAAGTGGCGACGAGGAGTGATAGAACCTTTGACCAGCCCGCTTGCAGCAGCCAGACAGCAGCAGTCGGAGCACGCAAAAATTGCTCCCGCCCACCCACCCTTATTATAACAATTTTGGGGAAAGGTATTTTGTTACGTGTTTTGTGGACTCTGTTTTGTTGCAGAGCGTCCTCTTTCATATTGCATTTGTGGTTTGTTATAAGTTACTTGTATACGCGGCGCCTAATCGGTCAGCATGGCCACTACCCCGAACCCAAACTTAATGGAAATTATTCAGTTACAGACGGCGCAAATAACGCAACTCCTCCAGGCGGTGTCCCAGCTCACAGCGCAGGCAGCTAACCAACAACAACAGCCGCCGCTTCAGCAGCCCACACCTGCCGCCGCAACACTTCCTACGTTTCGCCAATACAACGAACGTGAGGAAGAATGAAGTGATTATCTGGCGCAGTTTCAAGAACACGTCGCGGCTCATCAACTTACAGGTCAGACTGTTAAGCATCTTTTATTGTCTGTGGTGGGCCCCAAAACTTTCGTGTTACTGCAAAAACTATTCCCGCACGCATCTCCTCGTGATGTAGACTTTGAACAAATTGTAGATGCATTGAATGCTCATTATGAGAGAAAAGTTCTTGTAGCCGCTGCACGATACCGATTTTTCAGACTTAAAAAATTACCGCAGCAGTCACACCAAGAATGGATCACGGAATTGAAGGGCTTAACCCGCCAATGTAAATTTACTTGCTCTTGTGGACTTTCGTATAGTGACGTGATGTTGAGGGATGCGATTACGCAGAACATTCAGGACCCCAGAATTAGAGCAGCAATTCTGAAACAGTCTGACCCCTCCTTAGACAGTGTACTGCAGCTTATAGAAGCGCATGATACTTTTGACTTAGCTGCTGTAGAAATGCAAAGCCATAGTGTAAATTCAGTGCGCCGCAACGGACGCTTTCCTAGCCGTAGTTCGCATTCTAGCCCTAGTGATTCTTATTTTTCTACCGGCCGTGCTAAACAGACAGTGAACAGTAGCCAGTGTAAAAGTGCGACGCAAAGGTCGCCCCGTAGTGTTAGACACAGTAATTTGAATAACGGGCGCCAACGCTCATTTCAGAAAAATGTTCGTAAATCTTGCCCCCAGTGTGTAACTCGCCACAAACGTGCACAGTGCACCACGTAGCAAGCGCTAACGAGCACGTAAAACAGTGCAACGGAAACGGGTTCGGGACAAGCAAAATGACTATGAACAGTGCATTCCTGTAGTGAAAATAGTGCCTTCTGCAACTGCTCCTTGTAATAGTGCCCCGTACTGTGTAGCTAGTGACAGTAGACTTGTTGTAAATACTGAAAGTAATTTTAGTGCAGTAGCCTCGCATTGCGCGGACGCCGATCCGGCGGTAGTGCCATCTAGTGACAGTGTTGTTAATCCCCTGCGTGCCGAGTCTGAGCCGCTTCCTTCACTACGCGGCCCGCGCATACGCAGCACACAAACCGTAGCAGACGTTGCCCACATTCGCGCACCTGTCGTGCGCCAGAAGCACAAACTATTTGTAAATCTCTCCATAGAAAATAAGACTGTGCAATTTCAGCTTGATACTGGTTCCGCTGTTACCTTAATAAATAAAGATACTTATGAACTTCTGGGTTCGCCAAAATTGTCGCCGTCACAGCAAGTGTTAACAGCATATACAGGACAAACTATTGCCGTGCTAGGAACGTGTAGCCTGCCTGCCTCTTTTCAAGGTGTAACAAAAACAGTTGCTTTTGTAGTTCTTCAGGCCAAATCGACACAGAACATTTTTGGACTAGATGCTTTTGACTTGTTTGGTTTATCAATTCAAAGAGATGTGCTTCAAATTTCGTCAATAGTGCCTCAGGATAAAATCAATGCATTGTGTGACAAATATAGTGACCTGTTTTCGCCGGAACTAGGTTGTGCAAAAGACTTCGTGGCACATGTAACTTTAAAAGAATCTACAGTTCCAAAATTTCGTAAAGCTAGACCAGTGCCTATCGCCTTGCGTGATACAGTTACCGAAGAACTTAAACGTTGGCAAGATAGTGGGGTGATTTCTCCTGTTTCTCGCCTATAGTAATTATACCCAAGCCGTCAGGAAAACTTCGTCTCTGTGCGGACTTCAAATCAACAGTAAACAGTCAAACAATTGTAGACACTTATCCCCTGCCCAGACCTGACGAACTAATGGACAAATTAGGACAGTCTCGTTTCTTTTCTAAGATTGATTTAGCAGAGGCATACTTACAGATTCCACTTGATGACGAGTCAAAAAAGTTTTTCGTCATTAATACTCACATGGGCCTTTTTCAATTTCGACCCCTACCCTTTGGCAGTTCTTCCGCCCCCGCTATTTTTCAGCGTTTTTTGGAACAGCTGACAGTTTCGGTACCTTGTTGTTCGAACTATTTAGATGATATTGTGGTATCCGGACGTACAGTTGAAGAACATTTCGCAAACTTGGAGTGCCTTTTCAAAGTGTTGACTGCAGCAGGTCTACGTTGTAATAAAGCAAAGTGTTCGTTTTTTCAAACTGAAATAGAGTACCTAGGCCATGTGATTAATGCCCAAGGAATTCATCCCTTACAGTCACATCTTCGAGCAATCAAAGACTTGCCTCCTCCTAAGAATGTGCATGAATTGCAAGCAGTAATGGGAAAGCTTAACTATTATTTCAGATTTATTCCCAATGCCTCTCAGATTGCAGCTCCACTGCATCACTTACGTAGGAAGACTGTTCCTTTTGTTTGGTCCAAAGATTGCCAGGTTGCCTTTGACAACTTAAAGTCTGCACTACTCAGTGATGCATGTTTGATTCCCTTTGACCCCCAGAAGCCTGTAGTGCTAGCAGTTGACGCCTCGTCGTACGGTGTGGGTGCAGTTCTGTCACATCGTATTGGATGTCATGATCGTCCTATTGCCTTTGCATCCAAGCTACTGACGCCGACGCAACAGAATTACAGATAGAAAAGGAGGCCTTAGCAATCATTTACGGCGTCACAAAGTTTCATCATTATCTCTATGGCAGAAAATTCTATTTGTTGACAGACCATAAGCCTCTCACGTCGTTGTTCTCACCCACAAAGCCAATTCCGCCACGAACGGCACAAAAGCTTCAGAGATGGTCCTTGATATTGTCAAATTATCAGTATGAGATTTTGTACCGACCTACCACTAAACACGCCAACGCGGACACACTTTCCCGACTTCCGGTTGGCCAGGATGTTTCGTTTGATTCTTCAGAAATGGCATGTTGTCAGATAGACTCCAGAGATGCTTCCGCTGTCGCAGACTTTCCTTTGAACTCTCGTCGGGTTGCACAGGAAACAGCTGCGGATGCAGACCTAAGTGTGGTAGCACGTTTTGTTCGCTCAGGGTGGCCTGCCAGAGCCAAAGACATTGATCGGCCTCTGGTTCGACGTTATTTTGCACAACGTCATGCATTATCTTTAAGTCAGGGTGTACTGTTGTTGCATACCGAAACGACCAAGCAAGAGTGATTGTTCCTCGTTCCCTGCAACGAGAAGTGTTACGCCTCCTGCATCAAGGACATTGGGGCATTGTTAGGACAAAGCAACTGGCCAGACGTCATTGTACCTGGGTTGGTATGGACGCTCAGATAGAGAGCATGACATCACAGTGTACAGTTTGTGCGGAGCATCAGGCGGCTCCTCCGCAACGTTTCTCAGACTGGCCACGCCCCAAGGGACCATGGCAACGTTTACATATTGACTTTGCCGGACCTTTCTGGAATACGCGCTGGTTAATTGTTGTAGACGCTTTCAGCAAGTTTCCTTTTGTGATTGCCATGAACTCAACGACAGCTTCTAGTACAATCAGTCCCTTAACATCAGTGTTTTGCATCGAAGGCTTGCCTGAAACTATCGTCAGTGACAATGGACCTCAGTTTGTTAGTGCGGAATTTCAACAGTTTTGTCGTGTGAATGGCATTCAGCATATCACCACCGCACCTTTTCACCCTCAGTCCAATGGTGAAGCAGAACGTTTCGTTCGAACATTCAAGTCTCACATGGAGAAGATGAAAGGTCAGCACTCCAGGCAGCAAGCTCTTCAAATTTTCCTGTCTACGTATCGATGCATGCCACGTGACGGCCCGTCTCCTGCCGAGCTGCTACGCGGCCGCCGTCACCGCACTCTCCTTCACCTGCTGCAGCCTCCCACGCACCGAGTCGGTTCGTATGGCGCTACGCGTTTTCAGGTTTCTACGCCGGTGCTGTACAGGGTGTTTGCTGGAAACAAGAAGACATGGTTGCCGGGCACCATTCAACGCGTGCTTGGTCGTAATATGTATATTGTACGTTCTTCCACAGGGTCGGAGCTGCGGCGCCACGCAAACCAATTGCGTCTGCATAGGCCGCGCGATCCTGTCTCCGGTTTCTTGATTCCAGACCCAGTTCACCGCCAGGGAGCACAGCCACATCGTTCGTCCACGGACTACGAGATCCCTATGGACGTCGACGTACATCCGACGCAGTCGTCGCCGCCGCTGTCGCCGCCGCAGATGACAGCGTCACCGAGAGGGACTCCGAGACCGTGCGGGCTCCCCCAGCTTGGGCCACGCACCTCAGAAGAAGATGACCTGCTCAATCTGGGCGGCAGGGTGCGCCCTTCCCCAGGTTTCGGCGGGTTCCCTGGAGGATCGCAAGGCGGATGCCGGGGCGCGGACGGCGTCTCGATCCCGGCCTCAGCTACGACGCCCGTCCCACCAGTAACGCCCCCGCCCAGGCCCTCCTCCCAGTGCCGTCGCCGTGGCCCTCAGCCCTACGCCACGACGGCGCGGCGGTTTGGGGGGGAGGGGTGTGGTGTCGCACAAGTACAAAGTGCGCGCCACCTACTTTCGCCGCGCGCCGCCATGCACGCACGGCGCGGCGTTCTCACGACGACAGCCACGAGCGCCCTCTGCTACAACTCCGCTCGTGGCCACCACTGAAGGACATGGCACTTCGGACTGAGATAGCAACGAGTAAAGACTTCGGACTGAGTTAGCAACCAGTTAGGACATTCGTAATCAGATAGGCACCAGTGAAGACTTTGCTATTGTACAGGCACTAGGCAGGCCTCTAACAACTATGTATTAACATTCTGCAGTACTATGTAAAAGTTAAGTATTCTTACATTCTGTGCAATATATATCTCTTTCTAATTTACTCGAGTGTTTATAGTTTCTGGCTGCTCCCCTCCGTACCTGCACCAGCGTGCTGTCTTTGTTCCTGTGTCGGTCTCGTTCCACTCGGCCACCGACACCTATGACGAGGCTGGGACACAAAAGCGGCGACGAAGTTGAGACACAAAAGAAGTGACGTCTGTTCTTTCGGAATAGACGCCACATGTATATATAGATTCCGGTGTTCTTTCAAAAACAAATAAATAAATAAAATAAAATGTTCAAATGTTTGTATAGATTATGGTACTTAACTACGGGGTCATCAGTCCCTTAACTTACAAACTGTTTACAAACTAGCTAATACTAAGGACGGCACAAATATCCATGCCCGAGGGGGGATTCGAACCCCCGACCGTAGTGGCCGTGCAGACCGTGACTGGAGCGCCTGAGTCCCCTCGGCCACCACGCCCGGCGGTGTTCTTTCTTCCCGCGCGCTATTCGAGAATGGAATGGGAGATAAATAATATAACGGTGGTTCGATGAACCCTCTACCAGGGACTTAAATGTGATTTGCAGAGTATCCCCCCATGTAGATGTAGATGTAGAAGGATTTTTTTTTGCGGGGGGGGGGGGAGGGAGGGTGTCAGGCAGTGCAGGTGATGAAGTAAGTACAGAGGTGTGTTACGAAATCCTAAGGGAAGTAGCAAGCAGTGAATCGGGCTGCTTACAAACTACTTACAAACTAGCTAATACTAAGGACGGCACAAATATCCATGCCCGAGGGGGATTCGAACCTCCGGCCGTAGTGGCCGTGCAGACCGTAACTGGAGCGCCTCAGTCCCCTCGGCCACCGCGGCCGTCGGTGTTCTTTCTTCCCGCGCGCTGTTCAAGAATGGAATGGGAGATAAATAGTATAATGGTGGTTCGATGAACCCTCTGCCAGGCACTTAAATGTATTTGCAGAGTATCCCATGTAGATGTAGAAGGATTTTTTTTTGGGGGGGGGGGGGGATGGAGGGTGTCAGGCAGTGCAGGAGATGAAGTAAGTACAGAGGTGGGTTACGAAATCTTAAGGGAAGTAGCAAGCAGCAAAGCGGGCTGGTCTCGGAGCAGGTCAGGTATTTTGGCCGTTGGTGGAAGGCCAGAGGAGAACGTCGGCTAGCAGGTAGTCGGCCGACGTTGCTCCATCCCGTCAGCGCGACGTAGCGCAAGCGAGGCCCTCATGGTGAGCGCGCGTCCGCCTGCTTCCACTTTCGCCGCCCTGCCTCGCCGCTCTTACGTCCTCATTAAAGTTTCGCGGCAGCCCACGTCCGCCGGTTAATTATGCCACATCAGGGGCGGCAAACTGTCTCGCGAAAGCTCGGCCGGGAGATCCCATTGTGAGGACCGGGTGGACGGGGCAGCGGCAACGGAAGTGGCAACGGAAGTAGCTCTACTCGCCGATTACAGCACACTGCCAACGTGTTGTCTATATTTTCTTGTACGAGGGTTGTTCAAATGAAAAATTACGAAAAGTCTTCTCAACCAGACTGTGAGAAAATTGAATGTGCCACTTTGGGAAAACGTAGTGCGACACCTAGAGACGTGAATGTAGTGCCTTGTTGTGGTCTTCAGTCCGGAGACTGGTTTGATGCAGCTCTCCACAATTCCCCCTCCTGAGCAAGTCTCTTCATCTCCACATAAGAACGGCAACCTACATCTGTCTGAATCTTCTTTACTGTATCCATCTCTTGGTCTTCCTTTGCGATTTTTACCCCACACACTTCCCTCCAACGCTAAATTCACCATTCCTTGATGTCTAAGAATGTGTCCCACCAATCTATCCCTTCTTTTAGTCAAGATATGCCAGAAATTTCTTTTCACACCAATTCTGTTCAGTACCTCCTCATTAGTTACGCGATCCACCCACCTAATCTTCAGCATTCTTCTGTAGCACCACATTTCAAAAACCTCAATCCTCTTCCTGTCCGCACTGTTTATCGTGCACGTCTCACTCCCATACAACGCAACACTCCATGCAAATGCCTTCAGAAAGGACTTCCTTACGTTTAAATCAATATTCGATGTTAACAAATTCATCTTTTTTAAGAACGCTTTTCTGCCCATTGCCATTCTGCATTGTATATCCTCTGTACTGCGACCATCATTTGTTATTTTACTGCCCAAGTAACAAAACTCATCTACCTCCTTTACTGCTTCGTTTCCCAATCTAATTCCTTCAGCATCACCTGATTTCCTTACACTGCACTCCATTACCCTAGTTTTGCTCTTGTTAATGTTCATCTTATATGCACCTTTCAGCACACTGTCCATTCCCTTCAACTGCTCTTCCAGGTCTTTTGCTGTCTCTGAGATTATTACAATGTCGTCGGCAAAACGCAATGTTTTTAATTCTTCACCCCGAACTTTAATTCCTTCTCCAAATTTCTCCTTGCTTTCCTCTATAGCTTGCTCAATGTACAAATCGAATAACAATGGAGATAGACTACAACCCTGTCTTACTCCCTTTCCAACCACTGCATCCCTTTCATGCCCTTCAACTCTGACAACCGCTGTCTGGTTTTTGTAGAAGTTGTAAATAACCTTACGCTCCTTATATTTTACTCCTGCTTGCTTCAGAATTTGAAAGAGTTTATTCCAATCAACATTGTCAAAAGCCTTTTCCAAATCTACAAAAGCTAGAAATGTACGTTTGCCTTTTCTTAATCTATCTTCTAGGATAAGCCGTAAAAAAATAAAAAAATAAAAAATAAAAGAAAAGAAAAACACGTCTGTGCCCTTGCGGCGTAGGGCATGTTGAGTGTTGCCGGCCGCAGTGGGCGAGCGGTCTGCGGCGCGCCACTCACAGTCTGCGCGGCCGCTACGGTCGGTGGTTCGAATCCCCCCTCGGGCATGGATATTTGTGTCGTCCTTAGTGTTAGCCAGTTCATAAGTAGTTTGTAAGTTTAGGGACTGATGACCCCGTAATTAAGTCCCGTAAGCTTAACAAACATTTGAACAATTCGAATCCCTTCCTCGGGCATGGATGTTTGTGTCGTCTTTAATATAAGGCAGTTCATAAGTATGCTTTGGTGAGGCGAGTGTCAACAGCCGTAATATATTTCATAAAATGCATTTTTAAAAACCATCGGCTGTTTATTCAAAACCTTATATATCTACCAGTTTCGGTCAATAGACCATCTTCGTGGATAAAAAGGAGTTAAAACGGAATGGTAAAATGTATCAAATAAAATACATTTTGCTGAGACAAACAGGAGTCAGTATAAGTGTTAAAAATACAGTGGTCATCTTAGATAAAACCTATCAGTCAAACAGTCAAAAAAGTAATAACAGACTATGAAATTTCATAGTCTGTTCTTACCTTTTATGTTTTATTTGACTGATAGGTTTTATATAAGATGACCACTGTATTTTTAACACTTATACTGACTCCTGTTTGTCTCAGCAAAATGTATTTTATTTGATACATTTTACCATTCCGTTTTAACTCCTTTTTATCCACGAAAATACAGTGGTCATCTTAGATAAAACCTATCAGTCAAACAGTCAAAAAAGTAATAACAGACTATGAAATTTCATAGTCTGTTCTTACCTTTTATGTTTTATTTGACTGATAGGTTTTATATAAGATGACCACTGTATTTTTAACACTTATACTGACTCCTGTTTGTCTCAGCTAGATGTATTTTGTTTGATGCATTTTACCATTCAGTTTTAACTCCATTTTATCCATGAAGATGGTCTATTGACCGAAATTGGTACATATATAAGGTATAAATAGTAGTGTGAACATAAGTCTATGTATTTCAATAAAGAAAAATAGCGCTTGTGTTGACTAAATCTGCTACTGAATCAGCTGTTTTACAGCCGCCATATTAAGTGGATTAGGAAATGCAATTCAGGCTGTGCCATGTAAACACGACAGGGAAAAACGGTTTACGAAAATCCGTTTCCGTCTTCCGGAAGATGTGTTGCATGTAAACGTAGTGACTGACGAGGTAGCTCTGTCACAAATTTCCATATACCCTCACACACTGATTGCAGCCACTGAGCGTGGAATAGACTTGCTGTAGGGCAAGTCGCAAAATACATACAAGAATAAGAACATAAATAAGAACCAATCCTCAGAGAGAGTTTAAGACGGAAGGTAAGAAACGAGCCATGAGTTCGCGCACGAAGAACAGGGATGGGAGCTAGGCATCGAACATGCTACATACCGGAAATGCAGAAGTAAGGCGATCGCGACCACGGGAGATGCAAGGTATGTCGTGTCGGTGATCATGTCGAGACCGACGCGGAAGTCTAGGACGGGCTGCTTGCTCCCAAGGTAATGGGAAGCACGTTTCACTAAACGACGATGACTGCCGCACGATGATCTCCCGAAGTCGATACCTCTAGTTAAAGTGATTCACTTACTGATGTGTTCACACAACACTAGCAAGAAATATGCAACGTACTTCCGCAAGTACTTTGACATGTAACTTGCATCTACATCTACATACATACTCCGGAATCCACCGTAAGGTGCGTGGCGGAGGGTACACTGTACCACTACTAGGCATTTCGTTTCCTATTCCACTCCAAAGTAGAACGAGAAAAAAAAAAAAAAAAAAAAAGAATGCCTATATGCCTCCGTACGAGCCCTAATTTCTCTTGTCTTTGTGATCACCACGCGAAATGTAAGTAGGCAGCAGCTAGATCATACTACACTCAGCTTCAGATTCCGGCCCTCTAAATTTCCTCAACAGAAATTCACGAAAAGAACGTCGTCTTTCCTCCAGCGATACCCAATTGAGTTGCCGGAGCATTTCCGTGACATTCGCGCATTGGTCGAACCTACCGGCAACAAACCTAGCTGCTCGCCTCTGAACTGCCTCTATGTCTTCCTTTAAACTGGTCTGCTGCGGATCCGAAACACTTGAGCAATACTCAAGACGTGGTCGTACAAGCGTTTTATACGCGGTCTTCTTTACAGGTGAAGTACATCTTCCCAAAATTCTCCCAATAAACCGAAGTCGGCTGTCTGCCTTACTCATAACTGTCCTTACATGTTCGTTCCATTTCATATCGCTCTGCAATGTTACGCCTAGATGTTTGAAGGACGCGACAGCATCAAGAAGCTCACTACTAATGCTGTATTCGAACATTATGGGATTGTTTTTCTTACTCATGCGCAACACCTTACATTTTTCTACATTGAGAGCTAGCTGCCATTCTTCACACCATCTAGAAAGTTTGTCTAAGTCATCCTGTATGCTATTTCAGTCAGTTAAAGACGATACCCTCCCATACACCACACCATCATCAGCAAACAGCCGCAAATTACAAGTTACTCTGTCCATCAGATCATTTATATAGATAGACACCGTTCACATGTACATTTTTGAGTGCAAATAAACTGACGAGTAGGTGCTCATTTATACGGTAGCTCCTTTAATTATTATGAAGAACATATAAATTATCTGGGTTATTTATTAATATCAATTGGGCATATCAAAACAGAACACGTATCACATAGTTATTTCAGACAAGGAACGGCTGTTACTCTACATTTTAACCACTTAATGACGGTTGTCGCAAATTCGCCTCATACCGTTGTGACCTATATATATAGAAGAGTAAGTGTTTTCAAACCGCAGCGCCGGTTGTATCAGATTCTACAGGGACCGACGAAGTGCGTGTGACATGTGCTACCATCTACCGAGCACTGACTGTCTTTCTATGACAACATTTGTGTATTGTGTGCGTGTTGCTAACCAAGACCTGTGTTTGTGTTCATTGTTCCTTGAAATACAGCTAAATACAGAGCTCAATTTCATTTTGAAAATTATATTTTGTTTTTCTAATATCTAGTAAGTATATCATATTTAGATGTGATAAAGCAGATAAGAAGCCGGCCGCGGTGGCCGAGGGGACTGAGGCGCTTCAGTCACGGTCTGCACGGCCACTACGGTCGGGGGTTCGAATCCCCCCTCGGGCATGGATATTTGTGCCGTCCTAGTTCGTAAGTAGTTCATAAGTAGTTTGTAAGTTTAGGAACTGATGATCCCGTAGTTAAGTCCCATAAGATTTACAAACATCTGAACATCTCCAAAAAGCAGATAAAACTTTCAGTGAACACGTAAATACGGTTTGTGTAAAATATGCATCATCAGGCACATGGGCACTTCTATAGGCAAATGCAAGCGATAAAATGAAACGAAGAAAGGACGATGGTTTGACAACAGAGGTGTTGCCAGTGCATTTGCATCTGCTCATCCGGTGATCACAATAAAAAGATGGACCGAAAAGAAAAAGCACGCACTCATGTACCATGCCCTAGCATTGTTACAGTTTACAATAGATTCATAGGAGGGGTGGATTTACTTGACGCTCTAATTTCCTGTTATAGGGTTTTCGTAAAGTCAAGGAAATATTACCATAGATTGTTTTTCCACCTAGTTGATCTTGTGGTAGTGAATTCGTGGTTGCTGTATCTAATGGATTGTGATGCTTTGGAAATTCCCCGTTGCAAACAAAACGATCTTCTGGAATTCAAATCCAGAATAGCAGATGCTCTCTGTAATCAAGGAAAAGGCATGACACGAAAAAACAGAGGTAGGCGCTTACACAGTATGGAAACGGAAATCCAACGTAAGAAGCGACGGGGTCCAATGAAACCAGTCCCTGATAAATCTACCCGTACCGATGAAGTAGGTCATTGGCCTTGTGTAACAGGAAGGCAAAGATGCAAAAGACACAGCTGTAAAGGGCAGACAGTCATTATGTGTGCGAAATGCAAACTTGACCTATGCCTAAACAAAAATTCCAATTGTTTTAGAGTAAAGAAATGTTGATCCTCTGCATTAGATTTATAAGTAACCGTAATTGTAATTCAAACGCATGTTCATTTTTTTTCATTAAATCTCATGAGAACAATAAAAAAAATTTCCCTCAATGAAGAGTTGTAAGCGTTTTATTTCTCAAATGCCTGTTGTCGCAAATTTGACACATACCTAATTATACCAACTATGTATAACATATCTTATATTTGATGTTATAAATGGTCTAAGACTCCAATATTGAGCACAATGTATGATTTTTGATATTTTTCTTGCAGTAGAAATTAATTCAGGCATTAAGTGGTTAAAGAGCCTTTTCTTATTTTTTACCATTGTTGTCTCAGTTTGTGCGAAAATTGCATCTTTATATTACGCACGTCCTAAAAACGCCCTCCACAGCGATGTTAAATTTAGAAGACATTTCGTTAAGAATGTTGTGAGATTTATTCAAATGTTTGTAAGTATATGGGACCAAACTACGCTGGTCATTAAAAAAATGTTGTTTGTTAAAATATTCGGGAGGTAAAATAGTCCCCCATTCGGACCTACAGGCGGGGACTACTCAGGAGATAATGGTCATAAGGAAAGATCAAATGTTCAGATGCACAAGTAGACATTTTGTATTTGATGGTTACTGTACTAAGATACTTCCAAGCTTTACTGTACAAAGATCCTTAAAAGCTTTTAAGGATCTTTGTACAGTAACCATCAAATACAAAATGTCTACTTGTGCTGTATATGTAACTGTGTTCTTGTGTTGTGTGTGCCAGACAACAAGATTATCAAGATTATCAAAACCGTAAGTAAAGACAACACTACAATAATCCAAAATCTATAATGATGAAACATAATACTAAAAGTAGCTATATCTTCCTGAACAGGTTAAAAATGTCCAAACATAATCTCACTGACATCCACAACACAAAACATAATAAGTCAATAATGAACCAGTAACTGTAAAAATACACCCGATGATGGCAACGTGCTGCCGAAACGCGTTGTGCCAATAAAAATATTAGGAAAAAGTAACTGCTGCAGCATTAATCATTCCAAAAAAGTTCTAAAAGCTATCTTCAGGTAAAATTTCCGGGCTAATGGGCCGTGGTCCAGATGTAAAACTTCCTCGCGACGTTTCGTCTCCAACTGCGGGAGACATCTTCAAGGGTCTTCCGGCTACTGCCACTGTGGGCCGAGGGGCTCTCGCATTTATAGAGGACGCCACCATACGTCACGTGATGCTGACTTTGTAACTATCTCTGGATGACGTCGTCATTCTCGATTAAAAATAATCGATTGTCGTTTCGTTGGTGCAGTGGCGACATACATATTTTATTTAACTTCAGACCTTCTTCTTTCCTATGAAAATTACTCTGGTGTTTGTGGATCTCTATTGCTTCTCTATACATGCGTGCATGGTACTGAGATGTCCTAGCTAAAAAGCTCGTCTCGTCAGATTTTATTTCATGATTTCCGTTTTGAAAAACATGTTCAGCCACTGCCGATTTTTCCGTGTGGCCCAGACGACAGTTCCTTTTATGTTCAGATATGCGAGTGTTGACGCTTCTTTTTGTTGTACCAATATATATTTTACCACGGCTGCAAGGAATTTTATAAACCCCAGGTGTTGCTAGGGGGTGACGTGCGTCTTTTGCTGATCTCAAATATTCTTTGATCTTTTTCGTGGGTCTGTAGATGGTTTCGACGCCATGCTTGGCTAATACTTTCCCGATTCGATCGGTAATTCTGCTAATATACGGCAGAAAAACTTTTCCAGATTGTTGTCGTTGTTTCTCAGAACTTCTGGATTCTTCTCTCCTTTGATGGAGAGCTCGATCAATTTCCTTGGCACCATATCCATTTTTCTTGAAGGCCGACCGCGTAAGTGATTTAGTCCATCCTCCAAGTAAACTGGCTCACAAATTTTGTTGGCTCTATCCACCAAGGTTGTAATGATACCTCTTTTTTGCCTCGGATGATGATTTGACTCCGTGTGGAGGTATCGATCAGTATGTTTGTTCTTTCTGTATACCTTATGTCCCAGAGTTCCGTCCTCTCGTTTTATTACCAATACATCCAGGAAATTAAGTTGGCCATTGCTCTCTTTCTCCATCGTGAACTGTACATTCTGATTAATGCTGTTGAGATGCAATAAGAAGACATCCAGCTCCTCTTCACCATGGCTCCACACTACAAAGGCGTTGTCAACATATCGGTACCAATTAGTTGGCTTCTTTCTGGCAGTCTGCATCGCCTGCTGTTCGAAAAACTCCATAAATAAGTTGGCAACAGCTGGACTAAGAGGGCTGCCCATAGCCATTCCGTTAATTTGTTCATAGAACTCGTCGTTGTACTGGAAATACGTTGTGGTAAGTCAGTGTCTGAACAAGGCCAGGATGTCAGTGGCAGTAGCCGGAAGATCCTTGAAGATGTCTCCCGCAGTTAGAGACGAAACGTCGGGAGGAAGTTCTACATCTGGACCACGGCCCATCAGCCCGGAAATTTTACCTGAAGAGAACGCCGGCCGTGAAAGTTTACATTGTATTCTAAAAGCTATGTTTAGTAACTCTGATTTAGTAGCGCTGTCATCGGCAGGATCGAAATTACTCTCACGTAGTGAGGGTATTGTTTATGTTTTGCCCCTAGTATACTTAACATATGACCAAAAATCTCTTTGGGTTTTCAGTAGTTCGACAAGTTTCTACTAGCAAGTAAACTGCAGCAATAACTTGCTACTGCAAACATCTACATATATCTACATAGATACTCTGCAAATCACATTTAAGTGCCTGGCAGAGGGTTCATTAACCACTTTCATAACTTTTCTCTACCGTTCCATTCTCTAATAGCGCGCGGGAAGAAAGAACACCTAAATCGTTCCGTTTTCGATCTGATTTCTCTTATTTTATTGGGACGGTCATGTCTCCCTAAGTAGGTGGATGCTAGCAAAATATTTTCACATTAAGAAGTAAAAGTAGGTGATTGAAACTTCAAAAAAATGTTCAAATGTTTGTTAAGCTTAAGGGACTTAACTATGGGGTCATCAGTCCCTAAACTTACAAACTACTTATGAACTACTTACGAACTAGGACGGCACAAATATCCATGCCCGAGGGGGGATTCTAGCCCCCGACCGCAGTGGCCGTGCAGATCGTGACTGAAGCGCCTCAGTCCCCTCGGCCACCGCGGCCGGCATTGAAACTTCGCAAATAGATCAAGCCGCACTGAATAACGTCTTTCTTTTAATGATTTCCACCCCAATTCGTGCAACATGTCTGTGACGCTTTCCCCCACGTAACGTGATAAAACAAAAAGAGCTGCCCTTCTCTGAACCTTCTCAAAAAAATGTTCAAATGTTTGTATAGTCTATGGGACTTAACTACGGGGTCATCAGTCCCTAAACTTACAAACTACTTATGAACTACTTACGAACTAGGACGGCACAAATATCCATGCCTGATGGGGGATTCGAACTCCCGACCGTAGTGGCCGTGCAGACCGTGACTGGAGCGCCTTAATCCCCTCGGCCACCGCGGCCGGCGAACCTTCTCAATGTCTTCCGTCAGTCGCACCTAGTGAGGGTCCCACACTGGGCAAGAGTACTCCAGGAGAGGACGCCCAAGTGTGATGTAGGTAGTCTCTTTGGTGGAGCTGGTACATCTTCGAAGCGTTCTGCCAGTGAAACGTAACCTTTGGTTCGACTTCCCCACAATATTTTCTGTGTGTTCTTTCCAGTGAAAGTTGTTCGTAATTATAACTCCTAGGTATTTGGTAGGATTTACGACCTTAAGGTTTGACTGATTAATCGCGTAATTGAAGTTCAGCGGCTTTATTCATGCTATCTTAAGGATCTATTAATTTGGGGCAGCGTGTTTGCAAAGTCGACGTGCGGTCGCGAGGAAGCGTGCACGTGAACGGCTTGCACGACCTCGCTGGCGCAAGCGGTGGGTGCCGGTGCGATATCGTGCGAGGCCGACTGCAGAGCCCGGACGTTTCGACACAGCTGCGCGCGGCGCGCTCTGCGCTTGCCTGGCTGGGATGTCGGAGGCAGCTGGCCGTGACATTTGCCGCAGCGGCGGGGCGCGGTCGACGTGTGTGCCCTCCTGCTCCTTATCACCAGATCACTGGCCGATACGTCTGCACTCCTAGGTGACATTCTATACGTGACATTTCCACAGTTCCGTCTTATAAGCAGCACTGGTCAAACGACACCCGTTTTCGAACTAGGGGACGTCGATATGTCACCGAGCTCGATATGCTGCCAGAGTATAAAGAGTCACCAAACTCCCAGGTTATTAAACTTCCTGGCAGATTAAAATTGTGTTCCTGAACCTGGCACCTTTGCCTTTCAAGGGCAAGCGCACTATCCACTGAGCTATCCCGTATGACTCACGATGCCGCCTCACAACTTTACTTCCGCCAGTACCTCGCCTCCTAGGTTTCTAAACATCTGGCACACTTGTAACACTGCAAACTGGAGAACACACGATCTCACAAAGAACAAACAAACACAGAACACCAAACACAAACACAAACATAGCATAAAAGACATACAAAAACATAGTTGTAAAGGTAGAAAAACATGTAGAAATATAGAATGGCCAGACATTAAGTATAAATAGTAATGTAGTAAAATAAAGACTGTAGAATATTAGGACCCAATTAGTTTATTGGTATTGGGTTATGTATCATAGCAATAAAGATTAAAAAAATACAAAGATAAAAACTTCACAGAAGCTCTCCTGCGAACCATGCAGGACTAGCACTGCTGGAAGAAAGGATATGGTGGAGACATGGCTTAGCCACAGCCTAAGGGATGTTTCCAGAATGAAACTTTCACTCTGCAGCGGAGTGTGCGCTGCTATGAAACTTCCTGGCAGATTAAAATTCTGTACCGCAGTGAAAGTTTCATTCTGGAAACATCCCTTACGCTGTGGCTAAGCAATGTCTCCACCATATCGTTTCTTCCAGGAGTGCTAGTCTTGCAAGTTCAAATGTTAAAATGTTTGTAGCGCTTATGGGACCTAACGCCGGGGTCATCAGTCCCTAAACTTACAAACTACTTATGAACAAGCTACAACTAAGGAGGCACATATATCCATGCCCGAGGGGGGATTCGAAACCCCGACCGTAGTGGCCGTGCAGACCGTGACTGAAGCGCCTCAGTCCCCTCGGCCACCGCTGCCGGCAGTCTTGCAAGTTTCGTAGGAGAGCTTCTGTGAAGTTTGGAAAGTAGGAGGCGAGGTACAGGCGGAAGTAAAGTTGTGAGGCGGTACCGTAAGTCGTAACGGCGCAGCTCATTGGTAGAGTGCTTGCCCGCGGAAGGCAAAGGTCCCAGGTTCGAGTCCCGGATCCAGCACACAATTTTAATCTCCCAGGAATTTTCATATTAGCGCACTCTCCGCTGCTGAGTGAAAGTTTCATTCTGGCTTCTAATGGAATTGCGTGCTTATGGAATATCGCCCCAATTGTGCGATTAGTTTCACGATTTACTATCAGAAAGAACACAGTTCGTAGTAATTGACGGTGAGTCATAGAGTAAAACAGAAGTGGTATCTAGCTTTCACCACGAAAGCGTTATTGGTCCCCTAGTCTTCCTTGTTTTTATAAACTATTTAGGAGACAATCTGAATAGCTCCCTTAGGTGGTTCGCGGTTGATGCTGTCGTTTATCGGTTAGTAAAGTCAACAGAGGATCAAAAGCAACTGCAAAGCGATTTAGACAAAATTTCTAAATGGTGCGAAAATTGGCAGTTGACACTAAATAATGAACAGTCTGAAGTAATACACATGACCACTAAATGAAATCCGCTGAACTTTAATTACACGATAAATCAGACAAACCTTAAGGTCGTAAATTCTACCAAATACCTAGGAGTTACAATTACGAACAACTTAGACTGGAGAGAACACACAGAAATTATTGTGGGGAAGGCGAATTAAAGGTTACGTTTCATTGGCAGAAAGCTTGGAAGATGTATCAGCTCCATCATAGAGACTGCCTACATCACACTTGTGCGTCCTCTCCTGGAGTACTGTTGCCCTGTGTGGAACCCTCACCAGGTGTGTGTGACTGACGGAAGATGGAGGGACAGCTCGTTTTATCACGTTACGGAGGGAAAGCGTCACGGAAATGTTGCACTATTTGAGGTGGAAGTCATTATTCGTTGCTGCGAGATATATTTGCGAAATTTCAATCATCGATTTTCACTTCCGTATGTGAAAATATTTTAGTAGCACCCACCTACATAGGGAGACATGACCATCCCAATAAAATAAGAGAAATCCGTTCGAAAATCGAACGATTTAGGTTTTCTTGCTTCCCGCGCGGTATTAGAGGGCGGAACGGTAGAGAAAGATTGTGAAAGTGGTGATTTGCAGAGTTTCTATATAGATGTATCGCCTTCCCAAGTCCACCATATCCAAGTTGATGCCCGAAGTGTTGGATACAATATACAAGGCATTAGAAGTGCATCTGAAGGTAATTTGTTGCCCGTTTTTAATCATTATTTTTTAAGACTGTTATGTTACACTTGTAAATGGGCACATGTGTGTTCTACAGACATGAATGATCTTGATATATCATACAATGTAAACTTTCACGGTCGGCGTTGTCTTCAGGTAAAATTTTCGGGCTGATAGGACGTGGTCCAGATGTAAAACTTCCTCCCGACGTTTCGTCTCCAACTGCGGGAGACATCTTCCAGGGTCTTTCGGCAACTGCCACCGTGGTCTTAGGGGCTCTCGCATTTATAGAGGGCACCACCATACGTCACACGAGACTGATTGTGGGGCTATCTTTGGAGCCGCGGTGGAGTAGCCGAGCGGTCTAAAGCGTCTCGCTGCGGAGCGCGCGGTTGCTCGCCGTGGAGGTTCGAGTCCTCCCTGGGGCATGGGTGTGTGTGTTTGTCCTTAGGTCAGTTTACCTAGGTTTAAGTAGTTTGTAAGCTACGGACTGATGACCACGCAGTTTGGTCCGATAGATTTACAGACATTTGAACATTTGAACAGCTATCTTTGGATGACGTCGTCATTCTCGATTACAAGTAATCGATTGTCATCTTCTTGGTGCAATGTCGACATCCATAGTTTATCTAACTTCAGACCTTCTTCTTTTTCTATTAAAATTATTCCGGTGTTTGTGAACCTCTATTGCTTCTCTATACATGCGTGCGTAGTAATGTGATGTTCTAGCTAAAACGCGCGTTTCATTAAATTTTATTGGATGGTTCCCATGTTGAAAAACATGTTTTGCTGCTGCCGGGGTATACAAAATTCCTTGCAGCTGTGGTCAAGTATATAATGGAACAACTAAAAGAAGCATCAACACCCGTTTAACTGAACATAAAAGGAACTGGCCCACACGGAAAAATCGGCAGTAGCAGAACATGTTTTTCAACATGGGAACCATCCAATAAAATTTAATGAAACGAGCGTTTTAGCTAGAACATCACATTACCATGCACGCATGTATAGAGAAGCAATAGAGATTCACAAGGATTGGATTAATTTTAATAGAAAAGAAGAAGGTCTGAAGTTAGATAAACTATGGATATCGACATTGCACCAACAAGATGACAATCTATTACTTGTAATCGAGAATGACGACGTCATCCAGAGATAGGCGCACAATCAGTCTCACGTGACGTATGGTGGTTTCCTCTATGCCCTCTATAAATGCGAGAGACCCTCAGACCACAGTGGAAGTTGCCGGAAGACCCTGGAAGATGTCTTCCGCAGTTGGAGACAAAACGTGGGGAGGAAGTTTTATACCTGGACAACGGCCTATCAGCCCGGAGGTTTTACCTGAAGGCTCTTCATATAGTTCCAGAAACTGAACTCTATATTGCAACGGCTACTTTTTAGCATATGCCATTTTTCTTAACTCAGAAAGAGAATATTATAATCGAGATACAAATACGCGAACGTACAGACACACACTACAACACAACAGCCATCTTGCGGAAACGACGAAAAAGTAGTGAGGGAAGGCAACTTGCGCGAGTAAGTAGACACGACCTCAACTTTCGTTTCTACTTGCGCCAGCCGATATTTTGGGGGTTACACGAGCATCTTCACGTGCACACGTCAACGTGCGCCAACGACTCGTGTCCGAGTCAACCTCGCTTAAGGATGTGGTCACAGTGACCCGAAAAGCAGTCGTCAGACGCCGTCACCCGAGTTTGACTGAAAACATCGGCCTGCTGCGTGGTCACACTGCATCTGATACAGTTTGTCATTTGGTCGGGTCTAAAGCGTCTCGCTGCGGAGCGCGCGGTTGCTCGCCGTGGAGGTTCGAGTCCTCCCTGGGGCATGGGTGTGTGTTTGTCCGTAGGTTAGTTTACCTAGGTTTAAGTACTTTGTAAGCTACGGACTGATGACCACGCAGTTTGGTCCGATAGATTTACAGACATTTGAACATTTGAGAGCTTCTGTGAAGTTTGGAAAGTAGGAGGCGAGGTACTGGCGGAAGTAAAGTTGTGGGGCGGCATCGTGAGTCGTGTCGGGATAGCACAATCGGTGCTTAGCGCGCTCGGTCAGTGGGATAAGCACCCGCTGTAATAAAAAAGCTGAGCCCTACATACAACGATCAACCAAGAACGAATTGAAACAACGACCACTGAACATAGATCTACCTAAAATAAATAAATAAACAGAATGAGACATTAAAGTCTCCCGGCGGAAGACCCTTTGGAAGCAATGCTGACGTCAAACAAGCCGTTCAATGCTTCTTCCGTATGCAACGCCCTGATTTTTTTCCTGGAAGGCTTTTTCAAGATTATAAAGCGGTATGACAAATGTCTCAATGTACTTGGAAATTATGTAGACCAATCGTTAATGTCTCATTCTATCTTTTATTTTTATTTATTTATTTATTTATTTTACTTTCATTCGCAACTCTGCCCTCAGTCGACAGGGGACACTTACTTTCCAACTCCCCTCTCGTATTTGTTGGTAAGGTAAAAATACATAATAGCAAGAAAAGGTGAGAAATGCAGATAAAACTTAGATCAAGTAATAATTATGTATTAGATTTGTGGTTAACGGCAAATAAACAACTTTCATTGCGAATCTCCATAAGCAAATCTATGTCGCCATCTTCAATTACTTCGTCATGAAGATACTCGTAAGCTGTAAGCTGTCATCTTTTAACTTTCGTATTTTTATATGATGACTAAGTGCTATGTTGCACTTATTATTTTATATCCGTCCGATTCCCTTCATTTTTGTTTTAAACGAAAGGTATTCATCCACATATTTGTCATCCAGTATCAGAATTTACATTACTATACATTACAAATTTCCTTCTCTATATTTCTTATTGCGATGTGATTGCTGTAAACTAAAGTCAGTCGGTCAGGCCATTCTATCCGAACAATCGCCTTCATTTTCGCTTTAAATGAAAGATATTCATTCGCTGATTTGTCATCAGGTATCAGAATTAACTTAAATGTCTCCATCCCCTATTTTTATTCAAACGCGGAATCCTTCAGTCCTTGCACTGAATACTTTAATCGGTTTGTTTTGCGATATCCCGCGGTGGAGTAGCCGAGCGGTCTAAAGCGTCTCGCTGCGAAGCGCGCGGTTGCTCGCCGTGGAGGTTCGAGTCCTCCCTGGGGCATGGGTGTGTGTGTTGTCCTTAGGTTAGTTTACCTAGGTTTAAGTAGTTTGTATGCTACGGACTGATGACCACGCAGTTTGGTCCGATAGATTTACAAACATTTGAATTTTGAACTTGGTCGGGTTAAGGAGAAAGGTTATGTTATGTTAGAATCTATTCTCAGTGTGAAGTGAACTAGGTTTCAATTTCCTAGGGTGCATCCACCGACATTTTTATACTTGAAAATAAGGGCTACAATGCTGCTTTTGTCATTAATAAAGACATCGAATATATACGAGTGAGCTACATCTGTTTCGAAAGAAGAAAGTGGCGAGCATTGTGTATTGTCCGCAGTTATTGTTACTACCACACAAGCTTTACGAATATGTGAGGTACGGGTAAAAAGGGAAATTTCTAATTACATACTCGTGATATTTCGTGGGGTCACTGACGAGCAATATTACAGATTTGCTGAATTTATTTGAAGCTGTGTAGACATAAACCAATTAACCTCCATGCTTTAAATAGTGAAAAACTTCACGAGTTAGGTAAGTTTATTGCTTATCACAACGAGTTTTGAGAATTTATTCGCATCTTCTAGTGTATTTGCTTACATAAGTGCTGTACTTTTTTCTGCCACTCTTGCATTGCAATTGCCTTTTTTAGGTTTTTCTGAAGTTCGGAAAATCGGACAGAACAAATCTTGAGGTGTGTATTTTATCCTAATGCTAGAAACCATAATTGTCTGTGTCTGCTTCAAGGTATTGTGCCTCTTCCATTACTCAGAATATTAAACATAACTTAAGGGGCGCGGTGGAGTAGCCGAGCGGTCTAAAGCACCTCGCTGTGGACCGCGCGGTTGCTCGCCGTGGAGGTTCGAGTCCTCCCTGGGGCATGGGTGTGTGTGTTGTCCTTAGGTTAGTTTACCTAGGTTTAAGTAGATTGTAAGCTACGGACTGATGACCACGCCGATAGATTTGAGAACATTTGAATTTTTGACTAACTTCAGGACCCGTGCGAATACTTCGCACCGTTAGTGTAATAACAGAAAAGTTGGGAAAATATAGAACTAAAGTTGAATGTTCATGCATAACTTTCTTCGGAATCAATCAATGCAAGAGTTTAAAAGCGCGAATGAAAGAGCTTGATCCGATGAGTGTTGTTAGGTTAAAACGAAATGCGTAATTAGAACCAAAGATATCGTAAAACAAAAGGTTTGTAAATCTATCTGACCAAACTGCGTGGTCATCAGTCCGTAGCTTACAAACTACTTAAACCTAGGTAAACTAACCTACGGACAAACACACACACCCATGCCCCAGGGAGGACTCGAATCTCCACGACGAGCAACCGCGCGCTCCACAGCGAGACGCTTTGGACCGCTCGGCTACTCCACCGCGGTACAGAAGCTCTCCGGCGAACCTTGAAAGACTAGCACTCCTGGAAGAAAGGATATGGTGGAGACATGGCTTAGCCACAGCCTAAGGCCGGCCGCGGTGGCCGAGGGGACTGAGGCGCTTCAGTCATGGTCTGCACGGCCACTACGGTCGGGGGTTCTAATCCCCCATCCGGCATGGATATTTGTGCCGTCCTTAGTTGTAGCTCTAATTCATAAGCAGTTTGTAAGTTTAGGGACTGACGACCCCGTAGTTAAGTCCCATAGACTCTACTAACATTTGAAAATTTTGAACACAACCTAAGGGATGTTCCTAGAATGAAACTTTCACTCTGCAGCAGAGTGTGCGCTGATATGAAACTTCCTGGCAGATTAAAATTGTGTGTCGGGATAGGTCAGTAGCGCGCTTGCCCGCGAAAGGCAAAGGTCCCAGGTTCGAGTCCCGGTTCCGGCACACAATTTTAATCTGCCAGCGCACACACTTCGCTGCAGTGTGAAAGTTTCATTCCGTAAAATTACTGCCATTAATGTCAACTAATGGTTTAAGAACAGACACCATATAAATAATTGCTTACGAATGGTTTCAACGGTTCCGTGAACGGAAGGAAACAACTGTCTGCCACCGACAAGCAGAACCCCAGAAATGATGGAGAAAGTGCGACAAATTCTGGCACAAGATTGATGATAGACTCTCAGTATGGTTATGCGGCACAAATCGGGAGCATCTGGAGCAGATCCTACGCTTACCCAAATCACCGCAGACAATGGTATGTACCGTGTCCTTGATAACGCCCAATTCCTCCATTGGTAATCTGTCAAGGAGACCACATTGTTATCGGATTTGATATGTATGGTACGTCAAGTTCAGAACTCAACGATTTTCTCGATAATTTTTAGGAGTCATGTCGAATGGCTTTGGCTGATTGTTATTTAAGGTCTGAAGTTCACGTACACTCACTCACTGACTCAACACGAAATATCGAAAACCACTTTACATATGAAGCTGAAATTTGGCAGCAATGTAGTTTATAGGTAGATGACGTCATCTAAGTTAGGATTTTGGAATAGGGCCGATAGTTCAGGAGATGTGGCGTCATAAACAATGATAATGTCCCCGTCATATGGCATGTGATGGTATGACTTTATCAGTCCATTATTTGAGAAGCAGAGCACTTAGCGATGTGCAACAAACTTTAAACATAATTCAATACCTTTGGGAAACTTTTTCTCGTTGTCAACCCCAGCAAAATGACGAAAGGAAAAATGTTTGTCGCTTTCTACTTTTTCGGCGTTTATGCAGTAAAATTACAGCATTTGGCACGACGTAACGATTTATTACTTGTACAGTATTAATTGTGAAATAAATCGCAATTTGCGATCAGTTATTTCTTCACTGTGCTAAGTTTAGATGAAATACTGAAGTGTTGCTAATGAAAATTTGTGTCCGGCCGGGATTCGAACCCGGGATCTCCTGCTTACGAAGCAGACTCGTTGACCACTCCGCTACCGAGGTCCCATGGCTTCACTCTACTAGGTTTAGATGAAGTACCAAAGTGCGGCGAATGAAAATTTGTGTCCGGCCGGGATTCGAACCAGAGATCTCCTGCTTACGAGGCAGGACACAGTGACCAACCCGACTGCAAAGGACTCTTCCCTGCACGTCTCCCGCCACACATATGCAAGTCTCTTCATCTGAGATACTCAAGGATTTGTCAACCTAGCATTAGAAGGAAGCGTGTGGGGTAAAAATCGCAGAGGGAGACCTAGCGACGAATATAGTAAGCAGATTGAAAAGGATGTAGGTTGCCGAACGTATTCTGAGATGAAGAGACTTGCACAGGACAGGGTAGCATGGAGAGCTGCATCAAACCAGTCTGCGGACTGAAGACCACAACAACATATATATATACCACTGAACGTACGCTCGAAATTGTATCATAGTCAGACACACATTTCACGCGGTATGACGTCATAAACAATGAGGTGCGCGAAAAACTATTACATCACGCGACAATATTGCACATTTCCTCCTAAACTACTGGACTGATTTCAACCATATTTGACACACATATTCCTTGCCGTGAGGTAACAGTTCGTGCAGGGTTAAGAATCACACACGACATATAGTTCGGGAGATATGACATCATAAACAATAGGAATCGCAAGAAACTGGATAATGCGACCAGACTTTATTTATACACTGTATCAGAATGAGAATACTTAGCAACTTGCAACAAAATTTAAAGATAACTTCAAACCTTTATTCTACTTTTTCTCGCTGAGAAGCACAGTAAAATGATGAAAGGAAAAAAGTTTCTCGCTTACTATTTTTCTGCTGTTCTTGGAATAAAACTGCGACATTGCGGTATGACGTTACAATTTATAATTCCTACACTACAAATTTTAGCCGTAGGAAATTTTACAGGCAGTATAAACACATATAGCTGAATGTACCTTTGAAATTTTATCACAATACGATACGTAGTTCATGAGATATGAGCACATAAACAGTAGCGCTCGTGGAAAAACGGCACACCACATACCACGTTTTAATCTATTACTTCTTTACTACTAATTGTACCCGTAAAATATTTTATAGACCTGAAGCACATATAAAAATGAATACATATCTCATAATTATTCATTTGTGCAACATATAACTCAATGAATATGAGATCCTACGAATTTTATGTCATTTGTTTTTCGATTGCTGTCTTTCTTTTCTTTGGATACTGCCTTATAATTTTGTACATTATGCAAGACAGCGTTATTTCTTAAAATATTCTCCCATAAATATAACATGCTTTTAGAAGAAGAAGAAAGAGAGAGAGAGAATGGATAGGATAAGTACTAACGTAAGGTTGGAATAAATAAATAAATACCCGAGCATCGGCGGGTTTTCAGCTAGTGTAAAATCCGATACCCATGTGGTCTTCTTGTGAGAGTCCGTCGCCGATGTTGTGGCAACGTTTGTCGCGCTCCCTCGAAAGTTCAGAGAAGGGCATCTCGTTTTGCATTGTCACCATACAGGGGAGAAAGTGTCACGGAAATGATGCACGAGTTGGGGTGGAAATCATTAAAAGATATATTTGCAAAATTTCCTCCCTCAACTTTCTCCTCCGAATGCGAACTTATTTTGTTAGCACCTTCCTATATAGACAGAGATGGTCATCATAATGAAACAAGAAAAATATAAAACTGAAAGATTCAGGTCTTCCTTATCCCGCGAGCCATTTGAGGATAGAACGATTGAGAAATATTACGAAAGCGGGTCGATGAAACGCCTGCCAGTCACTTAAATGTGATGAATTAAATCGCAATTTGCGATCACCTATGGCTTCACTGTACTATGTTTAGATGGAATACCAAACTGCGGCGAATGAAAATTTGTGCCCGCAGTTTGGTATTCCATCTAAACCTAATACAGTGAAGCCATAGGTGATAGCAAATTGCGATTTATTTCATTAAATGAACGCTGTAATGTCGTCACAAAATATATAATTGTATTTACATGTGATTTGGACAGTAAATGTGTAGCTGGAAATGTTTCTATGTTACCGTCACGTCTTTATACTGTTTGGCGACAAAAGAAACACGACCTTGACAGATTCCTTTTCGTCGCTTTAATTTCGGATACTAGTAGACGCAATTTAGAAACTTGCGTCAAAAATTTCAGTTCATTTGGCACTGCAGCATTGTGTATGTCTTTTAAGGACATACTATAGGGGACCGTGGGAAAAAAATGGGAGTAAAGTTGGATGTTCACGTACAGCTTTCTTCAGAACCAATCAGTGCAAGTGTTTGAAAGCGCAGATGAAAGAGCTTGATCCGCTGAGTGTTGTTAGATCAAAAAGAACTGCGTACCTTAATTAGAACCGAAGATATCGTAAGACAAACCGTTTGAAATATTCAGTCAAGGACAGAAGGATACCGCTTTTGAATAAAAATAAAGCATGGAGAGCCTTAAGTTAATTCTGATACTTGATGACAAATCTGCGAATGAAAGCCTTTCGCTTAAAGCGAAAATTAAGGAAATCGGACGGATAGAACGGCCTGACTTGACTGACTTTAATTTACAGCAAGGACATCCCCATAAGAAATGCACAGAAAGAAATAACGTTTGAGTGTAGAAAAAGGAAGGCGAGAGTTTTGTAAATTCTGATACTTGATGACAAATCTGTGGATGAATATCGTTTGTATCAAAATGAAGAAAATGGGCCGGGTAGTTTGATATAGCCAACTGACTTTTTTTTCGTAGATTCTTATAATGTATAATACTGATAATACAAATAATACCGAAGTGCTGCTTTACGTGGCAGATATTATTTAATGTTTATAAATACAGCAATAGGCCTATTTCGGGTCTGTGGCCATCATCAGGCAATTTGCGGAAAAAGATTTTGGGTTAAAATAAGTAAAATAGAGCTACTTTCAATTTTGGTACATTTTTTCGTGTGCCGGCCGAGGTGGCCGAGGGGACTGAGGCGCGCCAGTCACGGTCTGCACGGCCACTACGGTCGGGGGTTCGAATCCCACCACGGGCATGGATATTTGTGCCGTCCTTAGTAATAGTTCATAAGTAGTTTGTAAGTTTAGGGACTGATGACCCCGTAGTTAAGTCCCATACGCTATACAAACATTTGAATATTTTTTTCGTGTTATAGTAGCCCAGAATTACGTCCATATTACATCTTGGAGGTATAATTTTATTTCAATAACTGCATATAAATGCAGTCTAAATATTTTGTAAATCGTATTTATATTACTTCATGTTCGTCAGGTTGTTAATTTGTTATTGCTATTTTGTCGGGACTGATGACCTCGCAGTCTAGTCCCCTCTAAACAACAACGACAACAGCTATTCTGACATTTGTGTTTGAGAGATCCTCCAGCGATGCTCTATGATTACAGTTTGTTTATTACTTTGTATCGTGGAATCTGTGGTATATTAGTGTGATCTTTGTTATGTTACGATCACAGACATAGGTATATAACTAGACTGGCAATGCTGTATACAATATCATTGGTGTCAATGAAGTCTCGCCGCCATATTTCTATACTACAAATGTTTAAGTAGTCGTGTGTGTTATTACAGAATACAGCCATAAAAATACGGATGAACTGACGTAATTACGCTGTCTTCAGAGTTTTGACATATGGGAAACACATGTGTTGTATAGGTGTCTTTTTTTTATGTGTTTTATCCATTTCAGCAACTGTTCAGTTTGTACATTAATGAAATGCAGCAACCAGTTGTTTGTCTTTTTTTTTATTTAGTTGAAATAAACTTTGACACATACAGTAATGGTATTTTAAATGTGTTTATTTCCGTCAACAGTTGCAATATAATTGTTTAATAACATGTTTCGATCACTTGGATCATCTTCAGATCTTATAGTTGCGTCCGCAACTCGTCTGGCTGGTACCAATTAGTACTCAGCCAGACGAGTTGCGGACGCAACTATAAGATCTGAAGATGATCCAAGTGATCGAAACATGTTATTAAACAATTATATTGCAACTGTTGACGGGAATAAACACATTTAAAATAACATAGTGCAGTTGCGGACACTCTCCAATCGACCATGTCGACTATAATGATACAGTAATGGGTTGCATTGATTTTCTGTTACTATTAAACTGTGCCAATTTTATTCAACTTCAGATTTTCTTTCAGTAGTACTGTCATCATAAAAGTGTTGTTTATAGTGGATAACAGCCATTCTTATTCTTTTGAGAGTTCCACGAAATCTACAAACTGTCTTGACACATACACCAATTCCTCGAGTTTCCTGTTTTTATTAATCGGTTACTAGTTTCTGTCATCTTCGGCTTATCTTTTAATAGTGTGCTATTCATCGTGGGAAACACATACCTTTAACCGTCTGAGTACTTTTCATTTAACTACAGTCTGCTTTAACTCTACATAAAAGTGAAATTTTACTTACCATCCCGGCGGCATCACATGGTTATATTGGCAACATCAACAAAATGATAGAAAGCCCTCGCCAAATGTTAATATTCTTTTAGACATCCACAGAGAGTGACTTGATTAGTGTTTCGTACAGACGATGAAGGGAATAAATAATGCTGTTCCTGCTCTGTGGTTGACAGGTTCTTGTATGTACCCTCGTTCACTCAATAAAAGTAATTGCCCTTGTAATTTGCGTCGTCACATGTGGGCTAATGCCAATTTCACGCGACTGACAACATAATCACGCGAGCTGACAGGACTAAAATGGACCGTACGTAACACGTTCTTTTCATAACACGGTTCGCCTATGTGTTAAATTCAATGATTGCCGAAGTATTAGCTCCAATGCAAATCAGGTTGCTTCAAAAAGGCGTTTGACGCGGTGCCACACTGCAGACTGCTAACGAAGATACGAGCTTATGGAATAGGTTCACAGATTTGTGACTGGCTGGAAGACTTCCTAATTAATAGAACGCAGTACGTTGTTCTCGACGGCGAGTGTTCATCAGAGACGAGTGTATCGTCAGGCGTGCCCCAGGGGAGTGTGATAGGACCGCTATTATTTTCTATCTATATAAATGATCTGATGGACAGAGTAACTTGTAATTTGCGGCTGTTTGGTGATGATGCTGTGGTGTATGGGATGGTGTCATCTTTAACTGACTGTAATAGCATACAGGATGACGTAGACAAAATTTCCAGTTGGTGCGAAGAATGGCAGCTAGCTCTCAATGTAGAAAAATGTAAGGTGATGCGCATGAGTAGGAAAAACAATCCCATAATGTTCGGATACAGCATGAGTAGTGAGCTTCTTGATGCAGTCGCGTCGTTAAAATATATAGGCGTAACATTGCAGAGCGATATGAAATGGAACGAACATGTAATTATAGTTGTGAGTAAAGCGGACAGCCGATTTCGGTTTATTGGGAGAATTTTGAGAAGATGTACTTCACCTGTCAAGAGACCGCGTATAATACGCTTGTACGACCACGTCTTGAGTGGTCAAGTGTTTGGGACCCGCAGCAGATCAGTTTAAAGGAAGACATAGAGACGGTTCAGAGGCGAGCAGCTAGGTTTGTTGCCGGTAGGTTCGACCAATGCGCGAGTGTCACGGAAATGCTCCGGCAACTCAATTGGGGGATCGCTGGAGGAAAGACGACGTTCTTTTCGTGAATTTCTGTTGAGGAAATTTAGAGGGTCGGAATCTGAAGCTGAGTGTAGTACGATATTGCTGCCACCTACTTATATTTCAGATAGTGATCACAAAGACAAGATAAGATAAATTAGGGCTCTTACGGGGGCATATAGGCATTATTTTTTCTCGTCCTATTTGGGAGTGGAATAGGAAAGGAAATGCCTAGTAGTGGTACAGTGTACCCTCCGCCACCCAGCCGGGATTCGAACCCGGGTGTCCTGCTTTCTAGGCAGTTGCGCTGACCCCTACATCACTGGGGAAACAGTGATCACCGCACCTGCAAGGACTACCTAAGCACGCCTCCCGTCAGATACAAATTCCCAGCTATCGCGATCAGATGAATGATATTGATATTTCATAGAAAAATCTCTTTCTAATTTTTCTGAATTTTCCAATTTTTCGGGAAACTTTTCCAAATTTTTATTTGATAAGATAGTTACTCTTGCTTTGAACGACAAATATGCAAAGTTTTTCGCAATCAGACGAATGATATACATATCCCATTGCAAAAAGCTCTTTCAGTTTCTGGAGAATTTTCAAATTTTCCAGGTAACTTTCCCAAATTTTTAATTCATAAGAATGTTCATCTTTCGCTGAACGTCAACTGATCAAAATAAACGGTTCTCAACTTATAGTATTGAGTACATTTAGAAACACATTGAAAAAGAAAGTTGGTTCGAATTTTGCGTCTTTTCAACTGCCCCATTTTTTTTTACTGAAAACATTTGCAAGACCATAAAAAACAAAAAAAGAATCACCCCTCTCGCTACAAACCTTGTCCTGCAAAGTCGTACTCAAGTGATGCTCTTAGAGCCATTTGGCATATGATTTTCATTCATAGAAAAATTAGCTTTGGGTTTTTCCTAAATTTTCCTACTTTCCGGGCAACTTTTCTGAATTTTTATTTCATGCGACCTCCCTCTTGCTTTCAACATGAAATGTACAACATTTTATCGAATTTGGACGAAAGGTATTGATAGCACACTGGAAAAAGCTGTTTAGGTTTTTCCCTATTTTCCTCATTTCTGGACAACTTTTCCATATTTTATCAACGTTTAAACCTTCCCTGGACTTACACGAATATTTCAAGACTAAAATTAGCCAAATCGGTTCACCCTTTCTCGTGTTTTAGCGATACTAACGAACAGCAATACATTTATATATAGTAGAAGCTGACCTCGGGGAAGATCAGTTTGGATTCAGGAGGAACGTAGGAACCCGGGGGGCAATACTCACTTTACGTCTTATCTTAGAAGATAGATTAAGGAAAGGCAAACCTACATTTTTAGCTTTTGTAGATTTGGAGAAAGCTTTTGAATTTGTTGACTGGAATACACTCTTTCAAATTCTGAAGTCAGCAGGGGTAAAATACAGGGAAAGGAGAGTTATTTACAACTTGTACAAAAGCCAGACCGCAGTTATTAGACTCGAAGGGCATGAAAGGGAAGCATCAGTTGGGAAGGGAGTAAGACAGGGTTGCAGCCTTTCTCCAATGTTGTTCAATTTGTACATTGAGCAAGCTATAAAGGAAAGCAAGGGGAAATTTGGTGAAGGCATTAAAGTTCCGGGGGAAGAATTAAAGACATTGCATTTTGCAGAGGACATAGTAATTCTGTCAGATACAGCAAAGGACCTGGAAGAGCAATTGAACGGAATGGACAGTGTACTGAAAGGTGCTTATAAGATGAACATTAACAAGAGCAAAACTAGGGTAATGGAGTGCAGTCTAAGAAAATCGGGTGATGCAGAAGGAATTAGATAAGGTAACGAAGCAATAAAGGAGGTAGATGAGTTTTGTTACTTGGGCAGTAAAATAACAAATGATGGTCCTAGTACAGATGATATAAAATGCAGACTGGCAATGGGAAGAAAAGCATTTTTGAAAAAGAGAAATTTGCTAACATCGAATATTAATTTAAGTGTAAGGAAGTCTTTTCTGAAGGCATTTGTGTGGAGTTTTGCCTTGTACGGGAGTGAAACATGGATGATAAGCAGTGTGGACAGGAAGAGCATAGAGGCTTTTGAAATGTGGTGCTACAGAAGAATGCTGAAGATTAGGAGGGTAGATCGCATAACTAATGAAGAGGTACTGAACAGAATTGGTGAGGAAAGGAATTTTTGGCATACCCTGACTAATAGAAGGGATCGCTTGGTAGGACACATTCTTAGACATCGAGGAATCGTAAATTTAGCATTGGAGGGAAGTGTGTGGGGTAAAAATCGCAGAAGGAGACCAAGAGACGCGTATAGTAAGCAGATTAAAGTGGATGTGGGTTGTCATTGTTATGTGGAGTTGAAGAGGATAGGGTATTGTGGAGAGCTGCATCAAACCAGTCTCCGGACTGAAGACCATAACAACAATATACACCCCGTTTACATGGGCTCCCAAAACAGGATTTCGTAAACCGATTTCCATTTCCGCTTTTGGTTGGTCATGTAAACACTCCAAAATCGATTCTGGACATCCGCTTCTCTAAAGCGGTTTTCCAGATCCACAATCGATTTTCGTGCCCATGTAAACGCAACCGTTTTTGAAGCGTTCTTGGCTTGTCAGATTGTGTTTTCTTGTTAAGTATTTTCGGCACATATGGAAAGAGTGATATTTTCTAATGTGAAATAAATGTATAAATATTAGTGTGAACATAAATCTGTGCATTTAAATAAAGAAAAATAGCGATTGTGCGAACTAAATAAGGAACTGAATCAGCTGTTTTCCAGCCGCCATGTTAAGTGATCTAGGAAATCCGATTCAGGCTATGCCATGTAAACACGACAGCGAAAAGCGGTTTACGAAAATCGGTTTTCGTCTTCCGGAAGATGTGTTGCATGTAAACGTAGTGATATATAGATTGGAAACTTGCACCTGTATGTGACAGTAGGCAGTTGGTAGCCTGCTCCTAAGCTTGAAATACGGCGTCCTCGGAAGTCGGAGATAGGTTGCAGCCGCTGCGGATACAGCTCTTGAGACTGAAAGGGTCGGGCCTCGAACCGGCGGTATCCGGACAGCGGAGCCAAGGTCGGGCGTTGCGTCAGCATTTGCCGCCTGCCTGCTTTCACGTCCATCTCGCCGCTGCCCGCTGCCAAGCTTCCTCATTTCTCTGCCTGAGGTCTCTACCTCCCAGACTCACTCATTACTCAGGTTTTTTCCCCTCAGTCGATGCATTACGACTTGCGGTACGCTGGTGGCGTTAATTACACGGTAAAGTTGGCCATAGTTTCGACACCTACTACGGGGCGTCTTCTTCAGAATAACTGTTTGCAGAGTACTCATGTTGAAGTTTCTTCAAATTATCCTACGCCAAAAGCACGCGTATCTAGTGAACATCATGGAATTCTTCTAGATAAACTGAAGTATCGTGGTATGAATGGGACAGTCTACAAATGGTTTAAATCATACCTAACAGGAAGAGTGCAGTAAGTTGAAATTAGTAGTTCTCACAACATGCAAAAGACATCTGATTCCTCAAACTGGGGAAAAATAAAAATGGGGTGCCACAAGGTTCGGTCTTGGGCCCTTTGCTGTTCTTAATATATATTAATAACTTGCCATACTATATTCATGAAGATGCAAAGCTGGTTCTTTTTGCTGATTCTACAAGTATAGTTATCACACGTGACAGACAAAAACTAACTGATGAAATTGTAAACGATGTCTTTCAGAAAATCATTAAGTGGTTCTCAGCAAATGTACTATCATTAAATTTTGATAAAAAACAGTACATACAGTTCCACACAGCAAATGTAATGACACCATCAATAAAAATAGACTTTGATCAGAAATCTGTAACATAGGTAGAATATTCAAAAATTTTAGGTGTAAGCATTGATGAGGGGTTGAACTGGAAAAAAACACATTGAATATCTGTTGAAACGTTTGAGTTCAGCTACTTATGCTATTAGGGTAATTGCAAATTTTGGTGATATACGTCTCAGTAAACTAGCTTACTATGCCTATTTTCATTCTCCGTTTTCATATGGAATCATTTTCTGGGATAATTCATCATTGAGTAAAAAAGTATTCATTGCACAAAAGCGTGTGATCAGAATAATTGTAAACGATGTCTTTCAGAAAATCATTAAGTGGTTCTCAGCAAATGTACTATCATTAAATTTTGATAAAAAACAGTACATACAGTTCCACACAGCAAATGTAATGACACCATCAATAAAAATAGACTTTGATCAGAAATCTGTAACATAGGTAGAATATTCAAAAATTTTAGGTGTAAGCATTGATGAGGGGTTGAACTGGAAAAAAACACATTGAATATCTGTTGAAACGTTTGAGTTCAGCTACTTATGCTATTAGGGTAATTGCAAATTTTGGTGATATACGTCTCAGTAAACTAGCTTACTATGCCTATTTTCATTCTCCGTTTTCATATGGAATCATTTTCTGGGATAATTCATCATTGAGTAAAAAAGTATTCATTGCACAAAAGCGTGTGATCAGAATAATTGTAAACGATGTCTTTCAGAAAATCATTAAGTGGTTCTCAGCAAATGTACTATCATTAAATTTTGATAAAAAACAGTACATACAGTTCCACACAGCAAATGTAATGACACCATCAATAAAAATAGACTTTGATCAGAAATCTGTAACATAGGTAGAATATTCAAAAATTTTAGGTGTAAGCATTGATGAGGGGTTGAACTGGAAAAAAACACATTGAATATCTGTTGAAACGTTTGAGTTCAGCTACTTATGCTATTAGGGTAATTGCAAATTTTGGTGATATACGTCTCAGTAAACTAGCTTACTATGCCTATTTTCATTCTCCGTTTTCATATGGAATCATTTTCTGGGATAATTCATCATTGAGTAAAAAAGTATTCATTGCACAAAAGCGTGTGATCAGAATAATTGCCGGAGCCCATCCAAGATCATCCTGCAGACACTTATTTAGAGAGATAGGGATCTTCACAGTAGCTTCTCAGTATATATATATATATATATTCACTTATGAAATTTGTTATTACCAATCCCACCGAATTCAAAAGCAATAGCAGTGTACATAACTACAACACTAGGAGAAAGAATGACCTTCTCTATTCAAGGTTAAATCTAGCTTTGGCACAGAAAGGGGTAAATTATGCTGCCACAAAAGGCTTTGGTCACGTATCAAACAGCATCAGAAACTTGACAGATAGCCAAAAAGCATTTAAAAATAAATTAAAAGAATTTCTGCATGGGAACTCCTTCTACACTATAGTTGAATTTTTAGTTATAAATTGGTAAATCTGAAAAAAATAAAAAATTAAAAAAATTTAAAAAACCTTTAATAAATTAAAATAATTGTGTCATTTAATACTTAGTACAAAGTAATAATTTTTAGAGACACCTTTCATTAACTTGACACGTTTCACATCATTACAAAGGGTCATATTCATGATCTATGGAACAAGAACTAATCTAATCTAAATCTAATACCTGAATGGACAATCTAGCAGATGGAAGACACTAAATAACGGCCTACCCCAGGGCTCAGTTCTGGTCCCCATCCTGTGCCTGCTCATATATATCCAAGACATGCCACACACGTATTCAGTATGCAGACGACCTAGCAATATAATTGACGTTTATACCTTTTACACTGCTAGTATAATGCTTTATTTAGTTATTTACTGAGCTCATTTCGTCTTTTATTCCCAACATCAGATTTTCTGTATTATAAATGAGGTAATTTATAATTAGTAACTACAGTTAGATAACCGGTCATATATAAAGTTTTATGGCTGCTACATTTAATTTACTTACACTGAATTTGGTTCTTATTGCAGTCCTTTCTCCTTTTGTTACTGATTGTATTTAATTATTATTGGCTTATATGTCTGCAACAGATTTTTTATTTTCCACCTCAATAATAAAGATATCTATATTCAAAGTGTTTCAACGACATTATATGTTTACATAGTTACCCAGATGTCACTGTAGCAATCAGCTAATTTATTTTCCTTGGGTTTATAGCTTTGGGGGGGGGGGGGGGGGTGATGTTTATGGTGCTACTGTGGAGTGAATATCTATGGCATGTTTGAGGCTATGCATTTTCGTGGCTAAAAATGTGAATAAAATTTTCAATGTTTCTTTTGAGTTTGAGCTCTGTTTATTCATTGAATAAATTTAGGGGATCTATGTAGGCAAGTGAATATAATTCAATTCCGTAGATGATACTCATGATTGGTCCCTTTTCCGTGATGTGAAGAATTTTCGTGTTTCATTTATAGCCCTTATTTCGTGTTTTTAGGTTTGTAGGTGTACATAACGATTGTTTTCGGTGCTTCTGGTGTGTTCTTTATATCTAATTTCGAAGTATCTGCCAGACTGCCCTATATAAAATTTTGACGTGTATTTCATACAATTTTGTAGATACCGGTTTTTTTATATATGGGAGTTACCGTTATTTCTTTGTAGATTTTGTGTTTGAGGCTGTATCTATTTTCGTATGCAAATGTGATGTTGTTGTTTTTGAAAATTTTATTAATTTTGTTAAAAAATGTTTCCTAGATAGTGTGGTTACATTATTTTTTTTCTTTTTCTTTATTTCGGCCGCAAAGTAAAGAAATTATTGAACTAGCATTAGTCATCCAGACTAAAGACCATAACTACTGCCAACAACTACTGCCAACAAGTACTGACGAGCTACGTGGTTAAAGTATGCGATTACTTCCATAACTGGAGACGTGAACCTATCTCAAATTAAACTGAAGATACAGCATTTAACCTTAATAATAAAGAAGCCCAACACTATGTACCTACGCATCCCCCTTGCTCATTTGTTGAAATTCAAAGAATAGAGCTTTAAGATTTAAAATAAACTTGGCTCTAGAGTGTACTTACTTCGCAAACAAATGGTTGTGACAAAAAGTCACGTAAGAGTCAGGCGACCATATTGAAAATTATGTAATAGGTACATCAGTGCTGGTGCTGTTTTGCAAAATGCTGAATAGGTCGCCAAGGTAAAACTTGTTAACTGGTTGTAAAATGACTTTGTTGTTGTGCAGTTCGGAGATTGGTTTGATGCAGCTCTCCACCCGACTCCATTCTGAGCAAGCCTCCTCATCTCCTCATAAGAACGGCAACCCACATACATTTGTATTTGCTTTCTATACTCATCTCTTGGCCTCCGTGTGCGATTCTTAACCCCAAACACTTCCCTCAAACGCTAAATTCACGATTCCTTAAAGTTTAAGAATGAGTCCTACCAATCGATCACTTCTTTTAGTCAATGTATGTCAGAAATTCCTTTTCTCCCCAATCCCGTTTATCTTTCCACCGAACTTCACTAATCCCCACTATGTCTAACTTCAACCTATCCATTTCTCTTTTTATATTTTCTAACCTCCCTGCCTGACTAAGGTTCTAATATTCCTTGCTTCGTTCCGTAGAACGCCAGTGTTGTCTTTCCTGATGACCACATCCTCCTCATTAGTCTCGCTCGGAGATCCGAATGGGGGACTATTTTACCTCCGGAATATTTTACCCGAGAGGATGCCATCATCATATGTTCATACAGTGGAGCTGCATGTCCTCGGGAAAAGTAACGGCTGTAGTTTCCCCTTGCTTTCAGCCGTTCGCAGTAGCTGTGTGGCAATATCACATTAGCTGATAATACAAGGCCAGCTCAGTCAATCATCCAGACTGTTGCCCCTGTAACTACTGAAAAGGTTGCTGTCCCTCTTCAGGAACCACACGTTTGTCTGGCGTCTGACTTTATTATCCAAAATTTACGCATTTCGTCGATATGCATCACCAGGAATCTACCATATATATATTCCCGGCTGCTCCCCATCGGAGGTTCAAGTCCTCCCTAGAGAATTGGCGTCGTCCTTACCGTAATTTATTTTAACTAGTTTGTAGGCGTAAGGAATGATGGTTTGGTCACTATAGCTTTACAAACGTTTGAATAATTGATTTTGTTATGTGCGAACATAAAAGAGCAGACTGACTAAAATCAGGATCAACATCACCAACACAGGTACAAACTTTCAACACGTGGTAGCGTTAGACTCGTGACCGCACTAAGTTGTGGCGTTGCCATAAAGGAAGCCAAAAATGAATCTAATGTACGGTATTTGACTGAAAGTGAGAAACTTCCAAAAATGTTTTAACGAATTATTGCATTTGTGAATTACTACTAATCATAATATGTCCAACACGGTTACTAGGAAGGGATGATAAAAATACAAGCTACTTTATAAAATAAATATCCAGTAATTGGAATCATTACTATACATTATGCCACCAACATGAAAAGTATAACAAAATAAACAGCATTTAGAGATGACAATTTTTTTTTCTTTTGTTGCATACCATTTGACACTGGTAAGGTAGCTTACCTTTACCTTTTGCACAGAGGCCACATATATATCTTATATAAATTGCCGAAGTCGGGTAGTGATCCTTTCTTCAATGCAGAGGCACTCCTAGGCCCTTACTCTTAAGGGAATCAGTTTGCAATAACCACGAGTTTGAGTTCTAGTGAGCAGGGTAGAGTTGCAAATTTGTATCTGACGGGAGGCGTGCTTGAGTAATTCGTGCAGGTGTGGTGATCCCTGTGTCCCCAGTGGTGTAGAGGTCAGCGCAACTGCCTAGAAAGCACGAGCCCGGGGTCGAGTCCCGGTAGGGGCACATTTTTAACTTTGCCCATTCCCAGTTAATGTCATACATTCAGTGAATATGGGGTGATTTGGTCATTTGACGAATTTGCATCAAGTGGCAACAAGTGATCTGAACTAGTTGTCAAATGTGGGCATTTCAGCTTAATTGTACACTACCCGAAACATTTAGCAGATGAAGTGAGATATCTTGCAGAATATATATATATATGGTAACGTATTTTATTCAGTTACTGCTTACAGTTATGATACAGTTAAATATTTTGTTGTCTCAACTCTTATATGGCGTTTACTTAGAGCGACGCACTATGGAGCTACCATAATACACTTCTGGCCATTAAAATTGCCACACCACAAAGATGACGTGCTACAGACGCGAAATATAACCTACAGGAAGAAGATACTGTGATATGCCACTGATTAGCTTTTCAGAGCATTCACACAAGGTTAGCGCCGGTGGCGACACCTACAACGTGCTGACATGAGGAAAGTTTCCAACCGATTTCTCATACACAAACAGCAGTTGGCCTGCGTTGCCTGGTGAAACGTTGTTGTGATGCATCGTGTAAGGAGGAGAAATGCGTACCATCACGTTTCCGACTTTCATAAAGGTCGGATTGTAGCCTATCGCGATTGCGGTTTATCGTATCGCGACACTGCTGCTCGCGATCCAATGACTGTTAGCAGACTATGGAATCGGTGGGTTCAGGAGGGCAATACCGAACGCCGTGCTAGATTCAAACGGTCTCGTATCACTGGCAGTCGAGATGACAGACATCTTATTCGCTTGGCTGTAACGGATCGTGCAGCCACGTCTCGAACCTTGATCAACAGATAGGGAGAACAACCATCTGCACGAAAAGTTCGACGTTTGCAATAGCATGGACTAGCAGCTCGGAGACCATGGCTACGGTTACCCTTGACGCTGCATCACAGACAGGAGCGCCTGCAATAGTGTACGCAACGACAAACCTGGGTGCACGAATGGTAAAAGTCATGTTTTCGGATGAATCCAGGTTTTGTTTACAGCACCATGATGGTCGAATCCGTGTTTGGCGACATTGCAGTGAACGCACATTGGAAGCGTGTATTCGTCATCGCCATACCGGCGTATCACCCGGCGTGATGGTATGAGGTGTCATTGGTTACACGTCTCGGTCACCTCTTGTTCTCATCGACGGTACTTTGAACAATGGCCGTTACATTTCAGATGTGTTATGACCCGTGGCTTTATCCTTCTTTCGATTCCTGCGAAACCCTACATTTCAGCAGGATAATGCACGACCGCATGTTGCAGGTTCTGTTCGGGCCTTTTTGGATACGGAAAATGTTCGACTGCTGCCCTTGGCGAGCACATTCTCGAGATTTCTCACCAATTGAAAACGTCTGATCAATGATGTCCGAGCAACTAGCTCGTCACAATACGCCAGTCACTACTCTTGATGAACTGTGGTATCGTGTTGAAGCTGCATGGGCATCTGTACCTGTACACGCCATCCAAGCTCTGTTTGACTCAATGCCCAGGCGTACCAAGGCCGTTATTACGGCCAGAGGTGGTTGTTCTGGTTACTGATTTCTCAGGATCTATGCACCCAAATTGCGTGAAAATATAATCACATCTCAGTTATAGTATAATATATTTATATGCGCGTTTATCATCTGCATTTCTTCTTGGTGTAGCAATTTTAATGGCTGGTAGTGTATTAAGAAGTCATTCAAGTTGCCCTGTAATCGGTATGTGATCACCTCGGACAATCATTATAGTTACACACCAGCATGGTATGGACAATAGGAGGTTATAAATCATCTATGGAGGAATATCCAGCAACCGTTGTAGGAGGTTCTGGTCTGGCTATATGGTGAACAAGCTGGCCACTCTATTCGTTCAACCAAGTTATCATCCACCTGGAGGAACCCATCTCCTACGGCACCAGTGTACAGCACAAGAAAAAGTCGAAGAATATCATTTATGTATCTCTAAGCAGTCAAGGCGCCATTCTGAACGACATAGAGGTCCGTACATCCACCAATACTGTCTCCTGCCCACACTGTTCATCCACCACCATGATATGATGATGTTTCCCGCAATAAGCAGGATTGTTCTGAGTTCCAGGTTCTCTTCAGAGGAGGGAACAACGATTATTCGACTGAACACAAAATCTTGACTCAACTCACCTGTGAACAGAACCCGGCGCCATTCGTTGCGGCTCCATTCCTGATGTGTCACTCAAATGTGCCGTGCCAACAGACGGACAACCTCCGAAGAAGTCCGACGCAGCAACGGACGAAACGTTAAGAAGCAGCAAGATTCCAAGAACACGGCCTTACAATCCAGAAGATGTAATAAAAATGTTCAAATGCTTGTATAGCTTATGCGACTTAACTACGAGGTCATCAGTCCCTAAACTTACAAACTACTCATGAACTAACTAATACTAAGGACGGCACAAATATCCATGCCCGAGGGGGGATTCGAACCCCCGACGGTAGTCGCCGTGCAGACCGTGACTGGAGCGCCACAGTCCCTTCGGCCGCCGCGGCCGGCGAAGATATAATACCTACAATGTCAACCGGTCGTGAAAGCCTTTATCAAGAGATTGAACTATCAAAGATAATGATTGCAAAAGAAGGAAGTAAGCTTACAGTTCAAAGTCTCGTCGACAGCGTGGTCATTAGAGACGGAGCTCACGCTTGGATTTTTGGGTAAGGATGGGGAAGGAAATCGGCCGTGCCCTTTCAAAGGAACCAACCCAGCATGATGTACAAGATGTTCAAAAGCTTGTAAATCTATGGGACGTACCTACTGAGGTAATCAGTCCCTAGGCTTAAACTAACTTAATCTAACGTAAGGACAACATTCACACACCCATGCCAAAGGGAGAACGCGAACCTCCGACGGGGAACAACCGCGCGGTCTGCAGCAAGGCGCCTTAGAGCGCTCTGCCATTCCACCGTAGCATTCCGGCATTTGCTTAGAGTAATTCAGGGAAATGACAATAAACCTAAATGTGGATGGCCGGAGCGAAACCACCGCACTCCTGACGTCGACTGTAATGTGTTACCACTGCACCACCATTCTCGGCGAATACAAGAAAAAGCTTTCAACCTATGGTTAGATGAACGATCTGCCAGGCACTTACAAAGGAGACCACATGGGTGTCGGATTTTAGAATTTCTTCATATTTACGGTACGTGAAGTATAGAACTTGAATAACAATCAATCAAAGCTGTTCGACACAACTCTCAAACAATCTCGAGAAAATCGACTTTGACGTTTTACTTGTACACGTAAGTACCAATATTTATAACACTGTCTTGTGATATCTGTTGGTATAGCTCAGTTACGGGGCGCCGGGGCGCCGGGGCTCAGCGCGCCCGGTCAGAGGGCTGAACGTTCTCTGTAACAAAAAACCTGAGCCAAATAATCAACTAACGACCAAGTACGAACAATAAAAACGAAAAACGACCGCAGATCATAGATCTACCCGAATGTCAAAAAAAAAAAAAAAAAAAAAAAAAAAAAGGTTGTAGCGTTCTGGGGTCTCAACCCTCCTAGAGTAGGTGGTTCGAATCATGCAGTATATATATATATATATATATATATATATATATATATATATATATATATATATATATATATATTCGTTGTGTTCGAATACCTACACAATTTTAATATCTAATGGTAATTTTTATGAAAAATGCATGTATTTTTATTTGTTCGTAATTTTCTATATTTTGTAAAATAATAATGGCTTCAATCAAAAAACGTACGTTACATGTTTTTACAGTATCGGCTTCACTATTACTTGACGACGGTAGTCTATCATTGTTAAGTTTGTGAGAGCTATTTTTTCGTCGTTTGCAAATTCAGTTACCTAAAACATTTAGGGATCTCTAATTCCATGTGTTGTGTCAGTTTTTATGTGTGTGTAGACGAGATGAACACCTTGTCGTCGCTTAAAACGATGGTTGAGTAGCTTAGCTGCTTGGAAAGCCATTAGTAGTTATGCCGAAGACTTTCCAAAACCAGTGTCGTAGCTGAGAGACATTGTAAATTATTGATACCAAAGACGCTGCTTTTTATTAAATTATTTAATACGACAGGCCTGTTTCGACGTGACTGCCATGTCAGGTGTACCTTGTAATATCGCTGTTTATCTTATATGTATAGGTTCTTATGTACATATGTAAAAGAACTGTTGTTGTTATACCTCTTGTATAGCTGTATATATGTTTTTTTAATAATTCGTATGTTGTCGATGTTTGAAATTAAATTTGAAAATATCGACAACATAAGAATTTTTTTTTTTAAGTGTGTATACAGCCATACAAGAGCTGTAACAACAACAGTTCTTTTACATATGTAAATAAGAACCTATACATATAAGATAAACAGCGATATTACAAGGTACACCTGACATGGCATTAACGTCGAAACAGGCCTGTCGTATTAAATAATTTAATAAAAAGCAGCGTCTTTGGTATCAATAATTTACAATGTCTCTAAATGACATATATGACGCGGTGGGCCCAGAAGATTATAAGTGTCGGAGCTCTTCACAAACTGAACAATCAAAGACTACCGTCGTCAACTAATAGTGAAGCCGATACTGTAAAAATGTACCGTATGTTTTTTGATTGAAACCATCATTATTTTATGAACTATAGAAAATTACGAATAAACAGAAATACGTGCATTTTTCATAAAAAATACGGTTAGATATTAAAATTGTGTAGTTATTCAAACACAACGAAACAAATAAAAATATAAATCAGTTACTGCAGGATTTGAACCACCGACTCTATGAGTGTGAGACCAGAACGCTTTCAGCTATGCTACACCAACAGATGTAAGAAAGACTTTTAATTATTGATACTTACGTATATATGAGAATTTTTGAGAGTTGAGTCGAATGGCTTTTTTAATTGATTGATATTTGTGTTCTGAACTTTTCACGTACTGTATATATATATATATATATATATATATATATATATATATATATATATAATTCTAAAACCCGATACCCATGAGGTTTCATTGTCAGATGTGCTTTTCAGAGTACCACCTGTAGACGTAGATGTAGGTGTGATACGTGCCCTTCTTGTTTAAGGCTCCTATAAACCCGAGCTGAACTGTCCGCCATTTTTTTCCTCAAGCTGCAGGCGTTGCCACGTTCCGGACGAGCTCACGCGTTACCTCGCGTTTCATTAAACTCGCAAACTACTCACTGTATCAACGTGAAACTTTCATCAGTGTGTTCGTTAAGAAGTACACTACATTTTCACTTTAGTCTTATTTATGGCAATAGTTTATAAACAGCATATACTGATAGTTTAGCCGGCCGCGGTGGCCGAGGGGACTGAGGCGGGTCAGTCACGGTCTGCACGGCCACTACGGTCGGGGGTTCGAATCCCCCCTCGGGCATGGATATTTGTGCCGCCCTTAGTGTTAGCTAGTTCATAAGTAGTTTGTAAGTGTAGGGACTGATGACCCCGTAGTTAAGTCCCATAAGCTATACAAACATTTGAACATTTTCTGATAGTTTACGACCATGCTCTTTCTGACGACGATACGGAATTTTCTACACGCGAGAAACTTTTTTCCTGTTGAAGTTAGGTGAACACATTAAGCGAATGAAATGTTCAAAATACATCAAATTTTCATCCTCTTCAAACTCTGTGAGAACTGTATGGGTTGAGATAATGTCAGTTAAATATGACGCACTGGGATCCATCCGCCCGTCTAGTAGTAACACGTCTTCCATATTAGAGCTCCTAATAACTAGGCACATGTTGTTACTGCATAACATCCATACTTGATGATAGTGGTATTGACTTCTTTTAGCCCATTAAATTTAATTGTTGCACACTACAAAAGTGCTGTGTCTGTACGTAATACGCAATTTAAATTTTTCAGTTATATGAAAAGGATATTCTAAATATCTCAAAACAGAGTGCTTTATTATGCGAGGAAATGAGAACAAGTCAGTTCGTTAGCTAGTGAAGAGATCCTTGCCATCTGTCATTTTCAAGTATTCTCACATAAAATCTTCATTAGATCTAGTAACTTCCGTTCTTTTACTGCCAGACATTAAACTAAAAAGTTCAAATGTTTGTAGAGCTTATGGGACTTAACTACGGGGTCATCAGTCCCTAAACTTACAAACTACTTATGAACTAGCTAATACTAAGGACGGCACAAATATCCATGCCCGAGGGAGATTCGAGCTCCCACCCGTAATGGCCGTGCAGTCCGTGACTGGAGCGCCTCAGTCCCCTAGGCCACAGCGGCCGGCAGACTTTAAACTGAAGGAAATGTAACTCCTAGTAGGTTTTGGAAACTGAGTAGTAGTTCTGAAACACAATGGACAAGAAGAAAAAAAAATTGTGAGTGACCAAGAAATATCTGCAAATCGAATAATAAATCGCTAACTTTACTCTTTTTCATTCTACAAATATATATTTCCTTGAATAACGCGACAGTTTTGCGTAGTAACCATGCGGCAAAATACTCCCCTCTTTGCATGTTATCAAATTACAAATTACAAATGTTTGTTAAGCTTATGGGACTTAACTACGGGGTCATCAGTCCCTAAACTTACAAACTACTTATGAACTACTTACGAACTAGGACGGCACAAATATCCATGCCCGAGGGGGGATTCGAACCCCCGACCGTAATGGCCGTGCTGACCGTGACTGGAGCGCCTCAGTCACCTCGGCCACCGCGGCCGGCTGCATGTTATCATTTGTCAAAATATCATTTTGATACTTCAAACCGTGTGTGAGATACGCAATGATTCATTCTGGCCTTATAGCCATTGGAAATGAGTGCGCTAAATAAAATAAAGTTTAGCGGTATGAGTGAAAGGTAAAGATCTCCTCCTAAGTCGAAAATAAAATTCAAAACTTTAGGAAAGTTTCATCCGCAGCAACAAATGGTGCAACAAGCACCAAACGGAATATCATAGCAGCCTCTACTTTTACTGGAAACTATTCCTAATGTAGCGCAGTCTCTTATTTCGAAGCCAATATGTTATTAACTATGACTATTAACGAAATGACGAGCATTTCGTCACAATGCTGACATATAAGGATTTAAGTAGCGGAAAAATATTTCTACCAATTAGTTTTTGCGAAATCGTTTGTGATAAATGGCAGGGCATGCGCCTCTACGCTGCTAGTGCAGCGCGGCTCCAACCATGTTGGGGAAAACACGGCGGACGATTCAGCCTGGGTATTCAGGAGCTCTATTCTTGTTGGTGTTGCGTTTTTGATGGCCAGCAGTGTAGCAGACTGTCCAGTTGGGCCCTTCTGGTGATGACTGTACACAAGTCCCGGCGCTGCCTTGAGCGGACTGGTAATAGGAAGGGTCTGAGCGGAGCCTAGGGTCCGCTTTTGGTGGTTCGCCCACTTGGGAGCCATGTGCCTGACGTCATGCAGTGCTATCACAAGGAACGCCTTGTGCACGCCCTCTGCTGAGACCAGCCGTAACTCCTCGTATTGCGTCTCTTGGAGTTTGGCCTTGCCGCGGAGCACACTCCATGAGAGTGACTCTGAGTGTGAGCTGTAACCGAAAACGACTTGTAGTCGTGCATCAAGCATGCGACCATTCGGGTTGATACAGCATACGAAATCAATGCTGATTGACTGCTGTATGTTATACTAGCTGAAAACTCCGCCTGTTATTTATTTTTATATATAAACTCGCTGGAATAAGTAAATAAATATCCGGGCAACGCCGGGTTTTGCAGGCACTAATAGATGGGAACAATGGCAGGAGGGTGTCCATAATCAGGAAATCAAGGAAAAACTGGGTATGAACACCATAGATGAAGCAGTTAGAGCGAACAGACTGAGATGGTGGGGTCATGTTACACGCATGGGAGAAGCAAGGATACCTAAGAGACTCATGAGCTCGGCGGTGGAGGGTAAGAGGAGTCGAGGTAGACCAAGAAGAAATTACTTAGATTCGGTGAAGAATGATTTTGGAGTAAAATGCATAACATCAGTAGAGGAATCAATGTTAGCATTAAATAGGGGATCATGGAGGAATTTTATTAGAGGTACTATGCTCCAGACTGAACGCTGAAAGGCATAATCAGTCTCTAATGATGATGATAATGATGATGATGATATAAACTAGCTGAAAACCCGGCGTTGCCCGGGTATTTATTTACTTATTCCTGCCATTTTTCAGGAAAATATTCATTTGTATAAGGACTGTATGTCTGTAAAATTTCTTGGGAATACAATTAGTGGTAAAGAAGTAATACATTAAAACTTGGTTCGTGATGGGGCAGGTTTCCATGAACGTTACTGTTTACGTGCTCTTATCTCATGAAATACGTGCCGTACTGTGATACGATTTAGAAGCTACATTCAACTATATATGTATATACCATCTGTAAAATTTCCTGTCGCTACAATTTGTAGTGTTCAAATTATAAATTGTAACCTCATACCGAGAGCTGTAGTTTTACTACATAAACAGCGGAAAGTAGTAAGCGAGAAACTTTTTTTCCTTTCATCATTTTGCTATGGGTGTCAGCGAGAAAAAGTTTAATAAAGGTGTGAAATTATGTTTAAAGTTTGTTGCAAGTCGTTAAGTACTCTTATTCTCATATAGCGTATTTATAAAGTCACGCCGCATTATGCGGCAGTTTTTTACGATTCCCATTGTTTACGACGTTATATCTCCTGAACCATGTGTCGTATGTGGTTCGCACTCGTACGGCAATTGTTATCTCACGTCAGGAATATGTGTACCAAATTTGGTTGAAATCGGTCCAGTGGTTTAGGAGAAATTGAGTAGCATTGTCGCTAAATGTAGCAGTTTTAGACACGTTTCATTGTTTATAACGTCATATCTTGTCAACTATATATCGTATGTGATTCTTACACTTACGGCGACCGTCCTCATCGATTGAAGCTTACGTGTACAAAATTTCATAAAGATTGGAACAAAACAGGAGATTTGTATGCAACACGTACAGGTATACGGACAGTGCTTTATATGTTAGATGTCTAGAGTGCAACAATTTCATTTTATTGAACTAGTTTCGGTCCTTCTTTTAGACCATCTTCAGGAATTGTAGCTCCATCGATATCGTCAGTGATGCACTGGAAGGCTCCCAGTTACCTGCCAGCTCCACGACATCGATGGAGTTACAATTCCTGAAGATGGTCTAAAAGAAGGACCGAAACTAGTTCAATAAAATGAAATTGTTGCACTCTAGACTGTTCTTCTTTATATATAACTAGCTTAAACCCGCGGCTTTCGTGTGCTTATCCTTACAGAGAAAGAGCTGAAGACATTGTAGCACGCATAGACAAAAGATATGCTCTGTGGCATTACGTTTCGCTGTATGTAACCTCCTTGCTATATAGTCGCAAACGTCATCGCTGCCCTTCAGTCCAATTTTTTTTATAATCTGACGACTTTCAATCACCATATCTTCCACCCCCTTATAGCTATTGGCATGGAACTGCTACGGTGTACAACAGGAGACTTATGACAACAATTACACACATACCATTCGTTTGCGTTCTGTAGGTTTCGCTGCAGAGCGAAATATTAACACACACACACGTAGAATTTTATATACACCGATAACGTATATACTCCACCCTTTTATCATTATCAACCCTCAAGCAACAATGCAACCAATAAAACCATTTTCAAAGAGTAAATGTAATTTTCAAAGAGTAATTATTGTTCCGCATTTCGCGTTATATTCTTCAAATTACTAAATATCTATCAGATAGTTATAAAACCGTGCCTAAAACCTTCCTCAGGCATAAATTAGTAACTGTACAAATATTTAAGTCTGCGTCTTGTCGTTCGGACGTGAAAAGCGTACATTTAACAGAGATTCACACACACACACACACACACACACACACACACACACACACACACACACACACACACATATATATATATATATATATATATATATATATATATATATATATATGTGTGTGTGTGTGTGTGTGTGTGTGTGAATCTCTGTTAAATGTACGCTTTTCACGTCCGAACGACAAGACGCAGACTTAAATATATATATATATATATATATATATGTGTGTGTGTGTGTGTGTGTGTGTGTGTGTGTGTGCATCTCTGTTAAATGTACGCTTTTCACGTCCGAACGACAAGACGCAGACTTAAATATTTGTACAGTTACTAATTTATACCTGAGGAAGGTTTTAGGCACGGTTTTATAACTAACTGATAGATATTTAGTAATTTGAAGAATATAACGCGAAATGCGGAACAATTATCCGATCGCCATAAAACCGTGACTAAAGCCTTCCCGGGGTAGACATTAGTAAATTAACAAATTTTCAGCTTGTTATGTCTTGTAGTTCAAACGTGATAAACGTACACCGAACAGACATGCACATTTATAGATACAGATAATGAATGTTTGTCTGTATGTCCTCTATATGTTCATAAACCATTCAACAATTCGGCAGTAATGTAGTATATAGGTAGAAAACGTCAGCTAAGAAAGTATTTTGTGATAGGTGCATTGCGGAGCATACTTATCCTACTGAGTCACGAAATCTACAGTTTCATTCCGATCTTCACGAAATTTCGCACTCTTGACTTTCAAAACAAGAGGAAGTCCATCGTCCGCATCTGACAGAATTACAATGTAATCTAAAAAACCATATGTTTTTATTTCTTCACCCTGAACTCTAATTCCTTGTCCAAATTTCTCTTTGCTTTCCTTCACAGCTTGCTCAGCGTACAACTCTAATAACGATTGTTTGGTTAATGTACAAGTTGTAAATAAACTCCCGTTCTCTATATTTTACCCATGCTGACTTCAGAATTTGAAAGCGTGTATGGTAATCTACATTGTCAAAAACTTTCTCATAATAGCGTGCATTGCAATCTACATTGTCAAAAACTTTCTCATAATACCATAGCCAGAAATGTAGTTTTTCCTTTCCTTAATCTAAGTCATAAGGTGAGTATTACCTCCCGTGTTCCTATATTTGCCCCGAATCTGAAATGATCTTCCCCGAGGTCAGTATTTATCAGACTTTCCATCCTTCTGTAAATAATTTGTGTTAAAATTTTGCAACCATGACTTATTAAACTGATGGTTCTGTAACGATCACACTTGTCTGAGCCTGGTTTCTTTGGAGTGGGGATTATTATGTTTTTCTTAAAATCTGAGGGTATTTCGCTTGTCTCATACATATTACGCACCAGGTGAAATAGTTTTGTCGTGGCTGGTTCATCCAGAGACTTCAGTAGCTCTGAGAGAATGTCATCTGCTCCAGGGTCCTCGTTTTGGCTTAGGTCTTTCAGTGGTCTGTCAAATTCATCTCTCAGTATAGTATCTCCTATTTTACCTTCATGTACTTCTTCTTCCCTTCTTATAATATTGTCTACATGGTATACCAGCGGAAAACCCGGCATCGACCGGGGATTTATTCATGCAGTGACTCTTCTTTTCATCTGCTTCTAGCCTCTCTTCGTATTCATCCTCCAACTCCCAAGTCTCGATCCTCCCCATCTCTATCAATTTTCGTACTTTCTCGGTCCACATCCCCCTCTGTCTGTAGTTTGACATGTACAATAACAGCCATGATGAGTTGCAAAACAGTGAATACGTACCTAATTTTAGGTTGATTAGTAACACGGCTTTAAATTCTGTTGCGCCTTAGTCTACAATATGTTTCGTACGATAGTCACCTTCCACTTCTTTTGAACGTCATGTGTGCAAAACTTCATTAAGATCTAAATAAAACTGTATATTCATTATTGTGACATAAAGTCACAGAGGAGGCAGGCGACAATGATTAATAATGAATGAAGTATGCAATAAGCTGCATAGGTCGCTGTATTGATAAAGTCATAAAGTGGTTACAATATAACTTTATTTGACGCGTTTCGGCCTGTCAAAGGGAAATAATAATTGTACAATATGAGAACAGAAATATTGCAAAAACAATTTACAAATTTTGTAAGAAAGATAAATTCATAAATTTAATTAATCCATTATTATATCCAACATTACGAAGCAGGATGGTAGACACTCATTTAAAGTATATAAGAAACCTACAACAACCGACATTGTAATACATTAACAGCTCTTGTCACACTAATGGCCAGAAACTTTCTGCCCTACGCTGTTTAGTCGATAGAGCCTTCAAAGTGCCAATGAACGAAAAAGACAGAATCACTGAATTTAACATCATAAGACAGCTTGCTAAGGTGAATGGTTACCAAGAAAACGTAGTGAATAACTTAACACGAAAGGAACAGCGTGCAAAATCAAATAAAAATGGCACGGAAAATATCAAGAGAGTAATGGTTCCGTATTTTAGTAATCTATCTCAGAAAGTGGCCAACATACTAAAACCTTTTAAAGTAGAAGCTGCTTTTAAAACTAATAATACGTTACATTATAAATTACGGAATAACGTAAACCAAGAGACTGATAAATAAGACAAAGCAGGGATTTTTGTAAGATACAGTGTAGTGGTTGCAATGCCAACTACATTGGTCAGACCGGTAGATCGTTTAAAGTTAGGTACAAGGAACATATGGACGCCTTCCGACTTTAATAATTTTGACAAGATCGCTGTACTACGCATATCCGTGAAACTGGCCGCCCATTAAAGCGGATTGAAGATGACCTTAAGATTTTGCATAGACAGGATAAGGGAAGAAAGTTAGATCTGCTAGAACAGCTGGAGATTATAATACATAACGCTAATAGCGACGTTTCATTAAATGAACAAGTTCAAGGTAATACATACAGCTTTTTTAAAAACTTTGTGTACATATTATAACAAAAGTCGTTTATTTTAAATTTCAACCTCTGTCATACTGTCCAAATGATTTCGCGACACCCGAATGTACCCACTGCCTTGTGGATGATCTTTGGAATTTAGAGGTCTTTGTTTTCATGTGCATACGTGCGCCCCAGTCGTGTTGTTGACTCGGTGCATTTCGGTTGTGTTATGCGCCGCCTGTGCTGGGGTCTGGTTTGAATTCTGACGTAGCACAATATGTTGAGGACCTTTCTTCGTAGACACGGTTACAAGGGAAGTAACCACGTTTTCTTTTATTACTTTTTACATTTTTATTGTCTCATGTTTTAAGATTCTTGCACGGATTATTTGATGATGAGGGCTTGACCCTTTAAACGCCTCATATTTTAGTGTTTTTACACGAAATCTCTGGTTGAGCCTACTTGGCAAAATAATTAAGATAAATTCAGCTCACGTACCCAGTATACATTAATTACAAGTACGTCAGTACACATCGTTCCATGTTCTTTTCGTAACATCAAGGAGCAGAGTGAGGGCACAGTAAAGGTACAGTACATGTTTACAGATTTTAGTCAACAGATGGCGTGCCGTTCTTAAACATAATGCCTAGTGGCGCCGTGACAAGTGAAATTACGCTAGACAAGATTGAAATTTATACAAAAACAAAAATATTACTTTTTACAAATGCTTTTTACACCATGTCCTATGGGTAACAAAATGAATACATGCCACATATCTTGTCATAATACAAGTCATGGGTGGGCCAGAATAGTTGATCAAAAGAACAAATCGTCGGGTTGCAGAACTGAAACATTATAAACAAATTAACAAATTGACAAAGTATATACATACAAGTTCACAGGAAATAGGTTGTAATGATGAACATCATAACGATGGTCGTACATATACAGTGACAAGAAATACTGTAGTAATACCAAAAAAAGCCGTTTGTAATATAATTGTAATTTCAAACGAACCGTTCATCTGACACGAAAATTGAATAACCTAATTGGTAGAGGAGAAAATTCTCTACATCTTAGCTCCCTTATGTTTTTTTCATATCTCGTATCGTTTGAGACATTTGCAAAAATAACGGAGATTTGACACCCTCCATTGAATTAACGAAAACCAGCCGTTTGGAGATATCACGTGACATTTCTCGCGCTGAACTCTCTCTGGCATACGCCATCTTGCGTTGCGTATTTGATGATTTTCTTATTGTAACTTACACGTTGTTATTTCGAAGCAATGACGCATTGCGGATTAACAAATACACATCGTTCTTCGTGCGATAAATGATAATCTAGTGTCTACAAATGCCATATTAGCATCAGTTAACAACGGCCATCAATACTGTAAGATAGGACGTATTTCCTGATTGATAGTACGAGGCAACTGAACATCATTCACAGGATCGAATGTGTAAATACACTGGCTCTCTCTAAATTGTGATATGTTGCTCAAGTCATCCCTATCGACAGACAATGTATTGCACAAATAAAGAAGTACATAGGTTGGTTTGTGTGGAAAGGTAAACTATTCCGGGTGGCCAGGGATCAGTTGACACAACCATTTGCTGAAGGAGGCTTATCTTTAACTGATTGTGAGGCAAAATGTTCAGCCCTGATTGTGAAAAATCTCATATATACCCTAAAATTACCGGCTAGTCAGTCAGATTTTCTAAAGGCTGGGTTGGGTATCGTAACAGGCAATAGAGGTGACAGAAGGCTACCGGCAAATCTACTGCGTACATTGCAAACAGCAACCTGTGTTTTAGAGAAATCTCCCAACGTAACGTTATATACGACAAAGAAAATATTCGAGACCATTGGTGTAAAAGCTCCGTATCCTCCAGCAATCCAAAAGAAACACAAAGACTTAAATTGGAAACCTGTCTGGTCCAATTTTGCAGATAAATCAATATGTTCAACGTTGCGCTCATCAGCTTACATGTTTATAAATGATTTAATCCCGACTGCTGGCCGTCGCCACAGAATAAATCTCACCGGTCACCCGTATTGCCAGCACTGCGGATTGGTCGATACTGCCATCCACCGTGTGGTAGGCTGCTCCAAAATAGCGGATCTGTGGAAATGGATCAAATTTAAATCGGCAGGATTGCTGTCCCTGAGTGTAAACGACATCAACACGAAGAAACTGGTGTACATGGATGTCAAGGCTTTCCCAGTGTCCAAGACTAGAACTCTCACTTGGTTCATGTATTCGTTCATCAACTACGCCCTTGCGGGAGGTGGATCTGTGAGCGACTTTCGACAATTCATCCTCCGTGCAAGAAGAGAAATCCTCAACGATCCATGGAAAAGAGAAAAATTTTCGCCGTTCATTCACATTTTGTAAGATAACTTGTTTCACAAAATTATAACTATTTTGTAAACAAAAAAAAAAAAAAATAGCCGTAGCGTAGTGGGCAAGGCATTAGACTATGACGCTGGAGGTCGGTGGTTCGGAACCCGTCAGTACCTAAATTTTTTGTTCCGTAAAGGGTTTCGGACACTCTTATTAATTAATGTTATATTATTTAGATTATTATTTTGGTCCAAAATGATTGCAAAAACTTGTAAAATTACAAATCTAAAGTGGGCCGATTTTTTTTTTTTTTTTTTTTTTTTTTAATGGGTGAAGCTTCAGCTATAGGTGTACGAACCGCCGGCCGCGGAAGCTGTTGCGTCGGCACTGGGCAGGTAGAATAGAGGAAGCGGCACAGCTGTCAGAGGACGCGGTCGCTGGGAGAGCAAAAACAGCGGAGGACGCGATTAGGCGCAGTAGGGGGGGGGGGGGGGAAGGGGGGTGGGGTGGGGAGGAGGGCATTCACCCGAGCCGAGGTCAGCGTCGCACGCAACAAGTGCCGGCCGTCCGTGGGCCGCGCGCTGCCCCACATACGTGACGCTAGTCTGCATGAGGCGGCGCAGTACCGACAACACAGGGGCACCCCAACACGGCACTCACGCCACAGGCGATCACCACCAACCCCACTTATCGTTGCAGACCTCTTTCACTAAATCTGTCCTCACACATCCAACCGGACCTCTTCCTTATCTCTGTTTCCTGGACACCCCCCCCCCCCTTCGTTTCCTTGTACAATCAGGGGATCATGTGAAGGGTCCAGGGAAAGAACCAGGTAAGTCACAATTTCAATGAAACCCAGAAAACGATTTTTTAATTTTAAAACGCAATAAGTACATCTCATACAAACTAATGTTTTCAAACCATATAAAACATTGAAGTCCTGAGTATAGAGAACAAAATGAGACCGTTTCTATGCTGTTCAACATTGATAGCACGAAAATAAATTAAAAAATAAAACATTGAAGTCCTGAGTATAGAGAACAAAATGAGACCGTTTCTATCCTGTTCAACATTGATAGCACGAAAATAAATTAAAAAAAAAACTATGAACTTTTCAGGAAAGAAACCAGATAAGTCCATTAAACAGAAAGAGAACGGAGCATATGAGTCAGCTATTCCTTTCCCTTGTATGAACGTATGTGTTAACGTCATTTCATTTATTATTATTGTTGTAATTTCTAACTTTATTCTTATTGTTTATAATATTATAATTATCATTTCTAATGCTATTATCATCAATTATAATTTTATTATTATTATTATTATTATGGAAAATCCCAGATCTGTTCCAAGTTATCAATCATGAGGCAATCAATGGAAAAATTCCACTGCTGCTGGACCACAGAACTTCACGAGGCTCATTAAATCATTGTACTTTGCTGTAGAAAGTGACCTGCAGACAATGGAGAATTTTGTTACATATTTTTACACATAATCAACATTAAATAAAAGTTTTAAGGGTAGCATTAATAAGTCATGTTGCAATTACCTGTACCTGCGAGGGACAAAGAGGGTAGCTCGAACTCTCCAGCCTTATGATTTGATGGATCTCTGTCAGGCTTCCTTATGATGCTGGATACCACGTGACCATTATACGTGTCTCTCCATCAGAAGAGGGTGAATGGACAAAGTCTCAATTTCCTTCACTGGTTGGATCTAAAATGGACATTTCGGTACATATTTCTGATTTAAGAAGTATTTCCCATCGTGTGCCATTTCCTGAGAAACTTTCTCCACAATGAATGGTGATTGTTTCATTCTCGAATTTTCAATCACACTCATGAAATCCTCTGGGGTTGCCATCCTTCGTTTCAAATCTTACAGACCAACATTCCTATCACATTCCATGTAGGAATGAACTCGTTCTGGAAATGTGATCTTGATATTTCTCAATACATGAATGTTATTATGAACGAGATAGTGCAAGAAGCGGGAAATTGTGAAATTCTTGTTTTGCCCTCCAGCAGAATCACAGAACACTTGAAGCTCTTCAACATTGTTATCGAGGTATTTCATAACGAAATGAAAAAGGAAAGAAGCTACCTCGTTGGGAACGTTCTTGGCAATACCTTCGTAGTACTCATAGAAAACTGACTGCCCCGTGGAAAGATTGTCAACTTTGAAAGAATACATTGATAATTGACGCTTGTAATACACATCGTTCGTAGTTGTGTTTGGTAACGACACATTTAGCAAAATCCATACAAATTGCTTCCATCTTCTTGGTTCCCATAGCTTTATGCCTTGCATCCCTTTTGCGTTGGTAGAGTGTTTCGGGTTTCTTCTGTGAAGGACATTCATGGTTGTTAACTTCTTAATTTCTTCTTTATCTTTCTCTGGGGAGAGTGCTTTAAGTTTGGCTGAGAATTCATCACAATGAGTGCACGTGTCACTACGTGGGTATCCGAAGGATTGTTGAAATTCGTTTTCACATCACAAACATTCTCTTGATATTCAAATCTTCAGGCAAATAAGTCTTTCCTGAATCTTTTAAGTTGTAATGGCTTTGTCGACCTTTAAACTGCTTATATTACTGTATACCAACGAACTTGTGGATTCGTCCAGCTTACTGTGAAGATGTGTGTGATTACCCCTCTTGTCTTGCGGTACAGAACCAGTTAGTTTCAAGCTCTTCTGTACATATTCCAATTTGTTTTTTGTGATAGCATGTATTGCACAAAACGCTTTTGCACAAACTGGTACATCACACTTATTGTCACATCCTACGGGAATTCTATCTCTGTATGCAAATGCAGCATCTCGTAATTTCGCGTTTTCTTCTGTCTCAAGCGGCCGCTTCTGTTAACACAGAGAACTGTTATTAAACCTGCTAAGTAGGCATTTAGACTGTTGAATTTGCGTAGTATTTCAGATCTTTCTGCTTCAGTGGTGACATCGAAGCATTTAAGACGGGAACATTTGCACGACTCCCCAATTTCATGTGAACATAGCCTTAACTTCTTTCCAACATCAGCAGTTTGGCCAGTTTTCCTCCGCTTCTTGGGTTCATTTTGTGGAATTCCATCGTCTTCAGTTCCTAATGTCAACATCACTGCACAGCACAGCACATATTGATTTATTAAACGGTTCCGCAATAACAGATCACACTCAGAAACACAATGTAAAAAAAGGAACACCTGCAACAATGAAATGTCAAAGATATAATGACGCGAAAGTCTGGTGATCGCACGGCCACCTGTTGAGATGCGGTGGACTTACCTGGTTTTTTCGCTGAAACTGTGGACTTACCTGCTTCTTTTCCTGTACGCCAAAACTTTAAGGGCAAATAAATTTGTGACTAAGCTGGTTCATGCCCTGTTTCATGCTGCTAACAGATAGTCCCATTGATGGAGAATCGAATGGCATCTCTAACTCATTTGGAGAGAAAAATGGACTTACCTGGTTTTTTCCCTGGAACCTTCATATGAGATATCAACGTGTGGGTCGCGACCCCTTGCGGAGTCGGAATCCTTAAACCGCCCTCACACGGGACGTGTTATCCCAGCGTGGCGCAGGCTGTGCTACCTAGTCTAGTGCAGCTACAGCACGCTCTGAAACCACCTGCTGCATCCCACGGAACACAACGAGCTGCTCATCGTGATTTACTTTGCGACCGCGGCGCTCTCCAGCGCCCGTTGCGGGCTGGCGCGTAGATCATTGTCTTTACAAAAATGGATGTGCGTAAAATTACACGGTATCTCTGTTAGCCATCGTCGGAAAAAAATGTTTGCAAATTAATGTTAAAGGAGAGGAAGGAAGAAGAATTAGGAAGGAGAGGATTGACAGTGGCATTTAAATGAAACAATGGCGACCAGTGAAAATGTGTGCCTGACCAGGAATCGAACACGGGTCTCCCGCTTTGGGTCAGCGGTCGAATTAACCACTTTTTTTTGTGCTCTATGGGTAGTTCTAGTCCTTGCGGACCCTGATCCTGTTTGTTCGGTTTGGTTCTACGTGTTATTTGCCTCAGCTATTTTTATTACAGAGAGCGTTCAGCCCTCTGACCGGGCGCGCTGAGTCACGGCGCCCGGCAACCACTTGGCCACCCGTGCTCGCCTCCCGTCCGTCTCAAATTCTCACAAGTCGCACGCTATGGCTGTAGCGCCCCTATCGTTCGTGCCCTCTTACACTCGCCATTCCGGATTCCCGTGCGAGGTCGGACATATGACCGCATCCGTGGTGAAGTAATCGAAGCTGACGCCGTCGTCGCGCCTAAATACTTATTATTTTGGTTCGGACATGTCCGAAAGAACAGACACCACACGAAAATAATAAAAAATAAATGCTTTCTAATGATTTCTTACACTTGCATGTGGCATGCAATCGTATTTTTTTTTTTCTTCACGAAGCTCAAAGACGGTATACAAAGCGGTTGAGATAATCACGAAATTTACGACGAAATCAATTTTGGCAAAAATTCTTTAAAAAGATGTGAATGATGAAATACACCATTTGCACCAGCTCCAGTTGTCTTGCTCTTATATTCCCATTTTCACGTTGTACATATTCTGTATATTCGGAGATAATAGTTTCTGACCATATATTTTACTTGTTATACACGCGAAACAACGCTCAAGCTCGACAATGCTCGTTGTGATAATTTTTGGGAATGTACGTAAACACTGTTCCTCCTACATTGCATCTGCTTCTGTAACCACGCGCTAGCCATATTCACTTTGCACTGTGAAACTGAACTATTCCAACAGAGTACTGAACTGCAGCGTAATTCAAACACCGTGGGGAAAACCGAGTGACGTAGGGTACTGTCTTGAATTTTATTTATTCCTGTGGCCTAGAACGAAAAACTCAACAAATTCTGTCGTAGACAAAGTTCGTTCTTGTTTCTAATAAATAACGTCGAATAATGAATATCATAATTGTATTAAATTAACAAATAAGTTGATTAACCATAATTACAGGAAATGGTTAAAACTATCTGGGAGAGTGTAGATGCAAACCTGTTATTTACGTCTCTTTTCCTCCATAGGTCGTAACGCTGACCACCACGCTAATCCGTCGTCTAAAAAGAAATAAAACAAATATCGCATATTACACTTAAATTAATAAGAAAGAACTAGAAACATCAAGGAAACAAAAAAGGAAAAAATAAAAATATTTTAGAAGTATGGGGTCGCGAACCGAAGTTATTCTCAACTTCCCTGCACAGCTCAACGCGCTACCAACAACGCTATTGCTCCTCGGAAGAGAATTCTAAAACATGTTGTAATATCTTATCTATCTATGACGAAGTGTCATGAAGACGCCCCTTTGATAGAATGGCTTTGAACCGTAGCATAGGAACGATATTCTTTAACACTATACAATTTATAACATTGACTAACGTTAAATACGATGTCCTTTAAAGCTTTAGTTTCCGGTATTTTATTGTAACAAATCATATGTAGAATGATGCGTTTTCAAAAGTTCTTCAGTTTTCTGGTGCTTTAAAAAAATTATATTTATACATCGTACGCTAAAACGAAAGAAGGCACGTTCCGTTTGCAATATGGCGGAGCAAATGTTCTGCTTGTCACGTGGAAACCAGGTCACTTCTCATTGGCCACGTTCCTCTCCACGAAGCAAAAATCCAACACGCTGGATCCTTCGTTCCACGCTTGGCAGGGCAGTGGAACGCGGAAGTCCACGCTGCAACGGCACCACGTCCTCCTCCACGTGCGTTTCCACGTCCCGTGAGAGGGCGGCTTTAGGCCGCGTTCACACTGCCGGCCGCGGCCGGGTCGAGAGATAATACACGTTAGGGGCTGATGCATTCCTCTCGGAAAGAGGAGTGTAATTCCGCTGTTGGCCTTTGCTCTTCGATAACTTTTTAGACGACATATTGAAGTGCAAATCATGACAATATACTGTTTTAACCGAAATGGTAATTTCAGATTGTCACAAACGCTTCGCTTTGGTACATGAAATGTCAATTACAAGCGAATAACAATTAATTATGAAAGAACCACCAACTGTCTAAGAATGTACATGAATTGCAACATATGTGATTAAAACAAGTTGACTACTGCGGACTTGCTTTCTAGGCTGAGAAAGTTGAGAAAGGAAAGTTTTTGAGTTCGAATCCTGTTAAAGCTAAAATATTTTAGTTTCATTATGTAGGCTCTTTGTAATAGAATAGAGTACAAGAATATTTATTTATTGCAAGTCTTTTTTACAGTACTCGCCAGTTTTATTCCGTATTTGTTACGATATAGCACAGTGAAAATGTGCAGGAACGTAACAGGAGAGTTTAAATTGCTGTCAGTGAAACGAATACGAATGATATTTATAATCTTCCTTCTCACATAGACGTAGTTGGCTGCCTATTTCGAATATGTGGCAATTTCACAAATAGTTGGCTGTTTATACATGAAAATGTTCCGATTTTGCCGGCCACGGTGGCCGAGGTGACTGAGGCGCTCCAGTCACGGTCAGCACGGCCACTACGGTCGGGGGTTCGAATCCCCCCTCGGGCATGGATATTTGTGCCGTCCTAGTTCGTAAGTAGTTCATAAGTAGTTTGTAAGTTTAGGGACTGATGACCCCGTAGTTAAGTCCCATAAGCTTAACAAACATTTGAACATTTTTTTTTGTTCCGATTTTCATTTGTGTAATTAACCAGGAAACTAAGCAAGTTGCTCTGAGTGAAATAAGTACCATCAACATATGTGCTGCCGCGGTACAGTAGACGAGCGGTCTAAGGCGCCTCTGCGGAGCGCGTGGTTGCTCGCCGTCGGAGGTTCGAGTCCTCTCTGGGGCATGGGTGTGTGTGTTGTCCTTAGGTCAGTTTACCTTAGATTAAGTAGTTTGTAAGCTATGGACTGATGACCACGCAGTTTGGTCCGATAGATTAACGAACATTTGTGTTCTCGTAAGTAATAGTTATCTATGTAACACAGTAATACTGACAGTTTGTCCAGTCATGAGTGACGAATGATGTATATTAATGAACTGGTCAATTGTGGGAAACCACAATCACAAATAATTTTTCTGAAGTGCAGTAGCCAGCCATCAGTTATTTCTTAATTCACAACTATGATGTGGATCGTATAAGTAATTTCATGTGTCACCAAAATAATTTAAAATTCTGTGATATCAAATCAATATTCAATTAGTGTCATAAAATCGCTTGTCAAATTCTATAAATGAGCAAATATCGAAAATGTACTGTGTCAGTGTGTAGGAACCAGACATAATGGAAAAGTACAATTCATTTGATGCTGAACACACTGGCATGACGCTGTTTTGATTTCATTCACATCAAGTAGCATTACCATTTACAGTAACAAAATACGAAATCCGTGTATTAAACTATAACTGTTCACAGTCAAATGCCTAACATTTCCTTCATAAATATGTTGGCTGTTTATTTTAAAGTACAGGGTGTCTCACGAAAGACGCCTGCCAGGCGTCCGCGGATCGCGCGGTACGGCTCCCGACCGCCGCCACCGCATCTGCCGGCCACGGCAGCGCCCGATTCTCGGACTCTATTGTGCGCATTGAGTCGCTATGGTACGACGCGTGAAGCAGTTTCCCGTCGAGGGTTCGAATCCCCTCTCGGGCATGGATGTTTGTGCCGTCTTTAGCATAAGGAAGTTCCTAACTAGTTGGTAACTTTAGGGACTGATGACTCCACAGTTTTAAGTACCATAAGCTTTACAAACATGTGAACATTTATCCATCTCGCGGACAGTCTAGGGCGGAAGTTACCGCCGTATTAATAAAGTGTGACTTTGAGGACCATCCGCGTGTGTTACAATGATGGGCGAGTGGAAGCATCCGGTACACTTACCATTCAGTTTGTAGTGAGGTAAGCTTGGTCGTTTGGCCCCTGCTCTGGTTTTAGTATTACGACTTCATGGCTAGCAACATTCTCTCTGATTCAACCACTCTCCGCTCTCGCTAGGGACTGCAAATGTACCTGTATAAAATGTATATTTATTGACCATTGTTAGTAATTCCTTGTCCTACAGCAAGGTGGTTTCGTGGCAAAATAGTCTTATTTGTGACACAATATTAAACATGTAGCAGGGCTAGCTCAATTTCGTCATGTCTTTATCAACACAGATTTCACCACACTTCTACCTATTTGTTCCGTAACTTTCCTACTGTACTCTTTTCAATTAATGAATCTTCAATAAGGCGACGAAACACCTGCCAAGAGAAGAAGTCCGACGCCTTTACGGTCCAAGGACAGCAGATCAGCAGGTGAGTGGAACTTCCTGTCTGGGAGAAAAGGCCACCGGCAGCAACTCTTCTTGCTTCTTCTTCGTTAGAAAAACTTCAACATTTACATACGCGTTAAGGCTATCTCTTCTGGCCGAGAGACGGCCATGCCATCATCGCGATAGATGGTCACTTTCTAAATCATCATCATAGTCAGCCTTTTCCCACGTCATGTCGGGTGGGCGTTATTTTGCTGGATCCTTCTCTTCCACAAATGTCTTCTTCTTCTTCTCTGAAGCAAGTCCCCTGCTACCTTGTCTTTCGAACTCCGTTTCGGTCATCTACATCTACATCTACATGGGACACTCTGTAAATCACATTTAAGTGCCTGGCAGAGGGTTCATCGTACCACCTTTATACTATTTGTCTCCCATTCCATTCTCGAATAGCGCGCGGGAGGAAATAACACATGAATCTCTCCGTTCGAGCTCTGATTTCTCGTATTTTATTCTGAAAATAATTTCTACCTATGAAAGTGGGAGTCTACAATATATTATACTATTCGGAGGAGAATGTTGGCGATTGGAATTTCGTAAGTAGCCCACGCCGCAGCGATAAGCACCGTTGTTGTAACGATTCCCATCCCAGATCCTGTATCATTTCCGTAACTCTATCTCCCCTGTATCGTGACAATACAAAAAGAGCTGCGCTTTTTTTGGACTCTTTCGATGTCCTCCGTCAAACCCACCTGATAAGGACCCCACACTGGGCAGCAATACTCCGAAAAATTATAGCGTATGCAGTCTGTTTATTAGTTCTGTTGCATCTTTTAAGGGTTCTGCCAATAAAAAGCAGTCTCTGGTTCCCCTTTCCCACGACATTATCTACGTGTTCTTTCCAGTTGGCATCCTTTGTACTTGTATACTCTATTTTCATCTTGATAATTCTCATTCCCCTTTGCTCTAGAGATTTTCTTCACTATCCAAGCTTGTCTTGAAGTGTCTCCTGGGTAGGTTCACAGGTTACATCATCTTTCTCACCTCCTTGATCCTTCGATGTCCAGGTCTTCAACTCTTCTCCCCAGACAGTGCTCCTCTTCTCTGGGCATGTCCACACCATCTTAGCCTAATTTCTTGGATCTATCCTTTCATGTCACCCAACTAATCCACCTTAACATTCTCATTTCTGCCACGTCCATTCTTTTCTCTTGGGATTTTGTAATTGGTCAAGTTTCTGCACTATACAGCATCGCAGGCCTCACCACAGACTTGTAAAACATTCTTTTATTCTACAGCTAACTTTATCAGACAGTACCCCAAGAAATTACTTTCACTGCATCTGAAGATCTCTTCAAGGGTATCAGCTGTATCCTGAGATTGGATAGATAGCGCTACCTGGGCGCTAGCTGACTGGACTGAGCAACAAGTGAAGAACCGACAAGTGTCAAAATGAGGCCCAAGCACAAGAAGAAACTAGAATTCGTTGACGCACCGTGTTTAATCGCACGGATAGAAATTTGGACGATGCAGCCGATTCGGTGCTCGAGAAGGGTTTGAATTTTGCACCAACACCAGGGACAGCTCTGTTTCGAGGAGTTATATCTGGGATAGAGCAAGCAATTTCGAAATTTCCCAGTGACGTTGCAGAAGAGTATAACGTTGCCCTTGCTTCGTAAGATGCCATAATTGTTAAAAGTAGATTCCGCGATTATATTTTTTGGACAAATAATTGATGTTACCGAATGTTTGAATTTTGAAATAAGTTAGTTAAAGTACAGCACAAAATGAATATTAAAGCAAATAAACCGCGGATTGCATATTAAAGTTGGGCAACATACAAGCAACAGCACGTTATAAAACTTAGGAAAGCGTCTAGCTGGATCCTGCACTTCGTATTGTAGAAGCTGGAAATGATAACTTTTATGTCTTATTTAATAAATGAATGTTCGAGATACTTTCCGTAGGAGATCAATGTTCAGACTGTTCACTTCGCTTTTCATTGTAGTGTGGCCGTGGGTGGAACATGAAGTTACTGGTAATGATAGAATAATAAAAAAACATGATCGGACTTCGTGAAATTACAAAAGAAATGACTGCAGGTTCTAAAATCAAGCAAAGTATAGTATAAGGATGATTGATTGAAATTTTGCAGACAATGCGAAGCGATTGTAATGGCGTCTGAACATTAAACTATTACGGTTGTAGAGGAGCTGAAAACAATAGAAAATAAGTATTTGACGTGGAGGGAGTCATTTAAATAAAAACCAAAGAGAGGAGATGATTTTGGATTTAAATAACATATTTTCAGTAACAACTTGCATCTTACTTACATGAGTGGATACAGGTATGAAAGACGTCTGTCTACACCGATTAGATACAGACCAGAGAGTCAGTTAAACTACTATCACGGTTCAATCTTCTCGCTTGTTTGGGAGTAAAAAATGACGAACGAAATTGAATTAGTTGCATTGCGAGTCAGAGGGAACCGGAGGCGATAAGCATCACTGATCAAAGATAAACAAAAAAATTGTGTATCGTTACAAGTTATCTAGTAAAATAGACTCCCACAAAGCAGAGATTAATGCTCAGATAACCGAACAGAATAATCAGTTATCTAGTATAATAGATCTTTAGTTATCTGAGCAAAATGATAAATTTAGTATACTATGTAAAGATATCAAGCCAAGTTTTGATGGTTTTAAATCTGAAATTCAGTTGAAGTTAAACGAACATGCTGAGAAAGTGGAGAATATTCAGGGCACTCTTCAGAAACACGTTACCGAATGTAGGGAACAGTACAATAATCTTTCTGAAGAAATCAGGGCTATGAAAAATTTTACACTTCCTAGAGAAGACATAATTTCTTTAACTGAGGAAATAATTGATAGAAAACTTGCCAAAATAGAATTTAGAGGACGAGATGCTCACAAATATAAAGAACACTTGTAGTGAAGTATTCATGGCAAACGATATAGACAACAAAATTTCTATTATTAATGAAAGCTTTAGAGCAGTCTCAGCTAGTGTAAATGTGTTAAGAAATGAGACTAATTTAGAGATATCACACATCAAAGAAAAAATAATAGACACCGAAAGTAAATTATTGACTTTACAAGAAAACTTTAGGTAATACTGGTGTTTGGGAAAGTAAAATCGAAGAGTCCATCAATAAAAAAACTTAGGAAAAATGTAGTATAAATAATCATGAGAATCCCGTAGAACCCCTAAATAGTCAGTCATCCTCAAATGGATCTGCCACTCTCGTAGAAGTAGGTAGTAGTCCTGCTTTGTATAACCAGGAACAGAAAGGATCAGGGTATAAATTTACTACAGGGTCTGGAGTGAACTTATTGAAACAACTACCTAAGTTTACTCCAGGTGGTGAAATAAATCTTAATCATTTTCTTTGTACATTGTCCCGCAATTTTCCAAAGGATTGGACTGACTTACAGAAGATAGATTTCGCAATATGTTACTTACAAGGGGAGGCAAATCTGTGGGGAATTGCACATATTGATAGTTTTAGAACACGGGAGGAGTTCAAAATTTAATTTAAGGAAAAGTACATCTACATCTACATGGGATACTCTGCAAATCACATTTAAGTGCCTGGCAGAGGGTTCATCGAACCACAATTACACTATTTATCTCCAGTTCCATTCTCGAATAGCGCGCGTGAAGAAAGAACACCTGAATCTCTCTGTTCGAGCTCTGATTTCTCGTATTTTATTCTGATGACCATTTCTACCTATGTAAGTGGGAGTCAACAATATATTTTCGCATTCGGAGGAGAATGTTGGCGATTGGAGTTTCGCAGTAGCCCACGCCGCAGCGATAAGCGCCGTTGTTATAATGATTGCCATCCCAGATCCTGTATCATTTCCGTAACACTGTCTCCCCTGTATCGTGACAATACGAAACGAGCTGTCCTTCTTTGGACTCTTTCGATGTCCTCCGTCAAACCCACTTGATAAGGATCCCACACTGGGCTGCAATACTCCAAAATGGACGGACAAGCGTAGTGTATGCAGTTTCTTTTGTAGTTCTGTTGCATGTTTAAGGGTTCTTTTAATAAAACGCAGTCTCTCGTTCGCCTTTCCCACGATATTATCTACGTGTTCTTTCCAATTTAAATCTGAAGTAATAGTAATTCGTAGGTAATTTGTGGAATTTACGTCCTTCACATTTGATTGATTTATCTTGTAAACAAATAACACACAAGACAACTTAAAATTTGACCTATCCGACCCGAAAGCATACAAGTCTTGTGGTACAATTAAGAATTATTTGCAAGACTATTTTACGAAGGCGAGATTTCTAGATAAGCCAATTGATGAGGAGTATTTGGCGAAGGCCTTAGTTAGGAGATTACCACTTTATCCTCAAAAAGCCATTTGGTATAAAGGTTCGAAAACAGTAGATGAATTAATTGAAGTAGCCGAAGGTGTAGATACGCTACACAAATCTCAGGATAAAAACCATGTTAATAGGGTACAAAATAACAATAGTTCCAATAAGAAAGCTTACGTTTGCCAAGTAAAACACCAGCTAACAAACAATAAAAGTAATACTTTTAAGCAAAGTAAATTCTTTAATAGTAATAATTCAAACCATCAAAAAAGGTGTTGCATTATGAAAGCAGTTCCGATGTCAACTCAAACAGAAGAGACGAATTGTTACCAACCTTAAGACCCTAACACTTTGTTAGTGAAACAGCTGACGACTGTTAGTTACCTTAGTCGTGTATCTTGTTATTTCCTCTTTACTTTATCCTGTATTCAAATATTATGAATTATCTCGAACAGAACGATCTATTGACCCAAGGTCAACACGGATTTAGAAAATATCGTTCATGCGAAACACAAATAGCTCTTTATTCACACGAAGTGATGGCTGCGATCGACAAAGGTTCACAAATCGATTCAGTATTTATTGATTTCCAGAAAGCTTTTGACACCGTACCTCACAAACGGCTTTTAAACAAATTGCGTGGTTATGGTATATCGCCCCCAAATTTGCGATTGGATAGGGGATTTCTTGTCAGAGAGGACACAGTTCGTAGTAATCGATGGTAAGGCATCGACTAAAACAGAGGTGATATCGGGCGTTCCACAGGGTAGTGTTATTGGTCCTCTGCTGTTCCTTATTTACATAAACGATTTAGGGGAAAATCTAAGTAGCTCTCTTAGGTTGTTTGCAGTTGACGCCGTCATTTACCGTCTAGTAAAATCATCTGAAGATCAAAACCAACCGCAGAACGATCTGAATAAGATATCAGTATGGTGTAAAAATTGGTAATTGACTCTAAAATAATAATGAGAAGTGTGAAGTCGTCCACATGAGTACGAAAAGAAATCCGTTAAACTTTGTTTACAAGATAAATCAATCAAATGTGAAGGCCGTAAACTCCACAAATTACCTAGAAATTACTATTACTTCAGATTTAAATTGGAAATAACACGTAGATAATATCGTGGGAAAGGCGAACGAGAGACTGCGTTTTATTAAAAGAACCCTTAAACATGCAACAGAACTACAAAAGAAACTATGCTTGTCCGTCCATTTTTGGAGTATTGCAGCCCAGTATGGAATTCTTATCAGGTGGGTTTGACGGAGGACATCGAAAGAGTCCAAAGAAGGACAGCTCGTTTCGTATTGTCACGATACAGGGGAGACAGCGTTACGGAAATGATACAGGATCTGGGATGGGAATCATTACAACAACGGCGCTTTTCGCTGCGGCGTGGGCTACTTGCGAAACTCCAATCGCTAACATTCTCCTCCGAATGCGAAAATATATTGTTGACTCCCACTTACATAGGTATAAATGGTCATCAGAATAAAATACGAGAAATCAGAGCTCGAGCAGAGAGATTCAGGAGTTCTTTCTTCCCGCGCGCTATTCGAGAATGGAATGGGAGTTAAATAGTATAATTGTGGTTCGATGAACCCTCTGCCAGGCACTTAAATGTGATTTGCAGAGTATCCCATGTAGATGTAGATATATACTTATCTATCTTTGACTATTCCATACTGTTTCATCTCTAGGACATCAACGGTGTGTTAATGATACAGTTAACGACTGTTGCGTTTCTGACTTGTATGCATGGTTTTTCCTTTCATTTCTGCTGTGCATACCTATTCTTCCCCGACTTTCTAATTATCTTCTTTTTCTTTTTCTCTCGAATAGGAGTTACATATAACAGATTTTTGTTTACGTATGCGTGTGCAATACTGAATAAGTACCCAAGTAAATCAATTAAAGCTAGAAAACCAATAACCGATGACGCATGCATAGGTAATGAATCCACAGATGGCGTTGGAGTAGAAGTAGCGAAGTGTTACACGAAATATTAAAGAACAAGTAGTGGGACTGATAGCCACGAGAGGGTACTACCGGCGTTCATACGCTTAATGAGTTGACAGTAATCACATTTTTTTTATAATAAAGTTATGAATATTACTAACCCGAAGTATGATTACTCGTATACTTAAGTTTATTTGAAAACCTTATATGATTTCTGGATATTTGAGCTGTTAAGCTGAACCATTAATGATTACATTTGTATTGAACTGAATATGACAATCAGTTGAATACTCGCTTCAGCGGTTCATACACTGAAATAACAAGAATCGGAACTGAAAAGTAATGACCAATTAGTTGTAAGTTTTATATTTTTTGTACTTTCACATTTCGTATAGTTTCATTGTGTTTAGTATGTTTTGTAATTATATATGTCTTATAACAAAAAATATGACTTACCTTTTGGATACAAGTGCAGTTCAAAAAGAGCGTGTTACTTGTAGTTATGGAATAATCTGTAGTGTCTCGACAATTTGAGAATATTGTGGATAAGCACTAGACGTGTTGTCCCAATACTACAGATTGTATTGTTTTAATGTAGTATGTAAGTTTTATAGAGGATTATTTTTTTTATCAAATATTAGAGGGAAGGTATATATATATATATATATATATATATATATATATATATATATATATATTGTATTATGGGTGGGTTGATTACACATATATACACACATTAGTTTTAAGGGGGCTTAGGTTAGACATTTTTTCGGTTAAGTATATATATATATATATATATATATATATATATATAGAGAGAGAGAGAGAGAGAGAGAGAGAGAGAGAGAGAGAGAGAGAGAGATTTGCTAGTTGTGAAATATACATGTTTCATACGATACCAATTAGTGCAAAGCAATAATAAAGAGCCTATATACATTGTTTATAATAATATTTGAATAATGCTTAACTCCTGTTTCATAAAACACTCATTTTCCCGGGGAGGGAATAAGAGGGGAGATAATTGCTATAGAAATGAGTATTCACTAGCGCAGTCTGAAATGCAAGACCTTGGAAAATGTGAGAATTGAGGTGTATTTTTTCTCCTTTCTGTTGTAAACTTGGGATAGGGTGAAAATAATTTTTATTGTTGAACAAGTGGAGGATTAATGTTGTTAATAGTGTGTGGAGTGGCAGACCTACAGAATGGCTGTCAACATTCAACAGTTGGCAACACCACGCAAAACAAAAACACAACGCAAATAACGTGACATGTGCCTCAGGGTACTAGTGGTGAAGTGGTAAAAACGAGAATGACAACTGAATAAAACTGGAAACAAAACAACCTAAAGACACCAATCAGCACTAAGTGTAGACCAGCATCGACCAAAAAATGTAAGTAACAACATCCAAATATCATTCACTATACTTAGATGACGCGCCAGAATTGTTTATAACCTAAAATACTAAAAACGTAAAAAACTAAATATTGTAAAACATAATCATGCATACGTTAACAGGCCACTGACTGTGCCTTACAAATAAAGGCGAAATGCAGATGGCAATATAAAACTTTTATTATTCAGTTGCATAGACGGAATACATACCGTACATATCTACATTATCATACCAGTGTGTTTACCACGAAACAGGTTCTACTTTTCTGTTATGTCTTGTTTCTGTTTACTGATATAGTAGATAATCGATTTGTGCTCAGTTATGGAACTTTATGGACTATTTCATGAAACTAAATGTATGGTGATATGACAAAGAGATGTTTCTCAGGCATGTCGGACAATATACAATTTTTGTGGCACATGAAAATGGCTTTTACGTCTGAAATTGTGAATTAAATAGTTGACAACCTAATGTCCTTAAAAAGAATTGTATTTGACTGTGGTTTCCCACAAACGAAAATAATCAAGCAGACAACTATTCGCTAACGGAAAAGTATAGATCTCAGTGGTACTCGTTTCAGTCACGGTAATTCAAGCTTTTTCGTTACGTTTCCGAGCAAATACACTTTTGGAAAAGGCCGTGCTTTATAAATGGGAACTCATGGACTGACTGTGGAGCATCTGAGTAGACTCTGGACTGCATCATAAGTGTTTGCCATTCAAGAAAATACAGTGGCTCTGCTGAGGACTTTATTGTCCTAATTGCATGGGTACTGTCACACATAATACATTGTTCACTCACGTGCAATGAAAATGTGCTCTTGTACAATATTTTAAATCTTGTTCTTTGTCTACTTATACTTGTATATAGGCTGCGGCCTATGTCTTGTGACAAATAAATAAATAAAAATCCTCTATGGGGTGACGGATGGAGGATTTTACTGCAAATAATACACATAACAATTACGATTAAAACGAAATACGCGAAAAAGTAAGATTATGTCGATGTAAATTTCGAAAACGGGTGAAATAAATTGTAGACCCAATCTAGATACGTAAAAGTGATACAAAATGCACCAACAGCTACTATCTTAATTGTTATGTTTATCAATTACTGAAACCAATTTTGGTGGCCATGCCACCATTTTTAGGCTTGCATAGAAATAACAAAATTGTATGATCCACATAGTTATACACAAATACGGAAACATAATGACGTATGATGTACATATGTGCCATAATATTGAAATATTTATATTAAGGGTAGTTATGGCTTGGGTTTAAATAATTTCCAAAAAAGAGGAAAAATACATGTCTCTGGTAAAATGTAATTAATTAGTCAAGTATCAGTGATTATTAATGAATGGTTTGTAGAAATATTCTCATGAGACCGTAGTGTACAGTAATTGCATGTAAGTGTATTGTAAAATGCATAAAACATAATGTACTGGTTGATCAAAAAGTCAGTATAAATTTGAAAACTTAATAAATCACAGAATAATATAGATAGAGAGGTAAAAATTGACACAAATGCTTGGAATGACTTGGGGTTTTAGTAGAACAAAAAAAAAAAAAGTTCAAAAATGTCCGACAGATGGCGTTTCATCTGATCAGAATAGCAATAATCAGCATAACAAATTAAGGCAAAGCAAAGATGATGTTCTTTACAGGAAATGGTCAATATGTTCACCATTATTCCTCAACAATAGCTGTAGTCGATGAATAATGTTGTGAAAAGCATTGTTATGGTGAGGCATTGGCGTTGGATGTTGTCTTTCAGCATCCCTAGAGATGTCGGTCGATCACGATACGCTTGCGACTTCAGGTAAACCCAAAGCCAATAATAACACGGACTGAGGTCTGGGGACCTGGGAGGCCAAGCATGACGAAAGTGGCGGCTGAGCACACCAAACCAAACGACGCGCGCAAGAGGTCTTTCACGCGTCTAGCAATATGGGGTGGAGCGCCATCCTGCATAAAAATCGTACTTTCTAGCAGGTGTTTATCAGCCAGGCTGCGGATGATGCGATTCTGTAACATATCGTCGTTCCTCTCACCTGTCACGGTAGCAGTTAAAAAACACAATCACGCAGTTCCTCGAAGAAAAAAGCGCCCAATAACGGTAGATGTGGTAAATCCAACCCATACCGTGACTTTCTCGTCGTGCAATGGAGTTTCCACGATTGTTTTCGGTAGCCCAAATTCTGCAGTTGCGGGCGTAGACAGATCCTCGGAGCGTGAAATGAGCTTCGTCGGTCCACAACACGTTACTCAACCAATCGTCATCTTCAGCCGTCTTTTGAAACGCCCACACCGCAAATGCCCTTCGCGTCACTAAATCGCCAGGTAACAGGTCAAGATGTCGATGGATTTTGTAAGGATAGCATCGGAGGGTACGCCTAAGTGCCAACCAAACAGTAGTGTATGGAATGCCGGTGCGACGTGCGACTGCACGAGCGCTGACTTCCCCGTGCATAGACGAACCCGCTACAGCCTCCATTTCTTTCTGAACTGTCTCAGCAGCATTACGCCTTGTGCTCGGTCGGCCGCTACGGAGTCTATTGTCAAAACAACCCGTGGCTTCGAACTTCGAAATCATTCTCGCCACAGCTGCATTTTCAACGGAACTCTACCCGTTCGAATCCCCTTCCTATGGCGGTAGGATCGTAACGCTGAACTAGCATCTTCCCCATTCTGATAATACAGCTTCACTAAAAGCGCCTTTTCAGGTAACGTCAACATGCTGCGACTGCTGGTGCATCTGATTCTCTCTCTCATTACAGCTCCTTTTATACTCGATTTTCATGCGCAGTCACTGACGTTTTGCTGTCCAGCGCCCTCTGTCGGACATTTTTTGAACTTTTTTTTGTTCTAATAAAACCCCATGTCATTCCAAGCATGTGTGTAAATTTTTACCTCTCTATCTACATTATTCCGTGTTTTATTAAGTTTTGAAATTTATACTGACTTTTTGATCATCCAGTGCTTGTAAAACAAAGATAAAAAAAGATATAGGTATAGAAAATTGAAATTAGTGATTTGTGAAATGGTGAACTCCGTAGGTAATGCTGACATTCAGAAATGCTGATATTCTCATTTCAAAGGTATATATCAACTTCGGTAGCTGAAGTACACATGTGTTTACTTGATCTGTATCTCCTATGAAGTAATTGTAATGTGTCAGAGGAAATCATGTCATATACTAAAAACACTAGGTAGAGTAAAGATTGGTGTGTAAAAATTACAAATACATATTACCACATGAATAAGAGTAAACAGATGCCAATGAGTAACCATGAGTGTCTTTAGACATTGTAGTAACAATAAATATAAGGGATGAAAATGTTTCAGTATTATGTTATATACTTAAATCATACTATTATCATCTATGTTACTGTATTTCTGTATAACCATATGGATTACACAGTTTTGTTCTTTTTAAGTATAGGGCCCGAATATGGCGGCATGGTCACCGAAACTGGTTGTCAATCTGTATCTATAAATGTGAATGTTTTATGGCGATCGGATAGCTATTTATCTATATATATTAATGTGAATGTGTGTTCGGTGTACGCTTATCACGTCCTAACGACAAGATGACAAGATGCAGAGACTTAAATATTTGTACAGTTACTAATTTATACCTGAGAACGTTTTAGGCACGGTTTTATAGCGATCTGACTGATATTTAGTAATTTGAAGAATATAACGCGGAATGCGGGACAATAATTACTCTTTGAAAATTATATTTACTCTTTGAAAATGATTTTATTGGTTGCATTGTTGCTTGAGGGTTGATAATGATAAAAGGGTGGAGTATATTGGTATGGAAAGTTAAAAGTATATATAAAATTCTACGTGTATGTGTGTTAATATTTCGCTCTGCAGCGAAAACTACAGAAAGCAAACGAATGGTTTGTGTGTAATTATTGTAAACGAAGGCTTTTTAATATTTAAGACACCAGCTTTCCCTCATCCAGCAGTATACGTAACACCCAGAAGATGGCCGCTTGCAATAGTGGCCGAAACGTCGGTGAAATATTTAATATATTGACGATGCGATCTAATACCCAGAAGAGTTTTATCAACAATGTGTAATTATTGTTCGAAATCTCCCATTGTACACCATAGCAGTTCCATGCCGATAGCTTAAAGTGGGTGGAAGATATGGTGGTGCCGATAGCTATAAGGGGGTGGAAGACAAGGTGGTAGAAAGTCGTCAGATTTTAAAAAAAAAAAAAAAAAAAAAAAAAAAAAAAAAAAAAAAAAAAAAACTGACTGAAGGCCAACGATGACGTTTGCGACTCTATAGCAAGGTTACATACAGCGAAACGTGATGCCACAGACCATATCTTTGGTCTATGTGTGCTACAATGTCTTCAGCTCATTCTCTGTAAATGTTCAAATGTTTGTATAGTTTATGGGACTTAACTCCGGGGTCATCAGTCCCTAAACTTACAAACTACTTATGAACTACTTACTAACTAGGACGGCACAAATATCCATGCCCAAGGGGGGATTCGAACCCCCGACCGTAGTGACCGTGCAGACCGTGACTGGAGCGCCTCAGTCTCCTCGGCCACCGCGGCCGGCTCATTCTCTGTAAGAATAAGCATACAAATAAGGAAATATAAGAATAAATAAACAAATAAGTAAAAAAGAAATTTCTTTTAATACATCTCTTAAACAAATCGATTTGACGTTTCGTACGTTAATCAAGTGGTCGATCTGTGATATTATTACAATCATTATTGTTGAATTTCGTGATTTGATTCTTCGAAACGAGTGCATTTTTACGTGTGATTTGATCTACCAACGCGCGAGTGGAGCCGCGGATTTAGGCTAGTAATTAATAAAAATAAAAAATACAGTACATCTGCTAGTGACTTTTATACCAGGCTGAAGCCCTGCCTATAGACAAGGAACCGGTTAACTAGATATGTAAAGGTTTACTTCCGAGCTCTGACGCTAGTTGGGTCAGTCGAGTCCGAAGGGTCGGCACATAATTTAAAAAAAATCTTGAGGTAAAAATTGTTCTGTCTTTTGAGTTGGACAAAATATCGTTTAACATCAGTTGAGTAGTTTCAGAGCCTTGCGTGGCCAAACATCGTGACAACGGGGAGAGTCGGGTAAGATGGCGACATTAACGTTCATCATATTTTTTCTGGCTCTTACGTTGAAATCAGATATTTTATTTATGGAAAAACGATTTCTCAATGTATCTCCTTTGTAATAAAGCCCTTAAACCTTTCCTAAGACTTACGATCTTTTAGCTAGACCTGTTTTTGTTTGTGACAGTACCATACGTCGACTTGCCGTACAGGTACGGTAAGATGACGAAATGAACATGTTATTTAGAAAACAAGACTTTTATTGATGCTTATTTACACATCAAAAGAGTCACAGACTTAACATTTCACCTTTGCGTTCCTGTAATTAAAGCCCGTACAGTGAGCAGAACCTACTTCATCAACATGATTTTTTTTATTTTTTTTACATAGTGACCTAAAGTAGCTTCAAGGAAGTTGAACTTCCTAGCGGCGACTTTCACAAGCTCACCATTTCTTACACGCTGCATTGCCTCTTTCAATAATTCCTTGCTCTATTTCTGTCACCTTGTCTTCCTTATGAACTGCATAATTCGTCATCTTAACCGCAGTCGTCAATTTGGATTCAGGCTTGTACATGCGCACAGTCTTACACAATTAATTCATTAAACCGTTATTAAAAGTAACGATTACAAATCCAAAGGTTGCGGGTTCGATCCCAGCAAGGTCCTAAGATTTTTATCTGTCACTTTCCACTTCTTTCACCTCTGGCAATGTTGGTGATGTGAAAAACATCGAGTAGCACTGTGGTTCGTAATCCACGTTAAACTGTAGGTCCCCCTATAACTGGCTGGGTAAGTCAGTTCGAAGGTCGGAGGAAGGCAACGGCATACCACCTCTAAATAGGACCATGCCCAGTAAAGCACTAATATGTTCAAATCGTTATTAACACATCAGTAAATCCACAAAGTTTAAGACGAATCAACTCATAATCATTAATAAACAAGTATTACTTGCATGAAACTTAATAAAACCACAGGAAAAATTGTTATAAAAACAGTATCCACTTCCTAGCCCTTTTCAACAAACCAAAATGACCGAGCAGTTCTGTTTCAAGAGACACGACTGCAGAACGCTCTAAGGAAGCGTTAAACAACCTGTATATTTATCGGAGAAACTCAAAATTCGTCATCTTAGACTCCTCGTCAACTTACCCAACCTTCCCCTATGTCTCATAAATAAATATGGTCAATTGTAGTGTTCGATACCACCAATCGGCTTCGATCATAGACGTCATGTTACGTCATTGTACTCGTCGAATATAATAATCGTATTTATGTTCATTTCATGCCGCAGATAATATTATTGTATATCAGTATTTCTCTTTGGATTTCATGGTTATATAATGCAATATAACTTCATTTTGCCGTAAACTTAATCTGTGTTTTTACTTTTCTACCTAACGACAATCTCAAAAATCATGACAAACTTGAGGTGGCTTGTAATATCTGTGACGGCCCCTCAAATAATATGGATTGCTGTAGGAGAAGAAGTCAAATTATACCTACCGCAACAATGACAGAGTGTGCCTCTGTTTGAACAAAATGTTCGCTTTTGCAAGTATAAGTAATTTCAATGACCAGACACGAACCTGTCAACCACAGAGCAGCAATAGCATTAATTATCTATTTCAGAGTCAACACTGAATATCATTCCTCTCCTTCTATGTACCGGCATTTTCAAGTAGCATTTAAGGGTCGTTGACAGTATCCGTACAGTAAGCCGCCGCTGTCATAGAATTGACCTACATCTCAACTAGATAAAAACCCTGCTTTGCCCGGGTATTTTTTCATTTATTCCTGTCTTGAGTTAGTACTTCTGCTATCCTTTCTTTATCTGTCCATCTCCTTTTTTCTATAAACATGTTTTATTTATCGAAGAATATATATGAAATAAGGCAGTCTTGCATAATGTACAAAATTATACTTGCAGTATCCAAACAAAGAAAGATAGGAATCAAAATACAAATGGCATATAAAATTCGCACTATCTCATATTTATTGAATTATATGTTGTACAATTGTATAACTTTTGAGATATATATTCATTCGTATAAGTGCTGTATGTCTTTAAAATCTGTTCCAAATACAAGAAGTAATAGATTAAAACTTGGTATGTGATAGGGCGGTTTTCTATAAACGTTACTGTTCCCATGAACTACGTGTCGTACTGTGATACAACTTCAAAGGTACATTCATTCAGCTGTATGTGTGTTTACTGACTGTAAAATTTTCTGCGGCTACAATTTGTAGTGTTGAAATTATAAATTGTAACGCCATACTGAATGCCGTAGTTTTAGTCCATGAACAGCGGAAAAGTAGTAAGCAAGAAACTTATTTCCTTTCGTCATTTTGCTATGGTTGTCAGCGAGAAAAATTTCAGTAAAGGTTTAAAATAATGTTTAAAGTTGGTTGCAAGTCATTCTCATACAGTGTAGATATAAAGTCTCGTCGCATTATGTGGCAGTTTCTTGCAACTGTATTGTTTATGACGTTGCATCTCCTGAACCATATGTCGTATGTGCTTCTTACCCCGACAACATTCTTACCTCGGAAAGGAATATGTGCACCAAATTTGGTTGAAATCGGTCCAGTTGTTTAGGATGAAATGTGCAACACTGTCGTTTGTAGTTTTTCGCGCATCTCATTGTTTATGACGTCATATCTGGTGAACTATGAGTTGTACGTGTTCCTAAGACTTACGGCAACCGTCCTCAAGGATTGAAGCTTACGTGTGCAAAATTTCATTTTCACTAGAAGAAAACTGTAGATTTGTATGCAACAGTGGCGGCGCTAGGCGTCGGCGACGCCGGCAATTTTTTTAAAAATATTTATTGTTTAACGGCGCTTTTCAACTGCTAGGTTATGTAGCGACGACCTACATCTAACTTACACTAGCTTAACCAAAGGACAAACACAACATCTGTACCCAGGAGCGGAATTCGACCCACGACGAGAGCGATCTCGTTCTCCGTGGTTTGACGCCTTAGTGTGCTCGACCACTTCCGGCCGGCAGTTAGTTTAGTTGTCCGTATTTCCCAAAAAAAAAAAAAAAAAAAAAAAAAAAAAAAAAAAAAAAAAAAAAAAATCCCAACCTGGCAAATGGGCAAATGTTCAAATGTTTGTTAATCCATCGGACCAAACTGCGTGGTCATCAGTACGTAGCTTACAAACTACTTAAACTAAGGTAAACTACCTAAGGACAACACACACACCCATGCCCCAGGGAGGACTCGAACCTCCGACGGCGAGGAACTGCGCGCTCCGCAGCGAGGCGCCTTAGACCGCTCGGTCCGTATTTCCGTATGAGTGCAGCAGTGATGCAATTTTTAGTTAAATACTTCCAAAACAACTTCTTCAGTACCTCTTTAGAAAACATTTTGGAAGAAGTATAGCCAAATGTTTATATAACAACCAAAATCGTGCTCAATTCCAGTCAGTACAGCTACGAACGAGAGAAGCTTCACAAAGTTAAAATTGATTAAGGCTAACTTGAGAAGCACAGTGATCCAAGAGAGACTATCTGCGTTGTCAGTACTATCAATTGAAGCCGAAATAGTGGCCAGTATTAAGATGTGATCTTAAAAAAATTCAGTGAGGCGAAAAGCTGAAGAGTTTCTCTATTTTAATTTGTGTTTGTTTATTGTAATTTTTGTGATTGCAATAATACTTGTATATTATACTAACAAAAATTTAGTACAACGTTTATTGATGTGTAATTCAACTCATTTTATTTGCTTATATGCCCGTGCTTCGCAACGGTTGTTAAAGAAGGTCCTGTGAAAATCATGGTTCTTTGGGTTCCGGACGTAGGTCAGCAAAAACACAATCCTTGATGGATCTGTCTGTCAATAAACTCAGTTCTCCTACCCAAGATATCAAGTTTAACTAGAAGTCATTGTCGAAAACGATGAATGGTCATAAAGTTTTTCATACTAAGAGTGAAATTAATTTAAGTCCGTACTTCGGAACAATGTAAATTCAATGTTAGGTTGTGTTCATAAAGTTACACATTGCAACAGCAGCGCCGAAAGCGGCTGGCAAATTACATTTCTGAAAACTATGTTGGATAAGTGCGAATATTGATTTGTAACAGTTTTCACAAATATCTCCTTGAATAGGAATTTGGAATGAATTGTAAGAGTGTGTGAATAATGAGACACTATACAAAATAGTTTCGCATGAAAGTGCTGGTCATAATGAGATGTGACAACAACGGATGTATCTGATTCGATAAAATTTTACTTTCTATCCTGGCGGCCTCGTGTTTTTATGTTGGCAACATCAATAACACGATATAAAATCGTTGCAAAGATGACCGAACCACATAGAGTGTAGATAAATACTACTGTTCCTGCTGTATGCTAGATTTCACAACAAAATATTTGCGTGTCACGCTATTGGCTTATGACGATGTCACATGATTCTCGTTATTCTACATCTGTTGCCAACATTATCACATGGGGCCGCCGGGATATGAGTAGGACTACGTTGCATAGTTTTTCTTGACCCATCTGTCAAACGATAACACCTTTCACAGCAGAGAGATCACTGATTAGCACACACCAGTGAGCTTACTGGCACAGGCATATCAATATCTATGGCCTAAGAGACATTCATTAATGTATGTCTGTGTTTCCACCACGCTTCCACGACAGTGGTCAATGTTCCACGAGTATTTTTATCTTTGAGTCTATCTGGATTTTTATCTTTGTTTTGTGTCTCTGTTCATAGTCGGGAATGTGTGGTTGACGGAAACATGTGATCTATTTAAAAAAATTGCGTATTTGATATTCCTCGTCGTTATTAAAGTCTGAAAGGACCGCATTATCTGACGATTGAAAGAATAAACAGATTTTGACTCGTACCGGAAAGTTCGTAAGTCACAGAGTATATAGCTTTTCCTAAGAGTTTTTATTCCATATTTTGCGAATTTTGGTCGTCACACTCACCCACTGCCACGCACTGCAACCAAACACCCTTACTAACATCATTAGACCAAGGGCTATCTACCACCACAACCACGAGCTGGTGGCAGTATGTGGTCATGGAGAAAAGTCTGTGAGCACGTACACACACAAGCCTTTTATATATAGATATAGATTTTCCTCCTTACTGAAAAAAAAAAAAAAAAAAAAAAAAAAGACGAGTTCGCCGACGCCCAGTTTTCATCTAGCGCCACCACTGGACTATACAATACGTACACACAAACATACGGACACAAGATTATAATTAGGTACCGATACCAGCTCCTCGTATTTTTTACAGGAATTATTGGTATCGGTAACTATAATTGACCTATATCACTCAATTCCATTTGTATTTTACACAGCAACGTTCGGGAAAGGTACCTACAATTGACCTATATAGGTCAATTATATTGACTGACGCCAACTCTTCATCTTTATCAATAATAATAATAATTATTATTATTTATGCAGGTATCGTTGGAATTGCTAATTCTCGTTACTGATTTGTTCCTTTTGATTCTATAAAATTTTCTTATTTTTGTATTAGAATATTTTCGGGATTTTTTTTATAGGTTTCATTTTAGCGTGTCCCCATCTAAAAGCTCCACTTCCCGCGGTAATCCCGGTGTCTTCCATGAATATTGTAGAACAGTTTCCATAATCAGTATTTTATAATACTCTGATTTTTCGATGTGCCAGTATCTACTTTTGGTTCTTACAAGTAGTATTACTTATTTTGAGAAATGTTTCATTATCTACTACTCTCATGTACATTCCTTAATTCAATTTGATTTCGTTGAAAATTTCGTTCCATTACAATAATTTGTTTCACATGCCACATTCGATTGTTTAAGATTCATCTTTAAATTCGCCAAATCATCATATACGTACTGTCTATGGATCAGGTCATTCTTCAAAGTTGCCGACCGCGCTGGCCGAGGGGACTGAGGCGCTCCAGTCGCGGTCTGCACGGCCACTACGGTCGGGGGTTCGAATCCCCCCTCGGGCATGGATATTTGTGCCGTCCTTAGTCTTAGCTAGTTCATAAGTAGTTTGTAAGCTTAGGGACTGATGACCCCGTAGTTAAGTCCCATAAGTTCTACAAACATTTGAACATTTGATTTTCTTCAAAGTTGACGGGTGGTATCGGACACTAGAATTTATCCAATAAACACCGTTTTCATAGATTAACATTAATTTTATTGACCAAGTGGACATCACCATCAACGGGCTTGGTGCCGCAATTGCATTTAACATTCAGCAACTGATGTTGCGAGTTCTGAAGTCCTGCGTGCTTAGTGGCTTCTGGAGCAGTGGGTCCCTCCTCCGAATGTACTCCATTGATGGCAACTCTCGCAAGACAGCGAACCAGAAGCTATTCAAATACTGTGCTTTCACTGGAGAATGACGTTTTTGGCGTTACTCTTCCGAACATGTTTCATAATTTCTTGAGCGTGATATGATAAAGCAGCACCAGGAACAAGTATGTGATAACCACTGTCACATCTGATAGAAACTGCTTTCTTTTGGGAGTCCCAAATGAAAGCGTACGAAGAATAACTCAAGTAAACGACGCCGCCACGAATTTGACGATACTGTTTCGTAGCTTTGTCAGCCAGAGATTCAACTTTCGAATGCTCCGGTGGTGGTATGAAAAAACGTATATTTCGGCGTATCACCTTGTACACGTCATATTTCGGCGGAGTCGTAGTCGCAGCTGTCGGCACTAAAGATCTTTCCCTTTTTTTAGGTCTGACCGGTGATTTCGAGCTCTTGAATACAATATAGATTATTTTGTCTTTGCTTCCTTCGGCACTGTTGTCTTCTGATAAACCAGTACTCTGTAGAAAAGATTTGACAAACTCAGCCATGACTAAACAACCAACCTCAACATGATTTGACAGCACCACCAGCACGTTACTGTAACAACGTAACGGAAGGCAACCCATTGTTAAGAATCGCAAAGTAAAATACTCATATATTACGGTACCAGTATCGGTTGTCCAGCGTATCTGATGTCAAAATAAATTAAAACAAAGCGCGCGTAGCACACTTCCTTACCTCTGCTAGCAGAACCTTCACGATAATTTAAAGTAATAGCATCTTTACATATAGGGTGTCCCAGACCACCCGTTCATTCCTTCTGAAACTTTGGGAGGCTTATGAAATGTAAAATACAATTCCTCCTATAGTAAGTCCACGATACCGGATCGATTGGTGCCATTTGCAACTTCCGATTCCCACCGGAAGTGGGCTATTCCGGCCGGAAGTCAATTGTTTTCAATTGATTTGTATATATTCTCTTACTAATTTCGATTCTATGCCGAAAACGGAGATTTTTTTTTATATAGTCATTCTCCACTCCAAAATGCTTTCTGTATTTTGATGGCCCATCTGGAAAGAGGCATGCATAGATTACTTGATATAGGTAGATTCTCCAGACAAATAAGTTACACATATCTAATAATGCAATATATTGTTAAGGTGCATACTTGTGTACTAGAGGTCTGCATTATGTCCGATTTTTACCGGCGAGTCCCGCTCGCCCCTCTGGCTCCCGGGAGTGTGCGGCCGAGCGTCCTCTTTAACCGGTTGCGGGCAACCGAGCGCCAGCGCTCTGCCGAGCGCGCCGGACGCTCGGTCGGTCACCAGTAACCGGCGCACTCAGCGCCAGCGAGCTGCACTTCGTCAGACTGGTTAGATTAATACTTCTTCAATAGATCTTGAATACGACACTTCGTAATGATGTGGAACTTGTCAGTGTAATGAAAGGTGTCTGTACAAGATATTACATTACACAGAATGTTATATGACACAAATATATTTTGTATTCTTTTTATTTTTATTTTTTTATGTTTAGTTTTACTAATTTATATCTAAAAATTCATCCATTGAGTAGAAGGAGTTGTCATTCAGTTGTTCTTTTAATAATTTTTTAAATGCTAGTTAGCTATGTCAGGTTTTGATGCTGTTTGGTAGGTGACCGAAGATTTTTGTGGCAGCATAATTCACCCCTTTCTGTGCCAAAGTGAGATTTAACCCTTCATAGTAATATTATCCTTTCTCTTGGTGTTATACCTATGCACACTGCTATTACTTTTGAACTGGGTTTACCGCGGCGGATTAGCCGTGCGTGATGCGCACGCCCGTTCGCCATCTGGGGTTCGGGTCCCCTCTCAGGCATGGGTGTCTGTGTTATCCTCAGGTTAGTTTACCTCAGTTTAAGTTGTTTGCAAGCTACGGACTAATAAAGCAGTATAGTCCGATAGATTTACAAACATGTGAACATGTGTGTGAACTAGGTTGGATAATTAACAACAAATTTCATAAGTGAATATATATACTCTGAAGTAACTGTGAGGATGCCTAAATCCTTAAATAGATGTCTCCAGAACGATCTTGGGCGCGCTCCAGTAATTATTCTGATTACACGATTTTGTGCAATGAATACTTTTTTACTCAATAGTGAATTACCTCAGAACATGATGCCATACGAAAGCAGTAAATGAAAATAGGCGTAGTAAACTGTTTTACAGAGATTCTTATCGCCAAAATTTGGTAAAACCCTAACAGCATACGTAGCTGAACCCAAACGTTTTAGCAGACAATCAATGTATTGCTTCAAGTTTAGTCTCTCATTAATTCACACATCTAAAAGTTTTGAAAAACTCTGGTTTCCCTTCAAAACGAACGAATAATTTCGATGAACCTTAGCTACAGACTTCTGTTCAAAGGCTATATTTATTACTGGAGATGTGCCATTTACTGTACGGAACTGTATATGCTGAGTTTTATCTAAAGTTAATGAGAGTCCGTTTGCTTAGAACCACTTGTGAAAGACGTTATTTACGATTACATCAGTTAGTTCTCGTTTTATGGTTGTGATTACTATACTTGTATCATCAGCAAAAAGAACTAATCTTCATTGCCGGCCGCGGTGGCCGAGGGGATTAAGGCGCTCCAGTCACGGTCTGCACGGCCACTACGGTCGGGGTTCGAATCCCCCCTCGGGCATGGATATTTGTGCCGTCCTAGTTCGTAAGTAGTTCATAAGTAGTTTGTATGTTTAGGGACTGATGACCCCATAGTTAAGTCCCATAGACTATACAAACATTTGGACATTTTTTTTGAACTAATCTTCTTCAATGTAGAATGGCAAGTCATTAATGTATTTCAGAGATGAGAGACCACCGCTTCATATTAACAACTTAGTAATTTCTTTTACAAATGTCTTTCGTTGTTTACTATCAGTTCTATAACCCACATACTACAACTGTATATGTCACATTTAATGTTTGATAGTTGTAAGTTTAGGAATTGATGATCCCGCAGTTAAGTTCCATGAACTTTACAAACATTAAACATTTTTAAATATACTTTCTATGAGTTTTACCATTTTTATTTTAAGTCGTATGTATTCCAGAAAATTCCATTACTGTATGTGACATAAACTTAAAATAAAAAGGGTAAAACTCATAGAAAGTATAAAATTCAAGAAGACCTGTCTCAAGAAGTAAATTTTTAAATATTTTGCAAACTACTGGAGTTTCCACCATTGAGGTGATCATGTCTTCCAGTAACTGCAACGTTAAAAACTGTAATTTCTGTATGTAGTATTTCGTTTGTTTTGGTAGACAAGCGGTAATACAGTAGTCTAATCTTGCGTTATGTGCAGCGTATCTCCTTTTGGTTATCAGACCACAGATCAGCGTTTAAAGAGCACATTTTGTTCTTTAAAGCACATATTAGCTTGGACACCATTGTCAACCGTATTTTGTCGGCCTTTGCTCTAATATGCCGCACAGTGGTGGGGTGCGGAAGAACATCTTCTATATTGATTTTGCCATACGTGGCGCGAACATTGATGAGCTCCTGCGAATAATTCTTGAAGCCAATCTTACTAAAAGTATTTAATGATAGCAAACCTAATCCGCCCATATCGACCAACATATCAACAAGAACTTTCTTTATGCTAGTTGGTACTGCAAGTGGTCGGTGTAATTCTGCTCCGCATTTACTTTTGCAGTGCCGAATCATACCTGTTGTGCTTGACTGGTACGTAAGTATAGTATCGCATGTGGTACATTGCACGAAACCAGCAGAAACCTGTGTGACAGGATCCACTACAAGTGCAAAAGATTTCCAAGGTTCACTTTTCGGCTCCTCTTCCGACATGTCTTCTTCAGGACTAACGAGCCGCTCCTAATTGTCTCCACAATACTTCTTTTTGTTTCATGAATGGAGCCTTTACGACCTGTAGTTCGTTGATCCACAACGCTGTCTGCGCTGCTCAAAGCCAGGTCGGTCTAATACGATTCCACAGTGTTGAGAGCTCGGCGGTCGCGCTGTCACCGGCCGAGACTACGAGCGCGCTCGAGCGCCCGGCAGCGCTCGAGCGCCCGGCTGTGCTCGACACTTCCGCCGGTAACCGAGAGGCGGAGGGCGACCGGCCGCCCACACGGGGCATCAGACGGCCACAGCCGTGTCGCAGCGTGGGCATACCCCAGCCGACGAGCAGCGGCACGAAACGGGAAATGCTCGAGCAATGCGGGAAATGCAGAGCTCTATTGTGTACCCAATGGTACCTTGGAACGCAAGGCAATCGACCTTGCAGTGATAGGCCCATGCGGATGCACAAAGACATACTCGCGCTTTCAAGCTGCATTGAATCATATCAAGTCGATGGCCAATTATTGAACACATCCTTACAGTAGGAACAACCTCTTTCATGTACCTGCTAGTACTGTGCTTCATATTTTCGTGTGACTTCTCAAGAAACAGCAACATTTCTAAAGGGATTTGTAAGTGGAGAATGACAATTTAGAAAATAATTTTTTAACAAAACATTCTCCATTTCGGCATAGACTCGAAATTAATAAGAAAAAGTATGTCATTCCGGTCTGAATAACCAAATTCCAGTGAGAATTGGAACTTGAAAATGCCACCATTCGATCCTGCGTAGTATATTTACAACTAGGGCGTATTTCATTTTATATTTCATAAATACACTCCTGGCCATTAAAATAGCTACACCACGAAAATGACGTGCTAAAGATGCGAAATTTAACCGACAGGAAGAAGAAGCCGTGATATGCAAATGATTAGCTTTTCAGGGCATTCACACAAGGTTGGCGCCGGTGGCGACACCTACAACGTGCTGACATGAGGAAAGTTTCCAACCGATTTCTCACACACAAACAGCAGTTGACTGGCGTTGCCTGGTGAAACGTTGTTGTGATGCCTCGTGTAAGGAGGAGAAAGGCGTACCATCACGTTTCCGACTTTGATAAAGGTTGGATTGTAGCCTATCGCGATTGCGGTTTATCGTATCCCGACATTGCAGCTCGATTTGGTCGCGATCCAATGACTGTTAGCAGAATATGGAATCGGTGGGTTCAGGAGGGCGATACGGAACGCCGAGCTGGATCCCAACGGCGTCGTATCACTAGCAGTCGAGATGACAGGCATCTTATCCGCCTTGCTGTAACGGATCGTGCTGCCACGTCTCGACCCTGAGTCAACAGATGGGGACGTTTGCAAGACAACAACCATCTGAATGAACGACGAAGTCTGCAGCAGCATGAACTATCAGCTTGGAGACCATGGCTGCGGCTACCCTTGACGCTGCATCACAGACAGGAGCGCCAGCGGTGGTGTACGCAACGTTGAACCTGGATACACGAATGGCAAAATGTCATTTTTTCGGATGAATCCAGGTTCTGTTTACAGCACCATGATGGTCGTATCTGTGTTTGGCAACATCTCGGTGAACACACATTGGAAGCGTGTATTCGTCATCGCCATACTGGCGTATAACCCGGCGTGATGGTATGGGGTGCCATTGGTTACCTGTCTCGGTCATCTCTTGTTCGCATCGACAGCACTTTGAACAGTGGCCGTTACATTTCAGATGTTTTACGACCTGTGGCTCTACTCTTCATTCGATCCCTGCGAAACCCTACATGTCAGCAGGAGAATGCACGACCGCATATTCAATGTCCTGTACGGGCCTTTCTGGATACGGAAAATGTGTGACGTCTGCCCAGGCGTGTCAAGGCCGGTATTATGGCCAGAGGTGGTTGTTCTGCGTACTGATTTCTCAGGATCTATGCACCCAAATTGCGTGAAAATGTAATCAGATGTCCCTTTTAGTGTAATATATTTGTTCAATGAATACCCGGTTATCATCTGCATTTCTTCTTGGTGTAGCAATGTTAATGGCCAGTTGTGAATCTCGTGTGGGCTTAGCTGTTCTGTGTGTACCTTCAAAGTGAGGTAGCACCTTTCAAATTTCCTCACTTCTGTATTATTTTCGTTTTATAACAATTTAATTGAATATCAATTAATAAATCTGTACCGTCACCATGTTTCACAAAACATGGAAATAATTATTTGTTGACCATATAGACTTCATGCTTATTATGTGGTCACAGGTACTTTAAAACAAATAAATAAAATATCAAAAAATGTTCAAATGTTTGTAAAGCTTATGGGACTTAACTACGGGGTCATCACTCCCTAAACTTACAAACTACTTATGAACTACTTACGAACAAGGATGGCACAAATATTCATGCCCGAGGGGGGATTCGAACCCCCGACCGTAGTGGCCGTGCAGACCGTGACTGAAGCGTATCAGTTCCCTCGGCCACCGCGGCCGGCTAAATAAAATATCAATTCCTATTTTGAGCAAGTTATGAGCTGTACCACGAAATAATTAAATGTGTATTAATTGATACACTCTGAATTAAACTAATATATTTACGCCTCCAAAAATAGTGAGACGGAATGTTTTAAAGGAAAGGAGATCTACTCAAAAACTAATTTATTTCAGCCAGAAATCGAACACTCTAACTCATATGACATTCCCTACCATACTAAACTGACAATACTATATACAATATCTAGATTTTACAATTTTCGTAAAAATTAAAAAAAAAAATGTAATGACTGTCTGAGTCAAAGGATCGGGAAACTCCACGAATAGGATGTTAAAAGGTTATCTTTACAGAAATTTGAAGTTATGTATAGCAACTAACAATGAAAAGAATGAAATGACAAACCTAAATAAAAAAATACTTTAACAAAAATTCTAGACCGGGGAGCCGGCCGCGGTGGCCAAGGAGACTGAGACGCTGCAGTCACGGTCTGCACAGCCACTACGGTCGGGTGTTCGAATCTCCCCTCGGCATGGATATTTGTGCCGTCTTTAGTATAAGGTAGTTGATAAGTAGTTTGTAAGTTTAGGGACTGATGACCCCGTAGTTAAGTCCCATAAGCTTAACAAACATTTGTAATTTGTTTTTCTAGACCGGGGAATTTCACAAGATCTGGTGATGGTGCTTGCAGTACTTGTTGTTTGTAAAGCTTATGGGACTTAATTGCGGGGTCATCTGTCCCTAAACTTACAAACTACTTATGAACTAGCTTATACTAAAGACGGCACAAACATCCGTGCCCGAGGGGGATTCGAACCCTCGGCGGGAACGGCCTTGCTCATCGTAGCATAGCGCCTCAATGCACTCTGACGCTCCGCCGCGGCACAGAGCTCCACCCAATCCAAATTACAGGTAATGGCGCCGTAGCAGGCTCAGCGGCAATAAGCGATGGCAACAGGTGAGCTGGAGAATAATCGCGACTGTATTCTCACTGCGCTCTGTTATACAGAATCGACATGTAAGTCCACTAGGTATTAAGAGGCCCGTATGGCATGGAAACCTCCGCTGAACTCTCTCGTATTTTCCTCACTGCTCCTACCCACGGCAAGTTCTCCAGCGGCCACGCCCTCGCACCTCGGCCGCACGAATCTGTTAGAACGACTAATTGCGTACTCAATTGACAAATTAACTTGCTGTCTCCCTACAAAATTCTGGAGAATCAGGAACGCGTTTTCCGTGGCCACCAAGAGGCTCCGCCCACGCCAGCAATTTTCCCACAGAATTTACCGTCGCCAAGGTGATTGTCCTCTAAAAATTTTAGGGCGCTCCTACTCCTGGACCACCCCCGACCAAAAAGTTTCGCCATTTATGGCCTCTGGAGTCTACCTCCCGCTGTCCTAGACAGATGGAAAGCGTCCAGAACGTTCCACCATTCATTACAGTAAAACATTTCCTGCGCTGCTGCCTTCAGAGAACTTTTACAGATATCAGCCAGCACAGTCGTCACCATAAATGACATGGTGACCAGAGGGCCCTGCTATTGTCGTTTATCAGCCAATTTTCTCTCATGCGGAATGGCCGATTGTCTCGAAAGCAGCGCGGGGCTGGCGTCCACTCGAGACCGTCTACGAGGCATGTGTGGCACATCCCGCATGTTCCCGAAAAAACATTTCGCAGGTAAAAAGCCACCTACATCCGCCCGACCACCTCACACAACTTTTCTGACCTAGAGATACAGACGGGAAACCTCCGTAAGGGCCCGGTCACACACTCAGGGGTGTGGGGAGGGAGGGCCAGAGCAGTTCCGTAAGATGTCCCATGATGGCGCTACGGTCAGAAGCAGCCTTTGAAAGTGGCCAGAGCAGGTGGCAGGTAGCGGCTGTCCTCACACCACCTCCCCTCAAACGCCGGCACACCGGACACAGTTCTGTAAGATGTTCCATGATGGCACTGCGGTCAGAAGGAGCCCTTTAAACTGGCCAGAGCAGGCGGCAGGTAGCGGCTGTCCCCACCACCAACTCCCCTCAAACGCCAATAAGCCGGATACAGCCATGGCCACAGACAAATATATACAGACGGGAAACCTCTGTAAGGACCCAGTCATACGCTCAGGGGTGTGGGGAGGGAGGGCCAGAGCAGTTCTGTAAGATGTCCTATGATGGCGCTGATGTCAGAAGCAGCCCTTTAAACTGGCCAGAGCAGGCGGCAGGTAGCGGCTGTCCCCACCACCACCTCCCCTCAAACTCCGGCACACCGGACACAGCCGTGGCCTCATGGCAGGCGGCACGACCTCTCCCCTCAGCCTCCCCTCCACACTACCCACTGATGTGCGAGAGGCACCCTCAACAGCGCCTCTAGTGTGCTCTAACGGTACTAAGCCAGGGAACCGCCTGACATCTGCTAGCACCTTAGGGAACTACGAGGAGAGCATAGGACAGTGGTTTAGGGGGGGAGGGGGTTTCTCTGTATGTGTTACTCTGTGCCTAGAGGTTGTGGCTGCCACACAACGGGACATCGGGTGGGCGGAGGGGGGCACCCTGCCCCTCTTAAATGTCGAATTTTGCTGTATACTTCCTGCCCATACAGGTTGCTGATATAACTGCGTAGGCTTCCGCGGCCATAATCAGATGACATAAAAGTTTTCTGGGTGTTGTACCGCGTCATGATGTAACTTTCGTGTCATCTGACTCTGGCCGCGGGAGCCTACGCAATATTAGCAACCTGTATGGGCTGGAAGTATACAGCAATATTCTACAGTTAGAGATGTTAAGGAAGAAGAAAGGGAAACTAATCGACGAGTTAATCTATATGAAGAGGTGTCGGGACAAGGGCATCATACCTAAATTCCTGCAGCTCAAACCGAACATCAACACCAACAAAGCAAGAGCCATCTACAGAAGAGCCAATATATCACTACTGAAGGAGCGGATTCAGCAGGTACGAAGAAAACTTGACTCCCACAATAGAAGATTGCTGCAAATACATCTGCTGCTATCAGCTTCAATGTCGCCGATTGACTGGGATAATATCGACAAAATCACTCACTTGCAAGCATGTTCTACCGATGAAACTGCGAGAAGAGGAAATTCGAGTAGCTCGATAAAACGACACGTAATGCTACGCAACAACTAGATGCATTTCGAACAGTGATAAGTCTTTCGTCTCAGTCTTTCAGAAATGCAGCCACAGAAGTACTTAGCAAGGGTCTAAACTTTGCAATCACTCCTCAGCGGATGCCCACAGAAGAAATCATCGTGTCCGTGGAAGCAGCACTCCGTCACACATCCACGATAGAAGCAGAGAAATTTAGGCAGGAAACCATCTGTATATTATCACATGCCAAGCCGCCAAAGCACAACCACAGACGCAAAGAAAGGTCAGCTATCACAGAACTAAAGAACAACAATGAAACAGTGATACTTCAGGCAGATAAAGGGAACGCCATGATCATCTTGGACACAGTGCAGTATGAGGATAAGATGAAAGAATTATTAAATGATACCATCTACAACGAACTGAAGACGGACCCCACGGCTAAGATAATTCGAAAGACGCGAGTGCAATTAAGGACTGAAGAATTGACACCGACACAGCCAAGGGATGCATTCCTAGCGTTCCAGTTCCCCATAGAATTTATGGAGTGCCAAAGTTACACAAGGGTGGCCAACCTTTACGACCGACATACAATTTGGTTAAGTTCCTAGCCGCCAAAATAAAACCTCTAGTTGGCAAAACTGACTCGCTCTTGAAGAACGCGACACACTTTATAGAACGCATCAAGGAAGAAACAATTTTACCCACGGACATCGTGGTTAGCTTCGATGTAAATTCATTGTTCACCAATTTAGACTAATTTCTACATGGTGCGAAAATTGGCTATTAACACTAAATAATGAAAAATTTGAAGAAACACACATGACCACTAAAAGAAATCCGCTGAACTTCAATTACACGATAAATCAGTCAAACCTTAAGGTCTTAAATTCTACCGAATATCTAGGAGTTACAATTATGAACAACTTAGACTGTAGAGAACACACAGAAAATATTGTGGGGAAGACGAACCGAAGGTTACGATTCATTGGCAGAAAGCTTCGAATATGCAACAGTTCCACCACAGAGACTGCCTACATCACACTTGTGCATTATTTCTTGGAGTACCGTTCCCTAGTGTGGGACCATCACCAGGTAGTACTGACGGAAGACATTAAGAATGGCAGCTCTTTTTATCATGTTATAGGGGAGGGGGGGAGCGTCACGGAAATGTTGCACGATTTGAGGCGGAAATCATTAGAAGAAGGACGTTATTCGTTGCGTCGAGATCTATTTGCAAAATTTCAATCACCGGCTTTTACTTCTGAATGTGAAAATATTTTGCTAGCGCCCACCTACATAGGTAGACATGACCATCCCAATAAAATAAGAAAAATAAGATCGAAAACGCAACGGTTTAGTTCTTCTTTCTTCCCGCGCGCTTTTAGAGAATTGAACTGTAGAGAAAGGTAATGAAATTGGTTAATGAACCCTCTGCCAGTCACTTAATTGTAATATGCAGAGTATCTATGTAGATGTAGAAACAGACGGAACTATGTAGATGATGTGCCAGTAGACGAAACTGTTGGCATCCTACAAGAGCATGTCCCGCCAGATATATGCAAGCTGGTTTAGTTGTGTTTATCTTCGACTTACTTCAAGTGGCAAGAAAAATACTATGAGCAAACTGACGGCGTAGCAATGGGGTCCCCCTTATCCCCGTTAGCATCCGATATATTCATGGAGGCCTTGGAAGCAACGGCACTTTGTTCTGCTCCTTTACGCCCGAGATGCTGGTTTAGATACGTTCCCAATGTGGCCCCACGGTGAGATGGAACTACACAGATTACATGATCACCTGAACAAATTGCACAAGAAGATCCAATTTACATTAGAGATCGAGAAGGATGGCGCTATTCCATTCTAGATGTGGAACTTTATAGAACTAGGCAAGGCACACATGGGCACAGGGTATATCGGAAGCCTACACATACCGACAGGTATTTGTACGCCCAATCAAACCACCAACCAGCACAGAAAAACTGTTATCCGTTCACTGACGATTCGCGTGCAACGCCTCACTGATGAAGACAACAAAACAGCTGAGCTCAAAAACTACAAACAACATTTCTGGCCAATGGCTACAAGCACAAAGTGATCCACGCCGTCGTGGATACAAATAAAAGAAACCGCAGTAGGCAGGACGTCGATAGAAAACAGCCAGCAGCACGCTTACCGTGTGTGAAAAACGTCTTCGCCGGGTTGGTATCCAGCATTTCTTCTATAATAGTCACAAGATCCAGGATGTATTTGGCTCCATAAAGGACAAGATAGAGGCACTAAACGCAGCAGGAGTATACAAGGTGGAATGCGAGTGTGGAGAAGTATACATAGGTGAGACAGGGAGGGCAGTGGCAACGCGCATACGCGAACATAAACGCTACTTTCGATTAGGCCAACACAATAAATCTGCAGTAGCCGAACACCAGCAAGATTGCAGCAAAAAGATCAAACTGAACGATGCCAGAATACTCGCTAAGCAACCACGGATGGTTAAACGCAAGATAAGGGAAGCCCTCGAAATTTTGACATGAACAGAGAAGATGGACTCAGGCTTGCCCCCTCTTGGCTACCAGCCATCACAGCGGAATAGGCCGCACTGACAACACAACACGCGAGCCTCACCAGCAAGCAAATGCCAGCAGGAGAGAAACGGAAGCCCTCAACCCCATTCGTAGATGACCACCAATCATGTCCGGCTATGCAAGAAGCAATAGGCAACGGCTAACCCCCACTCTTTCCACCTCAACATCCTATCATAATAAAGTTACCATTCTTCCGCCAAACCCCCAGTAACATCGTTGATTTTAAAAATTATTATGTAATGTCTAGTTCAAATGTTTGTTAAGCTTATGGCACTTAACTACGGGGTCATCAGTCCCTAAACTTACAAACTACTTATGAACTAGCTTAACCTAAGGATGGCACAAATATCCATGCCCGAGGGGGAAATCGAACCCCCGACCGTAGTGGCCGTGCAGACCGTGACTGGAGCGCCTCAGTCCCCTCGGCCACCGCGGCCGGCAATGTCTAATTGACAGTCAAGATAAAATATAGTCACAACCAGCTCACATCAGTATATCCACATGAAGGTCACTGTAACGTTGGCCGAAATGTCGGTTATGAAAGTAATAGCCTTCTTACATCATGACGCGGGACAACACCCAGAAAACTTTTATGTCCAAAGTACTGCATGTTCCCAAATGTACAGAAATCTGAATAAACACAAAATTGAGAGAATAGAAAATAAACTAAGAAATAGCCCATATAGAAAGGTAGAGTACATAAAGGTCAGAATAAAATAGTCTAACTACTTCCCCCATTTTACAAGGGCATGAACGATTGGAGCACTACGGCCGTAGCGTGCAACTTGTGGGAATTTGGGACGGACGGGAGGCGAGCACGGCTAGCCAAGTGGTTAAGGCGACCGCTGGCCTGAAGCGGGAGACCCGGGTTCGATTCCCGGGCACATTGTTAAATTTCAGTGTCATAAAAACAGCCAATATCAATCCTTTCCTTCGTAATGATTCTTCCTTCCTGTCCTTTATCAATAATTTAAGAATGCAATATGGTTGCGAAGCAGGTGTGGTGTCTGTACTTTCGGACATTCTTGGCTTCTCAGATTGTGTTTTCTTGTTAAGAATATTCGGCTCCTATGGACAAAGTGACATTTTATGCAGTGAAAGAGAAATATAAATATTAGATTTAACAATGAATCTGTGTATTTAAGTAAAGAAAAATAGCGATTGTGCTGATTTAAATCTGGAACTAAACTAGCTGTGTTTCAGCCACCATATTGAGTGGGTTAGGAAATCCGCTTTAGGCTATAGTATGTAAACAAGACAGCGAAAAACGCTTCACGAAATATGGTTTTCACCTCCTGAGGATGTGTTGCATGTAAAGGTAGTGAGTCTGATGACAAGATACGACACAATATGGTTGCGAAGCAGATGTGGTGTCTGTACTTTCGGACATTCTTGGCTTCTCAGATTGTGTTTTCTTGTTAAGAATATTCGGCTCCTATGGACAAAGTGACATTTTATGCAGTGAAAGAGAAATATAAATATTAGAGTTAACAATGAATCTGTGTATTTAAGTAAAGAAAAATAGCGATTGTGCTGATTTAAATCTGGAACTAAACTAGCTGTGTTTCAGCCACCATATTGAGTGGGTTAGGAAATCCGCTTTAGGCTATAGTATGTAAACAAGACAGCGAAAAACGCTTCACGAAATATGGTTTTCACCTCCTGAGGATGTGTTGCATGTAAAGGTGGTGAGTCTGATGACAAGATACGACACAAATCACTTTCTCATAGTACGTAACTTTCAACATTACCGCGAGGAGAGAAATTCATTACATGCTAGAACATATATTCACCAGTTTCGAGTTGGTATACCGGATCATTGGAGCTTAGCACGCGAGGTAGACTATCTGCACAATATCAGGAGCTGTAGCGGAAACAATGCAGAAACTCGCAGTTACCTGTAAATCATACTAGGCATTCCGCAAGGCACTTTCGTCAAGGTACTGGTCGACTGAAGCACAAAATGGAAGTATGAGTTATTACAAATGTGCAGTATGAAAATTCAGGGAAACAGCCCGATGATATTCTTTGAGAATATGGATTAGAAAATTAGTGTTCAGACACGCCATACACTAACGGATAATTAATCCGTACGTGCACAATGAAATTATCTCTCAAGTACCAGCAATCTTTAGTTGGAGGTGGTGGAAAGGATATTCAAGCGTTCAAAGGCATCCTCCGGGAAATAGTGTTCGTTTTCTCCGAGGATGAAGTCAGAGAAAAGCGGAATTCAAGGGAAAACAAAAACGATATACTGCAAAATGACACACAGAACACCAATAATCAAAATAACAACTTTCAGCCAACAAATAATAATAACCAATACTCTTTTTCAGGAGATAACAATAATTTTGTCCCAGGCTACCAAAAGTACACTTCGAGGAGTATTGGAGGAAATTTCCAAAGAGAAGGTTATGGTTTGAATCGTCCCCATGGTGTATTTGGTAATGGATACGGAGGCAGTTGGTACAGGGGTGATTATGGATTTCACAATAGAGGTGGAGGACAGCAACAAGGTTATTTTCAGCGTGGAGGAGACGTAAGATAAAATTGACACTCAAATGTTTGGAAATTTTCAACATTGAAATCCAGGACCTAATCAGCAAGAAAATACTAACCAAACCGAAGGGAAAGATATCAAAATCGTGGAAATTAGGCCACCAAATCCCGAAAAAAGAAAAGATTGACGAGATGTTGAGGAACACGTCAGACAAGACGTGGTCCAGCCTGAAACAAAATCAGAGCAAGCAATTTATTTGTTCAGTCAGGTGAGGAGCAGATACTGACTCAAGTAGAGTATCGAGAAATCTCTTGTCGGTGTGAAAATTACAGAACCATTAGTCTAATAAGTCATAGTTGAAAAATTTTAACACGAATTATTTACAGGAAGGTGGCAAGGCTGATAGATGCCGACCACGGGGAAGATACGTTCGGATTGATGAGAAATGTAGGGACACAGGAGGCAATATTCACCTTACGACTTATCGCAGAAGATAGATAAAGGAAAGGCAAACGTACATTTCTACATGCGAGGCGAATGCAGAGACCAATATACACTACTGTCCATTAAAATTGCTACATCAAGAAGAAATACAGGTGATAAACGGGTCTTCATTGGACAAATATATTATACTAGAACTGACATGTGATTACATTTTCACGCAATTTCGGTGCGTAGATTCTGGGAAATTAGTACCCAGAACAACCACCTCTGGCCGTAATAACGGCCTCGATAGGACTGGGCATTGAGTCAAACAGATCTTGGACGGCGTGTACAGGTACAGATGTCCATTGTAATAAATTTAGCCAGGAGGGTTCCGTTTGTTTAAATAACTGAAGTATTCGATACTATAACCTAATATTTCATGTTTATATTACATAAGCATTTTATAGCGCTTCTGTCAAGTTATTTTAATCATTATAATTTGCATTACTAGGTTCTTCTAACAAACTAAATTAAGTATTGAAAGTCGTATTAACAATGTAAACATATATTAACACTGCACTAATTGTTGTTTACTTACGATCTTTTCTACTGTTTATTTTGATGTAAAAAATACTTGTTATTACATCTGTCATACTTTTATGTATCTTTGCGTAAAGCAGAAGTCATTAATGTTTATTGAACAAATTGTTAAATATTTAAATGTTGTACTTACGTGTTCTAGAAGGTTCTAGAAATGTGATTGTGTATTTATACGCGCGAATTGGCGCGAACTCAGTCTGTACTAGTAGTCTGGAGTCTCTGTAGTCAGTCTTAAAGGAGTAATCAGTCAGTAGTTAACATTGTTGTCAGTCTAGGTGTTGTCATGCAGTCTTACTTTTGTGCTTCATCAAGAATGGATAAATAAATATACGTATAAAAATGAAACGTGTCATATTAGTAGTTTCCACAAGATTCCCAAGAATCCGACGTCTTATTATTTTGTGATGTGTTAATGGCAGGCGAGCTACGAGATCTACGAGCATTCTACCACTGAACATATATAACAGGTGATGTATAGAAAAATGTGGCTTTAATAAATATCAAGTAAAAAAGAAATGCGCCACACCATGCAACTTCAACACGATACCACAGTTCATCAAGAGTAGTGACTGTCGTATTGTAACGAGCCATATGCTCGGCCACCATTGACCAGACGTTTTCAGTTGGTGAGAGATCTGGAGAATGTGCTAGCCAGGGGAGCAGTCGAACATTTTCCGTATCCAGAAAGGCCCGAACAGGACCTGCGACATGCGGTCGTGCATTATCCCGCTGAAATATAGGGTTTCTCAGGGATCGAATGAAGGGTAGAACTACGGGCCGTAACACATCTGAAATGTAACGGCCACTGTTCAAAGTGCCGTCGATGCGAACAAGAGGTGACCGAGACGTGTAACCAATGGCACCCCATACAATCACGCCCGGTGATACACGAGTATGGCGATGACGAATACACGCTTCCAATGTGCGTTCACCGCGATGACGCCAAACACGCATGCGACCATCATGATCCTGTAAACAGAACCTGGATTCATCCGAAAATATGACGTTTTGCCATTTGTGCACCCAGGTTCGTCGTTGCGAACACCATCGCAGGCGCTCCTGTATGTGATGCAGCGTCAAAGGTAATCGCAGCCATGGTCTCCGAGCTGCTAGTCCATGCTGCTGTAAACGTCGTCGAACTGTTCGTGCAGATGGTTGTTGTCTTGCAAACGTCCCCATCTGTTGACTCAGGGATCGAGACGTGGCTGCACGTACCGTTACAGCCATGTGGATAAGCTGCCTGTCATCTCGACTGCTGGTAATACGAGGCCGTTGGGATCCAGCCCGAGGTTCAGTATTGCCTTCTTGAACCCACCGATTCCACATTTTGCAGTCATTGGATCGCGACCAACGCGAGCAGCAATGTCGCGATACGATAAACCGCTATCGCGATAGCTACAATCCGACCTTCTTCAAAGCCGGAAACGTGATGGTACGCATTTTGTGTATGAGAAATCGGTCGGAAATTTTCCTCATATCAGCACGTTGTAGGTGTCGCCACCGGCGCCAACCTTGTGTGAATGCCCTGAAAAGCTAACCATTTGCATATCACAGCATCTTCTTCCGGTCGGTTAAATTTCGCGTCTGTAGCGCATCATCTTCGTGGTGTAGCAATTTTAATGGCACGAAGTGTAAATGTGTATGACATGATTTCTTCTACTCTTCAATGCTCTGGGGAATTTTTCAGTGATCTTTATTGTTTGTGGAAAATACAAACATGCTTAGAGACAGATACTGTCTTGTGAGAAATGTTTCATTTGGACTATTGATGCACTATTAAGCCAATAATGATGTGTGGTCAGTTGGGAGCAGACGAGAGCCTGAAGCAATTTCACCAGCGACAAGTCACGGAATGGAACGGGTTTCTTGCAAATGGCGACTGCCATCTCTCCTCTTCAGGCTTGGTTGCCCTCTCTGTTGGCTCTCTTCCTCTGCCGGATGGTCTGGAAATAGCTGACCACCACCAGCAGGAAGTACACGGTAACCACTGCAAGAGAAAAGCGCAAGGATTGTGGTAGACGTTAAGCGAGTGGGGCACTGCTGTGCAAGTTTAAAACGAAATGTTTTCTTTACATAATTGTATCGTTTTACAGAATAGCGAATGATGCACTCACTCACTCATTCATCCATTCAGAGATTAATTCCTTGCTCTCCACAGACCCCACCAAAAAAAGGTGACGATGTGGATACACGGAGATGGACAAACAAATAATAGACACTGAGCCTACGTACTTTACTGACACTATGTTCTGAATACTAGCAGGCGGTTCTAGCAAACTGCACCTCCTCACAAAGGAGCAGTATTGCAGTAACTTTCGAATGACAGCGAAATTTGACAATTATTGTTGGTGTTGTGGTCTTCAGTCCGCAGACTGGTTTGATGCAGCTCTCCACGCTACCCTATCCTGTGCAAGTCTCTTCATCTGAGAATACGTTCGACAACTTACATCCTTTTGAATCTGCTTACTATATTCGTCCCTCGGTCTCCCTCTACGATTTTTACCCCACACGCTTACTTCTAATGCTAAGTTGACAATTCCTTGATGTCTCAGAATGTGTCCAACCAATCTATCCCTTCTCTTAGTCAGTATACGCCAGAAACTCCTTTTCTCTCCAATTCGGTTAAGCACCTCCTTATTAGTTACGTGATCTACCCATCTAATTTTCATCATTCGTCTGTAGCACCACATTTCAAAAGCATCTATCATATTTTTATCTGAACTCCTTATCGTCCACGTTTCACTCCCGTACAATGCTACGCTAAAGACAAAAGCATTCAGAAAGGACTTCCTAACATTTAAATTAATATTGGATGTTAACAAGTTTCGCTTCTTTAGAAACGCTTTTCTTCCCATAGCCATTCTGCATTTTATATCTTCTTTACTTCGGCCATCTGAAGTTATCTTGCTACCCAAATAACAAAATTCATCTACTACTTTTATTGTCTCATCACCTAATCTAATTCCTTCGGCATCGCCTGATTTTATGACATTGCATTTCATTACCTTCGTTTTACTCTTTATAATGCATAAATGTGGAACCATTTTAAATTGGAAAACATTTAGGTCACATTACGTGTTTGTGAGTAGCTACACCCATTCGTAACATTAATAATGTTCTGGCAGATAACGTTCAGTCTACTATATTATTGACTTATGCCACAGGATCAGATTTCTTTCCATGTACATTCACTTTCTAACTTGCGGAATATAGCTACTCAAATACATAACGCCTTTTACCTGATCTGGTTCTTTTACAATTTTTTTACTGATATTGTTACTCTTTAATGTTTTTTTTCTTAGAGTCTATATGTTCATGTATTTTATAAGCATATCAGAGATGTTTCACATTATATCCTTTATTTGAGCAACTCTCCCTCTACATAATGCCACTATTAAACACAGGCTCCATTTACAAGCGATATATTGTTGAATACTACAGTAGAATCCTCTTTGGAAGAATTCAGATTTTCGAAACCAATACACCAAAGAATACGAAATCAGTATTCCAGATTTCGAATTACAGAGACCAGAATGATTAACGTTGAAGTAGATATCCTCGGAGTAGTGAAGCAACATGAATCACTTAACGAGAACAAGTCGTCTGGTCCGGACTGTATACCCATTAGATTTATATTTCATTATGCTGAAGCGATACCTCCTTACTTAATATTCATATACAACCGCTCGCTCAATGAAGGATCTGAAGCAAAAGTTTAGAATTTTGCACAGGTCACACCTATATTAAAGAAAGGCAGTAGAAGTAACCCACTAAGCTACAGGCATATTTTATTTACGTCAATTTGCAGCAGGGTTTTGGAACATATCCTATATTCAAATATTATTAATTACCTCGAACAGAATATCTTGACCCAAAGGTCAACACGTATTTAAAAAATTCATGCGGAACACAACTAGCTTCTGACACAGTACCTCACAAACGGCTTTCAATCAAATTGCGTGGTTATGGTATATGGACCCAAATTTGCGACTAGATAGGGGATTTCCTGTGAGGGAGGACACATTTTGTAGTAATCGATGGTAAGGCATCGACTAAAACAGAGGTGATATCAGGCGTTCCATAGGGTATGTTATTGATACTCTGCTGTTCCTTTTTTACATAAACGATTTGGGAGTAAATCTAAGCAGCTCTCGTAGGTTGTTTGCAGACGACGCCGTCTTTTACCGTCTAGTGAAATTATCGGAAGATCAAAACTATGTAAATAACATAAAAAATTGGTAATTGACTCTAAATAATGAGAAGTGTGAAGTCATCCACATGAGTACGCGGGGGCTACTTACGAAACTCCAATCGCCAACATTCTCTTCCGAATTCGAAAATATATTTTTAACTACCACTTCCATAGGTAGAAATGATCATCAGAATAAAATAGCCGCGGTGGAGTAGCCGAGCGGTCTAAAGCGTCTCGCTGCGGAGCGCGCGGTTGCTCGCCGTGGAGGTTCGAGTCCTCCCTGGGGCAAGGGGTGTGTGTGTTGTCCTTATGTTAGTTTACCTAGGTTTAAGTAGTTTGTAAGCTACGGACTGATGACCACGCAGTTTGGTCCAATAGATTTACAGACATTTGAACTTTTTTATTTATTTATTTATTTATTTTTATATATAAAATATCAGAAATCAGAGCTCCAACGGAGAGATTCAGGTCCTCTTTCTTCCCGCGCGCTATTCGAGAATTGAATGGGGTCGCGGCGGAGTGGCCGAGCGCATTGAGGTGCTATGCTCCGATGCAAGAGGTCGTTCCCCGTCGGGGGTTCGAATGCTCCCTCGGGCATGGATGTTTGTGTTGTCTTTAGTGTAATATAGTTTATAAGAGGTTTGTAAGTTTAGGGACTGATGACCCCACAGTTAAGTCCCATAAGCTTAACAAACTAGAAAAAATAAAATAATAATGGAACGGGAGATAAATAGTATAAAGGTGGTTCGATGAATCATCTGTTTACTTAAACGTGTTTTGCAGAATATGCCATGTAGCTGTAGATGTAGCTTGGCACTGTCAAACACACTACTTCATTGCCACTTTTAACGCGTCCTGAAATTGTCATCTCCAAAGACTGTACTACATACGGCCAAACAAGTAGAAGTCAGAAGTTGGTAAACCTGGACTGTACGTCAGGTGAGGGCCCACTTACCAGCCCAATTTGCCAATGTCCTGATTTTTGTGTGTCAGGATAGCTGTATTTTGAACATTTTAGGTCTTGGAGAAGAGGTGAGAAGGCAAATTAGTCGACTGATTCTTTGATTCCGCACCACAAGCATAATTAGTATAGGCCACCATCATTCTGGCCCATTTCAAGGTCACCAGTATCATGCCTGTCCTGGGTCAATGACCTCTTGAGGACATAGAGGGGAGGAGAGAAATTGTCTGATAAATTACATCAAGGATATTATATTACACAATACTCTGATGTGTAAATGTATATATTATGCACCTCTAATTTGCTAGGAACCAGATAAAGCTAATATAAGTACGGCTATAATATTATATAGTTCCCTTCCCCCTGCCCCCACTGATTTGACAACTCCAATGGTCTCTTTTGCGGTCAACAGCATCAATGTTTGCGTTACTAACCGCTGTACACCGTTAATCAATTGTTAGGATCGCACTTAGAAAATGAATGGGCATCGTTTAGTTCCGGTACTATGGATGTAGAGGAATTTTGGGCTAAATTTAAATGCATTGTACACCAAGGGTAAGAGAAATATGTGGCTGTAAAGTCGATTAAGGATGGAAAAGATCCATCGTGGTATAATAATAATGTTAGAAAGCTACTGAGAAAGCAAACTGTTGCACTCTCGGTTCAGAAAAGAACACGCAAATGATGACAGGCAAACGTTAGTAGAGATTCGTGCGTCTATAAAAAGATCGATGAGCGAAGCATACAATAATTACCACAGCCATACGTAGCAAAAGATCTTTCCGAGAACGCGAAAAAATTCTGGTCCTATGTAAAATCGATAAGCGGGTCAAAGCCCACTGTCCAGTCACTCGTTGATCATTCCGGGGCAGTAATAGAAGAAAACAAACGGAAAGCTGAAGTTCTAAATTTAACCTTTAAGGTATCTTTCACGCAGGAGGACCGCACAAATGTAACACCATTTGATCAACGTACTAATTCTGAAATTGAGGACATAGTAATAGGTATTTCCGGTGTAGAGAAGCAGCTGAGAGAGCTAAATACGAAAAAGTCTGCTGGTCCGGATGGAATACCAGTTCGGTTTTACAAAGAGTATTCTGCGGCATTGGCCCCTTACTTAGCTTGCAATTATTGCGAATCTTTAATTCAGCGCAAAGTTCCTAGTGATTGGAAAAAAGCGCAGGTGACTCCCGTTTATAAAAATGGAAATAGAACTGACCCACATAATTACAGGGCAATATCGTTGACATCAGTTTCATGTAGAATTTTGGAGCATATTCTCAGTTCGATGGAAAAGCTTCTTTCTATGAATCAGCACGGGTTTAGGAATCATCGTTCATATGAAAATCAGCTTGCCCTTTTTCTCACATGACATCTTGCGAGCCTTGTATGAAAGGCAACAGGCGGATTGCGTTTTTCTCGACTTCAAAAAGGCGTTTGTCGCATTGCCACACTGAAGACTGCTAACGAAGATACGAGCTTATGGAATAGGTTCAAAGATTTGTGACTGGCTGGAAGACTTCCTAAGTAATAAAAGTTGTTCTCGACGGCCAGGCGTACCCCAGGGGAGTGTGATAGGACCACTATTATTTTCTATCTATATAAATGATCTGATGGACGGAGTAAGTTGTAATTTGCGGCTGTTTTCTGATGATGCTGTGGTGTATGGGAGGGTGCCCTCTTTAACTTACTGTAATAGCATATAGAATGACTTAGACCAAATTTCTAGTTGGTAGAAGAATGGCAGCTAGGTCTCAATGTAGAAACATATAAGGTGATGCGAATGATTAGGATAGTCCCATAATGTTCGAATACAGCATTAGTAGTGAGCATCTTGATGCAGTCGCGTCGTTCAAATATCTAGGCGTAACATTGCAGAGCGATATGCAATGGAATGAACATGTAAGGACAGTTGTGAGTAAGGCGGACAGCCGACTTCGGTTTATTGGGAGAATTTTGGGAAGATGTACTTCATCTGTAAAGGAGACCGCGTATAAAACGCTTGTACGGCCACGTCTTGAGTATTGTTCAAGTGGTTGGGACCCGCAGCAGGTCAGTTTAATGGTAGGCATGGAAGCAATTCAGAGACGAGCAGCTAGGTTTGTTACTGATATGTTCGACCATTGAGAATGGAATAGGAAAGGAAATGTGTAGTAGTGGTACAGTGTACCCTCCGCCACGCTCTTTACGGTGGATTGTGGAGTATGTATGTAAATGTAGACGTAGAGGGCGTCTGGTCGTATTTGGCATAGAGCTTAATTTAATCAGCACAAACACTTGGTTTAAGCATCATGAAAGAATATTCAAACAATTCACGGGTGTGCAGCCAGGTACAGAAATCTGTCGCCCAATATCTGGGCAGGAGACCACCCTTTCATTCTCAAGGCAATACCGCAGTGAAGATGTAATGTGCAACGACGTTTGAAAACTCGGTTTTCAATGACAACAGTAAAGACGACACACACCGAGCAAACAAGCAAAAAGTGCCATTATGCGACCAAAGATGCAAAATTTTAAAATCACGAAAGTCCGCATGAGCCACGTCTGCAGAGTATAGATGACGAGACTGCATAGTGATATATATTTTTGTACAGCAGTCTCACACCAACGGGGATAATGTGCAGTGAGTTATCGTGATGCGAGAGCCATGAATTGTCTCGTTACATTTCAGGCTGTTTCATTCTCACATTTACTCGTAGTCATCACACCATGTCCCTGTGCCACGAATTTATTATGAACTAATCATTCAAAGCAAAAGAAAACTATCAGCATGGATTTGACATCTGATGTGTCCTGACGAGCATTTGTAAGTCTTGGAGAACCATCCCAAACAACTGAGAAACCTAGGTCTCATCACCATATGTGATTCTCTTAAGGTACATCTCGTACTCACTGACGCAATCCAGAAGCTCTTAATAAAATGCGTGGCGATCGTCTTTAAGGTCTTGACGCATGAACGGCAGGGGTCGAGCTTTGAGGCAACATGATGAATTCTAAGTCGGTGTTTACGGATTTCATGATATGGTCTAACTGAAATACTACATTCTTCTTGGACGAACCTAGTGCTCATCACCGCATATTGAATGAGTCACTGCATTTAGAAAGTACAATTAAGGAGGGTCATTGTTGAAAAACACATAATATTTCAAAATTTCAACAAATCCACAGTTTTGGAGATATGGCAATGAACTTTTGTACCACACTTTACACGAAAGTAATACATTTACATATAAAATCTTTTGATTATATATATTCATCTTAGTTTTAATGAAATTTCAAGTTTTACGTTCAAAAAATAATATATGGTCTTTTTTTTATAAAGTATTCAAGAGATTTCTACAAAAAATTCTCTGTTTCATCTCTTTATATGTTGTAAGCTTCTCTCATGATGGTTTTGGAATAGGACAAATAGGAGAATTTTCATAATTGTAATTCGACAAGTACAATTTTAAATCCATGCAAAATTCCAAGCACTTTGCCTTATATTTCAGCTTGCAATCAGAATTTCAAAATTTTATCTTCAGAAAATATTTATTAGTTTTACAGAAATACGTGTACAAAATTTCATAACTCTAGTATTCATAGAATCTGTGGAAAAGGTACATTAACTTGAAAAACAAAATTTTCAGGAAACGAAATGTAAAGTTCAACCTAACATTTTTCCATATCTCACTTCTTCAGAAGGCACCACATTGTACTCTGGGTTCTCTTTCCCTTGAAGGCTTCTCTTCTGGTTTCTTGTTGTCTGTCTTTCTTTCCTTTATCAGGTCTTCAACTGACTTTTCACCTGCAGAGATGCACTGTAAATCTATTTTTCTCAGGATGTCTTGAGTAAAATTTCCTATCTTGAAGCCCATCTTTCTAATACCTTTATTCTCCCGACCTTTCCATTATTAAATACAATAATTGATCATAAGTTGCAATTCTGACAACTGTGGTAGATGTGGTTTTAGGGCAACGTTTCCATACGAGTGAATTTAGAGGCTCATATGGATTCTGGATTTTGTCATGAACATACTTTTTGAGAAATGCAGGATTGGCGAGAAACTGTGATTCATCATTGTAGTATGCACCATTCACCTCACTAATTTTTCGCTTGGAGCTGCGTGGAAACAAGTTCATATTTTCAGCAGATGTTCTTACTTCGGATGTAGCCTAATTGCTGCTTTGTCATTGTTTCTCATGTCTTCTATTCACTGACTTATTCACACGCAGTTTTTTCCAGTTATATATACACTCTTTGTGATGGTGGCATACTTGAATGAAGAAAGAATGGAACACATTTATAAATCTCCATCAGTATCCCAAGGCAAAAAGAGATTTGCTTCGTCATCAATGATGTAGATAGTTTTTTATTTTTTATAAGAATCAGAACAGAGTCAAAGATGTTCTATAAAACCAAAGAGTATGTATCACGGCTTTCTAGATGTATCCTGCAAATGTTTGGTTGAAAGTAATACATAGAATCTTTGTTCACTGAGGTGAACAAAGTGTGGGCATGGCAGGGACGCCATATCACACTTTCAATTAATTTTCAGGCACTTCGGATGTGATTTCAACATTGAACCTTTGGGAACTTATTGTCCATTACTTGTGCAAACAAATAAAAATAAATCGAAAATTTACATTTTTGGTCAATTTCATCAACGTCCCCCCTTAAAGCAACTCAGTCAAATTGTGTAAATCACGCAAATTTAGATACAATTTCAAAAGAAGGCAACACAATGTGAATATTAAATAACAAGGAAGGTCATTTTGAAGAGAGTTGCGACACTCAGTTTAACCACCAATGGCATCCAAATTACAAATATGATAACAGAATTAAAAGGAACTACTAAATGTAATAATAGTAAACAGAGGAATATAACTAAGAAATGAACTGTGAGATCATACAAGTGCAAATTTTCAAGCTTCCAGTGAGGTTTGAGGAAAGTACATAAGATTCAGCAATGATAATAATAATAATAATCATTAAAGACTATTGCAAAGTCAAAGTTCCACTACTGACACTTAAAAGTTCTTGGATTAGGAAATCAAATGTGTTTGTAATAAAATGAATTAGTTTTTGCACATAATGGAAACAGGAAATATCTTTCTAGTGGTATAGACCACACTGGAACTATAAATGAGTAACTGAAGTTACAGTTCGATAAAATTTGAATCCATCTGTGTCATAATTTTATACCTACCCCATATGAAGGCAAGCCCAGCGAACAAAGCTATCTTCACAATAATACGTAGAACTCCATGAAACCAACTAGAAACTAGTTCAAAGGTCTGTAGACCAAGCACTATGGTGTTCAGGAAGTCCCCTATAATCAATGAAAGAAGCAGGACACCATTTTCCTGAAAGATAAGGGGTAAAGCTGCTACTAAAATATGGTACAGATTTCTTGTTTAATTTAATACATGTTAAGATAGACACATGCAGTATACATCATCCTAAAAATAAACTTTCTACTCAATCACTAGCAAAAAGTAAGCATTTCAAATAAACTGATGAAATGTGTTTCTTTTTAAAATCAGATAGTATAGAATGAATGGTGTCAGTACTAATGTAGAGATTTATTGTCTCGGTAATTCATTATAAATAATAGTTTACAAAAGATAAATTTCATTTAGTTTTCAGTGAATAGAGAGAAATTGTGAAGTGTGGCACATTACCGTGGCAGCTCCAATGATGAGAAATAATCCAAGGAAAGCTTTGATAATGCAACAGATTAATATTACCAGCAAATCGGTTTTGTGGATTGTAACTGAAACATGAAAAAATATTAGTTACCTTTTTATAAATAAAATATTAATATACAAGGCAATGTACAAATTACACTGAAATTCAATGAATGTCCTTGCAGTCTATTAAAACGTCCATGGCTTTGAGTTCACAAGTATACTAACTACTGCAGCTAGTAAATCATCAGATTGCACTAGATAATCTCATTCACAAAGCTAAGGTCTTAACTATTTTTTGCATATAGCTTACTTCCTGCATTAGTTCCATGTCTGTTTACTTTATTTTCCGGTCCTTTCATCTACTATGTAAAGTTAAAATTTATTCCATGTCTTCCTGTGTGACTCTTACATAGTCGAATGTATGAGCACTCATGGGTTGTAGGTAATATGTGACATTTGGAAGTTTGAGTCAGTCTGAGGAGCATGTATGGGTGGCACAATGGTTAATGTAACCACCTACTGAAAGTGGGGAATCTGGAATTCGAGTCATGGTACAGTAAAAATTTTCAAATGGCACATTAAACTTTACAGGTGATGTTGATTCATGTCCAAAACTGCAAATAATTTCTTGTATTATAGTATTTAGATCTTAAATTTATGTATGAGCAGTGGAAACAAAATGTTTTATGTTTAGGAAATGGAGAGTGGATAACAAACATGGATTATGTATAAACGCTTACTTAACGGTAATGAATAGTTTTTTATAAAGTAACACAACTCATGTATTACACTCAAAGGACTGGAGTCATGGATGTCTTAATGGTACTACATCCTATATGCCTTTAACTTTCATGTTGTATTCAGTGTACATCTCTCTGTTTATTTTTACCCACCAATTCCACTAAAAGTAACAATTGGTATCACAGGATGTGACCCGTAAAGGTACACTGAACTCCTTTTTCCCTGCCCAGATTACGTAATTCTTCATTAATGTTATTACTTGCACTCATATCATCTTTGCCATTTGCCTGTAATACCACATTTAAAAATCCACCATTTTATTCTTTTCTGCATTGATTACAATCCACATTTCCCTTCCATATAAGGCTACATTCCTAAAACTTGCATTTCCATTTATTGTTAATATATTTTATTTATTTATTTGTTTACTTTTTTTGGAAAAGATTTCATGATTATTTCAACTGCATTTTATATATCCGTTTTAGTGCTGCTTTCACTTCTTGTTGTGCTACATCTTAATTACTAATCTAATTCCAACTGCCAGTTTAAGTTTTAGTGACGGCAATATTGAAATTCATGTCATGACACTATCCATTCCATTCAACCATTGCTGTGAGTTCTTTGACGCATCTGAGAGAATTACAATGTCATGAGATAATCCAAAAGTTTTATTCTCAGTTAATTATATTTGGTTTTTTAGGTTTTTATATGATTTGTTTCCCTTATAGTTTTCACAGTATCTAGATGGAATAAATTAAGGAATAAACTACAACAGCTCTTCTAAACTGCAATCCTATTATTCTGTAACACCTTTCGGTTTTTGTATTTTATCACTGATCTTTTCAGGTTCCCAGACTACTATTTTTTCAGTGTGTTCAATTCTCAACAGTTGAATGAAATGTAAACAATGCACCTTAAAATTAAAGTGATGAAATAAAATTTATTGGTTTTAGAGATACTTTATGAGTAGCATTTTGAAAATGATATTGCAACAATATAGTTAGACTCCATAAAGTACTGCGATGAATAGAGGACTTTGTCAAATGTGGAAACAATTTTGACAGATGTAAGGGAGACCCTCCTGAAATATTTGGAAATATATTTAGTAATTCATAAGAGATTTAAATAAAATCAATTCAAAAATGGTTCAATACTATTGAAACCTTAGAAACGCCTAATGAATTGTTGCATTTCTACTGAAACGATTATATTTTGTGTTGGTTTCTGGTACAGGTCCGCTAATTTTAAGTGCCTACTCCTCTGGATCTGTGGCTTGTTTCTTTGTTTTAGTGCAGGTCTGTATTTATTGTAAAGTAGCTTTGCAGATATATAAAGCCATACACTTACTGTGGTTAAAACAACTGTGAGCAGTAACATCATCATCGTTTACAAAATTGAAAAACAAACAAAAAAATTAAAGAAAGGTGCCCAAAAGTATTAAGAAACCGACTCTATCCAGTATCCATATAACTCAACATTTACGCTAAGTCCATAGAAATCGTGAATTAAATCCTAAGCAGACCGGAAAGCAGCTGTAAATGTCTCATAACATTCTTAGTTACTTTAACTAACAACTAAACCTAACCTTCCGCCCTACATTTAGCATCCAGTTAAAAAAAACTTACGTTTCCTGTACCACATTTATAGCCTGGTGTTTCAGATAAATTCATTGTGCATCTCTCTGTTTATTTGATAGCTGTGATTCCACTGTGCACTAGAATCGCTGACCTGTGTACAAAGGCCAGGCAAATTATTCTGAGGTTGTCTCATATGTCTGAGTTGAGAGAAGCAGGAGCATTTAAAGGAACAACATAACTGGAACGTCGCCTCTTACCAGGTAGTCAATCGTCTCATCAGCATCTATAATCCAGACAAAATTTCTGAAATCTACAGACGCTTATGAAGAGCCAAGAACCAGGCAGGACCTTTGGAGGAAGACCTCAGTGCAACACTGGATGGAGCCCAAACGGGAAATAGCTCCAGGATACGATGACAAATGGGAAACCTGGGTCGCACTCAGTAGACTAACTATAAAAACCTCAGGATCCAGAGAATTGGGCTGCCCTGTACAGTCTAATCTATGCGAGTAAGGAGTACCCTAAAAAACTCTCCTCTGTGCCCTGCAAAGGATCTTGTAGTATGAAGTCCAAATGTATTTGATGTCCTCCATTAGGGGCAAAATATGTTTTAACTATATATTTCATGAATTTATATTTTGTACTTACATATTTATTGTCAACTTTGAATGAAATATTTCTGTATTTGAAACCATAATCTCTTTACAGTTTTATATTTGAAATGTAATATTGTGTTTTTTGTAAATATAACTGTCATAAATAATAATTCTGATATTAATAAACAAATAAAAACAGTAAAATTTCGAATATTAAAACTATACTGTAAAGACTGTTCAGTATTTAATAATGTAATATGCTGAAGAATAATGTTTGTTAACAAATTTAAGGATAAATTACGTTTTTTATGTCATTGGTAGCCAGAACTATGCACTACAGTGTTGCATGAAATTGTCCAACATTTGGAATGTTCAGTCTTTGGAGCATTCTTACTGTGTACAATTTGTTTTTATTGTTCTTATAATTTATAGCTCATAATTTAAATTGTCAGTATCAGAAGTGAAGTAATGGCCAATGCATCAGACGAACTGAGAGAAAGAGCATTTTCAGCAAATAAATGCGAAATGAGCTATGTGGAAACGAGGAAAACAAACAGTAAAATTTCTAATCGTTTGGCATTGATGAATCTATGCAAGACAAATATTTACTCGTCGCTGGGAATTTAGGTAGCTTTCCTATCCAGTACTCTAACATGCAAGTATTTGATAATACTAACAATTCCAGTGCAATTGGATTTTTTGGACACTGAGGAACGGTGGTAACAATACACACCACTAATAAAAATTCGATGTGAATTAATAACAAAAGGCATGTATGTTAAAGGTAGATGCAACAGGACGTTACTGAACCAAGGGTTTATATTTGGGTGTGCTTGTGGAGCAATGAAACTGTCCACCTGGTTTTGGCTACAGATGTATCTTACCATCCTGTACACTCAACTGTCAGTATGGTGGTGTTTTCTGTGTCTATACACGCCTCACGAGGAACTGTACACCCACTTTAATAAATGCTTCCACCTTAAGTAATTTTACCTCTTCTCACTATGAAATAATTTAAATGTGGGTTTTGCTTTTGGTCCTTCTTCACACTTATTTCATGTATTAATTCACGATTGAACATTTAAGTAGCATGAAATTGCTCTGAGGGTTAAGTGAAAAATATTGGGTAATTCATCATCAAAGGTTCATGAATCTGTCACCTCATTCATTATTTAATGCTGTCTATGGGATTCAGCTGTTTTCGGTCTTCTGCAGCCACATGCTTGGTTGTCTTATAAAATTATGTAACATATCCAACAAATTGGCTAAGAACTGAAATTGTAGGCGTAGTCTATAAAAAGATTGCCTACAGTTACCAGTGATGTTTTATTCAATACAAGAGTTTGTGACTCTTTTTAGAAAGTAGTTGGTTGAAGAAGATATTTTGTGCTGAACTAGAAAAGTAGGCATCTTCATCTACAGGAAGAAGATCATTCAGATCATTTATTAGCTTGGTGAAGTTAATGGCTTAAGTGACCAATTTAATACAGATTAGGTCAAAGTATTTGCGAAAAGACATCCATTCTACTGTGGAGAGTATTACTGTTATAATAAAGTAAAGAAATTTACGTTAAATAAAATAGAAGGTAATTTTTTTGACTAAAAATCTGCTTTCCAACAAAAGGAAAACCCTCAGTAAAATTAAAAACGAACTCTCCTTCAGTTATTAAACTGAGTTTTATTGACACACAATGAATTTCGAGTCTTGAGGGTTCATTATCAGTTGCATCTACGATTTTTACGCATATATAAAGGCCTCAGTCTGTTGGGATCAAAGTGTAGGTTGTAACAATGTGGAAAACTTTTAAAAACAAAATCATATGATTAAAGAGATTTAACAATTGACTTATTTATTAAACAGTTTTCTACAAACAAGTCTGGTGCAGTATGATAATTGTCTGCCATGGTGCATACTTAAATGCATAAATAATCATTCTCACAAACCCTTCCCATCTTAAGGCAAATTGTGGAATAACAACAACTCAAAGACTTACAGCTATGAAGATGTTCCACTTCTATATTACTAAAATGTTCTTTACAAAGAAAGGTATTTAGTTTTATATACATAAATATGTTTGTTTTTGTATATAAAATATTATAAACTTATAAATTGGAGTTATTTCATAAGAGTTTGTAGAAACATTAACTGTGGTTGTAGGCTAGCAACTGGTTTGTAATTCTATGTGTTTGTCTTACCAGGAACAAATAAAGTTTTGAAATTACTGAAAAAATGGTGGCTGTTAAATTCTGTTTGTTCATTGAACATGTTTTCAGTCCATTTTTCTTTATGAAACAACATTTCCAACTGACATAAATGACATAAAAGTTTTCTGGGTATGGTACCGTGTCATGATGTAAGGCTATTACTTAAATAACCAACGTTTCGGCCAACATTACAGTGGCCTTCATCTGAGTTACCCAGATGACGGCCACTGTAACGTTGGCCGAAATATTGGTTAATTAAGTAATAGCCTTACATCATGACGTGGTACCATACCCAGAAAACTTTTATGTCATCTGACTCTGGCCGTGGAAGCCTACGTAATTATAACATTTCCAACTGTTCAAGTAAATCACGATTTTGCCATGTATTTGAGTATGGAGTCACCTCTACAAAACATTTTAATTGTGATTCGTCGAGACTATCAGTGGTGCCCAACAGAACATCTAAAATAAATTCACTGGTGGGGAAAACGGATCAGCAAGCTTTCTTCAACAGAAAGAGATCAGACTATTATTTTTTTAACGATCCCGGTATTTTTATATCACAAGAATTGATAATTTCTAGATTAAAATGAAACAGAACATTATATTGCTCCATATTTCTGACTTTTGCTGTGTACCTGTTGACATATTTCTTGACTGGTTGCAGCACTTCCCACATCATAAAAATCTAGTGGGGCAGACTCTTTTTCCATCTACAGTAGATTGACGAGGTCGCAATAGTTCCACTATCATGAACGCTCTAAGTGTTTTCAAACACTTGGAATATATCTACGCATTTAATCCACATGTTTGTACTGATAAGAGAGAAGTATCTCCATTTCTGAAATTATAGCAAATGGCGCTGGAAATTAAGAGAAGAAGAAGCAGAAGTGAGTCATACAGCCCCTGTAGACATTGACTTTACTAGTGTTCTTATAGTTATTTATTTATGCTTTTATTTTACTTGGTGACATTAGGACCTTCAGGCCCTCTCTTACACTTAACCAGGCTCACTCAAATTGTGCACTTACAGTTTGTGTAATACTTTAAAAACATACCACATGTAATACAAATTTTAAAAAAAAGATTATTGGTAGAATATAACAGGAACAATAATGTACAGATAATTATAACAATCAAAAATAACAATGATGACATTTTATATGATAGTAAGCATATTTTATAATTTAAACGTTAGTCCTATTAAAATTTAGGAATTTCCTCCTTATGTTCTAACACACTGTAAGTTACTCACATTGAGCAGATACATAAGACAATAGAATGGGGTCAAAGAAATCTAGATTGGTGAGCGAAAGAGAACCAGATCGGTAAGATTCGAAAGATTCGAAGCTACAGTGGAAAGAAGAAAGAAAGAAATCAGAGGAGCTTAAAAATGGAGGCTATGCAGTCGTTAATCTGTAATATCGAGTGGTTTTGGATAAGACGCAGTCATATGGCAGATATGGAGAAGGACACGAAGAAAGATTTTATGTTACGCAAAGGTACAGCCAAGATGATAAGCGTATATGATATAGTATTACCATTGTGGAATTATGATAACTGTTTGTGAGAAATATTGGTGGTAGTGCTGGCTGAGAAATCGATGATGTAAAGATACTGTGTGAAATCGCACAATGAAATCGAGACACGATTTAAGATTTTGTGGTTTTTGTGGCCATCAGTAAGAAGACTGGTTTGTTGCAGCTCTCCTGTAAGTTTCTTCATCTCCTCAAAAGAATGGCAACCTACTTCCATTTCAAATTGCTTACTGTATTCATTTCTAGGTATCCATCTGCCCCAGACACTTCCCTCCAATGCTAAATTCTCAATTCCTTGAAGTCTAAGAATGTTTTCTAATAATAGTTCTTTTCTTTTAGTCAAGGTATGCCAGAAATTGCTTTTCTCCTAGATTCTGATAAGTACCTCCTCATTATTTATGCGATATACCCACCCAATCTTCAGCAGTCTTCTGATGCACCATATTTCAAAAACCTCTTCCTATCTGAACTATTGACCGTCCATGTTTCACTCCCATACAAGGCAACACTCCACACAAATACTTTCAAATAACTTCCTTTACGTAAGTTAATAATGGATATTAACAAATTTCTCTTTTTCAGTAACGCTTTTCTTCCCACTGCCATTTTGCATGTTATATCCTCTGTACTACGACTGACGAGTGTTATTTTACTATCCAAGTCACAAAACTCATCTACCACCTTTATTGTTTCATTCAATAATCTAATTCCTGCAGTATCGCCTGTTTTTCTTACACTGTTTTCCATTACCCTTCTTCTGCTCTTCTTAATGTTCATCTTATATGCTGCATTCCGTTCAACTGGTCTTCCAGGTCCTTTACTGCCTCTGACAAATTTACAATGCAATGATTTCATTTCTACATCTTGAAATTTAATTACTTCTCAAAATATAACTTTGTCAAAAGCTTTCTGCAAATCTACAAAAGCAAGAAATGTACGTTTTCTTCCCTGAATTTGTCTTTTAAAATAAATCATAATGTGAGTATTGTCTCTTGTGTTCCTACATTTCTCCTAAATCCAAAATGATCTTCCCTGTTGGTTAGTTTCTACCAGACTTTCCATTCTTCTGTAAACAATTCGTGTTAAAATTTTGCAACCATGACTTATTAAACTGATGGTTCTGTAATTTTTACAACTTTCTCTGCCTGCTTTCTTTGGAATGGGGAATATTACTTTTAAAAAATGTGGACATTTCTCCTGCCTCATACATCTTACGAACCAGGTGAAGTAGGCTTCAGTAGTTCTTGAGGTAATGTCGTTCACTCTCAGTATAGAATCTCCTAATTCATCTTCATCTACTGCCTCTTCCCTCCTACAATATTGTCTGTAAGTTCATTTCCTTTGTAGAGCTTTTGAATATACTGTTTGCAACTTTCAGTTTTCCCTTCTCTACTCGGATATGGTTTTCCATCTGAGTTCGTGATACTCATACAGCTACTTTTCTTGTCTCCAAATGTCCCTTTTATTTTCCTGTAGGCGGTGTCTATATTTTCTCCAGTTAAACATCCTTCTAGCCACTCCTTCTTAGCCATTTTGCACTTCCCGTCATTCTCGTTTCTTAGTTGTCTTTACTCCATTTTACCTGTTTCATTCACAGCATTTTTATATTTTCTCCTTTCATCAGTTAAATTTAGTATTTCCCATGATATCCATGGATGTTTTTTAGGTCTTGCCATTCTACCTATTTTGCTCTTTGCTGCCATCACTATTTCATCTCTCAATGCTACCCACTCCTCTTCTGTTTTATTCCCCCCCCCCCTTCCTCGTTTCTTTCAACTGTTGCCTAAAGCTCCCTCTGAAATTCTCAAGCTGTTCATATTCCTTTTATTTATCCTGGTCCCATCTGCTTATTTCCCTACCTTTCTGCAGTCTTTTTCATTTTCAGCCAACAATTCATGACCAATAAGATATGGTCAGAGTCAATATCGGCCGCAGGATATGTCTTACAGTTGAAAATCTGGTTCCGAAATCTATTTCTTACCATTAAAAAATCTGTATGGTACCTTCCAGTGTCCTGGTATTTTCCACATACATAACTTTCTTTTGTGATTCTTAAACCAGGTGTTTGTTGTGATTATGTTCCATGCAAAATTGTACTAGGTAGCTTCGTCTTTCATTCCTTTTGCCCAGTCCATATTCACCTCCTATTTTTCCTTCCCTTCCTTTTCATAATGCTGATTTCTAGTCACCCATCACAATTAAGTTTTTCTCTCTCTTCATTTTCTGAATAATTTCCCTTCTCATACATTTCTTCGATCTCCTCATCATCGACAGAGCTAGTTGGCATATAAACATCTACTACTGTGGGTAGTGCTGGCTTCATATCTGTATTGACTAAGACAATGTGATCACTTCGCTATTCATAGTTGTTTACCCGCATTCATGTTTTCTTATTCATTATCAGACCGACTCCTGTAGTACCCCCAACTAATTTTGTATTTATAATCCATACTCACCTGACCAGAAATCCTGTTCCTCTTTCCATCGAACTTCATTAAGCCCCACTATATCTAACTTCAATGTATCCATTTCTCTTTTTAAATTTTAAATTTTCTAAGCTCCCTGCCCTATTAAGAGAGCTAACATTCCACGCTTCATCCTGAGGTATGAATAGCTCTTCAATGTCTGTGTTTGCTTACAAATAAATTTTCTTTTCGGGTATGATCTGCCTTGAGCAAACACAATTGTTTTTAGTTTTTTCTAAATATGTTTCACTGGCGTTGCAGCATCATCAGTGGGATATTTATTTATAGTATCTTAATACTACATATGGTTCTTTATCTCACAATACATCTCTGTATATCTTTCACAGTTTGTCATTTTGATGCATTTGTGGTGTTTTTAAGTTTTGAACAAGCACTTTGACACTTTCACTTCACCCACAAATACATCAAAATGACAAACTGTCAACGATATACAGAGATGTATTGTGAGATAAAGAACCACAAATACAACATGTGGTATTAAGACACTATAAATAAATATCCCACTGATGATGCTGCAACACTAAAAACAAACTAAAAACAATTGTGTTTGCTCAAGGCAGATCATACCTAAAAAGCGAATTTATTCCATGCTCTGATGCGTAGAATGCCAGTGTTGTTGTTTCTGATGATGACATCCTTTGGAGTAGTCCCTGCTCAGAGATTCGAATGGAGGACTATTTTACCTCAGGAATATTTTACACAAGGGGATGCCATCATCATATTTTCATACAGTAGAGCTGCATGTCATCAAGAAGTAACGGCTGTAGTTTCCTCTTGCTTTCTGCGGTTCGCAGTAACTGCATGGCAAAGCCATATGAGCTAATTTACAAGGCAAGCTCAGTCAATCATCCAGACTGTTGCTCCAATAACTACTTAATAGGCTACTGCCCCTCTTAGGAATCACACGTTTATCTGGTCTCTCCACAGATATATCTCTGGTCTGGTTGCACTTATGGTACGGCTGTTTCTATCATTCAGGCACTCAAGGGACTCCACTTTGACAGTATCTGTGGATCATGGGGGTAGATATGATATACCTAGTCAAGGCCACTCGAATAATTGCTTGTAGAAGGACTCATAGCCTTGAGTGTACACTCCTAGTTTCTTCAAGACATCTACCTTCTTCTTGCTCTTCCTTCTGGATAAGGGGCTTTGGACATTTTCATAAAACTGAAGATATTCGCCACTTTTCCTTTGATGAAAGAGCTAGTGACTAGCAACCCCTTTATCTTACTGCTGTAACGATATTCCATGTATGTGGATATCTTGAAGGTTTCCCCGTTTTTCTTAGAGATTCCTCGACCAGAACTTTCATCAGAGGTTGTCATATTCATGTAGAAAGGTTGATACTGATCTTTGATCACTATGACTATCTCCTAAATAGTTAATCTACATTGAACACTGGCACATGGATCTCACCATCTCACATATGTTGTTTCAGCAGTACACAGATATTTCTTAGCTCTTCTTTACGGGTTTAGATGTGATGAACATAAATAATTTCTGTGCTGAACAGTATGTCTTGATGTGCTCTCTCTGAATCTGCATGTATCTCAAAACCGAAAAAAATGTCACATGTGTGGTTTCTGAAATAACCGATTCAATTGCTACACTAATCTGCAGCTGATATTACACTTGGAATACACAGGCTGATAAAGCAAACTCACCTGTAGCTGATCGTGTCATGCTGTTCAGCGCCTAGCCTTCACTAAGTACATCATCTCTACCCCCATGAACCACAGATACTGCCGAAGTGGAGTGCCTTGCGTGCCTGAATGATACAAACAGCCGTACCATAAGTACAACAGGACAGACATGTGGTTCCTAAGAGGGGCAGCAGCCTTTTAAGTAGTTATCGGAGCAAGCTGAGGAGTACATTGAGTAACAGAACATTGCCATATCATAAAATGACAGGAGATATGTAACAATTTGTAGTATATAAGATTTATTTCAATTTTTCAAGAGTTCTTTGGTATAGTATAATCAATATGAGTTAAACAAAACCTGGCTTCTTACAAGTGAAGTGCGTTGTCTTTATTGGGAAGTATGTGGCATAAATATAAATATTATTTAAGTCATTTTTGCATAAACACCAAATATGATTTTTTTAATGTTATAAAATCAACAATGGTTTTGGGGTTAAAAATAGCATATCAGTAAATTGGTAAAATATGTCATTTAACACATATATCTTTTACAGGTTAGTTAAAAACAATGCCAAGCACTGAAAAAGTTTTTCTTAGTTTCCTCAGATTTAGAAAAAGTTATATATAAAGAGCAGTCTAGAGTGCAAAAATTTTGTATTTTTTTCCGACTACTTTCGGTCTTCTCTTAGACCATCTTCAGGAAATATAAATCTGAAATATATCAGTTACATTTAGAGTACTTTAAGCAATATACATTAGTGTCAAACTAAGAATTTATTATCAGTATTTTAATTATTTTAATATCAGAAAGATAACTACAATTTTTTATGTTACAAATTGAAAAATAAATGTGTGGCTAAGTATAATTTTATATTTTTTGTCTAAATTCATCTATGTAGTCTTTTCATTGGCTATCAGAGATGTGTGGAGCTGGCAAAGGATCGGAGCCTCAGCTATTTAAGAGCAGTAGACCTTGTATTGCTCCAGCCAGCAGTGATGCACTTAAAGGCTCCAAGTTTCCTGCCAGCTCCACAACATCAATGGGTATAACATCGTTTTATTTCTCTTGATTAATTTAGTTTAAGTTTGACACTAATATATATTCCTGAAAGTCCTCTAAATGTAACTGATATTTTTCAGAGCTATATTTCCTGAAGATGGTCTAAGAGAAGACCGAAACTAGTCGGTAAAAAATACAAAATTTTTGCACTCTAGACTGTTCTTTATATATAAATTTAAATAATAGTGCTGTTGCCCAATAAATGAAACAAAAATGTTTCCAAATATATAAGAAAAACGTTAAATGTTTCGTTTCTGAAATAACCGATTCAAACTTATTCTGAGTCGTCGGTGGGAATGTGCATGCTGAGTCAAGGCCCTCCTGGCAGCTTTATGGTAGGAAGTGGAAGTATCCACGCTAATAGCCCCGAAGAGTTACATGTCCATCAGTGTGCAAGATGACGCTATGTATCAGGGCCGTTCGAAAACTAATACATCGATGGGCGTAACTTGGTTATCTACTGATGTATGTAGCTCAATTTCCACTTTTTAGTAGAGTAGTTCCTACTGGATACTCATGTGCCGTAATTGCTTTCCTTGTAGGAAACGAACATGAATTCGAAGCTTACACAGCGTGTAGACATTGAATGCTTTACAAAGGATTGGTACGACATTTGTGACATCCACAGGAGGGAGAACGATTGCCAAGCGCACACATTTGAAGATGGTGAATCCAGCACTGAAGACGAAGCACACAGCGGGAAACCTGTAACTGTGATCACTGGCGTGAAACGCCAACGACTTCCTGAACTGATCCATGACAACAGATGGATTACGGTTCGTAAGGTTACGGCACAACTAGAGTGGCACAATGCCGTTAATGAAATGGTGAAAGACTTAGGGCATCAGTAAGTGTGTGCGACAAGATGACATGTCATTTAGACCGACGGGTGGAAGTCTGATCTGATCTGCTGGGAGCATTTGAAGTAATAGAAGAAATGTTTTCCCCTGACCTGCTCGCAGAGGATGAAACATGGTCATGTGCTAAGGTTAGAAATTAAATAGTGGCAACACTGCTGTGGAATCACTATGCAATTGATTATTTTGCTAAGTAGGCTCAACCACAGAGATCGTGTAAAAACAGGAAAGTATGATGCGTTTCAAGGGTCAAGCCCTCATCATCAGATAAACTATACAAGAATCTTAAAACGTGAGACAATAAAAATCTAAAACGCAATAAAAGAAAATGTGGTTACTTCCCTTGTAACTGTGTCTATGCAGAAAGGTCCTCAGCATACTGTGCTTCGTCAAGATTCAAAACAGACCCTAGCACTGGCGGCGCATAACACTAGCGAAATGCATGGAGTCAACAACATGAGTGGAGCGCACATAGGGACATGAAAACAAAGACCTCTAAATACCAAAGATCATCCACAACGTAGTGGGTACATTCAGATGTCGTGAAATCGTTTGCACAGTAAGACAGAGGTTGAAATTTAAAATAAACGACTTTTATTACAGTAGGTCCACAAAGTTTTTAAAAAAGCTGTATGTATTGCCTTGAACTTGTTCATTTTTATTGTCTCAGGTTTTAAGATTCTTGACCCTGAAACGCGTCAGACTTTAGTGTTTTTACACGATCTCTGGGGTTGAGCCTACTTGACAAAATAATGAAGTATACAACCGCGACCTCATATCCATTATGGATATAATTAGGACTATGCAATTGAATCTACTATTGTGTATGATAGCACACGTTGTTGTCATACCTATCTTATCTCCGAGCAAATGGACTCGTCTGTCCCACGTCACCGACGTGCGTACAATCGAGGGAAAAACAGTCACTTGTGTGCTAGTCCGCTAAAGTAACGGTGCCACTATGTTTTCGAAACAGGAACAACAGAGTTGGATCAAGGCTGAATGTACCAGAGGTCGTACAGGACGACAGTGTCATCAGGGTCTTCAAGAGGTGTGCGTGGAATCGGCATTGCAGTACAGAACATTGACACGTTGGGTAAAAGCCTTCAATGAAGGTAGGCGAACTATGGCAGACATGCATCCGGCAGGTCGTCCTATCGTCTTTGAAGAAGAAGTGCACAATGTTAATGGACAGTGATCGCACCAACAAATTCAGAGCTCGGTGAAAGTTATGCTGATTATCATGTATGACTGTGATGGTATTACCAGAACGCCTTACGTTCCTCCGCGGCAGACCGTCAATGCACAGTATTACTGTTCGTTTATGGGAGCATCACCTGCGACCAGCTTTACGATCATTTTGCACGACAATGTGCGGGCGCATACAGCGCAAGCTGTGGCTCCTCTGTTCGGTCGATGGGTCTGGGAAGCACTGTACCATCCACGATACTCCCCAGACCTAAGTCTGCTGTAGCTGAGAATGTTTTTTTAATGTCATCCAACCAAACTCGATGATACCTATTGTTGAAATTACAACATCCTCAATACAGACAGCTGTTTGCCTCTCAGGAAGGAGTTGGAATCCAGCGACTGCAAGGTTGAAGTGGGCTCACTGCAGGTTGAGCCAACATGCGTCCATATATGACGAGGCTGCAGGCATCGCAGTGATATTGCAGCTGGCACATAGTGCCCATCAGGAAGTAAAAGCAGTCAGCAAGCACTCATACTAATTAACAATCGCCACACAGTACTTGGACGAGAGCTCATGGAGCTTTAACCACTTGGTGTGGCCAGAGATCACAGAATATTCTATTCAAAGTTATCACCACGAGACTAAGCATTCTTATATTGATGAACTGAAGTGTATTAAGCAGAACAAATATTGATTACTTTTTGGAACAACATATGTTTGTCAGAGTAATAAGATTGCTAAATATGCATCCTTACCCCACAATGACAACTCTTCATCTTCAGGAGTGAAGTACAAAGTGAACACTACGAATCCTGATTGCACTAAGCCCGAAACCTACAGTAGAAAATAAATAAATTTGTATTCAATACGTTCCAAGTGATGTTCTGCAGTAATACTGCTTTGAATTGTTTTGTATCATAATGTGCTGCAAAAGGAAAAGTACTGATAAGTTTGCTACCATGTACCTATAAATATGCTACAAAACAAAAGTAGTATATATATATTACATATCCTGTATCTCATGAGTGAATTAAGAAGTGTAAATCACCAAGTTAAATTTCAATACGATTTGCAATTCTGTAAATGATATTTTCAATAATGAAGCGGAGTGTGCGCTGATATGAAACTTCCTGGCAGATTAAAATTGTGTGACGGAACCGGCACTCGAACCTGGGACCCTTGCCCACGAAAGGCAAGGGTCCCAGGTTCGAGTCCCAGTTCCGTCACACAATTATAATCTGCCAGGAAGTTTGATATTTTCAATGTTCCACTTTTTAACTTCTGGATTGGCCGTGACAGACAGAGAACTGATTGTAAACAGATTTTCTAATTATTTCATAAACACAAAAACACAACAGTGCAAGATAGGCCAAACAGCACTAGGCTACTACAATATACTTCTTAAATGTCTGTAACTGACAACGACAATAAATTCAGGTAATGTAACTTTCTAGATGTGAAAAATATGTTACTGAGGCTGAGTTTCATTATTTAATTCACAAATGCAAGAACTACAGGTGTTTCAAAGTTTACGATTTTGATGATTGATATATTTGTTTTTCTTATTTTTACTAAAGGTAAAAAAGGTAAATCAGTCAACAATCCGAAGATTGGTTTGAACACCACAGTGCTTTACTAGGTATGGTCCTGTTTGGAGGTGGTATGCCGTTGCCTTCATCCGACCTTTGAACTGACTTACCCAGCCAGTTATATGTGGGTTCCGAACCACGGTGCTACTCGGTATTTTTCACATGAGCAATACTGCCAGAGGTGAAAGAAGTGGAAAGTGACAGATAAAAATCCTAGGACCTGGCGGGGATCGAACCCGTGACCTTTGGGTTTGTAGTGTGGCACTCTACCACTGTGCAACCGAGGCGGTAATATTATATTCTTTGACTTCTCCTACATGACAGTACAATATTTACTCAGAATGTAATGTAATAGTGGCAAATAAAAATTACACCATTCAAATCATTCTTAGACTCATGCATACACATGCTTTAACGCTTGCATGCCCATTCATAATAGAAATTCGATCTAGCTACAAGCTCCTTGTACTTCATTCTACACATACACAAGCATGGTTCTGCAAACACGACTGCACAAGTACGCTTGCAAAGTATGAGGTTACATGTGTAAACCACCTTAGACGTAAAATATTTAAGGTTGTGTGAGACAGGGAATGAGGACATAAAGAGTGAGAGGAAGAAACGAGAAGCATCTTTAAAAGATTGAAATACCTTAAAAATTTAGATAGCAGCTAAAACTGAACTACACTGATCAAAATAAGTAAGTGATCAGTTGATATATCATACAGAGTATACTTATGGTAACGAATTTATTCAGTTATTAGTTACAATTTTAATATGGGTGTTATACAGTACGTAATTTTGCTGTCTCCACTCTTTACTTGACATTTACATGACGTTAGAGCGAGGTACCATGGGGCTACTATAATATTGAAAAATTCATTCTCCTACACATCTAATATGGCGTCTGATCACCTCGGCCGGCCAGTACAGTTGCACACTTGCGTGGCATGGACAGTATGAGGTTATCAATCAGCTCTTGATGGATATTTGGCATTCTTCCATGAGTGCCATATCCAGTCTTCAAGCGTTCTGGGAGGTGCTGATAGTGCTGCAATGCGTCTGCCAAGTGCATCCCAGCCATGCTAAAGCGGGTTTAAGTCCAGAGAACAAGCTGGTCACTCCATTCGTTCAATTCCCTCAGCTTCAAACATTTGTCCACCATCGCTGCTCTATGGGGACGAGCGTTATCGTTCACCAGAAGGAACCCATATCCAGTGGCACCAGCTTAGGGCACAACGTCTCTATACCTCTTACCACTCTGACTAGTCAAATTGTCATTCTGAACGACATAGGGGTCCTACACCCCCCATTCTCACTGCTGCCCACACCATTTGCCCACAACCACGATATGGTGATGTTTCCTGCAAATAAACAGGATTTCTCAGAGTTACACATTCTCTCAAAACGAAATTGTGTGGTTGAACACAACATCTTAACTCATCTGTGAACAGAATACGGCACCATCCATTACTATTCCAATCCAGATGTTCCTAAAGATATGTTCAAATGTTAGTAAATCTATGGGACTTAACTACTCTCGAGGCTTGCAAACTACTTAAACTAACTTATGCTAAGGACAACAAATACACCCATGCCGAAAGGAGGACTCAAACCTCTGACAGCGAGCAGTGGCGCGCTCTGTAGCTAGGCGCCTTTGAACGCTCGGCTACTCCATCGTGGCCTTGATGTTCCTCCGGCCAGTTTCTGTGGGCTAAATGGCCTTATTGTTTCAGTAAGAGACACACAACAGACCTTCGACAGTAGAGGCCACATTCCCGAAGGCGTTTTCAGACTGTTCGTGTTAAAATTAGGTGTCCAGTTTCTGTGTGAGGGTGCGTTGCAGCTGAGTTTTGACGGGCTGCTGATCGGAGGTAACGGTCATCACTTGTTGATGTAACCCATGGAATATCTTGGCCTTGCTTTCTTTTCACGGTTCTTCTTGATCGATATCACGTCCAGCTCCGGGAAATTACACTTCGTGAGTTCTAATAGGTGCAGTGACCTCCCTCTGTGTCTGTCAGACTTGCATCCTTCCTATGGCACTCCATGGCATAGCTCGGGTTAAGGCACGTTGTTGTTGCATTGCACTACCTGCTCACCACACTATGTGAACCCAACTGCTTGTGTAATTAGTTTGGTAGATTAAATACAAATCAACAATAACCCCCTCTGCAAGAACTTTCTGTTATTACCACTATCTTCATTGCCATAATGTTGTTGTTTCCACTCCATAAAACTGACAAAGACGTCGAATCATTTTAGTTCATTCTGTCGATGACAGTACTTCCAGAACTAGATATCTCAATTGATCTTCTAATTGTATTGACCTGTGTATTCCGGAAAGGATATATAAGGAAAATCAGTCTACAGACATCATCATCAGAAGAAGGCATTGTTTGAAATATGTACAATAGTTGCTAGGTATAGTTGTGAAAGGAGCAGTAGAAGGAAAAGTGTAACCAAGACAAAAAGGAAGTATGCAAAATAGGGTTTAAATTGCGGTTTATATTTCGCCACCTTCTTCCTGACTTGTGTTGCAGGCCACATGATGAATGACAGGAGGTGAAATCCAGTTAGGAATAGTGTTCAGACAGCCAATAACAATGCGTATTTACGTTTTTAGCTTTCTTCACAAATCGTCATTGCTGACGTAATTTTATACTGGAAAATAATGACACATTTTAGAAAATATGTTAATTATTTTTTTATGGGTATGTGATTGCAAAATCGTTTCTTATTTGAGGAAAGAGCTTTGTGTTTTTGACGAACTAAATTGTAAGCAAATTTGAAAGAAATGCTTAAAGATGTATTTAAACAGCTAGAACTGGGAGATCGAAAGGGAAAAAAGTGTTAAATGTACGCATAAATAGAAATTGTAGAGTGCATTTTCGACGAAGAAGAAATCGCTACAGAAGGAATAAAGGTGAGTGCATTGAGAACCAGTTACTACATAGTTATAACAATCTTCTTTAATTACGTAACTTTAAATTGAAACTCTCTTGCCAACGACTAACGCTCATTGTGGAATGAATGCGCTCAATATTCTTTATGTAAAACAAATTTTATTGTCTACGTTCTTGATGTAATTTGCTTGTGCACGGTCGGTAGCCATTTCTATTCCCAAAGAAATTCTATAGACCTAACAAATTACGAAAATTAGGTCATGGCATACAATGAACACCAACTCTGCAGAACGCCTCTGCCCTACATCATCAGTATTTAATGACATCACCCTGTTAAGGCATTTCCACCTGGTATTATCGTGAGTATTGATCGCAGTGTTGTTCCTTGTGTAACTGATATTGATTTCAGGACTATGCCAATTTAATTGAGAGTATTCCTTACAGTAACGGAAATTATCCAAAAGGATTTCCGTCGCAAATGAATTGCCACCATTCACAAGGATGTATTTACAGAAAAGAAATATTCATAAGTAAATGCGATAGTTCTACATATTTTTTACGAATTCTTCTATATGTTGGTGATTTATTTATGCCTCTTAGAAACCCATAACTCATTTTAACCAGAACTGATTTTTTGCTGCTAGCCTTACTTACCAGTTTAGATGAGCATGCAGCATTTCATAGCTGCATTGTTGGTATAGCGTTTTATTTGGTGATTCTGAATTACTTGAAATACTGTACGATGCATTACAGAATAAGTGTACAGTAGCTACCTGTGTTGTGATAGCATTTTATTCTAAAAATCATAATATGTTGTTCCTAACATGAGAGACATTACAGATTTCTGTGAGGGTTTAACTATTGTTATCAAAATAATTTTTTAGGTTATCGAACTATATTTTACGAAGAGTGTAGTTTGAAAGATATAGAGAGCTTTGATAAAAATATAGATGGAAAGCAGTGGCTCCACTCTGAAAACCTCGGATGAGATCTAGATCTGTGCCATCTGTTTCGCTAACTATCCTAGATATCTCACAGTAATAAAGAAAAAACGAGAAGATCGTTAGGCAAAGATCACAAGTCTGGACAAGAGCCCTTTGCTGCAATATCTGTGTGTACATTTAAACTGTTTGAGGAATGGAGAAAATTCACAACACTTGACGAATTATTGATAGCTTGGAAAGGGAAACATTTAATGAATGTTTGGACTACAGTAAAGAAAATGAATGTTTATTAGTATTTTTGTTTATGGAAACTTCAAATTCTGTGCCATTTTATGAGTGTCTGCTGGTAAAAGTTTTGATTTCATGTGAATATTTTTAAATTAGAAACAAGTGTAAAAACCCTGGGCAGTCTTAGTTTCAACCAAAAAGATTCAGGATATTGCTCAATTGCATTATATTTTACAACTACTAATATCCATAAGTGCCAATTTTCAATGCATACAGGACAACGTAAATATAATTTGCGACATCTTTGAAAAATTGGGTAATGCTCAGAAGACTCAGAAACAAATGTAGAGTCTAAAGCAGAATAGAATAGGTTACTGGACACAGCTTAAGAATGGTTCAGGTATTCTACCAAATTGGTAATATTTTGTGTCATTTTCAATTCCATTTCTCCATAACCTTATAGGTTTAAGAAATAGTCTCTTTACACATTTCTACCACATACTACTTCCCCTTCATAAAAAATAAAGTTTTATCATTTATGATGGATGACATGCACATTAAAACATACTTGTATTTAAAGGGGGGAAATAAACTTAAGATTACTTTTAATGATGCAGCTGCATGTAGCTTAGTTTATTTTATTTATTTATTATTTTTCTTTAGTTTTAGTTTTGTTTGTTAATTAATATGTCACTTTGCACTTCATTCACCTCTGGCAGTGTAGATCATGTGAAAATATTCAGTAGCACCGTGATTTGGAACCCACGTTAAACTGTAGGTCCCCCTATAACTGGCTGGGTAAATCAGTTCGAAGGTCGGAGGAAGGCAATGGCATACCACTTCCAAACAGAACCATGCCTAGTAAAGCACTGTAGTGTTCCAAGCAGTCTTAGGATTGTTGACTGCTTTAACTTTCTTTATTTTTTATTTTTATATATTTATTTACCTATTTATTTATTGTAATCCAGTGTACTTTCTCTTCATTTAGCTAACTTTAGCACATTCTGTCTGTCAGCAATCTTCAATCATGTGATCTTTTCTCTTATGTTGAACATATTGCCGCGAGAGACCACAAACGCCAACTGCCGGCGTGGCGCAGTGGATAGCGTCATGGACTGCGGAGCAGAAGGTCGCCGGTTCAAACCCGCCCACAGGCAAAAATTTATTTCTTTGTAATTTACAATTCCAGAAGGTTCTACATCTTTCTTATGTTCACTTGTAAATTCTACTTGTTTCTTATGTTAACTGTTCTTCTAATTTCTGGTAAATTCTGTCTGTGTATAAATAGCAGAGCACTCTGCCTGCGAGGTAGTCACTGCTGCATGTATGTTGAGTTCGTAATAAACGTGCTTTCATTATAAGTGCTGTGTTTAGTTGCCTTCAAAGTCAAGCCTACTTCCATTGCAATGTGGCAATATTAGAATAGGTTGTCTCAGAGTGTTTTAAGTGATAAAACTCTACATACAGCAAATGTATGACAGATTTCTCAACACCGCCAAACAAGAGTTTTGTTCATCCCCTCCTTCTGACCCTAGTTCACTATCATTTTCTATCATTGGCCGTATGGATTTGTTGAACAGCATTTGGAACAATTGGATCAATTGGGCCAGGAAAATAATTTGTATGAATATCGTAGTACTGCAGATTTTATTACTTTAATACACTACTTAGTTATATGGCGACATGTCTTTGAAACTGAATGTAAGATAAGGCTTCAAAACCTTCATACATTACAATCCAGTTTATTCAGGGAGCAACAATGTGGTCTGCAGCAAGGTGCCTCAGAGTGATTGGCCATTCCACTAGGGCATTGATATTTATTCCAAGGATAATGCATACTAGATATTTCAATGATATGGAATGCACCATTTTTTAAAATTTCAATTGTTATTTATTTATTTGTAAAACTACTAATTGCTATGTAAAAATTCATCTACTGAGTAGGAGTGGTCTTCCAACAATTCTTTCAATTTGTTTTTAAATGCTGATTTGCTACCTTTCAGACATATGATGTTATTTGGTAAGTGACCAAAGACCATGCCTTCTGTGAAAAATTTAGATTTAACCTAGAATAGTGTGTATCATCCTTTGTTCTAATGTTGTACCTGTGCACAATGCTAATACTTTTGAAATGGGTTGGGTTATTAATAGCAAATTTCTTAAGAGAATATATATATATATATATATATATATATATATATATATATATATATATATATATATATATATTATGAGACAACTGTGAAGATCTCAAAGTCTTTAAATAAGTGTCTGCAAGACGATCTTGGGTGGGCTCCAGAAATTATACTAATTACACGTTTTTGTGCAACAAATACTTTTTGGACACTTATTAAATATATAGCAAGGACTTGGTTGCTGAATTTTTATTGCATATAATGCATTTTGGTTTTCCATCTTCATATAAAACTGTGGAGTTTTTGGAAGCAAGCATAAGTACATGGGAGGCTCATAATAATGTAGACAAAACATTTCAAAACCAATCAGGACAACATGATCGTACATCCGTCCAATTCTGGTATTATGATCAATAGAAAGATCAAAAAACAGTAAATTACAATTAATAGATGTATGATGTGTATAGATAAATGTATCTATTCTGGTGACATGAGCCATACTTGCTTTCGTGTGTTAAGCCAACAGGTGGTGATAGCGTTTTCAATCAATTATATGAATACTTACTTGATGAATTAACCCAAAATATGATGTCATATCAAAGCAGTGAATGAAAGTAGGCATAGTAAGCTAATTTACTGAATGTTTGTCATCAAAATTTACAATAACCCTAATAGTATAAGTTGTTGAATTCAAACGCTTCAGTAGGTCATTAATGTGTTGTTTCCATTTCACTTTCTCATTAATTTACACAGCTAGAAACATTGAATATTGTACCTTTGCTAACGTCATCTGTTCACGAACTATATTTATGAATGGAGTCATGTCATTTACCATATAGAACTGTAAATACTGTTTTTATCAAAATTTGTAGAGAAGCACAATTTCACTAGTTAATTCTGTACTTGTATCATCTGCAAAAAGAACTATGTTCTATTATCATTAATATAACATGGCAAATAATTAATATATATCAAGAACAGGAAAGGACCCATGATCGAATCCTATAGGACCGAATTCTTGATACCTCCCTAGGTTGAGGAATCAGCAGATATTTGAAATTAAATTGAACCACTTGTTTCAACTTTCTCCACTCTTCCAGTTAAGTATGAATTAAAGTATTTGTGCAATTTCCCACTAATATCAAAATGCTTAAGCTTATCTAGAAGAATTTCAGGATTTACACATTCAAACGCCTTTGAGAGATCCAAAAATGCCAGCTGATCATGTTTGGTTATTGTGAGCATTTAATATTTGATCAATGAAAGCATATATAAAATTCTGTTGAATAATCTTACTGCAAATCAAACTGATTTTTGTTAGTACCTTGCTTTTACAAATATGGGAAGCTACTCTTGAATACATAAAGAACTTTGGATAAAGCCATCAGAAGTGAGACTGGGCTATATTTGTTGACATCAGATGTGTCATCCTTTTATGCAATGATTTAACAATAGCATATTTTAGTCTATCTGGGAAAATAACCTGCTTCAGAGAGTCATTACATATGCAGCTGGGAATCCTACTTATCTGTTGGCAATAAGATTTTAGTGCTGTGTTTAAAATGCCAACAGTTCCATATGAGCTTTTAGTTTCGAGTGAATTTATTATTTTTCTTAATTTCAAAGGGAGAGGTGGGTGGAAATCCAGTTGTATCAGATTGCACAAGTTTGGCCCCCTTACATTAATAGTTTTTCCTATTCTAATGAACATTTAGATCCTATTTATTTAAAAAGGATTATTAAAAATATGTTCAAATTCTCACTTTTTGTTAGTAAACTTGTCATTCATTTTAATAGTCATACAGTCTCCCTGTGCCCAGTTCCCTGTTTCCCTTTCAATTATATTACTAATTATTTTAATTTTATTGTCAGAGGTACTAATCTCAGACATAATACATATGTTTCTGGACATTTTAATAAGTTTTCTTAATACTGCCCAGTAGTTTTTAAAATATTTGACTGTTTCTGTGTGATTACTCTTTCTTCCTTTTAGACAAAATTCCCCTTTCCATAGACAATATTCTCTTGTTCGTCTTTTACGTGTTTCTTACAATTATATTCAACTAGTTTTCAAATACCCTTACAAATGTATCAAGAAATATGTTGTACATATTTGGAAACATTTTGTTTCTTTGGGATGACAGAGCATTTATAAAAATTTACTATATACAGTTGAGAGTGCAGATTAGTTACTTATTACCAACTAGTTTGTGCCCATTGTCAGCACCTGAGGATTTGCAGCTCCTGTGCCGCTCCATACTATCTTAGAGACACACACTGAAGCAGGCCAAACAGAGGCTGAAATTAGTTGGTAATAAATAACTAATCTTGCATTCTAGACTTTTTTATATATGAAATATGTTACATTTAAAATTAGCATTGGGCTCCTTGTGCACCTCATCCCAGTCTAACTGCTGTAAGCTTTTCGTAATTTTGGCAATTGTTACACCATTAATTTAATGCATTACTTCCGATATCTGTTTTAACTTGCTTTATGGGGCTGTGTCATGTACTGTAACTACCAGTGCACAATGATCAGAAAGACCATGCTCAGCAGGATAAGCATTTATGTTTTGTAACTTGATCTATAAAATAGTTCTCTTCCACTGAGGAGGTGTCCTTTACTACCTGATTAGGAAACTCAATAAACGATTTAAAATTGAATGAGTTAAGTGATACTTCAAGTTCATTCTTTGTATAACACTCTTTCAGAAAATTAACAATGAAATCCCCACAAATAATAATTCGCTTCCCCCTGTCAGATAGATAGCACAACAAAGCATCCAAGGTTTTCAGAAATAGCTGAAAATTACGTGATGGGGACATATACATTTATACTATCACAATTCAGGTTAAGCTCACAGGCAAATGCTTATATATAATGCTATACACAAAACGTTTTTGTTTCTAAATTTTGTTACACAGTGATAACTTTTGATGTACATAGTAACTCATTATCTCTACTTTCACGTACTGAGAATTTATGAACATTGACATTGACCTTTTCCTTATCAGTGAGGTCTACTGTAATCACACTTTGATAAGGTGAATGTCATGTGCAACTACATAACAGTAAAGAAGCTTATTGAAAGTACCAAAAAACATAGCAATCAGAGACGACTTGTAATTATTTTCACAAACACATAGTTAAGAGATTAGGTGACTTTCTTCCACACTTCACTTATAAAATTGCTCATTATAAAGATAGAGTGAGCTGTTACTTCTTTCTACATATATACTTCCGAATAATTATGTTAAAAACATTAATGGTGATTGTGCTAATATTAAAAAGAGGAACCTGCAGATTTTGAATTAACACTGTAAATTTAATTGCATTATTATCAATAAAAATTGAAAGTTAGTGTAAAAATGAATATTATTATAGTATGGGCATTTAATGTGAGAACCTATATTTCTCCTTTCCTTAAAGTCCTCTACAAAGAGAAACATGTGTGAGGTGGAGGGGGATAAGTCACAATTGTTACTATACTACTTGAAAAGATTTTCCACAATAGAATACTATAAATGCTGAATATCACCGTAAGTAATGGAACTGTTTTGCTACAAATTTGTGTAGTTTATCAACATCTGACACAGTATACAGAGAAACAAACTGTATGCTTTCCTTACTAGATCCATAGACATAGAGTACAATAAAAGTCAAGATCATGGTCAGCTGCAGACTGTGTTTATCTGTGTTGGGACAGCGATGTTGTCAACAGGAATTAGTTGTTTGTTTATGTGTGACAAATGAGACCACTGTGTTCCCACGAAAAATATGATGAAATACTACGTTTTAAGCAATTTCTATTGATTATGATCAGTGTTGTAGTGATTAGTAGCTATTAAATGAGTCAGGGGGTTCTGTAGGTATATAGGCGATCATAAATTGTTCAAGGTGAAACGTTAAAGTTAATGTGTCATGTCACTGGCTACACGAATTTCGTTGGCAACCTCAGCATGCCACAGAAGCACTCCTCACACCTACTGACTGTGATGTCGAAATGTCATGATCATAAGTAGCTCCAAGAAATTATTATCACTTAGGACATAGATAATTTATCTCTTTGATAGTGTGTTTCATGGGTTGCTATATTGATTTGCAATGGATTAGAAGTATAAACACACACAATATTTTTTGCCTCAACATTTTTATAAGTAGATGATGATGGTCATTGTTCAATATATGCAGTCCCAGGGTACTAAAGGAAATAACATTCTATGTAACTCATTAAATCTCTTCTAAAAAAGCATATACCAAAGTTTTTATCTAGTCTAACACCAAAATACTTTTTCTTACACATCCTATGTTTATTTTATGGGATAAATTAGTCTGTACATTTGTTACATCTCCAACATACTATAGCCATAACTGTGTTTTCCTATAGGTACATTGGTTGATCTGTGGATTCAGGAGCTTTTGATGTTTATGAAATGAGATTTCGTACATTCCTACACAATGGGAGAGGCGAGAGGGATACGAATAGGAGAAACAAAGTGGAACATTTACTTTATTTCATAAAATTATGTTTATTGTGGTCATTTTTTGTGTTAATATATACGATTTTTAACATATTTACTTTTTTCGTTCATAAATGATTCCCCCCCCCCTATTACACAGGAATATGTGAAACACATGTTATTCTGAGTGACTTGCATAACCAAGTATGTCCTAATTCATAACACATCCCAGAAAACAAGAAAACTGTTATACTACAATTTCATAGTACAGTACACTCAGGCTTGCTGTTACCTATACATAATTAGTAGCCTATATGAGAGAGAGAGAGAGAGAGAGAGAGAGAGAGAGAGAGAGAGAGAGAGAGAGAGAGAGAGAGAGAGAGAGAGAATACGTTGAGGGAACCGAACATTTAACACATCCATAGTCGATTTCATAGCTCTTAGTTAGGAAAAATTTGCTGGTTGTTAGCAATGATTCCTATTTCTCATAATAGCTGTGCACTCCTGTTCCACTCAAGTACCCTTACTGAGATATATGTGGAACTTTCTGTTGTGTTTACATCCGTTTTTGATGAAAGTTTCGCACATTCACACATATAGGCAATATGATATATTTGTATTGACAAATAATTGCAGAATTAAATTGCTATGGCACATCACTGTATTAATATCGATTTTATAACAGAAAACCTACAGAATCGGATATATAATAAATATTTTGCCCAAGAATTTTTGTTTTTACTTGAGCTAGTTTATGTATGCCAGGCTCTGCACGGCCAATATGGTCAGGGGTTCTAATTCCCCCTCGGGCATGGATGTTTGTGTCGTCTTTAATATAAGGTAGCTCATAAGTAGTTTGTAAGTTTAGGGATGATGATACCACAGTTATGTCCCTTAACCTTAACAAACACTTGAAGAACAACATGTGTGCCAGGCGTTGCTATGTAAAATGGGCCTTTCTTACTTTATGTTATGTCACAAACGAGCGAAGAGGCCTATAAGTGGTGTTGGTTGTATCCAGTGTCTCTATGGAGGTATAAGGAAGTGTAATGGCACCACAGACGTTCATTTTTCATTATTTTGAAATTATTGATGAGGGAAAAGTTTATCTGAAGCAAATTAAGTTTATGCACTACTTAGTAGATGTTGACAGTCACTATAAAAGGAAAATGAATTACTGATCGCTTCCATCAGCCAGATCGGGTTTATGCTGACAGTAGTAGAAAATTGTTTACGATTGTTTTATATGCTTGACATGTGACATCAACAACTGTTTTAAGTACCAGATATTACTGTGCTTACAAGGATAATACCGTTTCAAGAAAGAAATCCAAGCGTTTCCTGGATTTTAGTGTATATATGATCCATGACTATGACAAATTGGGTCTGAGTGATGTGATTTTTTTGTATCCATTAGAATAACCAATAAGAGAAGTATGTGATGTGTGAAGGAAGGTTTGTAATTAGTTTAAATTCTGTATCACTGAATCTATGTTGACAGCTTATGAAGCTAGAAGTACGAAATAAGCGTTCGTTTGTTTACTGACAATGATTCTCATTTATTACATTTCCAACTTTAAATTCAGTTGCAAAACATTGTTTGCTTTATGTTTAATTACGTGTCATTTCCTAGAACTTAAGTATGTGGAATGAGGAAAGAAGCAAAGCATGCTAGCTTCATTTTCGAAGCTCTGTTATACTTACGAATAGAACGTGATTTATTTCAATAAATATATGCTACAATCATACTCATTAGTACAAGTACAAACGACAAAAGCTGTTATTTTTAGTTAAAGAACTACAACTCTAAACAGTCAAAGTGCTAGGAGCTAAATTCTTTCCACATCACACACTGTACGTCTTCGATTTTCGAGATATTATTCCAAAACAAGTTACATTAAAGAAGCCAAATGTGTTGTATTAATGGATCAAATACACATTCTAAAACAGAAAAAGTTCGAAGCTGTCTTTCCGACCATATGTTATATAAACACTGTAATATTTAGAACTGAAAACATATTTGCACACGTCATTAATTAAAAACCGAAAGAAATTGTAATCTGTAGTGCACGAATATTTGGATGAACTAAGGTGGTGGACGCTGGCTTCAATTTTGTGACGTCATGTCATCTCCCTCGTGGCCGATCTACCTTCTTCTATGACTCCATGTTATAGAACACGAGTATATTACTCTGATCTCTGAGCAAAAAACTGCTGCATGCCTGCTTATTCAAATGTTGTACAACACGAGTTCGCATAGCCTACCACTTTGTAATTTGGCAAACAAGTTTTCATCAGGTTGACCATGACCATGCTTTCTTCTTGTTAGGAACTTTATGTCTATGTGCAATGTTGTAGTCTGACGCGGGAACAGAATTGAAACGTATTTTCTTTCCGTTTTCTAGTAATGTTTCTTACCAGGTCTGTGGTAATTTTGCAAGAAACAAAATATCAACTTCCATGACAAAAGTTGAACATCCAGGTAGTATATACATCAGTGGTTGTGTGCCATTCTACAGTAATCCTATAATCGAGATTAATGTACGCTATGTGACAAATATCATCACATTTCTCTACTGGCGTTTTCCATACGTCATCATCAGTGTGTTGGCGTCCACCAAGCATTATAACGTGACATATTTTGATTAATTAATGAAAACTAAGTGAAATAAATTTCTTAATAGCATTTATTGCCTTCCGATAGAAAGACCGTTTCCTGTGAAAGCTGTGTATTAGCCAAATTACATATTTAACTTTATATTCACAACTAATTTCAGTTATGTCAACTAGGATGACGGTTTCTTACTGGCTCTTTGAACATCACTCCTGACTGGTTGCTTCAGGCTCCCATCATGCATCGCGCTGCTAACAACATGAACATGTCAGGAGAAATTGCAGACACATAAACTTCATTTTAACCCAAAATACATTATAAGGTTTGATGAGAGTGAAATTCAAAAATGTTCAAATGTTTGTATAGTCTATGGGACTTAACTACGGGGTCATCAGTCCCTAAACTTACAAAATAATTATCAACTACCTACAACTAAGGACGGCACAAATATCCATGCCTGAGGGGGGATTCGAACCCCCGACCGTAGTGACCGTGCAGACCGTGACTGAAGCGCCTCAGTCCCCTCGGCCACCGTGGCCGGCGAGAGTGAAGTAGCGGACGTGTATGACTGAATATATTAGCACATGAAACACTAAATGGATCAGCTTCAAACTAGTGGAAAGGGTGAAGGCTTCGAACAAAAAATTATAGGAATCACTACTGAAATTGAAATACAACACCCATTGTGATGTTGCCAATATAAGGAAGATGCACTACTTCAATAACCGTCACATTCATATTTTTTTCTCTGTTTTACTCACAAGGTAGATAACGCCAATAGCGATGCTACCCACTTTGAGGGAGGTCCCACAACAAGACCGCTTGAGAATTGGCATTACTCCAACACTTTAGTTCTCTGACTGCGTACTTGCTCTGCAACAAAGGAGGTATAGTTACTTGAATTACAGAATCATGGTGCATATTTCGAAATTAATGGCCTTATACTTATGAAAGACTCGCATGCAATTGGAAATTAATGGCGATATACTTATAAAAAGCGGATGGAAACACTAGTTGCATACTTAAATGCTCATCACTGGTCAGCTGTTAGTTTAACCGCCCTGTACTCATCACAGGTCTTGGATGCGTGACGTAGTGATGGCGAATAAGGCTCCAATAAGAACAAGCTGGCGCATCCGCCATTTTGTTGCCCATAACTCTTAAGAGTAATCATGTATTGGTGCTATAGGATTTGCGTCACAGCACTTTCGCACGAAATTTTACGTTGCTGTACTGCCATAAACTGTTCTAATAAAAGTGGATTTAGAATGGTCATTTTCCCTAAACGAGAGAAAGAAAAAAAAGGTACTGTCAATTATTGTCACACAAACTGGGGACCCAGGTTGAGCTCACACTTATGTCCTGTAAATAAATAATATTTATTATGACCTGAGGTAATCTTTAATAGTAGAAATCGGGTGTGATATTCGAAAGTTTTTGTGTAGCTGGTTTGAAAGAACTATCTCTTAATGGAGATTCTGTCTGTAGGCAATTAGCAGCACCAAAATCTCCTACCACAGCAATATATTCCAGTAGGCAGTCTTTAGAGTAGGCCTACAATATGTGTGTTTTATAGCATATTGACAAGTACACCACATCTAGAATTTTTGTACTCACATTGCACAAATTTTTGAACAGAAGACCATTGAGTTATTAAGAAAGTCTCCGAGTGTATTAAAAACACTAATATATATATACTTCCGGCGGTAACAGCGTATTGTGGTGATGTTGGCAGTAAACGTTGATGTTTTGGCGTTAAAACTTGCAGCATGCAATTTGAAAGAACGGTACTTGACGTTTTATCACAAAACACACCGTCGGTTCAATTTCATATACTTAAATGTCAATATTGATGCATATCTGCAAGAGACTAAAACATATAGAGTATTGGGTGAAGTTTACTTATGGATGCGGCGGCATAGTGCGATAATGTAGGGAATGAAATGTTTGCTTTACAAGGATGATAATTTTTTTGACACGACAAGGGTACCGATAGATGCATCCTTAAAGAAAGGACAGCATTATTTATTTCATGGTCAACACAAAGGATTATTCCCCTCATTCTTTATAATGGGTATTCAAATAGCATTCAGCGGTTGTTGCCAACATCAGCATTGTAAGCCTTCACGATCGTAAGTAAACTTTTATCCTGTATATTCTTTTTCGTTTTAGTGTTTTTAATGAATTCTGAAACATTCTCGGTGAGGCAACGGTAGTATATTCAGCAACGTGAGTACAAAAATCCAAAGTGATTAATTTCTCACAGCAGACAACAAACATCTATTTGAAGATGGCGAACAAACCTCGCATACTAAAAGTCACAATCAAATACTGCCCAAGATCGAATGTTCATTTTGAATCCTGAAAAGATAATAAAACAAACATAGTACGGAATTTGATCACAGAAATGTATATATGTTTCTCGCATTGTCAAATATAGAACATTGACCTTCAATGAGCTTACTGTTACACATCATTGCCAGCGGCTATAAAAACAATAAAATAAAAAAAAAATTAAAAAAAAAGATTGAGCTTCGTATCTCTGAAGGGGCCCCACCTAGAAACAAAAAGCCAACCTGATATTCTGGTACCAATTGTCACATGCAACTATTGTCCCACAAACGTTTCAGCTCTTATCATAGCTTCCGAGTTAATCTTGCTGACAGCAGCATTCATGTTGACACCCTATACATCGTTTGGAGGCTCTCTGTAAATTCTTCGTAATCCTAAACATGCAGGGTTAAGAGAATTACGTCTTTTGCATAATGGAACTAAAATAATTATTACCGCGTAAATCCGATGATAATGACCAAGTACGAAACAAACTTCTCTGACAAGCAATATTATAATAAACAAGATAATAGAAAATTTTGGCAACATGTTAATATACTTAGAAAGCCGATCCATATAGAATGACATAAATATTGTTTCCTTCAGACCTTGAAGCAAATTAACAATTATTTCCTGCACTATTGTTGAAAGGCTCTTGTAGGCTATATACCGCTGTCTGTCACTGAAAGTAATTGACGTCGTAGAGAGAAGATTCATGACAAAACGCATGTGTTAGTACGAAGAGATTGGCAGAAAAAGTGAAAGTTTATATATATATATATATATATATATATATATATATATATATATATATATATACTCTAAAATGTGTAATAATGGAATGTGTTCGTACAGTCCCAGGAAAAATTCATTGGATACTGCATACTATCACGATATGGACTAACGCTACCGTCACAAGATTCCCAGCATTCACCATTCATTGCCAAAATTATCTCCCGGCACCGTGGAGCCGGTAAGTAAATTTGAACCCTGTGTCGCGATTGTTAGTGACGTGTCTAAGCCTACGACACGCAGTGACGAATATAGCATATATTTTTAAAGGGATCCAAGACTAATGTAAAGATTAGTTAAGTCATTTTAAGAAGGTACCCCATGATATTCTGTGCCAATTTTGCTGCTGATATTCAGAGGATAATTTGCTGTGAAGTCTCTTTTACTTTACCGAGATCTAGCTTTTTTATTGTTGACATTAAATCATTTCGGGGGCAACGAAACCCCCTCCCCCACCCTCTTATATACGCTCTTGGCCACTCGTATGCCCTATATCTAGAGTTGGCAACTGCTTCATTGTTTCGAAACAATGTTTCGATATACAGAACTGTATCGTTTCCAAACGCCATCTTTCACGGTTTCGAAACCGTCGTGTTTCACTCTGCTCTGTTTCGGATCACATTCACAGTCAGTACTGAAACTGTTCACTGTTTCAAGACAGCGATGTTTAAGACCACTATTGCTGGAAGGCGACGAGCGGGATGGCGCAGTGGTAACACAATGGACTCGCATTCGGGAGGATAGTGGTTCAAATCCATCTCCGGCCATCCGGGTTTAGGTTTTCCATGATTTACCTAAATCACTCCAGGCAAATGCCTGGATGGTTCCTTCCAAAGGGCACGGCCGATTTCCTTCCCCATCCTTACCCAAACAAACCGAGCGTGAGCTCCGCCTCTAATGACCACGCTGTCGACGGAGCGTTAAACACTAATTTTTCTTCCTTTCTTCCTGGAAGACGATAGGAACTTACGAATTGTATCCAAACAGTGGAGTTTTATTTTTCTGACTACGTGCACAGATACACATTTAATTTACTAGTATATGAATAGTTTAAAGAGTGTCAAAAACAAGGATAGTTGACAGACGTGAATCTGCAGTTTAAGATAAGTGAAATCAAAATTCGTTTCTAAAATGACTGCTGTATTCCGGAATTTCGCAATGTCTGCTTTACAAATGTAAATGGCCAATAACAAACGCTCACTATTTGCAGTGGATAACCAGTAACATTCTGGGTTTATCTGTCCATGTATTGTATTAATATTAAAAACACATGACTAAACCAACAATAACCTTTTCTTAAATAAGAAAAAAAAGAACGTAATGACCGATTTTATACTGAGAATGAGAGATCGTAAGTTTAAACTCGTGTTAAGGAGTTAGAAACTTTTCCATCCCGACAATTACTTGCGAGCGAAAACCCAAGTTATACCACCCATCGTCACAATGTTGCCCAAGTCACTCATGTAAAGGGAAACATACTTCTTAAAAGGTATAAATACAGGAAAATAAAAAGTGATGTGCTGTATTAGACGATTTTTTGAAAATTATAGTTCTGTTCCGTAATTTGGAACATTACAGTTGATAAGAAAAATCCGGGTCAGTAGTTTTCTTTCCGAGTTTCACTGTGTTCTTTCCATCACAACCTAGGAAAATGCGTGAATCATTATTCGGTGACAGTTGGTGTTCCCTAAAAAAATTGAAACAGGCATCTATGGTATTCAATTTCGGTATTAAATTACTCCGGATAAAAATACCAGAATTCGAGTTACTACTTCTCTCCGCCATTGCGATTACACTAGTTAATACAAGCAACTGTCAAATGGTTATATCACAGTCTAACATATACAGTCGCGACATGGTCAAGCCGCCGAAGGGGTGATGTTTGTTTATAATTAATTTTGTACGTAATTAACGATATATTTAGTATAATTTCTGCGTTACCACCATTTTTTAAAATATGAAGAGACATACGTAATCCGGAAATTAGAGTAAAAACAGCCGAATTTAATTGAATGAGTAGTATAAAGTACAACTTCATCATGAATAACTACTTACGAATATGTGTATATTTTCAGCTTATTCCGTTGTTAAGTAAGTAGAATATAAACATAAGACAATAATAAATTTCTATTATAGTCTGTTCTTACTATGACAGGTATCAATTAGGTGTGTAGTCTAATGATTAGCAAATTATTAACCTCATTCGTCTTTCATATACGCGCATATACGTTTGAATGTAACTGCTTAAAAAGCCAATGTTTTGAAGATTCTTGCCATTTGTTTTCATCTGTAACAATAAATATCGAATTAGGTTCTTCTTCGTTGGGAAACAGTTTGATTGTTTTTGCCTTTTTATTGCCACATCTAGGACGTTTTACCTACCGCTACAGATCTGATGGCTAATTTGGTACGTTAAATACTGTAGTAATTGCATTCTATGTACATTTGCTACGTTTCAATCTTACTGATTTTACTATAATTGTAGGGAAGAAAACCAACATTCCTGAGTAGAAATGCAGGGTCTATCTGCCAAAAGACGGTCTTCTGGTGTTCCCTACCCATTTCTTATTTTTAATAGAAAATGAAATTATTAAGTAAAAGCCTATAGGTTACAAGGTAATAGTATTAAACTGTCCTGTAAAGTATCATTTCGTACCTCGTCAGGGAGCTTAGACAAGCTAAGAAAGATAATGTGGAGCTATTTTTCAGTTGTTACCTTTTTTAGGGCACGACATATGTTCCCTAATGCAAGTAGTATGTTAAAATCAATATAAACAATACTGTTCGCAGTCTTCCAATATCGTATTCAGAAATGTAGCTTGCACCCTCTTGGAGTGATGCTGTCGCCGTGTATAATAAAAATCTGTAGGAGTGTTGTGACTGTATAGTCTATGTTAGACGGTGATTATATTGAGAAATAGTCGCAAGACTGTACCAATACCATAGCGTAAAAGGATAATTTCACAGCGAATGAAACGACAGTGCAATCGATATATATATATATATATATATATATATATATATATATATATATATATATATATATATATCAGACGGAGGTTCATATCGAAACAATAGGTATCTAACAAGTGAATGTTATGATTTATACGAATATGTCATGATTTTAAAGGATGTGGTTAGGAAGAAACCTAACACTACAGCTTAAATTTTTACGAGTGAACAAGCGAATTTTATGATTTTTACGAGTATTTCGTGATATTAAATGATGTGGTTAGGCAAGAACCTAAGAGTACAGTTTTTAAAATTTTTGCGAGTGAATAAGTTGAATTCTTAGGTTCGTGCCTAACGACATCCATTAAAATCGTATCGTTTGGATACCTATATTTTTTTAATTACATAGCTTTGGCTGAAAAGTATGTTTTCATTGACAACGAATATCAGTTGTTTATTGAATGAGTGCGGTCAATGTACATTACGTAAAATAAACTGTTATACCCCTTTAGTGGCTGGTTCAATATGTATTTTTACGATTCACGATCTGGTTGCAGTATGTATTGGCCAAGAAATTTCGTAGAATTATCACTTCAAGAATCAACATCGGTATTAGCGACACAAATCAGCTGTTTCGCCATCTTAAGTTTTCTGTCACCGCTATCGGAACGAGAGTCGAACGTCCGGTATATATCGATCACACTGCCGTTTCATTCGATGTACACAGCTCCTAGGAAATTACCCATTTGCTGCGAGTGAAGCGAGCACTCGTGATAAATATTAACGCAATCCTACACTCCATTGTTCATCTGTTACCAACATAAGCACTGGAGCCCGGCGAGAAGCGTCGTAAAGTTTTGCAGAATTTTCGATATATATCACTGGCAAGTATTTTTAAAATAAGGGTTTTAATAAAGTACCCAGCAGTGCGATAATGACGTATAAAACTTCTCTTTTCAAAATATTAGTACAACAAATTTTATGTGATAATATGCGTTGCCAATATCATATGCAGGTTAGCATACAACACGTATCAAAATTAGGCACTAGAACAGAGGAAAGCAAACTGTACTACTTTGATAAAAAACCAATGTATTAGACATAAAAACGCCAGTTTTTAGCTAACAGGAAAGTAGAAACGCCATATTGCGAAATCAGTGCATTTGAAGCAGAAGCTACAGAACTGCCAAGGAATCATGTTTTCTCCTATAGTTACTGTCCTTGCACTATGTTTGTGGTTCTAAGCAACACGTATTCAGTACACATTGATGATAGTATAATAAACAGCCTCATATTATTACAAAACGCACACTGTTCATCATTTCAAAAGAGCGTTTCGAAACCTCACACTGTACGGTTTAATCTGTTCCGCAACCACCAGATGCTACATTCCTCTACTCTAACCTCCTTGTCTCTACCTATATACGTTATCACTCGTGTATCTCTGGCTAGGAGTTCTGACGTATCTGAATGTAATTACTCTAACTCGTCCCCGTAGACATAAGGTAACATACCCTGCAATGCTACACTACACAGATGTATAAAAACTTAACCGGACATAATACTAGAAGGAAAAACAATGTGCACGAAAGCAACAATTTCCCTCATAGGTAAAACTTTACGACGCTTCTCGCCGGGCTCCAGTGCTTATCGTAAAATAAAGTTATAGAATCACTTGATCACTGTTTCGTACAGAACATAAAATAAATAAAACATGCCATATCTGCTCTATGGTTGACTTCTGTGGTGTGTGCATAGATATTCTGTAGTGTTGCCAACATTTGCAGTGCGTGGGCAACAGACTATCATTGCGCCGTGAATCCATATGGCCACAAAATCATTTCTCTCACCTTAATTTTGTATTCACGGTGTCTTGCAGCCTTCCTGGAGCTGACGTACCACATTATTCACAAAGACATACACGAGGAAGAAGAAATTTTACTCATAGGATTTTTGATCCGATTAATAATTTAAACTTTGAAATTGATCTAAGAAACAAAGTAACCGCAAATATCTTAAATATTCTCGACCAAAGATAAAATACTTGTTATTAATTAACGAGAACGCAAAGAAATTAAATAAAATCAAATATCCACAGACATTAACGTACGTCTGTGGCACAGACATAGACCATAGATAATAGACTGCGCGTGACGTCATTATACTGAAACCACAGACATGTATTACTAGACTGGCAACGCCGTATTCTATACCATTGGTGTCAATGAAGTCTCGCCGCCATATTTCTATACTATAACGTGCGGGAAAACGTGTGTGTTATTACAGAAAACAGTCGTAAAATATGAATGAACTGAGGTAACTACGTTGTCTTTAGAGTTCCGACATATGGTAAATTCGTTTGTTGTGTATGGCTGTAATTCTTTCGGCTGGAATAAGCTTCGACACGTACAGTAATTATTTGCTGTTAATATTAATCTGTTACCAATTTTATTCAACTTCGGATTTTCTTTCAGTAGTATGGTCATTATAAAATCGTTGTTACAGTGGATAACATGTACCCTTAATCTTTTAAGAATTCTTACGAAATCCACATTCTGCTTTGACACACACACACACACACACACTAATGAGTTACACTTCCTGTTTTTGTTAACCTGTTACTAGTTCGATCAACTTCGGCTTCTCTTTTAATAGTATGAACGTTATAAATGTGCTATTTGTCGTGGATAACATATCTTTATTCTTCTTAGTTTTTTTTCTTCAGATAACTACTACTGCTTTAATTGTACATAAGGGAAACTTTTATCTACCATCCTGGCGGCCTCTCGTGATTACGTTGGCAACATCAACAAAACAGTAGAAAGTCTTTGCCAAGATGTTAATATTCTCAGAAATCCACACAGAATGACTTGATTAGTATTTCGTGTAGACGATGAAGTAAATAATGCCTTTCATGGTCTATGGTTGACAGGTTCTTGTATGTACCCCTCGTACAATAATTAATTGCCCCCGTAAAACAAAGATTTCGTGACAAAAGCTTTTTCGCAGTCACGCGATTGGCTAATACCAACGTCACCTGATTGACAACACAATTATGCCAGGACGATAAGTAAAATTTCACCGTACATAACATGATATTCTCGTAACACGATTCAACAATATAGGCCTATTTGTTAAATTCAACTATTACGGAAGTGTTAGCTCAGATGCAAATTATGTTCAAAGCATCTAGTGAAGCTTACAACGTCATATCGTGTCACAAGATCGTAGTAGTACCATACGGAAACTTTTGACGTGAGGTGAGGCAAGGAGGAGGCATCAGGTTTCAGTCACAGAGGCACGTTCACCAGTCTAGTAATGTATGTTTGTGTCTGAAACCAACATCTAAGTTACGTGACTCGGGACATAGACCAAAGATAACATAGACTGTGCATGTGTCTATCTCCACTGTGTTGTAGTTTGAAACCATTGATCTCTATACACTCTGGATGTTGCACTTCAGCTGTATTAGCGTGCCATCCATAGATATTCATATTTAGTTTCTTGCCAAATTCAAACATGGTTGCTAAGAAGCATTTCAAGAAAAAGAGAAGAAAATATATTTCGAATCCGCTCCCATATCAGCCTACAACATCGAATATTGAATTAAATTCCAAATCAAGAGGTAAGCAAGCAATTCTTTGTCACACAATAACTGATGAAATCTCGTTTGCCCAATTTAAACGTGGCGGACAATGCGAAATCGCGTGCAAAACATATGAATGTACAGGCACGCTGAGTTCTATTCTCAGACACCAGAGTTATACATCCAGTTTGTATAGATATCACTGTTTGAAACCAACATCTAATTGCCCCGAGTCACGTGACTGAGGCTTCGTCATTAGGAACCGCAGTGTTTCTATTTTACAGGTGCAGTCAAGCGTTGATTTTCAATAATAAAACGACGTCTCTTATTCCTATTACACATGTAATATATAAAAGTAACGAGATTTCTCCGTATTACCACAGTCTAACATATACAGTCACGACACTCGCACAGATTTTTGTTATACGCTGCGATAGCAGCGCTCCAAGCGGCCGGCAAGCTACGTTTTTGATTACGATACTTGATGAGCGCGAATAGTATCGTTTAGATTGACTTCAGCATACTTTTTACATTAGGGAACGTATGTAGTGCCTTATAAATAGGTAATAATTAAAAAATAGCTTTCCATTTGTCTTTCTTAGGTTTCATAAGATCCCTGATAAGTACGAAACGGTACATTACAGGGCAGTTAATTTACAATCATCCTGTAACATACAGGCTATAAATGAGTAATTTCATTTTCTATTACAAATAAGAATGCCTAGGAAACACCAGGAGACATGCCCTTTAGAAGAGAGACGTCAATTTCTACCCAGGAAAGTTAAATATTTTTCATTACAATTCCAGTAAATCTATGTGGGTGGAATATAGGAAATGTATATAGAATGCAATAAATACGGTGTTTAACATACGAAATCAATCATCACAGCTGTAGCTGTAGGAAAAACGTCACAGACATGGTAATATAACGATAAAAGCAATCACACTGTTTTCCAACAAATAAGAACCCAGTTCCACAATTGTTGCTACATCTGAACCACAAATGGCAAGAATCATCAATGATTATATCATTATAAACAAACATTGGGTTTTTAAAGCTAAAGTAATTACACTTAAAAGAATATGCGCGTATAAGAAAGACAAATGACGTGTAAAAATGTGGGAATCATTAGACTCCATACCGAATTGATACACGTCAAAAACTGGCTGTCATAGTAAGAACAGACCGTAATAGACATTTATTATACCATTATGTTTATATGCGACTTACTTTCAGTGGACTAAGCTGCAAATAAACACATATTCATAAGCATTTGTTCATGACAGAGTTGTTCTTTATACCACTGAATCATTTAAATTAGGCTGTTTTTATATTAATTTCCGTATTATGTTTGTCTCTCGATATTTTAATAATGCTTGCAACACAAAAATCATAATAAGTATTTCGTTAATTACGTACAAAAGCGATTATAAACAAACATCACTACTTCTGCAGCTTGCCCACCGCTAGGAGCACTAGTGTGGCAGCAACTGTCAGTTGGTAACAACTTTTACAGCAGTGAGTGTCGTGACTGTATATGTTAGACTGTGGTATTACTGGCATAATGCGGTGAGTATCGTTTTTACATTTGATCGGGCAAAAATTATTGTCAGTTGCGTTTACAAGCAAAAGAATTACAGATCCTCAATGTTTGTGTTGCACTATGAATTTTTTAACTTTTTTTCCCAACTGACCAATGTGATTTTTTGACGGAAGATTATTTCAGCGTCTCAGTCTTGACTGAGCATACGTCTCAGGAAGTAAGTAAGTAAGTAATGTCTGGTGCAGATCTGCCATTAATAGCGTTCCACAACGCTGAAGATGAATACAGACTATTTATTGTCCCTATAAAACCAGTTCTTGTGACGTACATCAATAATTTTTTGATCAAATTATTATTTAATGTAAATATCCAATAGTTTTCTTGTTTTGGCTTCACTCTATGTGGGAAAAGTCATAAAATATAAACGCTTGTCTTATATTAAAATCGGACGTTATGGATGCAAACCGATTTCAGGTATATATAAAAGCATGACAAAACATTTCATATGTATTCTTAAGGAATCGTATGAAAACTGATGCTGCTTGTCAAACTAATATTTAGTCTCCTGTGTGAGCTACAAAGTAAAAGATTCACAGTACAACAAAAACAGGCATTCACTTAAGAACTGCAGTTCTGCTGCTTGTAAAAAGAACTGTGAATACTTTTCATCTAGGCACAAGTAAAACCTGTAACCGTTGCACTGATATTGTGAATTACGGAGAACTAACGCCCATTGTACTATTGAATATGTTGTAAGAATACGATATGACGTTTTATTCTCGAAATCTACGCTTAATTTTCGCTAGCGAGGAGAAGAACTGCGATTCTAATCTTCACATCACATTGCTTGTAATAATGAACAGGGTTCCCTGCCCCGAGTCATAGACCATAGATAATATAGACTGCGCCTGAAGTCATAACACTGAAACCGACTTCTAAGTCATGTGAGTCGGGGCAACAAGCCGTTTTGTCATAACGATCAATGTGGAGCTGACAGATCTAGTTTTTCCCATTTATAACTGAAATGTGGCTTAGATTTTAACAATAAAACATCTATTCATATCCTTATAATGCTTTTAGCAGTACAGTTAACGTTATTACTCCGCAATTCTTAATGTTAATGCGATGGTTTTAGTTTTTACATGTGTCTTGGTGAAAGGTATAAATGACTTGCTCTTATTAAGTGAATAGTTGTTTTTGTTACTCTACGAGTCTCTTACTTTACAACTGCCATGGGAGTAGAAGGCGAAAAACCAGTTTTACCAACAGCATCGGTTTTCTTACGTTGTCTCTACAATACGTGTTATGTTTTTATAGGAACTAAACACCGTCTATATTCATAATATCAGACTTTTTCACACAATACAAGCGTTTGTATTTTACGAGTTCTGCATATTCATATGCCAATACGTAAACCTTGCAAGATACTCGCTATTTACATTAGAATAAGTGATGTGCAAACACAACAAAAACTAGTTTTATAGCTATTGTGCTGTTACCAGGAATGGAGTGTTGGGGTATCAGAAGAGTAAGAAGCAAATTTCTATTTTAATTTCATTTAATTTCATTTTCTATTATTAAAAAAAGGAGGGAGAAAATAATAATAATAATAATTATAATAATAATAATAGTAATAATAGACAATTATTAATTAATGTTGTGAAGAAAAAATAATCTGTGGAACTAAAAGAAAAAAGTGGAAGAGCAGTATCTTTGCTTGTTAATTAGCAGTCAGTCCTGTCTTGTCTTGTCTTCTCAAGCAGTTAGAAGTGATGAGCTGTCTAGGTTTTTGTTTTTTTAACTTTCAGTTGTGATGTAAATGTTTTTAGAAAAATACAGATCTTTCTCAAGAGTGAAAAGTTTCGTCTTAGTTCATTACTTAGGCCTTAAAGTGAACCACATAATGACCCTGAGATGTGATGAAGCAATCAACAATGAGAAGACATTCAGAAAACTGTCGGTATTTTTTTACATGAGTTTATTCTAAAGTTTCTCTGAAGTTTATTATTCAAACTATACTGAATTTCCTGTATTCAAACGTAGCTGTGTACACCTCCATTAAAAGCATATCTGTACTAGGAATGATTTACTTGATGAAATATAAATTTAGTCAAGACCAGTTAGAATTGTCCTCCCGTCGATAATTACACTCTTCAATTAAAAAAAAAAAAAAAAAAAAAAAAAAAAAAAAAAAAAAAAAAAAAAAAAAAAACATAATACTGCACAAACATTATTTGTAATTCTATTTCTTGTAAGAAGTACTCAAGAAGTGTCAACTCGTCACATATAAAAACGATCATAGCATTAATATTATTATAATTGTGCAAAAACTATATTACCTTAAGTACTACATGGGTAATCTATATCTATATATAAAAGGCTTGTGTGTGTACGTGCTGACAGACTTTTCTCCATGATCACATACTGCCACCCTCTCGTGGTTGTGGTGGTAGATAGCCCTTGGTCTAATGATGTTAGTAAGGGAGTTTGGTCGCGGTGCGTGGCAGTGGGTGAGTGTAACGAGCAAAAATTCGCAAAATGTGCAATAAATACTCTTAGGAAAAGCTATATACTCTGTGACTTACGAACTTTACGGTACGAGTAAACATCTGTTTATTCTTTCAATCGTCTGATAATGCGGTCCTTTCAGACTTTAATAACGACGAGGAATATCAAATACGCAATTTTTTAAATAGATCACATGTTTCCGTCAACCACACATTACCGACCATGAACAGAGACACAAAACAAAGATAAAAATCCAGATAGAGTCAAAGATAAAAATACTCGTGGAACATTGATCACTGTCGTGGAAGCGTGGTGGAAACACAGACATACATTAATGCATGTCTTTTAGGCCATAGATATTGATATGCCTATGCCAGTAAGCTCACTGGTCTGTGTTAATCAGTGATCTCTGATATATAAAGACGCGACACTCTCTGCTGTGAAAGGTGTTATCGTTTGACAGCTGGGTCAAGAAAAACTATGCGACGTAGTCCTACTCATATCCCGGCGGCCTCCTGTGATAATGTTGGCAACAGATGTTGAATAACGAGAATCATGTGACATCGTCATAAGCCAATCGCGTGACACGCAAATATTTTGTCGTGAACTCAAGCATGCAGCAGGAACAGCAGTATTTATCTACACTCTATGTAGTTCGGTCATCTTTGCAACGATTTTATATCGTGTTATTGATGTTGCCAACATAAAAACACGAGGCCGCCAGGGTAGAAATTAAAATTTTACCGAATCAGATACATCCGTTGTTGTCACATCTCATTATGACCAGCACTTTTACGCGAAACTCTTTCGTATAGAGTCTCATGATGCATACAGTATTACAATTCATTCCAAATTCCTATTCAAGAAGATATTTGTGAAAACTGTTACAAATCAATATTCGCACTTATCCAATATCGTTTTCAGAAATGTAATTTGCCAGCCGCTTTCGGCGCTTCTGTTGCAATGTGTAACCTTACGAACACAACCTAACATTGAATTTACATTGTTCCGAAGCACGGACTTAAATTAATTTCACTCTTAGTATATAAACTTTATGAACATTCATCGTTTTCGACAATGACTTCTACTTAAATTTGACATCTTGGCTAGGAGAACTGAGTTTATTCACAGAGAGATCCAACAAGGATTATGTTTTTGCTGACCTACGTCCGGAACCCAAAGAACCATGATATACACAGGACCTTCTTTAACAACCGTTGCGAAGCACGGGCATATAAGCTAGTAAGTGTACAAATCGTTTTATTGTTAAAATCAATTCTTGACTTCAGCTGAAAACTAGAAAAACTGTTTCTCATAAGAGGTTCGTTTAAGCAGCTAATAGTAGTTACCATATTCCAGTAAGTTACTCTGAGCATGCGCAGAGCTGTTGGAGTACCTCGATAACAGCTCTGCGCATGCTCAGTTTACGGGAATCTGGTAACTGGTAGCTGCTTAAACGAACCTAATGACGAAAACTCAGTCACATGACTACGCTCAATGTTAGATGTTGGTTTCAAACCACTACAAGGCAGAGATAGGGACACGCGCAGTCTATGCTCACAGGCTGGTGCATCCGCCATTTTCATTCCTGCGAATGCTAAACATAGCACGCAGCTTATACGAACAGTGTTGTTTTATTTAAATTTCGTGAAATATTTTACAAGTGCCCGGCCTACAGGCTTAGATCGTGCCACTTTAAGCTTGCATTCCGCTCTTGTTTACATCGATATGTGGATCATCATCATCATCATTAGAGACTGATTATGCCTTTCAGCGTTCAGTCTGGAGCATAGTACCTCTAATAAAATTCCTCCATGATCCCCTATTCAATGCTAACATTGATGCCTCGTCTGATGTTATGCCTTTTACTTCAAAATCATTCTGCACCGAATCTAGGTACTTTCTTCTTGATCTACCTCGACTCCTCTTACCCTCCGCTGCCGAGCTCATGAGTCTCTTAGGTAACCTTGCTTCTCCCATGCGTGTAACATGACCCCGCAATCTCAGTCTGTTCGCTCTAACTGCTTCATCTATGGTGTTCATTCCCAGTTTTTCTTTGATTTCTTCATTATGGACAC